>OX596010.1:23631352-24348852 GCA_951394025.1 Heteromyza rotundicornis
AAATGGCGGAATTTATTTGGAAGACTTCCGGAATTCATAACTTGGCTGCAAATAATTTAAGATTCAAGTGGCTAAGAATGTGTATACACAAAATACATCAGCTCCATAGTGGAACAAGTTCATTATCTTTGAAACCGAGCCTGATACGAATCCTGACACGACACGATAGTGAGTCATTTATTCGGAGCCGAAATACTGAAATTCAAAGCTCAAAATTTGTGTTTCATATTTCATTACTCATACGCCGTGTATGACAAAATTAGTTTCGTTGACAAAATTTTTTGTCCTTGAAGTTAAGTCCAAATATCACAAAAGAGTGTCTTTTGTGATCATAAAAAGTGTCAAATGAGAGACTAATCGCGAAGTTTGAAAAGAACACAATGTCCTTTTTGTTTCGACTAATCAATATATCCACAACGACGCTTTAGGACGGAGCTGGCACATCCAAAAATGCAATTTTTTAGGAGAACAATTGTAGAATCAAAAATCAAACAGAATTCTAAAGGTAGTCCAATTAGCCTAATTTAAAATTGGGAAGTTTTGCGCATGGGTAAAAATTATCATACTTGTATCTCGACGCCCCTTAAGAAAAGTATAATGTTGCATTTGCCTTACGAAAATTATAAGGTTTCAATATTCCGAGAAATCTATTTTGATTCCACTTGGTTGTCGAAAATTATTATATTTTATGATTCACAGTTTTGCCACAAAGACTACTACATTTCAAATTTTCCAGCGAAAAATTAAATTTTCAGAAAAATTATGTTTTTGGATTGATATGAAGGAGGAAATGTTTCTTCGGGCTCATGTTTGGAAAAATTATGCTGTTGAAGTGATACAATACCTAATTATGTCTTTTACTTTGAATCTTTTGGAGCTTTCATCCCGCACTTGGATTTAGAAATATCAGGAAAAAATTTCGGCCGTACTACCAAAATGCAGTGGTTCAATTTGGCGTGAAAAGTTGTCCCTTCCATATCAAAACAATCAATTTTACTAGTTTTCGTCGCAATATAATAGGGTTAATTTTTCTGAATGCCGATCCATTAACAGATCCTGAAAGGCCTTGGTTTTTCTGAATGTGTTACCATTTCTGAGCTGGACATGTATGGAACCCTCTAAGAATAATACAAAGTTAATTTTCAGAGTGAAGGAACGCTAAAATGTTGACCGATAAAATGGCGACAACTTTCTAGTAGGGCTGGTGATTTTCAACACTTCAAAGCCTTCGAAGCTTCGAAGTTTTATTCGAAGTTTCGAAGACTTCGAAGACTTCGAAGCTTCGAAGTTATAACGTGCTTCGAACATATCGAAGCTTCGAAGGTTAAAAAACTTCGAAGCTTCGAAGTCTTCGATTTTTTCTTTGGAAAGTAACAGCCCTACTTTCTAGTATTCGAAAATTTTAAAAGGATTCTTAATCATTTGAATCTTAAATTATTTGCAGCCAAGTTATGAATTTAGAACTCTTTCCATCATCGATCCTTATAACAACCGACTCATGTCAATGCAAGCAAGAAATCCTGAAGTCTTCCAAATAAATTCCGCCATTTGTTTAATGCCAATATTTAAGTTGTATGTATATTTTCATTCCAAAGAAAAAACATTCATCACCATAACAGTTTAGAACCATTTGTTGACATCGTACGATTCAGAGGCGGAGCAGAGATTGCCGTAAGCAGCGTTCCTGCCGGTGGTGCAGTCACTTCCAGCAGCTGAGCATGACTTGTAGATGGGGAAGTTGATCATGTTGGTGGTGGCATAGTTGCACGCGACCACATAGTAGTTCCAACCACCTTCGGAGTATGTGGCAGCAGCGCAACCAACGCGATTATTCTTGTCAGCCATCATGACTGTGAAATGACCGATGGCGCTAAAAATAAGATTTAACCATTAGCAAATAGTGATCACAAAATGAAAGGGTAATATATCTTACGGTCCACTATAGCCATTGGGATAAGAGTCGATATATTGCTGTTTCGAATCCTTGACTTCCGAATACCAAGAATCGACGGAATTTTCCAATAGTGTGGCGTGGTCGAGCGAACCCGTAGTGCCTCCCCAAGCCAAATTCTGACCGGAGTACTTGAAGGTGTCAGTATTGCGGCAAGCATCGTGCTTCATAGTGCACTGTTTGACATTGAAGGCGGCAATGGCAGCCATTTCATCGTCCCATTGGATGGTGGCCATGCGACAAGCAGGCGAGTGATTCGCATCACCACCGCCAGCAATGAAATTACGATGTTTGTTGTGTGCATTCAGTAGAATACTCTTGAAGGAAGCATCAATATTGATCAGGGCTCCAGTACCTTTGCAAGCGGAAGCCCATTCCTAAATTCGGAGGTGAGTAAGTCGTACAGTTGTTATATGGAAGTAGTTTTAAATTAACTTACGCCGCTGTTGCCACAAGCGATATGCTTTTTTCCGGAGCACAGCGAAGACGAACAGTAATCGGTGGCGGAGGCAAGATTGACGCCGACCGCTACAACTACAAACAGCAAGGACAGGCAATTCATACTGCTGCGACAATGGGTGATACTTCCTTGTAGGTGAAGAACGAGTGTAGTACTTGAGACAACAAAGCTCAACTGCTGAATTCTAGCCGTCCATTTGGTGTTTATATAGGTCACACCCCGGCTGCAAAATGCTTTTCTAATGCTAGACTTTGGATGAGGCTTTGTGTGGATGTTTATTTTTTGATATTTACCTTCGATCATTATGTAAAAGCACACCTTTATCTAACGGAATACGCTACGGCCTATCTGTGGGTGAGGTGAACCAACGATGTGCGTCATAATTTAACTCGAGCAGTAGGAAACGTTACACAGGTTCTTGTAGGAAGATGAATTGGTTGCCCGGCATCAAAGTTTACGGAATGGAATCAGCTTAGTTGCAATGCCTTGTTTCCTTGTCAGTTAAATGACGGCATGTCATAGCCAATTTCGTGATCTGATCTAACATATGGGAAAATGTATAGCATAGTCGTTTATCATATATTGCGATCAATGCCAACATGCTGGAAAATTTCTTTGAAATGTTGACGCGATCGAACGCTAATAGGGCATCTCTACGTCTACCTGATCTGCTTATAGAGCCATCCATTACAAAGTTTGCCTTAATAAAGAATACTGATTATTTTATTATTTTCACAGTTGGCAATTCATGAGTTTGTATTCTTTATCCATTCTTCTGGTGCAGCAAATTGTGTACTTTCTGCTAATGTTACATGCAATGTTGCACTTAAGTGATTGCAAAAGTTTCGAAACTTAATTGTTCATTTTTACACGCGCCGTATATGTTTTCCCTACACTTTGAATTCATCAGGGCCACATAGTTACTATGTGGCAGTAAAAGAGATACATTCAAAATGATACGAAAGTTTAATGATACCCATTTCTGAGTCACAACCGCTTCCTCGAATGTGAAAAAACTCCACTTCCATAGACCTAGACCAATCAAATTCGAATCCTTTACTTAGATGAATCTAGATTTTCTTAACTACATGCGCTACAGCAATCATGCTTAGTGCAACAAGGAATATTACATTACTCCTAGGTAATATGAAGCCCTTAAGCTTAGTGGAATATTCCCAAGGGGGGCTTGGACTAAACTCAGTTCGGGCTGTCAATGCAAGCAAGAAATCCTGAAGTCTTCCAAATAAATTCCGCCATTTGTTTAATGCCAATATTTAAGTTGTATGTATATTTTCATTCCAAAGAAAAAACATTCATCACCATAACAGTTTAGAACCATTTGTTGACATCGTACGATTCAGAGGTGGAGCAGAGATTGCCGTAAGCAGCGTTCCTGCCGGTGGTGCAGCCAGTTCCAGCAGCTGAGCATGACTTGTAGATGGGGAAGTTGATCATGTTGGTGGTGGCATAGTTGCACGCGACCACATAGTAGTTCCAACCAGCATCTGAGTATGTGGCAGCAGCGCAACCAGCGCGAATATTCTTGTCAGCCATCATGACGGTGAAATGACCAATGGCGCTAAAAGTAGGAGTTAACCATTAGCAAATAGTGATCATAAAATGAAAGGGAAAAATATCTTACGGTCCAGTATAGCCGTTGGGATAAGCGTCGATATATTGCTGTTTCGAATCCTTGACTTCCGAATACCAAGCATTGACGGAATTTTCCAATAGTGAGGCGTGGTTGAGTGTACCCGTAGTGCCTCCCCAAGCCAAATTCTGGCCGGAGTACTTGAAGGTGGCAGTGTTGCGGCAAGCGTCGTGCCTCATAGCGCACTGTTTGACATTTAAGGCGGCAATGTCAGCCATTTCGTCGTCCCATTCCATGGTGGCCATGCGACAAGCAGCCGAGTGCTTCGAATCACCACCGCCAGCGATGAAGTTACGATGTTTGTTGTGTGCATTCAGTAGAATACTCTTGGAGGCTGCATCCATATTGATCATGGCTCCAGTGCCTTTGCAAGCGGAAGCCCACGCCTAAATTCGGAGGTTAGTAAGTAAGAGTGGCTGAATTAAGGACACATGTTGAATGGAATTAGTTCTCAGTTGACTTACGCCACTGTGGCCGCACGCAATGTGGTTGTTTCCGGAGCACAGCGAAGACGAGCAATAGTCGCTGGCGGTGGCAAGATTGATGCCAACCGCTACAACTACAAACAGCAAGGACAGGCAATTCATATTGCTACGACAATGGGAGATACTTTCTTGTAGGTGAAGAACGAGTGTAGTACTTGAGACAATAAAGCTCAACTGCTGAATTCTGGCTGTGCGTTTGGTGCTTTTATAGCTCACCCCCTACTAAAAAAACGCTTTTCTAATGCTAGATTTCGGATAAGACTTTGTTTGGTAGTCAAATTTTGGAAAATATTTACTTTCGATCGAATAATAATAAACAAAAAAAACACCTTTGTCTAACGAAGTAATACGCTACCGCCGGTATCCAAGTTCCCGGTGTCCATATATATTTAGGGTTTAGTGTTTCTCTACGTTTACATGACCTGCTTTGAATTTTATAGAGGCATTTGTTGAAAAGTTTCAATAATATTTGCCTCTTAATTAAAGAAAACTTTTTTTTATTTTCGCAGTTGGCAATTTGTGAATTTTTATGCTTTATCCATTCTTGGTTGAGCAAAATTTTGTGCTAATGTCAACACTTCAGTGAGTGCAAAACTTTCTAAGCCTAATGTTCACATTAACACGTGCCGTATGTATTTTCCCCGACCCCTTTTGGAATCATTAGGGTTTCAGACAGGGAGACTATTTGACCTGTGGCATTTTTTCAATCTGTGAAAGAAGTTACTTCGGGTGGGTGTGGTGGTGAATGAGGACAATTCGAAGAATTGGCAGAGTTCCGTTGTCTTCGACGGCGAATTGCTGTTGACACCTACAACAGGAGCTGCTTTGAACACATAACCAAAGCAAAGCCTGTTTCGACGTACTGAACTTACACTCTACAAGTTCCCTATCATGCACGATGGGCATGGATGATGACACGGAACTTTCAGAGACTAATCGGTATGGTTGAGAGAAAACCCTTCGAAAAGACTCAAATTATGTGGATACCACATTAGAGAGAAGTCAACTGACCGCTCGGGCGCCTAGAATATCGATGCCATCAGCGAAAGTCAACCGCATGGCATACTTGTTGACATTGATGAGGGTAGCTCGAAAAGGAGTCACCCTATGGCAAACCCTTATTCATTCACATATTACGTGCTGTCGAGTAACGTGTCAGTTGTCGCAAAGAGGCCCAGAAAAGGGTTATTGAGTGCAGTAATTTTTGAATGGTTGTCAGCTTTATCATTTGTTATCTAAATCGAATGAGTCATTCGTAAGAAGAAGTCGATGTTTTATTTTTACTCACACAATTCATATTTATCTTAAAGCTTTTGCCTCTAGATGACTTATGATACATTATGTACTACTTCGTGTTGATTGAGGTAATCTATAGCTGATAAAACATTTTTGTATGTAAAAAAAAAATAAAAGAAGCGTTTAGAACCATTTGTTGACATCGTACGATTCAGAGGCGGAGCAGAGATTGCCGTAAGCAGCGTTCCTGCCGGTGGTGCAGTCACTTCCAGCAGCTGAGCATGACTTGTAGATGGGGAAGTTGATCATGTTGGTGGTGGCATAGTTGCACGCGACCACATAGTAGTTCCAACCACCTTCGGAGTATGTGGCAGCAGCGCAACCAACGCGATTATTCTTGTCAGCCATCATGACTGTGAAATGACCGATGGCGCTAAAAATAAGATTTAACCATTAGCAAATAGTGATCACAAAATGAAAGGGTAATATATCTTACGGTCCACTATAGCCATTGGGATAAGAGTCGATATATTGCTGTTTCGAATCCTTGACTTCCGAATACCAAGAATCGACGGAATTTTCCAATAGTGTGGCGTGGTCGAGCGAACCCGTAGTGCCTCCCCAAGCCAAATTCTGACCGGAGTACTTGAAGGTGTCAGTATTGCGGCAAGCATCGTGCTTCATAGTGCACTGTTTGACATTGAAGGCGGCAATGGCAGCCATTTCATCGTCCCATTGGATGGTGGCCATGCGACAAGCAGGCGAGTGATTCGCATCACCACCGCCAGCAATGAAATTACGATGTTTGTTGTGTGCATTCAGTAGAATACTCTTGAAGGAAGCATCAATATTGATCAGGGCTCCAGTACCTTTGCAAGCGGAAGCCCATTCCTAAATTCGGAGGTGAGTAAGTCGTACAGTTGTTATATGGAAGTAGTTTTAAATTAACTTACGCCGCTGTTGCCACAAGCGATATGCTTTTTTCCGGAGCACAGCGAAGACGAACAGTAATCGGTGGCGGAGGCAAGATTGACGCCGACCGCTACAACTACAAACAGCAAGGACAGGCAATTCATACTGCTGCGACAATGGGTGATACTTCCTTGTAGGTGAAGAACGAGTGTAGTACTTGAGACAACAAAGCTCAACTGCTGAATTCTAGCCGTCCATTTGGTGTTTATATAGGTCACACCCCGGCTGCAAAATGCTTTTCTAATGCTAGACTTTGGATGAGGCTTTGTGTGGATGTTTATTTTTTGATATTTACCTTCGATCATTATGTAAAAGCACACCTTTATCTAACGGAATACGCTACGGCCTATCTGTGGGTGAGGTGAACCAACGATGTGCGTCATAATTTAACTCGAGCAGTAGGAAACGTTACACAGGTTCTTGTAGGAAGATGAATTGGTTGCCCGGCATCAAAGTTTACGGAATGGAATCAGCTTAGTTGCAATGCCTTGTTTCCTTGTCAGTTAAATGACGGCATGTCATAGCCAATTTCGTGATCTGATCTAACATATGGGAAAATGTATAGCATAGTCGTTTATCATATATTGCGATCAATGCCAACATGCTGGAAAATTTCTTTGAAATGTTGACGCGATCGAACGCTAATAGGGCATCTCTACGTCTACCTGATCTGCTTATAGAGCCATCCATTACAAAGTTTGCCTTAATAAAGAATACTGATTATTTTATTATTTTCACAGTTGGCAATTCATGAGTTTGTATTCTTTATCCATTCTTCTGGTGCAGCAAATTGTGTACTTTCTGCTAATGTTACATGCAATGTTGCACTTAAGTGATTGCAAAAGTTTCGAAACTTAATTGTTCATTTTTACACGCGCCGTATATGTTTTCCCTACACTTTGAATTCATCAGGGCCACATAGTTACTATGTGGCAGTAAAAGAGATACATCCTAGGAAAGCGAAAGCTTACTCCTCTCCCTGCTGGTGCGTTGAAATCATCGAATTTAGCAGAAAACCAAAAATGCAGCCCCGTGAACCCTAATCGTTTCCATATACATACATACTATTGGAATAGTTGAATCCCATTCATGACCCCAAATCCGAATTTCAAAAACCTCCACCGATTTATCTACAGGAACAAAACTCGAATTCGGAAGAGTACCATAAATGGTAGATAATTGTGTTTTCTCACAGTCCCACAGAAATTCAAGAAATTATACGAAAGTTTAATGATACCCATATCTGAGTCACAACCGCTTCCTCGAATGTAAAAAAACTCCACTTCCATAGACCTAGAATGGAATCCTTTACTTAGATGAATCTAGATTTTCTTAACTACATGCGCTACAGCAATCATGCTTAGTGCAACAAGGAATATTATATTACTCCTAGGTAATATGAAGCCCTTAAGCTTAGTGGAATATTCCCAAGGGGGGCTTGGACTAAACTCAGTTCGGGCTGTCAATGCAAGCAAGAAATCCTGAAGTCTTCCAAATAAATTCCGCCATTTGTTTAATGCCAATATTTAAGTTGTATGTATATTTTCATTCCAAAGAAAAAACATTCATCACCATAACAGTTTAGAACCATTTGTTGACATCGTACGATTCAGAGGTGGAGCAGAGATTGCCGTAAGCAGCGTTCCTGCCGGTGGTGCAGCCAGTTCCAGCAGCTGAGCATGACTTGTAGATGGGGAAGTTAATCATGTTGGTGGTGGCATAGTTGCACGCGACCACATAGTAGTTCCAACCAGCATCTGAGTATGTGGCAGCAGCGCAACCAGCGCGAATATTCTTGTCAGCCATCATGACGGTGAAATGACCAATGGCGCTAAAAGTAGGAGTTAACCATTAGCAAATAGTGATCATAAAATGAAAGGGAAAATATCTTACGGTCCAGTATAGCCGTTGGGATAAGCGTCGATATATTGCTGTTTCGAATCCTTGACTTCCGAATACCAAGCATTGACGGAATTTTCCAATAGTGAGGCGTGGTTGAGTGTACCCGTAGTGCCTCCCCAAGCCAAATTCTGGCCGGAGTACTTGAAGGTGGCAGTGTTGCGGCAAGCATCGTGCCTCATAGCGCATTGCTTGACATTTAAGGCGGCAATGGCAGCCATTTCGTCGTCCCATTCCATGGTGGCCATGCGACAAGCAGCCGAGTGCTTGGAATCACCACCGCCAGCAATGAAATTACGATGTTTGTTGTGTGCATTCAGTAGAATACTCTTGGAGGCTGCATCCATATTGATCATGGCTCCAGTGCCTTTGCAAGCGGAAGCCCACGCCTAAATTCGGAGGTTAGTAAGTAAGAGTGGCTGAATTAAGGACACATGTTGAATGGAATTAGTTCTCAATTGACTTACGCCGCTGTGGCCGCACGCAATGTGGTTGTTTCCGGAGCACAGCGAAGACGAGCAATAGTCGCTGGCGGTGGCAAGATTGATGCCAACCGCTACAACTACAAACAGCAAGGACAGGCAATTCATATTGCTACGACAATGGGAGATACTTTCTTGTAGGTGAAGAAGGAGTGTAGTACTTGAGACAATAAAGCTCAACTGCTGAATTCTGGCTGTGCGTTTGGTGCTTTTATAGCTCACCCCCTACTAAAAAAACGCTTTTCTAATGCTAGATTTCGGATAAGGCTTTGTTTGGTAGTCAAATTTTGGAAAATATTTACTTTCGATCGAAAAATAATAAACAAAAAAAACACCTTTGTCTAACGAAATAATACGCTACCGCCGGTATCCAAGTTCCCGGTGTCCATATATATTTAGGGTTTAGTGTTTCTCTACGTTTACATGACCTGCTTTGAATTTTATAGAGGCATTTGTTGAAAAGTTTCAATAATATTTGCCTCTTAATTATAGAAAACTTTTTTTTTATTTTCACAGTTGGCAATTTGTGAATTTTTATTATTTAGCCATTCTTGTGGTGGAGAAAATTTTGTGCTTCAGCTAATGTCAACACTTAAGTGAGTGCAAAACTTTCTAAGTTTAATTGTTCATTTCCACACGCGCCGTAGCTATTTTCCCCGACCCCTTTTGGATTCATCAGGGTTTCAGACGGGGTGACTATTTTGATTCGTTGAACGCAGATTTAAATAAACTTTTTATTTCTGTAGAACAAACAAAACAAACTAATGTTAAATTTGGAAATTTCTAAATGGATCGATGGTGTCTTTGTGACTTTTAATTGTAGAAAATCAAGTAATATACATCTGGTTGTAAGGGTGTTTCTTTCCTCTTTCTACATCATATTTGGAAATGATAATCGATATAAAAATGAAATGATGAGTTAATTATATGAATGCACCTCCAAAAACATATTTTTGACCTAACTCCAGATTTTGGAGGTATATTGGATATTCGTACTATGCCATTGCATTTAGTTCTCCAGCATACATTAATAAAATATTTCTTATAATTGCTTCCGCACGCAATTGAAGCAGAACATATGTTTTCATAATAAAATACAACCCAAACAGCTTTAAAAGTGTATGTTATGTTTATTATATTAAAGTTATACAATTGGTTTTTAGTTTAACCCGAGAAACAATGAATTGAAAGTAATGCATACCAAAAAAAATCGTTAAATTTAAAATTTTCTTCCCTTTATATTCCCAACTAAAACTTTAAAGTTCCGGTTGTTTTGTAAAATTCATCATTGTTGCTCGAGCCAATGACACACAGTCGCACTTCGCTGCATTGGGTCGCGCCAAAATCGAAATCTCCGAAACGTTTTAATATTTCGCGCGCGTCAAAGGATCGAGTATCTGCTTGTTTATGGTGGCGCATTTTGATGACGGTCATGTGCAATTTGACCGAAGAGCGTCCATGATCGTAAGATCCTAAACCGCTACTTAAGAAATGCTGCATAGCGGAATTGGCAAACTTTTGCAGTTCAGGGGCTTCAACGCATCCATACAAGACACGAACCGAGCTCGGGTCATCGTTCATAATCTCCAGACCTTTTACCTTAATTTCAAAAGGTGTACGCAGATCGGCCAAGTACTGACTGCAATTGGAAAATATTACAAAAGATTACAATTTTTCTAATCAATTGAACCATGAACCACTTGCCGACAACTCTCCAAAAGCTCCACTGCCTTCGAACGTTCCGCATCGTCCAATAGCAGACAGGCGTTTAGTGTCAAGTGAACATGACTGCCACATGCCAAGGCTTCTTCATCGATTCCCGGAAAATTGGCTTCCAGGATTTGCTTCTACCAATAAAAAATTACTTTTGGAGGAAAAGAAAGAAAACTTAATTTCCATTGGCTCACTTTGAGATCGTCGAACTTCTCCTTAATTTCGCCACAATTGAGGGGAACACATAAGAAGTGAGTTCCCGGCATACGTTTTCGTAGCGAAGTAATCAGCAAATTGATTTTGCGACGAGCTGCACAAACATTGCTGCGAGTTTTGCCTGGAATTTGATTGAAAATTGGTATTATCATTCAAAACAACAACATTACAAATACCTTTAATAGTCACATCCTCAGCTTTGCTATTGGAACCGACTCGTCCGCCTTCCCTGCTGCGTGGTACAAAAATTTCTGTGTTTGTTTCGGACTCAATGCGTCGCTTGGTGGATCCCTTGAAACCAATTAGGCCGCCATACAGTGCTCTAAGGAATGGTATAAAGAGTTAAAATGGAAAAGCTACAACTTTAATTTCCTTCATTTGGAAACATTTTTTCTTTTTTGCTCACTGGGCCACATGCATTGTAAGCTTGTACATTGAATTGGGCAATTCTTCTATGGCATAAGAGCCGGCAGCCTCTTCATCATCATCATCGTCCTCCTCCGCGTACAAATCTATTCAAATAATTAATTACATTACATTAAGTGCGTCCTTTTCCTTTTACTCTTCTTTTACCGGTTTCAACGTATGCTTGTTGTTGTTGTTGGCGTTTTTGAAGATCTCCTCCAAAGTCCTCATGAACCAGATTCACACGATAGCAGCGGTTTGTCCCCATTCGCTGCAATGGTGGCGCTAATACTTCACGACTCATTTTTCTCCACAATAAATTAAAAACTTAAAATTCAATGGCGATTCTGTTAATTTGACTTCTTTCTGTTTTTATGATTACTAATGATTACAATTTGGCAGTGTTGCCAACTTGAGGGTTATTACTTACTGCGGTTTCTTCCGAGGGATATTCTTAAATTTTTAATTAAAACCGTCCAGAACGAAAGGAAAACCTTTAGAAATAAAAACCAAATATGGTGGACAATTTAAAAAGATGTAAAAAAAGCCTTGATCATAATATCTGTTTTTTATTGGCTCCGGTTAAACCAAACAGCAAATGATCCAGCTCGCTTTCAAGTTCAATTGGTTAAACGTTTTGCGTCTTTGTTAACAATTATAATAAGGGGATTCATTTATAGTAGGAAAGCCCTCGAAAAGCTGCTTAAAAGAACTGCCAAATTTCAGATGTTTTGACTCCACATCTGCACAACTGAATGTTGTGTGGATTTGTAGTAAGGAAGTAAAACGCTACAGGCTGGCAACACTGATGCGGCCACGTCATGTTTCATGACATTTCTAAATCCATCATTCATCATAACAAAACAGAGTAATTTTTTTTCCTTTACAAATTTCGTGAAATTAAGCTTTTAGTCGCCAGGATTCGAGCATAAAAACATATTCCGGGATGGTCTACATTGACCGAAGTGAGTACAAGAATAGACAAATTTTAAAATCAAGGCTAACACACTAAAAAATATTTCCACAGATGGACGCGTGTGTGAGCGACGACCATGGGATATGAATCGGGTGATGGAGCTCTTTGCTGGGCTGTGGGTCATGATAACCTACTTGTAAGTCCTTTGTATGTTTATGTGCAAACTATTGCAATTAAATAAAATGTTGTTTTTGGCAGCTTCAAAACATTGTTTGCGCCGTTCATGCGTGATAGTAATGCCAGTGGAGGCAGAGATTCGCGACGCACTGGTTGGAGTTCTGGTAGCGGGGGAGGAGGTGGCGGCGGCGGAGGAGGCGGTAGTGGTGGTAGCAATGGCGGTCCTCGTCCCAATCGTCGCATAGGTCGGATTACTAACGCAATGGATTGCAATATTCCCGGGGGCGGATGAGCGCGGTAAAGTGTCCGAGCAATGCGTGGCAAACAAGGTATGCCTTCAATTCTTGTGGTAACACCTTATTTGCTCGCTTGGACACTGCTGACTTAATCGTCCGCTGACCACACCCACCAACACCTGGCGATGCTGTTTGAAAATCCTTTTTGGCACACACTTTATATAGTTGTTGCTCGCATGACGTGCCACTTGTAAACTCAGCCTTGAGGGGAGTGGCACTGAATATGATTATCAGGGGAATAGAAGAACAGTTCATTGTGTGGTTGGCTATTGCTTTATTGTATAAAATGTACTTCGAAATAGTGTGTACGTGTGTTTCAGTTTCACTTTGCCAAGGACAGACTTCACTTTGGTCTCTTTAAAGGTATAAAATAGGATTATTGCAGAAAACAAAAGCCTAACATTGTTACTTACAAATTCCCACACCAATCTTGTTTTTTTATGCAAAATTTAAATTGATTTTGAATCTGAAGCAGGCGTATACTAATTGCAGATGCTCTATTCTAGTTTGTAAAAAATTTAACTTTTTCATTAATATATTTTTTTTTATCGAGAATGTAAGCTACCCTCGATTTTGGGTTTTTTTAATTGATAATGGGATTTACACAACTATGGATTCCAGAAAAATAAAATAAAAATTTGTAAAAAAAAAAAATTTGTATGGTTTGCTTATTTTATGCACGTTGTCCAAGTTCGAAAAATTAAAAACATGTTATGGCTGGCGGTAGAGGAAAATTATCCAGTGAGTAATGTTATATTGCACTACCTATTGAAATACCTTGCACTTTAATTTATTATCAAACATTTCGACTCAATATACATTTCCTAATTAGCAAATATAACTTCATACATAATAATTCATAATAATTCGTATCAATGTAATAGGTAAGTCCTTGACGATTGTATTCCATGGAACGGATTAGATAGTGCAAAGCGATTTGATATTTAATTAATTTGTTCGTTCTTTAATTAGATTTTGAATGAAACTGTAGTCGACTTACGAGCGTAAACAACAGTTGCATATGCAACGTACAATTTTTTTTAAAATGTTTTTGGAAATACCAACAATAAGCGAATGTATCGATGTTTGTGCACACGAATTTTTTTTATCGCGATTTCATTCTTACTTTGTTTTGTGACATCAAATTTGTTTCGTCCAAAATGTCACTGGGTCCATGAGGTTGCCCCTTTTCTAAGTTATGAACAACCTCTACTACTCGTTGGGTGAAATGAAAAAACACTAGCCAACACTCGGAGCGAGAAACAAAGTTGAGCCCAATAACAATAATTCCAATAACGTTGCTATAGCTGTAGAAAGTAAATGCAAGCGTACTGAACCCGCTCTCAAATACTACAATTTTGCAAAGCAGTAAATTATTAAATCACGTAATTGCTGGAAAAAAAATAATTGGATTCACTCTCGAGTGCAACTCAAGTGGCATTCAAGTGTTTGCCAACTGTATGTATAAATAGGGCAACCATTCGATATTCGTGCTGATTTCTTTATTAAAAATACTCTTTAAAAAAACAATTGAAATGCATGCAATTGACTCAACTTCAGGTGATTGTATCTTCGGATATCGCTTTTCAAAAAAGTATTCCAACCAAAATGTTTACTTCATTCTTATATTTTATTGTATTGCACTTTAAAACAAATATTTGTAATAGAAACAATTGCAATTAACAAAGTTCATATCAAGCAAATAGAAAAATCCAAACAAATTAAAGTTGCATCTTTGTCATTGGGAGACCCTTTGCGCCCAAGCCAGTAACCTTATAAGTGGTGCCGGCTGGTTCAGGTTCACCGAATTTGGCAGCAGTGGTCACATACAAAATGTCCAGCTGGGGTCCGCCGAAGGCAGCCGATGTGATTTGCTTGCAGGGGAACACAATCTCCAATAAAACCTTGCCAGTACTGAAATGAAGCATTCTATTGTTAGATTTCATTTGAATACAAAAACACTTATAAACACTTACGTGGGATTGACTTTGTAGATGGTGTGACCGTTGAAGGTGGCCACATAAATGTTGCCCTCAGTATCGATCGTCATGCCATCGGGCAATAGATTATCCTTGGGCTTGCGCAAATTGTAAATAATTTTGGGATTGGCTAGAAAAGATATGTTTAATTGAATTAAAACAAGAGCTAAACAATTAATGGATTAGTGTGTAATCCTCACCAGCCACGCCCTTATCGAAATTATAATCGTACTCCTTCACCTCGTAATCGGTGGTGTCAATAAAGTAGAATTTATTGGTTTTCTCGTTCCAGGCCAAGCCATTCGAAATGCCCACATCGGTCTTCACCACCTCCACCTTTCCGCCTTTCTCGTACTTGTAGAGTTCGCCCCAACGCTCTGTGAATTCATCGCCCACATATTTCATCGTGCCAGCAAACAGACGACCACGAGGATCACATTTGCCATCGTTGAAACGATTGACGGTGAACTTGGCGTCACTCTGCACATCGAAAAGTGTACGATCGACCTTGCAGGTGGTGGCCACACCATCCCAGGTAACAATCACCACACGACGACCACAGCCAACGGCGAACTTGTCGCTGGTTCCATCGATGGGAACAACAAAGGAAGCTAGTTCTTCGCCCTCAATCTTGCACTTGTACACCTTATTCTGGGCGAAATCGTAGCGCAGCAATTTGGCTGCCTCAATGTCAACGTAGTAAAGATTCTGCGTGGCCACATCCCAGTGGGGACCCTCGCCCAAACCAGCAAAAGAATCGGGTAATGGTTCGACTTTGTAAGACATCTGGAAGATATAAATAGGTGTGTGAGTCAGTCATTTCTTTTCACTATCAAAAGGCAGTAAATGCGGCTTAAGACTATTCTTAAATTCAGTTACAATTGAAGGGGCTTTCGTATTCAATCTGCTACTGTCGAAGGTTATCAGTTAGAGGCCTTGGAGGTTGTAAGACAAATACTGAGTAAATTCACGAATCGGTTTCTACACTTGAATGTTAAAAGGTTAAAACGAATTGTGAGGTTACGTTTTCTCACATTTCTCTTGAATTCATTAGTTTTATAAGAAAATATTAGATATTCTAAAAACGGCAAAAGGGAAAATATATATTTTGTAACTCTCGCAAATATATACAATGGATTTTCAAATGCACAGAGAGAGAACTGTTTACTTGAATTATGTGTTATAGTAACAATATCGATACAGTAAAAAACATTCTTAGTTGTATTTTAATTTCTGCCTGGGTATGTAAGAATAAGAACTATTCAATTGTATTTTTTTTTATTAGTAGATCAATAAACTGAAACTTCCTTCCAATAGTTTTTTCCGTGTACCAACTACAATACCGTTATATTCGAAGAGCGCACTGTAACCTCCAAGGAGACTTCTTTTCGGCCGTTCGCTTCAGCATTTCGTAGCAAATTTAACAGCAAACCCAACAGAATTGCAAAATTCAAAGCCAAACTTTGCCGTTTCATAATTTCAACTTTATATTTTCTTGGCAAGAATTAGCTACGCGTAATTCCGTTTAAAAGGTGAGCGAAATATAACCGCTAATCACCGCAAGACGAAAAATGCAACTGAAACTGAAGCCGCTGGACTTGGGTATTTTTATTTATAAACAAAGGCAAAAAAAAACATTTTGCAAAAGCAAAAACCACACGTTAATAAACTTTTTTGTTGTTGTGTTATTACATTGCAGTTGAATTTTTAACGTCATCTCGCATTCGTATATAACCAAAAGAAATTGTTAGTATTTTTTATAAAATTTCGTTTTCTTAAACTTAAATTCAATGACCATTTATAATTAATATTTTTCTACTGACATAAGCACTTATGTGTAAAACGCCTGATCTTTCGTTAAAGCACGTCAAGCGCCAACGTTAAGCGTGCTTTATTCGCACCTTTTTCGGTCTTAAGCTGTGATTAATGAGCAGGTTCAGTATAAAAATATCAACAATGTATAAAATAATGCAATTGGCTTGTGAACTTAATTGTTTGTAAGTTAAAATACCAATTGTTTAGTATTGACAAATCAGAAGTCAGTGGTTTTATAATAAAACATTTACTGGCATTTGTATTGAAGATTGACTGGAAATAAGGTGATATTTTTATAAATTAATTAGAGAACTTGGGAAGAACTTGGGCGAAAGTGTCGTTTAGTTCTGATAGCGATATTTGGTACGATATTAAGGTAATCGATATTTACTAAAGCTAGAATAGGCTGAAGACTGTCTGCTTAAATTATATTTAACAATGACCGATAAGTTCTCTTCCAAATGTTGAAACCATCTGAGAATAAAACTGCTTGGTAGTTATTGAAACTTAAACATTTCGCCCTTTGCCTTGAATAATTGTCATAAAAGACGTGGAAACAAAATTTAAAACAAATTATTATCTGTCAAATAAAGTCAAATAAAGTTATTACTTTACTTGACAGATTCAGAGTAATAGCTCCGAATTGAGGCTAATAAGTTGTAAAGTAAGCCAAGTATGCAATGTATTTGAGTTTGCATATGCCTCAATATTTACACCGTAAACTGAAACGTATAACTTGTAAAAACTTCTGAACCTTTTTTCCCCTTTTCTGGTTAATATACTATCAATTTTACATTCAAAAGCAAACAAAATAATCTAAATTGTGGAAGGTAAGTATATCGTTTAACCATTCAATTTAGAGAATTTTTCCACAATTCAAACTAACTGGCCTCTTGAAATCCTAAGAGATCGAAAGATCCACTCAACTGTTTTATCACTTTTTCTTTTTTGATTTTAATTTATTTTATAAAATCGTTTACACATGACCGCGTAAGTATCAACTCAATTAAGTTAGTTTAAATTTTGCACAATACCTTTTCTTGCACAAGCTTTTGACTTATTCTCTCCGCAATGAATTCGTTTAACAGCAACGACTACGACTGAGCTTCAGTCGGAGAGTTTGCGGATCTTTTATAGGAAAAGCTGCCAATCAACCGGCCGGCGTTTATTGTTGCTGTTTTTTTTTTTTCATAATGCAGATAAGATTTTTTATTTATGGTATAAAACTTGAGGGGAGAAGTGATAAGGCGAAATGGTTTGTTTGCTTGGAACAGTGTTCAAAGCCCATGTATTACAACAGCCTGTAACTAGGCGTAGTTAAAGGACCCTGAAGAATCTCTGCAAAAGACAAGACCAGACTAAGAATGAATTGCCCTTTGGTCTTGAAACTGATTAACTTTTTTGTATTAAATAAGAGTTTTTTTTTCAAATTTAAATCAAAATTTGTGAAAATGTAAATTGTTGTTGCTTTAGATTTTTTTTAGTTGGCCCCTTATCATTTTAATGACTTGTATAATTTTATTTTAATAACTTTTTAATTAATTTGCAAGATTTATGTATTTTTAAGCGCTACACTAAAAATATGAGATTTCATTGATTTTTGTTTGGAATTTTGTTTGGATAAGTGGTTTCGCTTATTAAAAGATTTGAGTCAGTAATTGCATCCACAGGCATTGGCTGTTTTTGGTATAATCTTTATTCAAAAGAATATAGCATACTAATTGATACTTTGATTATTGCCTCAATATAGTGATGTAGGGTATTCAAACGTCTCCAAGACCAACTAAAAAATACAAATTAACTAAAATTCCAGTTTTACTTTTTGAAACGTCTCAAAACGCACGTGCATGCCTGGCGGATTTATGACTAGACGGACAATTTGTAAAATATTATATGTTTTAAATGTTTCCAATATTAGAGCTAACTAAAATTTAAAAACAAGAAACATGTATTTTTAATAATATTTAAAGTAACTTTTTTCTCGCCAGCAAGTTCTTTCAATTGTAAAAAAAAAATATGCCGATAAGTGCATGTGCATAATATCCTGCCGAATGGATAAGAAAATGTGCAAAAACCATTTTATAAAACGAATATATTAAGAATATTTATTTTGCGATACACAGCACATACTGAGATTTTTGTAACGATACCTTAAAGCACAATCATGTCCGTTTTCATGAAAATCCAATTTATGTCATTTTCGGATTCTAGAGAAGAAGCTGCATCAGACAGGCTATAGTGGTTTGTGTGAATCGTAATGAAAGTAATTGAAAAATGAGGAAATAAAAATGATTTGCCATACAAAACATACCAATTTGAAAACTTGTTTTTCATTTTCTAAAGTTTTAGGGTGGTTGTGCTTTAAGGTATCGATAATCGTTTAATTTTATTTGTTGGAAAAAGTTTTTTTTAAAGAATAAATGTTTGACAAATTGGTTACTGAACCACTGTATCAAACATAACATTTTTTGAATTTTCGTCTTATACTTTTAAGGGTCCTCCAGCGTTCTCATCCTAATCCTATCGGAATAGATCTACTACTCTTCTACTACTATTGTAAGAAAACTACTCCTCAAAATTGTATGTGACTTTCATATCGATACCTTAAAGCACAACCATCCTATGTAAATTGTTTCAAAACTCTAGAAAATGACAAACTTGTTTTCAAATTGGTATGTTTTGTATGGAAATTGATTTTTATCTACTCATTTTTCAATTACTTTCATCACGATTCCCACAAACCACTATAGCCTGTCTGATGCAGCTTCTCCTCAGGAATCCAAAAATGCCAAAAACTCGATTTTTATGAAAACGGACATAGTATGGTTGTGCTTTAAGGTATCGATATGATGCAAATCTACTACTCTTTCTAAAAATCTACAACCCTGACAAAATTTCTATTACTCTACGCAGAAAAACATATCTACTCCCCTTTCTTGAAATGTGCTACCCTGACAGTAATTTCTACTACTCTCGTAAAATTTCTACTACTCTACGCAAAAAATTATATCTACTCCCCCTTCTTAATATCCCCTAAAATCGAATATCTACTACCAACCGCACGAACTTGCGAACAAAATGCAATTCATTCGGTCGGTCTGCGGAAACGCCCGGTTCTCGAACTTGTGTTCGTAGCCAAATGCTAGCTCAAAATGTTCGGGCGCTGTAAACACTTAAAAACGAACAAAACCCTAGTTTCCGATACTCGTTCGCGAACAAATATTCAGGCACTGTAAACGGTTGTCCAAACACAAATTTTGTTTGCGATTGGAGCTCGCAATAAAAGTTGCGTTTGCTCGTACGGTCTAAATGCACCTTTAGGAGGCATTCGTTAAGAACCGGAACACTGATGCCAGATTGTAGAATTTTGAGTCTTGTTGGGAGAGGGATTTCTTTCGAAGCTTTTTTCCCCAAAACATACATGCATAATAGCAGCAGCAAGAAACAGTGACCACAGTGAGCAAAAAAACGTTTGTCAAATTTTTATATGGAGTCATTTTTATTGCTGTCATCTCATCTCTCTAATGTTCTTTATCTTCGTTTTCAATGGCATATCTTTCAAATTCAAAATTGGGTTATAAGCGTTGTTTTTTTTAGAATAGCGTTCCAAAAATATACCAAAAACATTCCAAAACCAGTAATGGATATGAGAGTATTATTCGTACTTGCCTCACCTATTTAACTCCACCACTAAGTTTTTTAATTTGATTTTTCTATGTAAGTATTATTTGCAGTATTTTAGTTTTTTTTTTTTAGAAATTGGGAAATTTGAGGATAAATGGGATTTGGTCAATTGTATATGGCTTCTGGCATCACTGACCCGGAAAACATAATTAACTGATTAAAAACAACTACGCAGCTAATAATTAAAATACAAGCAGTTCATCGTTTGGCTTACCGTTGCTGAAGAGTATTACGAATAAATAAAAAGACAAATAAGTTTAAACTGTAAATAAACAAATAATTTGCAAGGAAGCTAAAGATCCCGAATACATGGAAGTTGCACACTTTTTTAGTGAAATGTATTGTGACCACGGTTGCCAGATTTGAGAGATTTATCTGACATTGAGATTTTCTAGTTGCTTGTGAGATTTTTGTGAGAACGATTTTTCACGAGATATTTATCTTGCAGCATTTGAATTTTAAGATCTCGTTGGCAGAGTTGCAATCGTGGGAGGTACAAGAGAATTTTTACACAAAATAAATCTTTTATAATTTTGAAACGAAAAGAGTGTTTTTTTAATTGAAAAAACTTAATAAATGATTTTTTTTTCAGATTGTCGATTTTTTGACTGATTTTTGCAAGTCGATTTAATAAAAGATAAAAAAAAGAGAGGTAATGGAGCTTGTTCACTTACTTTGCTGGGGCATTTAAGAAATAATTGTTGTTTTCAGATTTCTGTTGCTTAAAACGTTTTTGTAAAATTTATAATTTTTTTAAAACTTGAAAAAACATAAATTTTTACGAATTCACAGCAGTGTTTTGGTTTAATAATCGTTTTGGTTTTCACTATACGAACTTTGCGAATTCGCAACGAACTCTTGGGTTGTGGATTGTGGATGACAATTCCCTCCCTCCACTATTTTATTACTACCCGTTTTCTATAGTGATGAATGAATAACGGATATTCGCTCAACCAACTACTCGATTGCAAAATTCAGGTATCGGCAAAAAAGATTTCGATGATTCTGCTCGGCCAGTTTCGAATCAAGTCCCATTGCGTGCAGTCGTAAAATTTTGTAGAGAAATTGAGAAAATGTAATCAAACACTACGAAGAGGAAGAGAAGCAGAACCGAAAGTGGGTGAAAGAAACAAACAATTGCGAAAAAATAGAATTTATTGAAAAGTGAAAACAAGTGCCCAATAAAAAGTGACACAACGGCTATGAAAATTGGTTAATTTCGAGACTTTGTGGACGTTATTTCTTTGCGAACAAAGTACAACGACTTGTGAAAATTCCACGGTAACAAAATCTCAAGGAGAAATGTCGGAAGAAAACCTGCTTCGAGCGAGACAAAATTGCTGTCGCCTGTGTCTGGCACCGGACAGTGAATGCATCTCCATTCTGAAAAGCTTTGCGGCCGACAAGGAGCCGCTGGCCACAAAAATACACAACTGCGTCAATGTAAAGGTAAGTGATGGTGCCTCGCCCTGATGCCAGCGGGCATGGGAGTAGCCAGCCACTCTTCGAAAGAGGAAAAAACCCGAATGAGAAAAATTCCACACACAATTTTGAGGTTAGATTGAATGCGGCAACGATTGCGACTGATTGTGCAAGTTTTGCGTCCAAGGGTGCTCGTGCTCCTACGTCGCCATTGCTTTGCCAAGTCATGATGGCGTTGCCAGTTGCCAGCGCTTGTTCGTTCGCTTCCTACCGCCCTCCCCCGCTCGTTCGTTCACCAACCACCGTTGTGGTGGTTTGCTGTGGAATCGATTCCGCTTCGGATGTGGATTCGCCTACGTTGCTGCATTGACTCATTACCTTCTGGCTGTGAGAGATGTTAGTGTAGAGTTGCTGCTGCCGTCATCATCGTTGTATAGTCGTTGCTGTTGCCGTCCACCATTTTTCCGAATCGAGAACCGGATGAGCAGCTGCAGCCATTAGTGCCTATAGTTACATCCAAGTGGTCGCCTTCTGCCTGTCGACTGAGTTGCTGTTGTTGGTTGCGCAGCGTCGATTTGCTTTTCGGTTTTTTTCCATTTGGGTCATTATGGATTTGGGAAAAATTTCCCCTGTACAAAGTTGGAAGATCGATGGTGAAGCACATGGACATAAGTGTGGTTAATGAAAACGCATTAGAAGTGGTTTATTTTTCGGTCATAAACTTGAGATAAGAATTTCTGCAAATTCAATAGGGGATTTGGGAGTTTTTTTTTAAAGTTGGCATTCCATATCGGCTTCAAAACTCGAAAATATCTTTCAACCAACACAACGTCTCGCCGTCGACGCACCGATCTGATGAAATGTGACCTGCGTCACACAGAGCCATCAACCAAAAACGACAACAACAACAGCGGCAGCCATGAAGACATCGACGAACATGACCACAAAACGCAAATGCGAAAAAAGCGGCCTCTACAACAGATACAAGCCAGCGCAGCCAGGCAGAAATTTAATTTCGCTTTTTTGGGATTTTCGGAATCCCATGGTGATGGCGATGATGACGCCGACGACGACACAAACTCGGTCTAGGGCCAGCTCTGCTGCTGCTGCATACAGACAGGCATACACAGCGAAGTAAATCGGCCAGGCACACCACCATCAAATGGTGCTTATGGAAGTGATGCCACTCATCGTCCTCTGTCAGTCGGCCAGAGGCAGTAGTAGTCTGTCTCTTTCTGTCCGATGTGCGTTGCCATTTCCTTCTGTTCCGTGGAACTCGGAGGCATTCGCTTCGCTCCGTTCAGCACTGTGGCTGTGTATTGCCGTTGTTCCATAATTACGCGCGTGGTGGCTTCGGTTGCTTCGTTGGTCTCTATCGATTCATTCGCATTCGTTCCAATGCGGAACGTGAATTGATAAGCCCAGCCAGCGCAGTAGTGCTAGCTAGCGGCAGCAGCAGCAGCACAGCAGAAGCAATGTCGTGCCCTGCCATGCCAGCCGCACTTGGTTGGCAACCATTTTGATGTTTCTGCTTTGGATTCGGCTTCGTGCTCGGTATCGGCTGCTCTGTCGCCGTCGTGTGGTGACTGTTCCAACTGTAGTTGCGTCCGATGAGTAGCTTCGGTATCTTTGGAGTATGGTATCACCTTGTGTTTTGCGTAATCTGGTTCTGGCGAGAAATCGTATGACGTTGAAATCGCTTTTGGAAAATTGAGGTTAGGAATTCGGAGAGTGGTTGAATTCGGTGCTACGTTATATTTGGAGTACCGTCATATTTAATTAAGATAGTGCGCTATGCAATTTGTTCCATTTTTTTTTTAAATAATATACTTACCGTTATAGGAAAATGTAAACAAATACAAATTATTAAAAAAATTCCTTGTGTCACTTCGACAGTTTTACTAGCAACTTGCCTATTTTGTAAACAACAATTTTGAAAGGGACTAATGTATAAGAATGTAAATAAATAAGAGAAATATTAGTGATGGATAGAAGGAAAAGATATCGATTGTTTGGTTACATTTTCAATATCAAGACAAGTTTCGGTTGGGCAAAAACATCACTTATATTTAACAGTTACTATTGTATTTTATAAAACTTTTACTAGAATATAAGTAATATTTTACCATTAAAAAAAAAAAACGGGTACAATGTGCCACGCCTTCCCGATTGACCCAAATTGTATTTGTTTTTTTACATTATGTCCAACAGACGGCATGAAAGAAAATCGATTGTTTGGCAAAATAAGGTCATCTAGGCGCTGGTAACCAAATCAGATCGGGAAATATCGACAAAAATTGAATGGATGTAGAAGCAATTCTGTGGTTAATTAGCAAATTAGGTCTTTGTAGCAAAATTTGCGGTTTTTTAAACTATATTCACTCATTGATTTAACAATCGATTTTTATCGATATTACCCGAAATGCCACTACTTCGGCAAATACTTTTTTATAGACAAATATCGTCAGCTATTACGAGATATAGAAAATTATTATTACTCAAAACGCGATTATTGTACAAAAATTTCGCATAATAACAACCAATATCTGATTATTCGGTAATTTTTCCTCATCTCTAGAAATACATTGAAAAAAAATATTGAAAATTTAAGCGGAACGAACAAGAAAATTCTGATTTTTGGCCGCCCCAAGAAAAAAGTGGAAAAAATAGGCCAATAAAAAATTTTGTTTTGATGATATTGATTAGACCTTTATAATGATAGCCACAATTTAGTTCAATTTTCACTGTATATCCAGCAGAAATCATCTTTAAATGTATTAATAAAAATATTTTTACAAATCATAATGTATCCATTCGCCGTTGCAATTGCGCTTCATCCTGTTTTATTTTCTTATTTTAGCTTTTATACTTTTTCTAGGTTAATATCTATTATCCTTTATGTTCTTTTTTCCTTCCTTTGTCCCATTTCATCATTACGATTTCATCAGAAAAACTTTCATGTGCTTCGATGGCTTCGCTGTAATCAGTTGAATCTTTATCCAATATAATGAACAGGGCACATCCGCCCCTGCAGTTGCGTGCTGAACTCTGAGCTGTGTCCCAACGGTGCATCTGTGTCCATTCAATTGTTGTTTTGGTTGGCCTGCTTCAAAAGTTTTTTTTCTTTTTAACGCGAACATATTTACTTTGTTTTTTTTGTGTGTTTATATGTAATTATATTTTTTGGTATTTTATGCTTGTATGCATGTGTACATAACCTCATCCGCACCAGCAACCACGCTGTGAGCGGTGAACTGCGCGAGCCACGAGTCCACGACGATTGTAGCGTATTCACCAAAACGAGTAGGCAGCAGCTGCTCTACTCTACTCTTCTGCTCAGTTCAGCTGCGAATCGTTTGGTTTACGTCCACGTTAGGTTTCGTCTCAAATCGATTCCGATTCCATTTGGTTGTTGATTGACTTGGTTCCGTTGCTAGCGACATCGTCGTCATCATTGTCGTTTGTCTTTGTTTAGTTTGTTCCGTACAGCGGTTATCATTTGGAATGGCCCGCTAGCACTGCGACTACTGCTTCGCTCAACTTCTGCCTCGTGTCTGTCAGTCGTTCGCTGTTAAGCGATACTCACGTGGCCGTTATGATGTTGGTTATTGGTGGTGGTTGTACTGCTGCTGCTTTGGGCTTTGGCAGAGTTCTTCAGCTCTAACTTCCCAACTTTCATTGATTTGCGTCAAACGTCGGTATTGATTTGATCAAATCGATACTCGAATTTTTAGCGCTGATTAGAGTCAATCAATATGATGGACAGTTTTCTTGGAAGAGCATGCTATTTCACGACCAAAGCTATTTCATGTACAGTGGCTCACATCCAAATTATATAGTATCGATATTAGTAATATTATTGGAAAGGTCTAATCGATTGGTACATAGGGGCATACCCGTATGTACCTATCGAGAACATTTTTTCCTTCGAGGATTTTTTTTTGCAAAGTACTTTTTTTTTTGGCTTGCGAAACTTTTTTCATTACGAGGGGAAACAAGTTATAATCCCACCTGGCATGATTCATCCAAAAAATTCCAAGGACGCACTTGATGGCAGCTGTAATCCCGCCTCGCATGATTCATAAAAAAAGTCCACACACCACTTGGTGACAGCAATAATCCCACCTGGCATGATTCATCCAGAAAAAAAAAGCGAACCAGCATAAAAAAGTGACGCAGTAACGATGCGAGGCACAAACAAAACAAGGCGATGCAGTAGAACAAATTAAATTTAATATTTCCCAGAAAAAATCGGACTTCCCGTACAATATACTTTCTATGGCCAACTACTCAACCTAACCTCTTCTTAGGCTAATCTTTCGGAAATAAATGTCCACATCTCAATCCATTACAACAAAAATCTCTTCTTTTACAATTCCAATCGATTCAAAGGCACACTGCGAACGACGCAATTCCCATCCAAGACTCGAATCTTCCTGCCATAATAAGGGTAACTTTCGTCCACAAACATTGCCAGCAAAATGTTATTCTGCCATTCGGCATCAAAGTACTTGGGCACGCACTCAATCTGTGTGCGGAATGAAAGCAAGTAAATAAATTCATTTCATAAACAACACAGAATAAGGACACAAAGAGAATACATGAAGGAGAGGCTGTGGCACAACATGCTGGAAACACAAGCAACGCATCAGTAACAACAACAACAGTAGTTTGTGAAAATCATATGCCAAAGAAATCCGGACCAAGCAACTGATATATACGTAGTGTATATAAAAGAGCTGTCCAGCTGCTGCTGCTTCTGCTGCAGACTGTGGATGACTATCTTTTGGCATTGTTTGCTGCTTATTTTGTCTGATATTTTCCCTTAAACTTCTTTGGCGGCATGCGTTTCGCTCTTTTGGTTTCCGATGTACTTTCATCTCGGGATTGGTGTGTCTGAGGATAAGCCTGCTCTGTACACAACCTGCTTGCTTGCTGCTACTTGCTTGTTGGTTGTTTTCTTGGTTTAGCTAACGGATGTTGGAAATGAAAGGTGGATACCTTGAGTGACGTTTGGGTCGATGATGAAGGTTTCGTTGAAAGGAATGGAAGTTTCTCTTTAATGTAGTTTTTTCCTCCTTCTTTTTGCCATAAGTAAAAGTTTTGTAATTAAAGTTTTTTTCTTCTTCGTATAATGGCAAACCAACAAAAAAAAAGGTGTCTTATCATTGAGAATAATGAAATTTAAGATATTTCATTATATTTGTTGTAAATGGAACAGTTTTCAATTATGTATATGAAGAATGGCTTATTTTCCTAGAAATCCACTAAAAATAGTTTTTATTTTTTTTTATATTGAATTTATAGTTTAATAAATAATTTCCAAGAATGCTGTAGAAAATAATTGTGTTGATTGAAAAATTCCAAAGAATTCCGTTTCCATGCTAAGGCTTCAAGTCGTCGACGTTGACAACCTCAAACCCAAAATGTACAGCACATTCAATTCCTGGGTGAGTATGTAACCAGCAGAGTAGGCACACAAAAGCATCAGGAAATTGGAATATGAAGCAAAATCATGGTTAAGTGGAATGGACAAGGTGAATGAACATTTGGAAGCTTCCTGAAACCACATACATGTACACAGGAATATGCGCCAATACACACACTCACACTTACACACACTTACACACACACACACAACTACACATTACCCACACATACAAACATACATGTATTAATTCGTACGTAAGCGGCAAGTCATTAACAAATTACATAGTTTGAGGGCCAACTTCCAACTTTCTTATGTTTTATGCAATTTGGATGTGGTGCTTCGTATAGTTGTTGTAGTTGTTCTTGTTGTTGTTGCGGTGGTGCTGCTGATAACACAAATACACACACATACATTACATACACACCTCCACATGATTGCCTAAACTCATCCCAACAAACAATATGCATTCAACGTTGTGTATAAGTGTTAGATTGGACGTACGTGAGTGTGTGTGTGTGTGTGTGCGTGTGTGCCCCCCTCTTTCAATCGTTGCAGTCCTATTATCCTCGATACTTGGTATGAGGCTCTCGGTTCGATAGATTTTGCTAGTCACATCAGAAACAGTTACAGGCAACAACAACCACAACAACAACTGCAATTCTCACTCACTATTGCATTATTGTATTCCTTTGACCAATTCCATTTCCACAAACAAATTAGCGAATATAAGTGGTTGTGTGTAGGTGTAGGCATGCATGTGTGTATGTGTGTATGCTTAGCTGCCTCCACATCTTCCGCTGACTCCATTTCTTGCAATTTTATAAGGAATTCAACATTTCTTGACTTTCATTCTTGTGGCTTTGTAGGACTCCACTCAAAAATACTTTTAGAAAATAATGTCGACAACAATATAAAAAATTGTGGAATTTTTTTTAAATTGGGCAAATTCCGAATTTTTAACAAATACGGTTTTTTTTTTTGGAAGTGTCCGCTGTAATGACTATTTTTTTGGAAATACATTTTTTGATTGTTATCGATAATAGTTTTTAACAGCGTCGTTGAATAATATATCCATCAAAATCTGATATGTGGTTCCGATTCACGAGGCTTGCTAGATATTGCACAAAAATCTGTTCCATGCGCTCATTCCCTGCTAGAATCCTCAGACATTTATCTACATGCTGTCAAATTTTAAAAACAGACGTCATATATTAAATTTTTGATTTGATTTTTAAGGTTAGGGATGGATTCTTAGAAATCTAGAGGTAAACGGATCAGCGATCTTTACCTTTCTCATCACTATCAAAACCGCATAATTAATCCAAAAAGTTTTCATTTGTCGAACAGTGTAATAGCTCTGTTTCTATGCCTCTCTTAAAGTTGAAATAAATCTGCAGACATTTCCCCTAAAGACATTACGCAAATATCCCAATCAAAGTACTATTGTGATCCAGGTTCCGTTTGCAATTCATTGCTAAAATGCGAATTATTTTATTCTTCTTTTTGGGAAGAGTCTATTAACATGATTGATGCTAATATCTGCTGATAGCAATCAACATTCAAAACAGTCACAAGGCAGCATACCACACTATCGTATACACACTGGTCGCTGGTCGGCTCACACCAATGCCGATACAAACGAGCACGCACACACGCACACTACACAGTCGCAGGACATTCAGTTTAATGGATATAGGAAATGCATCCAAAGGTCAGTGACACCGTTAAAGCGGCCGTAGCGGCATCTTTATCCTTGGTGTTTGGGCTAAACTTTTGTGCAGCACATGTAGAAAATGTATTCAGGTGTGAATTTCGCAGTAGGAGCTTCTCTCGTACCTTTGCCGTGCTCAATTGTCAAAAGAATTGAATTTCATAGTCAAATGTAATTTGTGTATTTCCTGGGCATTGTGTGTTATTTTCAATTGAAATGAATATAAGAACATAAAAAATTACCCAAACTGGTGGTGATAAGAGTCAGTCTCAAGGGGAAACTACTTAAATACTTGCATTGCATGCGTGTATAAAGTATGCTAATGTATAAGAGCAAAATGAGCTAACAAAAATTCAAATTTCCTATTATCTTATTCAAAATTTATCAACATATGACTTGTCTTCTGTCTTTACTAATTTACTCTCTTTCCCTCTGCTTTCAGATAACATCAAATGATCGCCTCTCGCTGCGCATCTGCCACGCCTGCATAAGCTACTTGAATTCCTGGCAAAGTTTCAAGAATCGTTGCATTGCCTCACAGGTCAAACAGCGCAATTGGCTGGACTGTGACAAGCGACAACAGTTGCTCGATAATAATATCAGCATATCGACAATCAATTCGGGAGCAGCGGGAACAGCACAACAACACGAACATGAGGAGTATCCGGATCAATCGAATTTGACCTCATCGATTTTGGATGGGATATCCTCCCTGAAGAAAAGAAAATCTTTAACAGTCTATGTGAGTCCTAAACATCAACAGCAACCAAAGCAACAACAGCAAAAGCCTAAAAAGCAATTGCCACCTCCTCCTGCTTCTGCTCATACAATCGAACGTCAGCAGCAGCAGCAGCAGCAATTTAAGCAACAACTACCAAAATCTCAGCAACATTTTAGTAGAGTTAAACAAAAACGTCAAGCAAAGCAACCGCAGCAGCAACAGCAGCAAAAATCTGTTGCTGCCACATCTTCTTTTCAAAGTGCTGCTCAGCAATTGCGCTTGTTTAGACGATACTCTTATAATGTAAATGTATCGTGCATTTATACGCCAACACGAAATCTCATGTCTATTTTGTTGTATATTTTTTTTAGTTTTCAGTTCTGATTTCTATATAGTTTTGGTTTGTTTAAATTAGTTCAAATATATTCATTGAGAAGGATAAGCGTATTCAATTTTGTCCCGGTCCATTTCCATATCGTTCCAGTTCTACTTCCATTACGTTCTTGTTCTATTTCCGTTTTGTTCCACCAAATTAAAAAAGGGTAGCTAAATAATTACGTTAGTTAGAGGAACGAAAAGACGGACGAACAAAAGGTCATGTCTGGATCGCCTCAGTCAGTAGGTGACTCTGACCCATAGCACATGGCAGGGACTAGTGTATCTACACTAATTTGGGGTCACTGATGCATTTTTGGGGTCACAGTTGTGGTTACAAAATCTGTACATAGCTGAGCTTAAAGGACCTGGAATATCTGGAAATCATCCTTTTGTGAAAAATTTGACTTTTTATTTAAAGAAAAGTATTAAAAATATTTCCGAATTTTTCATCCTTTTCAGCCGCTGCCTGCCGTGCAAATCAAAGATGAGCCACTCGATGATGATGAGTATACCATGAAGCAGAACGACGAATCCGATGAGATGATGGATCCCACACTCTTTTTGGAGCGCACCGATGTGGAAGGCGATGATCAGATAATGGTAACCACACAAAGGAAATGCTTGATTTCTATTTGTATATTTAATGCTTTTCTGCTTCTTCCACAGGATACAAGCAGCTATGAGTACGACAAGTCCACGGTTGGATTGGCCCCAGCGGTTGTCGAAGTTAAGGAAGCCTCCTGCCGCGCCTGTCACTTGAAATTCTCAACGCGCGCCAATGCTCGCCGTCACGAACGTAATTTGCACCCGAACCTATTCGAGTTGTCCACAGAGAATAGTACGCCCATCACCAAGCCCACAGCTGCCATGGCTGCAGCCATGGAATTTCAGCGCGTTAATGCCGCTGCCGCGGCCGCTCTGGAAGCTTCCAAGACCGCGTCGATAATATCACCCCAAAAATACCGCCAAGAGGTGGTGAACGCCTTCAATAACTGCGAAACGGGCGGCTATGATTATGACAGTCCCGAAAAGTACCAAGATCTGATAACCGATGAGAAGATCGTTTTCCTCCAGCAAAACGAGGATTTCCTGCAGCAATATCAGAAAATGACCTGCCGCTGCTGCAACAAGTACTACGCCACCTACAAGAACTTCATGGCACACATGCGCAAGAAGTATGCCACGCTGCCGCGTAACTTGTGCTTCAACTGTCTCAAGTTGAACGATTCGAAGGCCTTGTTCATATCGCATCTGAAGCGACGCAATTGCATCAATCTGTACAAGGTGCTGCACGGACTGATGGCCAAAAATGCCAGCTTTGCGGCCGCTGTCACAGCAACAGCAGCTGCTGCACCCGAGAAGATGCGCGCCAAAGAGCTTCTGGTAAACAAAATGTACGAATGCAAGCTGTGTCCGTCACGTTTCCGCTTGAAGTTGGAATTCCGTTCGCATGTCTACGAAGAACACGCCGATGTGCAGAAGAAGGACGTGACATCCACAAAATGCAGTTTCTGCAGTGTCGAGCTCGAGGATCCGGCCGAGCGTAAGCGCCACTACAACAACATGGACTGCATTGTGTCGCTGCGTTGCGTCACCTGCGAGGAGAAATTCGACAATCATCAGAAATTCTTGGATCATGTCTACGAGAAGCATTTGGCGGGCTACGAGCAGGCGCAACAGCAGCAACAAATGCAACGCCAACAACAACTGCTGCAGCGACAACAGCCAACGCAACAGCATTTTGGCAGTGCGGACAATTCGCCGGGCAAAAAGTCCAGCGGAGGCTTGGGAGGTATTTACAAATTGAAAATCACAAATTCCCAACGTTCCCAAATTCATAATTACAATCCCCAAAACATTTGGGGAACACACAACTGCCCTTGAAGTTCACAATTTTAAATTTAATTTTTTGCAGGAGCCTCTTCTGCCGACGAATCTCGTGGCAGCCAGCAGCTGCATCACCATCCTGGCCAAGGTTTAACCCCCAAATCGCAGTACTTCTCGCGTATGCCTCAAGCTTGTCCCATTTGTGGCCAACAGTACAACAATTACAACAATGTGCTGCGCCACATGGAATCGAAGCATCCCGATCAGCTGCCGCAAACGTACAAATGCGTCAAGTGCGGCATTGGCTATCCACGTCTATCGAACCTGCGTGAGCACATGGTAGCCTCTCATTCGGCGGACAAGACACGCCACACTGGCTTCGAGTACATCGTCAATGCGGATGCCGTGAAGATAGCGGACGGAAGTGCCCCTAATGTCTACACTGGGCGCTACGATTACGTCATGAAGGATCTAATGTCGATCACAAATGGTGGGACTATTGGTAATTCGGGGAATCTCTCTCAAATAAGAGATTTACAGTAGTTTGGGGAATTGCCTACCGAAAGTGTCCTTTGGAATCACATATTCATGGAATCTCTTTTCTTTTCCACTTTTCCAGCTGAGGAAGACGACGACAACGAATCGGAGAGTGCGCCCAAGAAAATGCGCATGGACAATTCTGACGCAACACCCAACACCAGTACTGGTGGAGCCTCTGGCAGCGGCAACATGTTCAGCAGCCTCAAGGAGTGTCCCATCTGCAATGCCGTGTTCAGCAACAACATTGGCCTATCGAATCACATGCGCTCGCATACGGCCTCGGCGCAGAGTGCTGCCTATGCCACTTTGGCAGCCAACCGAAACACGCCCAGTTCGTTGACGATAACAGCCACAACGAAGCCATCGCCCATGATGCAGCATCAAACGCCTGCCCAGCAGGCCGTCTTTAGGCGTAGCCTCGAACAGGCGGCCGACAGACGCTTCCGTCGCATGCGCTGCCGCATTTGCCAGCGTCGCTTTTCTTCAAAGAAGTCCTATCGATTCCACATGCTCAACGACCATCAGATACGCAATGTGCAGTTCATCAAGTGCAAGCTATGCGATGCCGAGTTCGCCTACGAGAAGGGCCTCAAGGTGCACATGTTCAAGATACACAATACCCTGCTGAAGGACGACATGATCATCAAGCAATACGAGTGCGACATTTGCTCGATTGTCTATCGGACCGAGGACCAGCTGTTGCAGCACAAGAAGAATGTGCACGGCAATGAAGATGCCCAGGCGGGAGACTTCGATGTGACTCTGGGCGGCGGCGATACAAGTACAGCCGGGGCCGATTTGTCGGGCATATCGACGCCGGTTAGTGGTGGTGCCGCGGATCGCAGTTCATTGGATAATTCTGGTATGGCTGGTCCCTTGTATTGGTATCAGTGCAAGTACTGTCCCTCGAACTTCAATACGAACAAGAAGTTGGCCATTCACATAAATTCGCACGACGAATTCGATTCGAATGACTATTCGTGCAAGGACTGCGGAAATGTCTACAGCGGCCGCAAGAGCTTATGGGTGAGTTGGCAGAAATAGGAAACATCGCTGCGGTCTGGTTGATTTTATATTTTCACTCTAAAATTTATATTTTTCGCATTTGGCTTCATTCTCTAGGTGCATCGCTACAAGAAACATCCCCAAATAGCGGAACCGTCCGAGTGTGTGCTGTGCAAGAAGGTCTTCTTCGACACGCAAATGCTGGAGAATCATATACCCACTTGCAATCGCAAACCGATTACGGCCACCGGGGCCATGGCCGAGACCGCTGTCGGGCCCTACAAGCACAAAACTGGCGACGATGAAGACGAGGGCTCTCACGATGCGGGCGATTACCAGCGCGGAAGCGGCTCTCAAATCAAATTGCCCGAAGTGGCCTGCACCATGTGCGGCCAACGCTTCACCGATCAAGAGCGCTTCGCCAAGCACATACAAATGCACGAAATGGAGCTGTACACGGACAATCCGTTGGCTGCCATGTTCGATACGGGGCCCGCCGATCCCAATCAGTTCTTCTTGGATCGGGTAAATGATAACGGCGAGTACGCCTGCGATTTGTGTCAGAAGACATTTACGCAAATGACCGCACTAAAGGTGCACCGAAAATGGCATTTCAGAGGTGATAGCAAACAGGTGAGCTTTTGGGCTGGTGCAGCGAGGTGCGAAAGCAAATGTCCGATTGTTTTGGCCGCAAGCAAAATTCTAGTTTGAGAACAAGAAAGTGGTGACAATTTCCCACAAAATTTCCGATTTTGCCTTCAAAATTCACAAAAGGACATTTTCGACTTTCAAAAAACGTTTCCTCCACACCAGTCGCAAAATGATTAGGGAATTAGTTTAGGCTAAATTGTATATATATATGTGTGTAGTTCGTTCTTGGATGCTCCGAATACAGTTTCGTTATTTCCCACAGATTCCAGCCGAGGTCGAGCCCACAGTCAGTGCGAAACCGTCGCAGAACCCGACCCTGATCAGCCATCCACATCTACTGGGATTACAAGCAGTGGGCCTTATGCCCAATCCGCGACCGCTTTCAAAATCCCAGAAACGCAGACGCGAACTTAAATGCGAGTACTGTCCCTCCACATTCATCAGCAACAACAATTTGCGTCGTCACATCTACGAGCTGCACCGCGACGAAGTTGGCAATCTGCCCGAGGCGCCGAAAATCGAGACCGATCCTCCGCTGCAGTGTCGTCGTTGCGCCCTGAAATTCGCGTCGAAAGAAGAATGGATCGAACACAAGGAGGCCGATGCGCGTCTAATGAAGCCGTTCGGTCCGTTCCAGTGGGGCTGTGATCTGTGCGGGGCATATGTGTCGCGCAAAGAGAAACTAATCAATCACATACACAATCACCTGAAGGAAAAGATCATAGTGCCGATAGAACAGCTGAAGCGGGAAGAGCAGGAAGCCCAGCAGCAGAGTGGTGCAGAGAGGAAGACACAAGCGAAGGCAGCTGATGACGAGGATACAAATCTGCTCAAGTTCGAGTACGAGGATGAGGCCGTCGAAGAAGAAGAGGTCGAAGAAGACGAAGCCGACGAGGACGATGAAGACGAGGAAGTTGATGCCGATTTTGAGGAGGTCGAAGAAGTCGACGAAGCCGTGGATCAGGTTATAAAGGAAGAGGAGTCAGTCGAAATTGAAGCCGACTTCGAGGTGGTCGAAGAAGACGATGAAACCGTGGATCATTTCATCAAAGAGGAGGGCGTTGATGTTGAAAACGAGGCGGATGAGGAAGAAGACGATGTGGAGGATACAAATGACGACGACGACGATGATGATGATGATGATACGAACCAGATGAAAGCTCCGGCCATTACGAAACTTAAAATTAAAACCATACGCAACTCGGCCGATACCACAGAGGCGGAGGACTCACCCCCTTCCGCTGGCGACGACGATGACGACGACGGCGAAGACGAGGATGATGACGACGAAGATGACGTCGACACTGTTTCGTCGGCCGAGCAACCGAAGCTGCCCGCCGTCAAATCACGCTTCTCCTGCGATTTGTGTCAGGTTTTCTTCGGCACCCAGCAAGAGCTGCAGAAGCACGTCAAGATGCATTTCCTCAACGGACCCGGTTCGGTGACACTCACCGACATGAAGTCAAAGTCGGTGAACAAAAGTCGCAGCAGCAGCAGCAGCGATGTGGTGGCAGTGTCCTCGTCGTAAATATTTTACTACTAAATGTGCCAGTAATTTTTTTTCTTATTTTTCCTTTTTTTTTCAATTCACATTTTTACTTTTATTTTGGAACTTTTTACGTTACGCAGTTTCATTCAAATTATATTACTTCGTTTAAGTGTCTGGACATGTGTTTTTCGAGCTTTTTTAAAATGAATTATATGGCTTTGGCTACACATGCACATGAATTTATTTAAATTTTATATTATTTTTTTTTTGGAACCATCGCATTAGTAACAGCTGGACTTTGGCTGTATGTAATATAAACCTGTATTATATTATCGCTACTTTTAGGTTGCTTTAGTGTACTTGTTAAACTTCTATTCGGCTATTCAGCTGCTGTGCCAAGTGAAGTTCAAGTGGCCTCTACCGAACTAAACATACAAATTCGATTGCCTTTTCTTGCTTTCAATTGGATTTCTTTGCCCGAAACTTGCTTTGCTGAAAGCCCTAAGAAAAGTTTTTAAAATTATTTCAATAAAAAAAAAAACGTTAAAAAGATGATAGTACTAATTTATAGTACCCTAGCGTACATTCATTTATGTATCAACAACAACAACCCACAATTACCCTAAAAAAACATACAAATTATCTTTTAAGGCTTTAGCTGTAAAACAATGATTACTATCAGATTCGATTAATAATAAAATGCATACAAGAGTATTAAACAAAATGACTACCAGCTTCATATATTTATTTCAATGGTGATTCAGGTAAAAAGGAATGCGTATGGTATGTAAAAAAAACCATTAAAAAATTAATTCGAAAAATACGAGAAAAAACCTTATATTTCACGGCCAACTCTTGACCGGAACAATTTCTCGACGATTTCCAGATTCGGAATTGGATCGATAAAGCACAACGTCGCGTCATTAGGACTATTTTGTCATTTGGCAGTTTGTCTAATCTCAAGTGACGTGACTCACCCAAACGAAAAACTATTTTTCAGAAATTCGTGTATTTACTGACTTATAGCTAAATTTGACGAGGATCAGTTTGGTGAAACATGTTAAATCCCTAACCATTATTTCTGGGATTTTTTTGAAGAAATTTGAAGAATTTTAGAAAACGGTTCGAAAGAGGTTTTGTTAAGGTGTTGAACTCAGAATGATCCGCATGAAATTCCCTTTCATACCGAAAATCCAAACAAATTCCTCATTTTTTAAATTGAATATATTTAATTTATTGAAATATTTTAGTAATTACATTGTTTTAAGCAAAACATGTTTTAATGTGTATTTTTAATAATAGTTTGGTTAACTTTTATATCTCATTTCTGTTTATAACCAATATTCTCATTAGGAATAAATCTACTTTATTCACACACACATAAGAAAAATGTTTGTTTTTTTAATATTTATTATTTTTTGTTTTTTTTTGTTTTTGGCTACAGTCTTCCCTGAAAATGGGTCTTAGATTTGAATTGGTTATTTATTCTTCTATTCTATTAAACATTTTGAAAATATTTGCGTTAAATGATAAATTTTTCAACAGATTATGTTAAGTTGGTCTAAATCAAATTTGAATAGACTGGAAATAATCATATATATTCCATTCGATATATCTATTAATAGGTCTGTACTATTCACCTGTGGATATTTTTATCCAGTGGATTATATTGAAAATGTTCAAATATTCAAAACATAACGTTGCATTTATATTATATGCACGGGGTAAAAGTATTCACAGGTGAATACTGCGGATCTCAGTAATATAATTTTATAGTTAGTTAGCTTATTTTCAGGGATGTACCTAAGACAAGTTTGGAAGATGATTTTGTATTTATAACACATAACTACCACGTAAATATTGCAAATAAATTACTAATTTTTGGTTATATTTTCTGGTTTTACTTTGTTTTTTCCTTTCTTTTTGTTTTGTTTTGTTCTTCCAACACATTTAAACATTCAAAAATTGTAAATTTTTAAAATTCAACTACAGAATTCTTAACATTTAATTTCATTATTGTACAGAAATGTATTGAAAAAAAATTATTCAAATAATTTCACGTACATAAGTTTTTGGTTACCAAAATGTTGTATACCAAAATCGAAACGAATACAAATAAAAGCATTATTTTAACTTTAAATTTGTGTGTATGTAAATTTGATTTGGCATATTTTGTATTTTACCATCATTAGTTGTTAGCGTTTATATTAAAATATTTATTCAATTAATTAATTAATTAATTAGCATAGCATTCATTTCCCATCAATATTGGTGTTTCATTTTCATTTCAGATCAGTTTTCAAATTTTTGCTCCGTTCAATGTCTTCAACTAGTAAATAATTTTCTTTTACTTAAAATGGCTTTACAAGTATTTTTTTGGAGTTTATGTTTTTTTATATGTTTTATAAGATTTAAAAAACTTAGTTTTGTGATAAAAAAAAATTTTATAAGAAATGATAAATAAAAAAAAAATTAATTTAAAAAAAAACTGTTGTTGCCTCGAAGCAGAGAGAGGATTTATGCAAAAAGAAATTTCAAGCATATTTTTTGTTTGAAAAAACATCGATGGTGAATTTAAAAATTTGTTGCATTCATTTTGGGGCCGAAAAACTAGAAAGTGCCTAATTTTAAGCCAATAATTGAAGGGGTGGATGGATGAAGGCGGTAACTGAAATTTCAAAATTGACTCTCTCCCAAATATAAGTATTGATGATAGTTTCAAAGAAGACATGTCACCAATTTTGTACTGAAAAAGCAAAATGAAAAACTTTGAAACAGATTTACTCGAAATAATTTGTATCTTTCCGCCTTCATGCATCCACCCCTTCAATAGCATTGTCTGACATTTAGCACCATATGTGCTCGATAACATCGTAATTGTTGAACTGATGACATTCATTTTGGCACTTTCTAGTTTTTCGGCCCCAAAAAGTATGCAACAAATTTTGAAATCCGTATAGCTCTATAAAAATCAAAGGCTTGTTCGTCGTTTGTTTGTCGATGCTGGAAGCAAGCGTTCTTTATGTTCTTACCCATACTCAGCGAATTTACAATAAGTTAACGAAATTCCGCATCAAATTTGTTTTAAGCAACCACTGACCGAATCATTAGTTCACTAAGTTCACTAATTTCGCAAGAATAATTTCTTGATTCTAATCCAACCGGAAAACTCTAAATTATTCTATGGGTTGCAGGCTGAAGAGTGTCCATTTTAAGATCTCTTTCGTTCACTCTTACACGTAAGATATTTTGTTGACTTAAAGACGCGAATGATTTGCTTAGAAGTAGAAGCTAATGTTAGAATTTCCTACAATGACAGCATGTTTGCAATTTTCCAGTCATGTCCGTTGCGTCTTCCATCTCCCAGTTATACTTATGAAAATACTAAAAAAAATTAACCCAAATGGCAATAAATAAACTGGTATGTTATATATCAGTTATTTTGCAACACATTAGGGGTTTTCCAGAGTAACAACATAAAGTATGAAACACAAATATTTTCTTCGGACATATTATGTCTTAGTGGAAAAATAATTTTAAATTTTACAAACAGGACCTTGTGAAGACCTCTCTTGACGTGTCTCTGCCAGGCTTCCAATATAACGAATTGTGTTGTGTTTATGGTGCGTTTATACCCAGGTCTTTACACTATTGTTCGAAACTCATTGCTCGTATTTGTAGTAGATAGATCGCATTGTAAGTAAGTACTCTTTAATTGTAGATAGTAGAATTACGGTAATTAAGTATATAATTAGAATAATTTGTTCTTGATAGCGTTGAAAACCATTTTGGGAGTTTCTTTGTTTGTTTGTTCAGGTAATTAATTGCATTTTGTTTCGATAGTCGTCCATATTACAATAAAATATCTTCATATATACTAGTAAAAATACACACACAGATATAATACGTAATTATGTATTTGCAATAGGTACTATTGGCTACTACCACGAGACACATTTTCTTTTTGGTTTTTCTTTTTTGTTTGTAGTTTTTCTTTTTAAAATTTATTTTCTTGTCTGTAGGTATTTACTTTAGGATATTGCACACGAGTTGCGTTTGCTGCCCAAACTTCGCTCCTGTATTCGCTGCAAGTGCTGCAGTTGTGCGGCGGTGGGTGCGTGCGATTGGGCGTGTGCCCCGGATGTATTCGGATGATGGGTTGGGGTGCCGGCACCATTGTTGCCAATCTGTTGCGGCAGCGACTGGCGGCGGCGTCGCAGTGCTGGACTTAGATTGTAGGTGATTTTCGCCTGCGAGAGTAGCTCTTTGAAAACCTGAAATTGTAGAGAAATACAATGAGTTTGTACGCGTAAATGTTTTTGTTTTTATTCGCTACGCACCTGGTTTATATTCTCATTTCTTGCGGCTGATGCTTCGACAAATCCATTTTCCCAATCTACGGTGACCACGGATTCTGTGGTGGCGTATTCCACCTGTATTCAAAGAAATGTAAAAAGTTACGATGTATACAAGGATCAAAAAGCTTGTTTGTTGCTGCTAAGCTCAGAAGGGAAGTGACCAAGACATCACTTTCATGAACTAATAAATTCTACAGATATCGGACGTAGGACATCGTCGTGTAGGTACTATGACATGCATAGAACATAGGGGCACTAAACAAAATTTTCTTTCTCCTTCGAGCCGAAATTACGCTTACGAATGCAATGATTCGGCCTCCTTCTTTAGAGACACATTTATCTATAAATCCCTCAAATAAAAATCCATTGTGATTATCTTCATGTAGTCATGGAGTCAATTTAACTAGGCCTTTAAAAGGTCTTTTAAATTGAATCCTTCGCTAGTTAAAAATGTCATTCCAAGAAACAAAACAACAAAAAAACCAGTCCAAGTGCGAATTAGTAAATAAAAAAAAAGAATTTAGTAAAGGGTCAAGTTTGCTTAGAAAGAAGAAGTGTGCGACAGCTTCATTAAATGGCAACAAATAAAAGAAGGAGACGAAAGCCCAACCTAGAGCCAGCCTCAAATTCATGCCGAAGGTGATGCTCCATCTGGAAAATGCTGACATGGCCGAAAACAGCAAAGAATGAAAAGACCTGAACAAAAAAGCCTAAGCCCCACACACACAAAAGCAAATAAACCCCCACCAAGTCAATTCAACTGCTCCAACACTCAGTCCCCAAAAACGGTTGATTTCTTCCAAATGAACAAACTCAAACGTAAAAGAAAAAAAATACGCAAAAAGAAATAAGAAAGCAAAAAAAAAAAGTGCGAAAGTAAATTGAAACCACCGCTCACGTAGTAGGGTTGCCTTAAAGACCCAAGGAGGAGTTGATGTGCGGCACAGAACATGATGAAGGATGCGTTGAGATGTTGAGAGAAAACTTTTTCGTGCAAAATGTTGATTTCACTCTGCTGAACAGCGAGCAGAAAAAGCAAGAAAAATAATTTGCATTTTTATTATATTAGAAGTCGGTAAAGTCAATAATCTGGCGCACAAAGCAATTCGTTTTAAAGCAGAAAAAAAAATGGGCCCAAAAGTGAAAAAATGTCAAGTGTTTTGAAGGATAAAATGTCGTGAGTCGACTCAGTCGCCTCTGTCGCTGACGTTCTTCATGTTGCTGTTGTAGTTGTTGTTAAGCACCGAACGGAATATAATTAACAACGAATTATGTGTAAATCACTGCGCAACAGTGAAGCTGTTGTTGCCTCCTGCGCGCGGCAGGAGTTGGGGTATAACTACACTACAAACGGTATTTGCATAATTAGGGAACGGTTGAAGTTTGACTGTTTGTTTATTTTTGCATTTTTTGAGTAGGGAACTTGTTCAACTTTACCGTACTTACATAAATAAAACACTTGAAAGTACATTATGTAGCAACTCTACTATACTTTACTCCAATTGAATCCACTCGACCTCAACTCAACTCAACTCACCTCTCGCAAATCGCTGTCCTCAGTCAGCAAATCGATTTTATTGCCCACCACCACAATGGGCACTGCCGTGGTCGCCTTGGTCTCGTGTATTTGATCGCGTATCGTTCGTACCTCTTCGAAACTGGACGCATCGGTGACATCATAGACCAGTATGAACGCATCGGCCGATGATATGGAAAGGGCGCGCATAGCGGGAAACTGAAAGAGGAATGTCAATCATAAAGTCAGTTAGCAGGGAGAAAAGAATACAAATTACATATTTGCGGAATTTGCATTTTATGATTATGGCCCATTTCTATATGCACATATTTTCACAATAATAACAACAATAATAATAATGTAAATTTTCATAAAGATTCGATAATACTTTACAAATTGAATTTGTCAAGCGTGTGGAAAATCCAATTGCTTGCCGCGGCAATAAAATGTCGAATTGCTGATGATGTTCAGTGCAAAATAGGGGGAAGGGGCTAACACATAAAATATATTTGCCATAATATTTGTCTAAATTTTTAAGCCAAATAATAAATATTTTAACATACATCGGACATATTATGTATGATGCTTTGCTGACATTGGCTTGAAACTCGACACACTATTCGTCCTGCCAACTTGTTATTACTGACTGTTATTGTTGAACAAAGAGTGAGTGATCCATAAATATTGGAAATATTAGAACCCAAGAATATGTCTGTCTATTTGTCTGTCATACTGATTGAAATCAATGTGTTTGTGTGAACAGAGACAGAGAAGAGGGTAGTTGGCAGTATGCAGTTATCGGAGTTGGGTGAGATAAACTGTTGCATGTGAATAGTTTTCGATTGAAGGATGCAGCTGGTTTCTATTAAATAGCATACGAGTTTGGGAATTTTATATATTCATATGACTATTGGACATGTTCTACAAATAAATGGAATAGGAAAATGCAATTAACCACAATTAATTTTAGAGGGTGTAGAAATAAATAGTAGGCACTACTCACAGGTTGCCTTTTACAGTAATTGATATCTACAAAAATAAGACTGTGAACAATTAAACGTTCTTGTGAAAAAGTGTATATTGTCGTAGTTATTGACCTATCGACTCCATATCCTCTCTTTTCTTCCTTGCTTCTAAGTATTTGGACGATATTGACAATGGACAACATCAGACATACACCACATAAGCCTTCCATGCAAAATTCTGAACCGATTTGGACGACGTTTTTTTTATTTGTTAGAAATTACTTCGGGGACGGAATGGAAAATGGAACGAAATGGAACTAAATGGAATTGGAACAACATTTTAAGTTGTATCGGAAATGAAGTAAAAACGGATATTATCGATAAATTATCGAAAAATTGTACAAAAATAAATGTATCGTGCATTCCTGTGTAATTATTGACTAATACCAGTTAATTGGAACAATTGAACTCGTGTGACACTTGACTTTTGTACAGAAAACACCCGCCCGTCAACATATGTACCTACTAAATAACACAATCAAAATATTGCTCTTGGGGTATTTCCATCGTTTCGCTGGTAGATAAGATCATTACGAGAATTTTAGATTTTTCCACTGCAGAGGTATAATTTGTAATTTTTTTGTGTCTGTCTACGTAAATGTGTTGAATAATATTAAAATTATAATTACATGAATATTCATCGTCATCATTTTAATATATTTTTTTTATATGTGTGGGAGAAAAAGCAAATAGTTACCCTTCTCTGCTTGACAAACAATGTAAAAATGTAAATATTTTAGTTGTGGATAGGATGATAGCTCAAAAACGTCATTGGTAAAAAGGTTAGGTTTTTCGTTAAAGGAAATATGATTTGGACAAATGCTATTGAGTGAGTAATGAGAAGCGGTGGTTTGAATTTTGGAAATTCATTTTTGCTTTTCATGGCATATAAACCGGGATTTGAAGGTTTAAAAGGATTTGACACATTTTCAATTTATTTCTCATACAAAAATTTCATATCACTAAATTTGCATACTTTGCCAATTTGCCTTTCGGTTTCACTAAAAGTACGGTCCGTTTTCGGCATTGAACCAATAAAATCAAAATACCTACACAAAAGCCAATCAATGAAACATGTATCCACTGCCACATGCTCATACGGGCGGTCTCTGTTCGGCTTTCAATTGCGAATTGTATACAATTGTTTTTTTTTATAGGAAAGGCAAGAGAAAACTCACTGCACAAATCTATTAACTCAAAAAAAAAAGGAAAAACTTTTAATTTTTTTTGGTTTTTTTTATATGTGGCTTCTGTTTAGCTGTTGTGTGCAGCAACCACACCAGTCAAAATCCATAATCCAATTCGCAAACTGAACAGAAACAAAAGTCACAATCAGTGAAAGTAGAACAAGTTTTATTCCGTTGAGAAATCAGCGCGTTTGCATAAAAGACACAAACACTGTCAGTTATATGCATACATATGTGGATAGTCGTCGGTTTGTGTCGTTGTGTGAGTGAAACTCTGTCTGTGTGTGTGTGTTGCCGGAAACCACACCAACACCACTGAAGTACATTCCCCATACCCTCCCCATTAACCAAAATATTCTACTGGCAGTTCAGCCTGTTGTCGGTGTTGTGTTGTTCACGATGAAAATAGGTCATTAGTGGCGCAGTAGCGTGAATGTGATTGTGGAGGTATACTTGTGTATGTAAAAAAGTCAAGTTTCGCAATGTGTCTTTTGTCTATCATCTGAACTGCGTGACATTTGACATTGTTGTTGTTTTTGATGTTGCTGTTTTGCATTTAAGTGTTGCGAATCTACTGAATCTGTAGCCTATTTTTTTGTTCTTCTTTTTTTCGTAAATGGAAAGTTCTTTCCTATCTGGATGGCAGCCATTGTTTTGGATTAAATAAATTAATTGTTTTAAGCAACAAAACGGCAGAGAACAAATGGAATACGATTTTAAGTGTCTTTCCCATTATGTAAAACCGAGAGTAGCTTTAATTGCAAATAGTGTCCTAATTAATCCAACAAAAGACTCATCCATTTGAGATACATTACATTGTATGCAAGTAGGTAAATTGAAATGAAAGACATAAGTCGGTGGCAAAATTTCCATTGTGGCAAATGAAACTAACAAAGGATTTGTATACATCTCATAAAGGACAATTTAATAGCTCAATAATGATGTCAGTTATCGCGACTAGATCGACTCAAGAGGTGAATGACTCAGATCAGTAACTACCCTCTCTCCAAAATGAGTTTGATGTGAATCCTTACGTTATATCCATCTATGTGCCAAAACACACAAAGTTAAAATCTTTTCTAATTCTGAATGAGTAACTTCAACTCAAAAGTTCTCAGAATTGTGATTGATCCAGTGTCATTCAGTGACATTTAAGGACCCCAAATTCCCTTACTAGATTTCAATAATATTATATTGCTTCATGAATGTGAATCGCAACGATTTTCATTTCGTTTTCCATTAAGCGACGTAAATGGTTAGAATTGCGTTTGCCCCCAACTTTCACAATTCGCAATGAAAAGAGGTGCGAAACGGATGCCAATGAAATTGAATTGCAAACATCAATTTCCGCTTAAAAATTGTATTGATGTGAACACCACCACCAACACAACCACAATCACAGTAACGTTTTGTGTATGCCCTAACCCTCCTTTCGATCGTTTGTTCGTCGGTTAGTTCATTTCGCCCTCTAAACGAAGCAAATTCATAGAAAATATATCTTAGAAAAAATTAAATAAAAGCTGTCATTCACCATGAGTTTCATAGAGCATAGGACGAAAAACAAAAAAAAAAGTACAACACTTTCTGCACATTGAAAGCGTGTGAAATCCCAAAGTTGCCACTTGTTCGACACCACAGCATTTGAAAGCCAGGCAGTTCTACGCTCCCTTTTCATGTAACGTCAACCAACAACTTCGCTCCACTTAGTTCAGGGCGCACACTAGTTCGTTCACTCATTCACCCATGGACACACTCGCTCATTCATTCGTTCACGTATGTGCTCACCTCGTAGGAACCGGCGGTATCCAGAATATCCAAAGTGAGACTGACGCCAGCAATTGAAAAGTTTCCCTGATGCATTTCCTCCACGGTCCTTTTGTATTTCGTGGTGAATGTGTTGTACAGAAATTGTGTGATTATGGAGGTTTTGCCCACTTTGGCCGCACCCATGACCACGATCTTGTGACGTGCATTTGCTGGTCCGATAGCATCGTCGACGGCATTGTTGCGGCCCACTCTAGGATACGTGGATGGACGTGATGGTGACGGCAACAAGGTTGCATGGAGGAGAAGGAATAGACAAGAGTAGGGTTTTTTCAATTATTTTCAATTAATTAAATTATGGCCGGATGATTTATGAGGCTGTTAATTTAATAATAAAATAAAAAACCACGCTCGAACAATGAAATTTAAAAGTTAAAACATTTCAACTAAAGACAAAACTTTTCCACTTTCATCATCATGAAGGTGTGCGTGCCTAGTTTGATTTTGCCTAACATTTACACAAACTTTTCAATACTAGAAACTTTCAGAGAATATATTTTAATTCAGTTAATTTATAATTAAATTGCAAGGAAAATAAATTCAGAGAGGCTACAGCTACTGTCTGTGAACACTGGTACATTTTTTGTAATTAAATAGTATAGGATTGGTGTATTAAGGGAAGCACTGGGTAATTCTGAGCTAATCATAAGGGAATTTAAGCTCTCTAAACCCCTTTAAAGTGAGAGCAGACATCTGGCCAGATAGATAAATGATGGCATCTTATTTGAGGTGTTACAAGTGGTGAAACTCCTTTTTTCCTAATTTTCAGCCTGTGTGTATTTATTAAAAAAGTTCATCATAAGCCCCGAAACCTAAATGAGAAAAATCTATTGTGATAGGAACTTTTGGAATACAAATCAGAAATAAGAAACTAAAACAAGTGAATTTATAACGTTGAATATCTGAAGGATTCACGACTTTATAAACCCTGTCAGCTGAAACTTGTAAGTAATAATTCATCATACGCCCCAGTGTACCTACTATTTATATATGTATGTATTGTAAAAGAAAATCCAAATGATCATTAAGCAGAAGTAAAATGGAAAATTAAACTCAATTTCAAAATGTTAAAATGATAATATACGTTCAGAGTTCAGAGCCACAGTAGATATATCAAGTGCGTAAATTATGATTCTGAGAATATTTCAGTTTGTCATAATAACATGGCTCCTAGCATTTTCAGCTAAAAACTTGGTTTATTTTGCCATCGAATTCAACTCAGTTTGAAACAAAAAATGCACATACTTGATCCTTTGTGCTTCTGAATGCCTCACATGGATTTTATTTTTCTATTCCAAAAGCACAAAAAAAAAACATTTCACAAATAATGCACTTTTGTGTAAAGTTTTTACACCACAAATGCAACTTTTATGACAAAAAATCAACTGCGAGTTCAATTGAAGCAAAACAACTGCTTTATTATGCCTGCGTGACATTTAAAATTAAATATTCGTTTTGATTTTTCAATTGACCATTTTTGCTTTGAGTGGGGAATTTCCATGTTCCAGTGATGCCTTCGGCAATGGCAGCTGCATCAACAAAGTTTCAGAAATATTCAATTATATTGTATTAGAAAAATTGCAAAATATTTGTCTATACCAGGAAATGGTTAATGGATAGCATGAATATAGTCGAAAGGGATTGGAGAGAAAGGAATAGAATAAAATAAAGTTTTGCGAACATAATCGTTCGTTGTGAGTCAATTGAATTTCCTGGAATTTTTACTTTATTCTTTTCATAATATTGACTTATGGTTTCCGGAATTATTCCAATTAATTTAAAGTTGTTTTTTGCATCTATAAGCTTAGTAGGGTAGTGCCGTAATCGTTCTATAAACTATGTGCGCAATCTGAAATCAAGCTCCTAAGCATGACTGTGGCATTCTATTTTTGCCATAAAAAGCATTTTCAATTCAATGGCACTAAAGTAGCAAAGTTTATCTTCCATCAATTTAATAACAATTACAACTTTTTTTTTTCAAACTAACAACTCAACCCTTGCCGGGCAGCATTTTTGCAAATAAAGTTAATAAAGGCAAGCAAGGTATCTGGCGTATGAAAGAAGCAGCAGAAAAAAAAGAACGCACTCATAAAAACTCGTAGGATCGCACTAAAAGTTGGCTTTAATAAAGCCCGCAACCCAAGCAAAAGGCGGACGAAGCAAAGTAAGGCAGCACGGCATCAGCCAAGCAGCTGTCATTAGAAAAACAAAAGGCAGCCGCAGCAAAGAGAAAAAAAATAAACAACGCACACACACACAAAGAAAAATGTAAGTAAAATAAAGCGAGAACAAAAATCTCGTACAATGACTTACTTGTCGCGCTTGGGTTTATCCTCTGCATTGTCGTCCTTCATAAAGGACGGCTGCAAGCTGAAGCGCCTACGCAGATGGCGACCCCTCATCTCGCACCCACTAATGCTGATGCAGTGCCGCGGTGGCGGATAGGTGAGACGGAGTAGTGCTGATGGGTAGCTACCGAATGTTCTCAAACTGAGCCCGCTGAAATGAATCGGAAGCGTCTCAGAAAGCGACAAGCGTTGCTGCTTTTATTGCTTTTGCAGATGCTGCTGGGTGTCTTTATTCTTATTGTTGTTGCCGTTGGAGATATGTTGCAGCAAATGTTGCTGGCGTTTAAATTTCGCTATAAATCAGTAAAGTCTCCAGTTGTCAGTTTGACTCTTGCGTTGACGACAACGATTTCAGCATCTTTCTTAGATGGCTGCTCGGGCGCTTAGCATTATTTATGATGATTTGCAACAGTGACGAATTTTAACTCACACACCAACTAACTCGTCTTTATCTTCTTCTTCTTCTTCTTCTACTCCTGCGTTCTATCCTTCCAGCTATACAATCACGAGCGAGATGGTCTTTGGGTATTCCGTGCCTTGTCTGAGTCTGTTGCCTCTTTGTGTGAGTGTATCTGCAATTACTTTGTTTCACTCTTGTTATTGTTGTTGTTGCTGTATTGTTGTTCTGCTTGTTGTTGTTCTATTATGTTTCATTATCCTTTGGGCGTAATATGCAAATACGCCTTTAATTGCGACAACGACGACAACGACGACGACGACGATGACTACACACACAGGTATTTAAGCAATTTTCATTTCAATTTATGTTGCGCTATTTTGAAATATTTATTTTGCGCTGAAAGTGGAAAATACCATAAATTAGTTTTCGTTCGCTCGTTTATATGCTTATGTGTATGTAAAAGTGTGTGTGTGGGTAAGTGTTTGCGTGAAATTGTTTGTGTAATTGTTTGTTAGTGGTTTCCGGAAACGTTAGGTGGGCGGGAATTTTTCAATGTTTCACCCATTATTTATTTAAAATTGTTTAACAAATTCCTACAAATCGACACCCTACAATAACCAGTTGGCATTTCCTAGCAGTTCGAAAATTAATTTACGATATCGAAGGCTAAAGTAATCTCTGGAAAAATACAAGGTTAACAATGGCTTTGAGCCCGTACTCGGTTGGACAACGATGTCGAAATGTCGTTTGCGTTGCTAATTTGATTGTCGTTAGGGGATGTCCGCGCGTTTTTCGTTTTTACTCCCCTCTCCCCATCGCTGGTGTAAAGCCATGTAGACAAATCCAGCGTTACGTAACATTTAATATTCTTACATTTCGATTATGTCTAGTTTAAACCGTCTAGAACGAAGTGAAAACCTCTACAAATATAAACAAAATGTAGTGTTAGAAAAATGTTACGTAACGTACTGAACATACTACCCCCTTCAGGCACGTAACGCCATGTACAGATTTCTTTAACTCCCTACTTCCCTACAAATTATATTTAATTAAGGTAGCAATGTCGTTTTTCAAGAATTGAAATAGCTTTCCCATATTTACGGTTTCGAACCAGGCAATCCCACTCTTCTTTACAGTCGTGTTAATGCTTTCTTACAGCAGAAAATCACATGCAACATCACCCGGTCTCTTGACTATCAATAAATATTTTACAACTTCCAACGGTCCAATTTTGTGTTGCATTGATGCAAGTAGGGCACTATTCTAAAAATAGATAGGGCACTAATGGAAAAATAGTGTTGTTCAGCATAACAATTTCTTTAAATTGAAAAAAGTTGCTCGGAAAACTGAAAAACTTTTTTGTTACACACACATTAAGCACATATTTTACATACTTAATCTTTGAATTTCTAATTTTTTGGCTTGGCTCTTGAAAATGTTATTGAATACATTCAATTTTCTTTTACAGTAAACTTCAACTGTTTTGTCAAGTTGCCAAAAGATAAAATATTTTAAGTATGCCTCCGGTAGAGTAAAAACGCATCTATCTCCCCATTAGCACAGGCCATGAACCCAACCGGCAAAGTGGATAATTTTCGCAATTTCTCCAAAATGAGTACAAGCGCTGGCAACTATTTGCTTCAACCGGCGCCCGAGTCGCTCTTGTAGGCAAACATTCACCCAAACTCAATACACTCAGTTGCGAAGTGCTCGTAATTCAAATTAAAATGAAACCGTCAACGTTGTGAAAAATTAGGACAAAAACACTTCGTTACGCGTTGGCGTTCGGCGGCAACCGCAGATAGTGGCAAAAATATAAACTTTCGTTGAAACTTTACATTTTAACCCAAATTGACAAACAGCCAAAATTGCGGAGGGCAGTAAACGAAACACGCACCGAAAATTTGGCATGAATGCCAACAAAAACAACAAAAACAACAACAAAAAAACATGAAAGAACAAACAAAACTTTACTAAAGTTCCCTGACAGCAGGCAGCGGCCAAAGGTTGTGCTGCTTGTTGGGGGGTTGGATGTGCTCTGGGGGAATTACAATTTGTAGATTCTAGAGAACAAGCGTTTTCAATTGCAGTAAAAATGGTTTGTTTCGAACTAATTTTCAACGATTTGACACATATTTCGGAATTATTAACTCTGCGGGAAGGGGGTGATGAAACATTCAATTGAAATTGCGTTTAGTTTTTGAATAAAAAATGTATTCATGGAAAAGTTTAGCTTAAATGAGTAATGAGAACAGAAGTCTAGACACGCTTTGGCAAGTTTCGAATTTATTCTTTAACATTTTGAGTAACTTTTTTCCAGTAGGAAAGACGAGATTAGCATTCACTCAGTTCTTCCTTTTTGACTTTCTAATCTCACTGTAATTAATGAAACTTAAACAATTTTCGAAATAAAGTTTGGCCAGAAAAGGGATCAAATCATAAATTACCCAAAACGCAAATGCAGGAAGGGTTATCCATTAATCTTAATGATAAAAAACAGATACTCCTTTTTGGGTCTCTTCCTAGTTTATAAATAAGCTCTTCTTGATTAAAGAACTGATTTGGTTGAGATAAATTTTAAGGCAGCACACATTTTTCAGTTCCAATTTAATATTGATGAAAATAGCTGCAGCCTTGAAAAATCGCGAGTATTTCGCATTGTTTTTGTAGAACGAAATCATTAGTGATTCCATTCAATGCAAACCTTTGCGCAACGAACCATTTAGAAAGCGCACACACTTCTAATAACAAGCTCCATAAAAACTGTCTCAAATGAGCGAAAAGAACATTAAAGTACCAACACACACACACACGCACATTAATAAAACACTCCTACACACACTCATAAGCAAGCGTATAAAGAAGCAAATGTGTATTATGAAAGCCCAACAAGGATGAGTGGAGGCAAAAGCTCATTACCCTAGCCTTTTCAAATCGCTCTAAACCATATTTAGAGACAGGGGCCAGCGATGCCAAAAATAAACGCCAGATTAGCGCGACGTTTAACAGCAAGAGTGTAGCCTGGCATGAGGGTAGTGCTTCCATTTATTCTTTTTTTTCTTTCACTTCACATTTTTGTTTGTGTGCGAACGCCTTTTCAATGCCATTTCCTGTGGGCAAAATTAAAAATTTTGTGTGTGTGAAATTTTTTTTAAACAAAGCACAAAAAGGTAAAACTGTATACTTTTATAAAAAGAAGAAGCTAAATATAAATAAATATTTATTTACAGTCATTTCCGTGTGCGTGGAATTTATTTGTTTTCGCTTCGCTTCGATTTCATTCGTAATACTTGTGCATGCATGTATTTCACACAAATTGCGAGCAAGTGTATTTGAAAAGATAATTTTTTTTATTTCCAAGAATGGAGAAATGATTATTATAGTGCAAGCAATGCATGCACGTTGGCATTCTGTGGTTTCAATTCATATTTGCTTTCAATGTAAACAAAAGTTGCCATTTCCCAATGGCTTTTATAAAATCAAAATGGTTTTAACGATTATACCAGCGAATCCGGGGGTATTGGCGGTATTTCATAGAAACGTTGGTTATAAGGTGTGTAAAAATAATAGAACAATTTTTAATGTATTTATTTTGAGTTTAATTAGATGACGATGGCGATATGTATCGTATCGATGGCGTTGAAATGACTGCTTTGCATTACAAAAACACAAGATTGTGCAAATATGTTGTGGTACAGTCATTTAACACGCGTTTTTATAAAAATCTGACAGTAAGATTTGCGTGATGCGATTGGTGTGAGCTTGTGAATTTTTTATTACCATATACCCACGTATGTTTCTCATTTATTGACAAAAGAACAGCAGCTGCACATTTTTCTATGTTTTCTACTGTTGCCTGTTGTATTGAAAACAAATTTGCAATACATATTCTTTTTGTATAAAGTTAATACCATGATTGAAATTATAATGTGCAAACTTGAATTGATATTGGAAATTGGAATTTAAGTTTTAAGTAGAAAGGTTGTTCGTAGTCGTAGACAAATATTTTCCCAGGCGACGATATGTAAGAAGGTTTCCAAATTGACAAGAATCCAAATATTAATATTAAGGCATTACTCGATTTCCATGAAAATCGAACATAGCGCAATTGTGCTATGTTCGTTCGTGCTAATTCGAATTATGCCCTTAAAAAGAAGAATAAAATAACAACAAATACTGCAAGCGAAGAATTTCTGAATTTCCAATGCTATACATATTTTGCTGTTAGTCAAGGATTGTGAATGAAATTGAATTACTTAACGCATAGTTGCTACAGTAAAATTAATATTAAATTGAAACATTTTAAAACTTTATAATGGCTATATCCTAATAGGATTTAAAGATAAATTCCATAAAGTAATGAAACAAAAGTATTTATTTAGTAAAAGATTGGCAAAATAATATTTGTAAGTGGAATCAGAAGATTTTATAGTATCAGGCATATTAAATAAGTTTTGATGTTTAAAACGAGAACTTGTAATGGGGGAAAACAAATAGATTAATACATGCACGTTTCCATACAGGCCCGGCATGTATTTATATTTTTAAGTGGGCTCTACTATCTCTGCCATGACACTTGACATCCTCAAAAATATTCAGTGGCTTAATGATGGGCTTTTCTGTATTTTCGCTTAACTCCACTGAAATAAATCGGAATTCTTCAAAAGGCGAAGCAACATTTCATAAATCATTTCTTCCGCAAATGTTATTCTTGCGGCTGCTGCTGCTGCGGCGGCAAAAACCGTCAATCCCCCAAGTGCAAATTTGCAATGGAAATCGCGTTGACATTATATTATAGACTTGGGCTTTCCTTTATCGCTAGCAAGTCACTTTATTTTTATGCCATTTACACGAAATAAAAAGCGGTAAAACAGACTGAAAATAACGAAATGCGAAACGCTTCGAGCTGAAAATTTTAATGTGACAAAAATGCTAATGACATACAAAGCAAACTGACTGACACACACTTAGAAAGGCAAAGAAGCGTTCAACGCATACCAACATTTGTTTTTTTTTTGTTGTATTTTTTATTTTTTTTTTGGGGGCAAACTAGTATACGTGTAGGATGTAGGCCAGAGGCAGTGTCAGTCATGACGGCCCGGAGGGCGATTAATTAGGCACAGCAATTGTCAGTCATTCCGACAGAGACATGCTGGATTTCGATAAAGACAATAACAACAGCAGCGACAATACAAAACTGAAGAGTGCAAAAAAAAAATAGCAATTTACGCCACGCTTATCAGCGCAAACACTGCTACCACGTTTATCGCACACGCACGCACATACACAAGAATATGTTCACACAAACACAAACACACACACACACACACGCTCTCACTTATCTAATAATTTATGCGGTAGTTGGCTTCCATTGGATTTCATTAGACCGGCTAAAAGTGACTCGGCTGCCTAAGAAGAAAATAGCAACTGGCCTGCTGCTACCGGGCCTACTTGAGTCATTTGTGTTTACCCAACTTTTGAGACTAATGAATTTAGTGTCTTCTTAATTGGGTGCGTGGGAAATCGTTTCAATTAGCCTTAACACAACACAATACACCAGGACCGCACCTTTGTTTTACTATGCACCGTATACGGTTCTTGTTTGTGGTCATCTTGCAAAAATAAATAGAAAAAGCAAACAATTTTGTAATGAGGCAAACAAAATAAAATAAACCCCTCCTGCCCACCCCAAAAAAAAAAAGAAAAGTTCTAAAGTTTGCCAAATTGTACGTGCTGTGAGCAGGAATAATCTGTGAAGTTCTTTATGGCAGATCTAATGGTTTGGGTTGCATTTAATTTTTGAATTTATTTTTTTCTATTTTTGGATGGTATTTTCTACATTTTAGAATAGATTCATGTTTTTAAGTAAATATAAATAAATTTTGATAAATTAAAAATTATTTTGAATTAGCAATGAGCGAGCTTTGTGGACGGGCTTAAGGCACTTTGCACCATACGGGTGACCTATAGAAATTGTAACTTGGACAACATACTCAATTAAATTTTTCCGCTTATGTCCACTTGTGTGTTTTCGTATTTAGTTGGGCATTTAATCAGGAATATAATAGAAATAGAACGTGAACGGGTTGAGAATGGAACTGAAGCAAAATGGAATTGGAACAGATTTAAACTGGAGAACAAACTAGAAAGGTACCAAAATGGAAATGGAAGAAAATGAAAATGAAAATGGACTGGAAACTGGAACCAACTAAGTAGAGAACAATGAAATCAAAAATATAGGAAATTTATAGAAAAACGGATACTGTCTCACGATTAAAATGTATCCAGGCAAGGATAAGAAATGTATTATTGAGAAGACTTTAAACACGGTTATTATGAACTTAGTGGTCAGCACAATTGAAGAGATGCAACAACAGCAAAATATCAAGGCTGCAATTCAAATGAAAAAAACACTGTTAAACACAACAAGAGACAATAAAGTCTTTTGATTACTCAATTGATTGCCCATGGCTACATAATACCATCGTCGACTATTCAGTTGGTAAATAAATAATTCCGAAAATAATAAATTTTAAAATTATCAGAATTATGAAAATTCATTTGCTCTTGGGGGCAATAAAACGAATTTATTATTTCTCAATGTAAATTTTTCTTTGTAATCCATGAAGATAAAATAAATGTGTAATTAATTACATATTTTAATGCAAACATAAATGGTTAAATCGTTTTTCATTAATTTCAAGCTGCTTTTAACAAATTTGGGCTTAGTCCTGAAAGACCTCAACCTCGCATGCATATTCCAACAAACGGTAGACCACAACAACACAGAAAGATTTATCTTTCCAAAACAGATCACGTGGTTCACCGCAAAACGTAATGTGACAGAAAACCAAAAGGACCCACAAAAAAAGCAAACGACATCAACCTGAAATCTTCTTTAACTTGATGTGAACGTTTTTGGCTCTTACATTTAATGTTATTGCGTGTATGTGACTAGTGATTTGGGATGTTTATTGTTCTTGTTGTTGCTCACTTTCAAAGAACACCTCAAAGGCACGCTCGATATTAATTAAAATTCCAACTGGCAGCGAGGACTTACTTGGCGGAGAAATTGAAAAAAATGGGCCGTAACGTCGGTACGGAATTTAATTTGATTTGAGTTAATAATAAATTAGGGTACCTAAGTCTTAAAATGGCATAAATGCCACCAAATTAAAATAGGAAAAAGGATGTAATAAAACACTTATTCTTCCTCTTCCCGAGCGTGTGCGTGTGCGAGTGCTTTAATTTTAAGCTTTTACATTTGAATGAGTTTTCGAAATGCGATTAGGTATACGCCGCAGCCGCAGTAGGTAAGTAGAGACTTCTCGCTGGAAAAGGATTGGGCCAATATCAATTTCGGTGTCTGAAATGATTAATATTGCTGCCAGTTGAATTATTGTGAAGCGTGTGTAACAGTAAACCTTTGGGGGTGCGAATTTTTCGTAGCTCTGCTTCATGCTTCCATGTACTATATCCGCCATTGCTTATCTTTAGATTTATCGCATTTGCCGATTCCGATTACTGATAATGCAAATGAACAAAACAAACAACAACAACAACAGAAAAGAGTGAAATAAATTAGAATCAAATACTTGCAGAAGAATGCAAAAAGTGTTTGTCGTTGTCGTTGTGGTTGTGTGTGTGTGTGTGTGCGTGTGCGAAGACGAAAAAGATGAAGTAACATAATATCATAATCAATAAATCACATTATGAAATTATTACGATCGAAGGTTTGAATTTATTATATCTGCAAATTCATTGAATTAATTATGACAGGCGATGAGTTTATTTATGGCTGAGAATGATTATGAATACATTAACGGCGACTCAATGGTGAATAGCGAAAGGCGTTGACGGTGCGAACAGCTCATCGCACACCGCATCCGTAAACGTTTGCATCTGTGTTTGTGTACACTGTACAGGTTTGAGCGTATGCGAGCATGTTCAGAGATAGTGGCAACCACTAACATATGAGCGTACAAAGGTTACTATTCAGTTTGTTTAATGCAGTTGAAACAGGTAAACTCTAGAATCTAGATTTGGTTAGATTTGCATTGAAACGAAAATTCGTTTTCATTCCGATGCAAAGCGATATGCACGGATAAGATTCAATCGTTAATGAAATCAATAATTCTCTTAATTGAAATTTAACCATTCATATGAGGTGATAAGTCTGAACTGAATGTCGCATGAATCACACAGAAGCAAAGCGACGCCATTCTCAAAATTTTCCAAATGAGAAAAATTTTATTCAATTTGAAACAATTTTTAAAACTATTACTAGACGGCCTCGCCCTGGTTATTAATTGTATTCGCTACTGTACAAAATTTTGCCTTATGATGAGACCACAACCACTGTGAACTTATGTGAATTCATCGTGTTGCACACAGATAGAATGATACACAGACAGACAGTCTCTGGTTGCGATTAGAGTACAGTTTTTCGAACTGCAAGTATCTGTGGCAACAGTTTGGAATTAGGGGTTTGGTATTGACTGCAGTGAATATTTTTAAAGGCACTTAAGGTTAGTGTTTTGTAGTAAACTATCAATCTCAGTCTACTTAATAGCACAAAATAAATGCTCGGTAAGAAAGTGTGAAGTATAAGTAAAATTCCTCTCATCTAAATAATATAAATAATAAAGGTTACTCATACGCCCAGTAGGTTTCATTATTTTCTACACCATGTCCTATAAAACTTAACACTGACTGACACTCTTCAAGTTCAATTTAACCGCCTTTTATAAATCGATCGGTCTTACTGGACAATGGTATGACTTGCATCTAGCCATATTCGAGACTTTAAAGTTAATTTCGACTGCTGATATCGTTTATTTATTTTCAAATGCGGTTCAGGTCGTTTTATCGCTGAGAGAATAATATGAATTGTAGCAATACACTATGCTACACAATGTGGGTTAATTTTTCTGATTGCCGATCTGATAACAGATTCTGATAGGTCTTGCTCTACATAATAACTTCCTCAAGGAATTTTTCTGGAATAGCTCTAATAAGCGAGTTTTTCCAAGGTCAAAGGTCACCACTGCGTTACTGCAGCTTTGTTGAAAAATCTTACTAACGGCAAGCGATATCGTGTTGTATCTTCAACAAACGTATTCTACTTAACCCTAGCTACAATATTTTTGAACATATTACCTATCAGAATCTGTTGACAATTTTCTAGGAAATGTTATTGATAATTTTCCAGGAAAAATAAGTCAAATGGATTGTGAGAATTAACATATTTTCAATTTTGCATTAATTCAGTGTGAAATTTTTTTTGTGGTAAAATGGAAAAATCGCTTAAGTGGATTTTGGAAAGAATTTATTTTATCAGGAAAATATAACAAACATAACAGTTTCATTTTATGAAACACTCCACCAAAGTCATAGACACAGACAACTTCAAAAACGTCGTTTGATTTGGTATCAGAATATATAAATGGTTTCATAAATACCACACAAAGTCACTGAAACGCTGAAACGATACTATTTCCGGTTGTATTTTATTTAAAATAATTTTTTCATTGATCATCTAATCGTTTAGTAGCTATAATACGCTCCCTTTAGTACCTTAAGTGGCCCTAAGTGCACATCAATATACCATAGTAACTTTACGATTCCAAAGTGTTTCTTTATTGGTAAATATAACCAAGAAAAATCCTTAAACTCAGTTCGAAATTTAATACTTGTTCCAGCGAGCACTTGACACAATCACGCACTTCTTTGTTTTTGTATGAAACTCCTTGACGAATTTCTGAAATCTTCTTTAGTTGGTAACTTTTCAAATGAACACAAGAAATTTTCTTTCGCGGTTATTTCAAAAAGGTGTTCAACACGCTGCGAGTTCCCGGGAAAAACTGTTTTTCACTTGATGCATGCGAAAAGCCAAAAGTGACTCGAGCAGACAACGGCCATGTGTGCTAGCTATAGTGCCTGTGTTCTTTGTGCGCTGTATTGGCAGAGGTTTTCGCTCCGGGAAAAAGCGCTACAAGTGCAGGAAATCCAGAAAGCGGTGGCAGCGGAGAAATTTCCAAGCGAATTCGACTACGTGTTATTTGGCTGACAGAAGCTTTAAAGCTTTCGTTTGAGTTGTTACTGAAGCCCTTAGCGCTGAATTGGGTCTCTGATACCCTCAAAAAACTTGCAATGAAAATCTCTCTCTTTCTCTCTTGCAGTCTCTCATTTTCCTTATCGGCTGACTGTGGGTTTGTTTGTGGTTTGTTGCGTATTAAACCAAACTAAGCCCGAAACAAACCGAACCAAAGGACCCGAAACACACAAATCAAAACAAGTGAGCTTTATTTGAAAAATGCCAGAGTGTGCAGTTATTTCGTGGTGTGTCAGGGTGCGTGTGTGTGTGGCTTGGTTGGGCGCAGGAAGGGGCGCTTGTCAGTGGGTTGTTGTAGTGTTCGCTGGTGGCTTAAACCAATTGGCAAAGTCTGTGCTGGGAAAACAATTATTCGTTATCTGTCTTCGGTGATCTGTTTGTGGGTTTCGTGCCAATAAAATTAACGCCCCAGCCGAATTCAATTCAAGGCAGACTTGAGGTGGTGCACATTTTATTTCTCCCAAGAATAAAAGGCCGAACAAAATTGTTGTTGTTGTAAAGGCAGAGTGTTGAAGTTGGAGGAACTTTATGTTGTAAAAAAAGTTCAAAAGTTCAACTAATTAAATGTAAATTATGTCTGGCTCATTGCACAGCCAAAATCCTATTAAATGTTAGTTTTCCATTTACGATTTTACGGTGAAAAGTTTCGTTGAAATCAGTGTGAATTTCCATCGAAATTAAACTGGAGCTGCTTTTAGTTAACAAATCGAATTGTTTTAAAATGCTTTTTAGCACTAGGCGACGATGTAAAACCACTACTTCTATATACATTTCTATACACAATAGTAGTCAAACAAATTTGGAACGCTTTCGAATGAGTTGGAAGGCACTGAGCAGAAAAACCAATTCGATTTTAAGTGCCTATAGAAGGCTAGGTTTATAGCGCATGTTAAAAGCGAAGGTACCTTTCTACGACATACAATGTAAACATATTTTACGGAAACCACCTGGCGATATTCAAAGCTAAAGACTGGCACCAGACCGTTTCGTATGGACCCTATGCCATTAAAACTTTACGAATTTATACAAATTTTTCACACCCAGTATTCCCTTAAACAGAAACAGCAATCAAAGAAAGTTAAGCGAAGACTGCTACCAAAAATATATTCAAAATACTTCATTCTCTCTCAAGGAAAATACTTCAGACAATATCGAATTTACCCCACGAGTATTTGAAGAAAACAATATTGGAGAAAGAATTTTCGCAAATAGTTGCAAACTTGGTCGGCCATACTGGAACAAAGATAAAACGAAAATTCCCGCATTCTTCAAAGGTTACATATTTTAACTTCAAATGGACCTACTAAGGCATTACAGGTATGCCAATAATTGCAACTTAAATCAAATATAGTTGAGTGAGAGTACACGTACGTCGCTTCTCATGTTCCCCTGCAATTTGAGCATCCGCAATAAGTGGGCAACCTCCTTGAACGAAACCCTTCAACAGTTAACATTTTCACATTTCCCATTGCATAAACAATCAAAAATTTGTAAAATGGCCAAATAACAGGCCGAGAGAAAAATCTGAAATTTATTTTATATTTCCTCAAAATTATCTTAAGTGAAATAAGGATTGAATTCGTAGGTGTGTGTGTGTGTGTGTGTGTGTTGAGTGGCAAGTATCTTGACCTTTTTTTACAGACAATTTCCGGTAAAGAGTGCACACGAACACCCACATTGAAAAGAAATCACACAAGCACACAAGGATACCTACATACACACACACGTATGATTACTAATGGGCAAGTATATTAACAGGAATATCATAAATATTAAATTTGATGGCACTCGTGAAAGGTTTTATGCGAATAGTCCTTTACAGTGCTGGTACGGCTGCTTGAGGGGCACTTTAATTCGCAGAGATACGAACTTAATTAATATTTGCTAGCGCACACTCATGCATACGAACACCCGCATACATACACACACACACACACTCAGGCGAATGTCACATCAACAAGTATGTATGTATGTATGTATGTATGTGTATTTCACTGGCAGCAACACTAACACAAAATCGATACTTCCGTTCCCTCATTTGCGCTGCAGCTCCACTGCTGGCCACTTTAATCGCTTTCGGATTGTTTACTTTGATTGTTTAAAATGTTACAACAAAAACAATAACAACACGAACAACATAAACAAACACAAACTGTAATAGCCTCAACTATTGATGCGGTTGCAATACAGCCCGGGGGACTGGATCTTCCCCGCACCACCTCCTCTAAAATGTCACTCTGTGGTGAAACGTTTGTATTTATTTTTTTTGAATAAACTGAATTGATACATGCAATTGCTAACGAATCCATTTGAAATTAAATTTAAAACCGCTTAAAGTCGGTTTTTTAATAAAAGAATTAAGGTGCAAAAAAGTTCCTCTCTCGTATGGTGGAGGTCGTATGGTACAACGGCAATTGAAAGCACAATAAGAGTTTTTTTTTGTATTTATGAATTGTAGGAGTGTTACATATGTATATGTATTTTATACAGACTAAAGTTGTTGTAAGTAAAATGTATCTTAATCGTATTATGGAAAGGAAAATTAAAATTGAGACTTTGTAGGAGGAAAATTCAACTTATACACAGTATGTAATTAGGTAAATTATAGAAGTAACGTTACTCAGCCAAAGAGAAGTTATGTGAAATAGTCGAGGGATCCTTAAAAAGAAACTACATAATAATGGCAGTTTAATGGATGCACCGCAGCCAACATAAATAGATTTTCGTACCGTTCTTTGTTTCATATTCCACTTTTACTGATAGTCCCCGCGGACTTTTTGTACATATTCCTCGAACCCACAGAATTCCCTGTTAATAATTCATGTCTTCAGTGTATTCCATCAGGTATCGAAGGCAACCATTGAGGTACATATGCTGCATTATGGGTTGAATGTATTAATTTTTTTTTTGCTTTTTCTATTGGTCTTTGCAGTTGTTCTAGTGATTCGCAAAGTGTTTTGTACCTTTCGTAGAATCCTTCCGAACGAATAGAAATTCTGAGATTTTTATACCTCCATTCTTTAGTATATTGTGATAGGGTATATCCACTTTGACACAACGTTTGTGACGCCATTGGATGGAAAAATATCTACATTCTTGATCAGCATCGAAAACTGAACCGATTTGGCCGTGTCCGTCTGTAAAGTGCCTACCATTTCAAACCAACATTTGTGTTCTCCGATTTCGTTTGGAACTGTTAAGAAGCAGATTGGCCGAGGCTCCAAAGCTAACTATAAATGAAACCACAGGTTTAATTTTTATGTTGGTCACGACACGGCCACTCTGTGCCCTCTTGAGAAATTTGGAATTGTTTTTTTTTTTTTAATTCTTTGGAGGTATTCAAACGTCACTTATATGCCTATTTTTAATCCTTTCTTATACTTTTTTAATAAATTTTTAAAGTGACCCCTACTCATCACCTAAGAATAAACCCAACGAAAAGCAAGTATGTGTTTATCTTCCGTTACAAACGTTAATCCAAAGCAAATAGTAAAACCAGATGATTTGTATGTGTTGGCACATAATTGCTCCCTTTAATATTCTGGCCAAATTTATACACAATTTCCGGCCATTTACTTGTTCCATTTAATGTTGATAATAGAATTTTCCTTCCAGAATAATGCATTTCCGAAATAGCTTCATGTTTTGTACGTAATTACATTTTTGGGAAGAGTAAATTTTGCAAAATTAATGTCAATTATAGTATTTCATGGAACAGCAGCACAAACTTTAAGTATTACGTTCTACGTAGATAAAATGTACGTTCGAGAACTTGGGGGCCGGATGGTGGGTGGTAGGTTTGTGCTAAAAACTTTCAACTCTAATTGAGGATAATTACGTTTGCAATAGGAGCGCGTTGAAAGTCTCTCTCGAACCAGCCGGCACTGGCAGCGAGTGGTACTTAATACGGTAAAAATGAACTGCCAACAGTTGTGAAACTTTCGCCATGTGAGTGGTGGTGAGAATATAATTTTGTCAAAATATGTGAAATTCTTTTCTGCAGTAACTTCGGCAGCACGAGAGGCCTGGCGTGGTGGACTAACTTTAACATAACGCCATGTGTAGTAGCATAGTAGCATCATTAATGGCGCAAATAACCGCAACAGCAGCTGTTGGATGCATTATGCACAGAAACCGCCATAGCCACAGCCACAGCAATGTCTGCATTAATACGTGATTGTGCAAAATGAAAACCAAAAAAGCACCTGCACACGCACACATGCTTATGTATGTGCACAAACAAACCAAATCATTTCAGTGCTGAAAAATGTGCGAAATTAGAAGGGAAATCCGGCCAGAGATACACACACAACGTTAGTACATGCATGCATGCGTCACCCAGCCACCCATACACACACAACAATTGTTTAAAAATCCTGTTGCGCTTATGCAAATGCCAAACCCATGTGTGGGTTCGAGGTGGACCTTCACAAGCTTCAGAAGCCTTTTGCAATTCAACTGATTTTCTATTTTCATTTTCAATCCAACCAAGCAACGAAGCAAACTTTGCAAAATTAAATTTTACTTTTCTAATTTGCTTGCACATGTAAACCAACCACACTGGGATCACGAGAGCATGAAGTGGCAGCAGCCCACCCCCCTCTAAGCTGCCCTTAAAACTTTCCCGAAGAGCCTTTTTAAGCTTCTTCTGTTTCTGCTGCTGGTGAAAGTTATCCAAAAAGTACCCATCTCAAAGGGTTTCATCCTTTTTATCTGCGCGCTGCTTCTGCTGCTGCTGCTGCTGCTGCTCTATCAAAGTTATCAAAAGGCATTCGCTCTATACAAGTCCACTCACAGTCACAAGCATTTCGCAGGCAACAATGTATGTGTTTCTGGGTATCTTTGGGAAAACTTTTGCGAATTGTTGTCAAACTATAACCACTCAACAGAGTTACTTGCAACATTGTGTCTGTGTGTGTGTGTGTGTGTGTGGGAGTGTGCTTTTTACTATGATTGTGATTGTGTGTGTGTGCACTTCTCTTGTTCACCCAGTCACCTACACACAACGACGCACAAGTGGTTTGGAACTTTGAATGCGGAGCGGCAACAAAGTTTTCAATTTCCACTTTTAATTGTGTGGCAGACCATGAAAACGACAATTGAATCTAACCGCTGATAGTGAGGCGTTCATATACATACACAAGCATACAATAACGTGTATATGTACACAAGAAGAGGTGCAGAGTAGTGCTTGAGTCTATTTGAGGTGATCACGGGCACTGCTGGCATTTCACTTCAGTTAAGTCCTCGTTGTGTTATTTTCCGTTTGAGCACTTGGCGGCAACTGTCGCTGTCGGTGTCGGTGTCACCGTCCACTTGTTCAACTCGTCTCTCTAGTGTGTGCTTTTTCTTCAATATTATTTGAAAATTGACGAAATTCTACAAATGTTTGCAAAATTACGTGCTAATTTAACAGGTGGTTTTACTGCCAAGCAGAATTTCCGCTCAGGGACCAACAAATTCCATTTCAGTTTGAATTCAAAATTAAGCTGAAAATTTCGTTGTGAGTTTGATTCTCTGGGGTTTTGTACTACTATTTGTGGGGAATTTGCAAAGTCCAATTTACTTAGTGGAGCAGTTAACAGGCTTTATGAAAGCTAATCCGGAAAATTAAATCGGACAGGAGGCAAAGCTGTTAAAAGGATTTATTATCTACGGTATTTGAATATGAAAATTTAGAGACATTCTGCAATGATTTAAAGTTCGCAAATCGGCACTTTAAAGCTAAAACAAACGAAATGAAAATTCAAGAAAATCCCTTACAGCTAATAGAGATTTACCGACACACTTGCCAGTTCCGTTTCCCGTTTTCCGTCCATTGCTATCATGCTTTAACTGCTTTCACCATCAACATCCAGTCACTCAAACGACCCACTCACCCACACGCCGCCCAACATATTATTGATGCTTGCGATTTGTCCACCTGAAGGCGATGCAATCACTCGAATAATCTGTGAAGTCAAACGTGCAATCGTAGACGGTAGAGCTGGAAATTGTGTTTGAAGCGTGCGCGGGCACTTACCGCCACTGAAGAATAGTTAAATTTCTTACACTCAACGAAAAATTTGCTGTAATGGAGTGTGGTTGCCTTTGCGGATTTTTAAGTGGAACTTACTTGCAGTATGTCTAGTACGATGTCATATTTTATATACACCAATAGATAATATACTTGCGAATCCCCTTATCCATAAAGTACAGTTTTTGCTTAAAATTTCCCAGAATCCATTCTACAAAGAAATACAAATGAAGAAATAATGCAATAATAATGGAAGAAGCCAAATGGCCCATCTGTGATACACCGACCAGTTCACTTGTTCCAGATGTGTAGCTCTGAAATCCATTTACTTCAAATGGACTTTTCAAAAGAAGAAAACGGCATTTGCTAATTCGGTGACCTCTTACAGTGACTTGACTTGACTCTCGGACTGAACTCGCACAAACGAAGCAGTGCGTTGAAGTGCAGCATTTGTGCTCCGTCGATTGGAAACCGTAATATGCGCCGCAACATTTGCTGATTATGTTGCTGATTTTGCGGTGTAAATGGAAAATAGGGAACATTGAGTTCTTCACAGTACAGTGCTCGAAGGCACTGCACGGCAAATGAAATCATTTCGAAACTCAAATAAAGTAAAGTCAGTTTATTTTAATGCCTGCAATATTTAATAATGCAATGAGGGTGGATCAAGCGAAGAGTATAAATTTAATTTCAATTTACTACAGAGCTGAGCCACAGCTTGTGGCGTATTTATCGCCCTTTCGAGCGTTCAATTTAAATATTATTTACAAAAACAAAATACGCTTGCAATTAATTTGAGTAAATAGTGCGGAGCAATTAAAGCAAATAAACAAAAATACAAGCTCTGAGCCAGTTAAAAGAATTTTTATGACGGTAAATCATATTTCAATTTAAGCTACTTAACTGCTTCCGTTTCATTCATTCCAACGCTTATTCATTTAATCATTCATTGAATCGTTTCGTTTCTTTTCGTTCCGTTTCTGTGGCCGTTTTTTCTTTTGTTTGCTTGGTGGCCAATTTAATGCTCGTATACGAAGTAAAGGCAATGTGAGTTTGCAGCTTGCCGCAGCTGTGATTGAATGCCAACATGCAATCATCGCCTCGTCAGCCAAACAATGCGGCAACATTCTTTGCCAATTCATTTTAGCCAAGGAATTTCTTCGTCGCCCACATACACACTCGCATACACAAATAGCGAGAACCACTGAAACACTCACTCATTCAATTTCACACACGCAAAGTGCCCACACACACTCACACACACACACATGCATATCTACTCTTTCGCACACGTGTGAAATTTTCTCGTCTTTAGGGCTGCCTTGGCTGGTATCTTGTTTTTACAAAGACCAGGATTTTGTGCTTAATACGGCTAATCTTTGTATAAGGTTTACTTAAAAAGAAAACCGAAAAATAAGACAAAAAGAATTTGCGGCATGTTACATATTTTGGTTTCATTTAACGAAATCGTAATTAATTTGGCTCACCGATTCCTTTAAAAAAAAACAAAAATTAAATCTAATTTTTTTAAAAATTAATTGAAGTAATTGTACTTGACGGGGGATTGTTTATATGTCATGGACTCCCTTTGAAGTGAATCGAACTGAACAAGAAACTACAAAATTACACACATGTTGGAGTTGGAATTATCAATTACTTATGAATTACTTATGAATAAAAAACACTTGTTTCAATCGACAGAGAAACACTAAACTAATATTTCCAAGATAAACCCGCGTGACCACATACTTTGAGAAGTTTGGTTCCTTATTCTTAACAATTGTTCGTGGAAGAGTTACCACAAAAGCTCTTGAAAATATTCTGAAGAAACTTACAGTTTTTAATAAGCTTAGAAATGCAGTAAGTTGAAAGATTATTTCTTACCAACAAGTAATTAAAATAAAAGTGATTCCAGTTAAGTGGAAATAATTGATAATTGTGCTGATTCTTCGTGCAACTTTCAGAAGCATATTTAAATAATTAAAGCCATCAACAACACAGAATCATCGCATGTCTCTCGCAACATCGCTAACTTCAGCTAAGCACATTTCGCGGAAGAGGGAAACAATAATAATCGATTTTTGGCATTAAATTTACACAATTGCTTCTTATCTCCTTGGGTTTTATTATCCTTGTTGTTTCAAATGGTTTCCCAGCGAGGCATTATGCCACATCATGAAAGCTGCCCGCAAAAGCTCCTACGCATTTATGGCTGGCACACAAACACGAACGCATAGAAGGTGACACACACACACACACACACTGATCCAATAATGTCAAAAAATAAAGCAATATCCTTCACTTCTTTGACATTCGGTTACATTAATGAGGCTGTTGCTGCTGTCTTCCGCCTTCTGATTTTCTGCCCAGATGTGCTCTGAGCAGGCATTTAAAATTCAATATGCGGCAATTTCATGATTAATGAAGACGGCCGGGATTATGTTTTATTTTTTGTAATTTCTTTTTTTTTTGTGTGCGGTAGGTAAGTTGGAAGATTTATTATCGTTGTAGTTGGGGTGGCGGCAGTAATAATAATGGAATTTAATGTACTTTAATGAACTTTAAATTTCAAGTAAATCAAAAGTTTGAATTTACATTTTGTGTAAAAAGTTTCTGAAAACATGTTGAACGAAATTGTTATTCCATGTCGTATGGTAAGCTCAGCGCCAATCATCAAATCACTTGCGCGCTGTAATCGCTCATCCGCAAAGTGTCAATCTGTGAGATTTTCAGCAATATCGCGTAAGTTATTTTCCACCCATGCTGCTGCTCTGCATCGTCATTGTTCATCCTTGAATGTTTGGCTTCTTTTATGAAATGATTTCTTCGTGTAATGCTGTGAGCCAGTGCAGTCATACTGCGCTCTACACCCGGTGGTCGGGTGAATCCCTGACATCATTAAGAACATTGCACTGGTTTTTTGTGTTAAGCTTTGGCATACCCAACTGGCTGGCATGGATGAGTCTGAGAGAATGTACGCAGTTGGAGTTCCATTTTTTTGATTTGCATTATTATGAAATTATTTGTATGCATACCCAACGAAACGGTAGGCTATTACATTGAAAAGATTGTTAAGGCTGGAGAGAACAAAAGCTGCTTGAATATTTTATGAAGAAAAATAAAAAAAAATTATAATGAAGAATCTATTGTAAAAGAGCTTTAAAGTTTTTAAAATGTTTGGTTAGTTTACATCAGTGTTCATCAAAATCGTTCCAGAGCTTTAAAGCTTTGAAATTCTACAACTACTATCGCTCGTATCGATCAAAGCTCTTTTTACACGCGAGTATGGGGCTGGTGAACATTGGCTTACCTGTAAGCTATTTGAGCTTTAAAGCTCTTGAACCAAAAAATCCAAAAAATTTAATTTTAAAATATTTGTTTACCTCTCATTGATTCCTCAAAATCAGCTTAGCAGATAATGGATTAAATTTGCTGCAAGTTGACATCATCAATACAGACGAACGACACGACACTACCAACACTTAACTACAAAACGCGGCATGTTAAATGGGATTCAATCAAGTTGTTTGAGCGACAAGTCTTGACATTTGCATGCAAAACAAAATATGCAAATGCACTCCGACACGTGTGAGCCTTCGAGATTTACTATGTACCAGACAGTTCCATTACCATTTCGTATTTTTTCACCATTGCAATTTTTTTATCCAAATTAAAAGCAAAGCGAATTTTAATTTAAATCAAGTTTCTGGTGGTGTAACTTTTCTAATTTCAAGTTAAAAAAAAACAAAAAGAACAAACAAGCCAATGAGAAAGATGAAGCAGAAATATCCAATATGCAACATGGCATTGAAAGGGCATTGGCAGTTCCGTATCCGTTCTCCGGCGCCATCTTCTTTGGTCGTTGTTATGTCCGTCCGTCTTCAGTGCTAGAGCTTTTGCATCTCGATGCCCAAGAATGTCATCGCTTGTTGCCGCTGCTGTGTCCCCTGATGACGTACTTTGTTTGTTATTAGGAATTATATCTCTATTTTGCTTTCAACATTATGCTTGTTTGTTGTTTTTTTTCCAGTAGCTTTTTTGCTATTGTTGTTGCTTCTTCAATGATTACATCCGTTGATTGAAAACTAACAAAAGCATGGCTGACTAAAATCAGAATACACCCAAAGGAGCAACACAAATAAAGGAAAAACAACAAAACCAAACACAAAAAAAAGGACAGAAACTAACTAAAAATACTATAGTAAATACATATATATATACACAAGAAAGGAGGGAAGAAAGGAAGACAGTAGCAATCCTTTTAATTTTAATGCTCTCTGCACGAGACTCGACAAACGACAAGGAATCCTTCATGAATTATGAATGAAACCGATTTATTTTTAAAATGAATACACATTTTTTGTCACTTTAAATGGAATGGAATTTCCAAACAAATGTCCTTTGAAGTGAATGAATTTAAGGCGAGTCGAATGGAAATTGAAAGTTTTAAAGTCACATTCGTTGGTGAAATATAAAACAAGACTGCCTCCCATGTGGCTTGGTTGACTTGTCGGAGCCTTTCTAGTCTGGTGACCTTTCATTTGCCAAATGTTCCCAAAAATTTATAATTTTACTGTTTCAACATTTCCAAAATCAAAAGGGCATTTTAGCTTCTGTCAGACCGAAGATAATTTTCATACTAGTTTTTATTTGTTAAACGCAATGTGTTTCCAAGCGCCTATTGTGGGACAAATGTTCTTTGATGGGGGTTATGAAATTCACAAAACATTAATTAGTAAATCCTCAGCTGTAATTAGAGACCGACCGAAACCGTTGACAATTTCCACTTCATTCCCGTTCCAATGAAACATTTCCTTCCATTTCCATTTTGTACATTTCCACTTCGGTCTTGTTCCACTTTAACTTAAAAAAAATAAGTTCTTTTAAGAACTTTCATGAATTCAGTCTATTCTAAACTGTTGCTTTAACATTTCATTTATAATGGATTCCAACGTGTCTGATGTGGTATTTAATTTCTTCGAACCAGACCGATTGTGGGTGGGATGCTTTGTTCTTTGTTATTTATTATTGGTTATGATATGTTGGTTTAAAGGAAAATTATTTACAATATTGACATATAAAGGTCATACGATCGAATAACACAGCCACTAACAACATTCTGGCATTTTGTAAAGATTTTATTAATATTTTAGTTTGACATGTGAACAATGGCTTTGTATAAATAAAATAATAATGTAATGAGGCCACTGTTTAGTTAGACTTTTTATGGAAATTCCATTTCGAAATCTTACTTAAATGTCACAGAAAAAGTACTTTAATTGCAACCAAAGAATATTTGCTAAAATTGCATAAACATTTTGTTGGCACACTTTTGTGAAAGTGACTTTAAAAAGGCGGACCGGAACATTTTAAACGCCTTTGAATCTTTCATCCAACACTTCTGACAGCTTTAATGTTTGAACAGCCATTCAAAGTTGTTGAGAAACTTTATTTTTAGCAAAGTTTCCTTTTTTTTCCTTTATTTTTTGTTTGCAACACACAATAACATTTTACTGCATTTACCAGCAGTAGAGGCAGTACGAACAGAAACAGAAACAGAGACAGAAGCAGCAGAAACATAAACAAAACGGCAACAACAGCGGAAACGAACCTGAAGTGGAACGTAAAAATTTAATATTGAAAAAGTTAGAAGTGCTTGAAAGGCAAAAAAAAATGAATCGAAATTTGAGTTTGTTTATAAGCACATCAGGACAGACAAGCAAACAAACCTAGATAGACATACATATGGCAGTACCAACTGACAGCACGAATGCGGATGCAGAAAGGCAATAAAAAATAGGGGGGTTGGGGGGTGCTCTTGTGAAAACAGTATTAACAACCACAAGCGAAAACATGCAAATGGAAGAAATCCACGTGAATCAACATACGAGAACATATCAATACATAACAACAACAACAACAACGAAAACCTTATTCGAATCCATATCAGGAATCATAAAGCCGACGACGACGAAGCAACTCATGTCTCAACTGAAGCAACTCAGCGCAACTCAAGAGCAAAATTGAATTGATCGAAATTTACGTGAACACTTACACTCACGTGACGCGTTCACATTCACATTTATGTATACGCGTGCCAAAAATTTAAGCATCAAATAAGCGACAGCGCGCGACAAATAAACAAAATGTACGCAAAGGACTCCCAAGAGAAGACTACGACTGTAGCAGCAGCTGCAGTGTGTGTACACAGGACTCACCTCCTTTACCACCTCGTCGAACACGAAGGACGAACGTTGTGCGATAAAGGTGCTATGTGAAATTTCAGACCGATGCAAAGGTCGGGTCGCAGGGATGCAACGCTAAGGGCAAAATTCCTATATGTCGTAGGGCACGACAGCCAGGACAACAGTGGCGATGTCTACAATTACCGCAGTAACAGTAACAGCAACAGCAACAGCAACAACAAACATCCAGTTAGGCTAATGTGTAATTAGGTTGATGTAATGTTATCGTGCTGACAGCATGAAGCTCCAACAGGCACCGCCACCAAACAACAACATCGCTGTCATCAATAACAGCAACAGGAGAACACAGGCCACAACAACAACAGCGAGCAACAAACAGCACCTGTTGTGCAATATTGTTGGAACGATAATTGTAAGTGGGCGATTAAATAGATTTTATGTGTGGAGTTACTACCGCAGCGTCGCGCGTCGTTGGTATTTGGCAATTTCTTAGAAATTTCCTGTTACGCATTTTTTCTTTCGTTTCTATTTTTCTTGTTTATTTTCCTTCTTTTTTTTTTTTGTTTGGTTTTGGCGCTTTAATGAAATTATTTTTGCTCTGAATTATGAATCACTGTTGGCTTTTTCCAAGTAATTTGGCACCAATTAATTGTGTTGGGTGGTTGGCTTGGCGTCGGTTTTCTTTGGTTTTGTGGATTGCGGCCATTTCCCGGTAATATTTTATGCCGGTCACGACATTCACTTTTATATTCGCTCAGAAAGTTTTGCGGAAAATTCGTGTTTTGACGTGCCGTTTCGGTAATTGGATGTAGACAATTGTGATTATCGTCTGCTGTAATCGGTTGTCGCTACGATTTTTCATCGTTCGGTGGAAATCGGCATCTCAGAAAATTAATTATTTTAGCTAATAGTGTAATGAGGATAAAATGTTACTCATACGCCACCAAGTGAACTGGAGATTTTGTTGTAGAGTATTTCTTAATACTACACTGAGTCACAGTGGAAATGCATCGACCTTGCATAGGCTGAAAGTGTTGGTCTAAGTGCTCCTTAAATCTAGGAAGAGAATTGTCTTCAAACTAAAATTTTTGCGGCCACTTTGTATAGTTCGCATTTGATGGTGCCCATCTTCAATTTCGTCGAATTATAAGTCGATAGCTCAATAACTACAAAACGACACTCGAAAAAGCAGTTTTTTTATGTTGTGTGTCATTTATGACACCAGATATTGAAATCAGTTATCAAATGTGCAATCAGAATACGGTGGTGCACAAGGAAATTGCAACGCCGATATTCCGACAATGAAAAACCTTCCGCACACAATTAATGTATTCAAAGTATAATTAAAATGCCCACGCACGTTGAATAATCTCAAAAACAAACTGTTTTTTTGTTTGTTCGCACAGTGAGATAGGTCAGGGACTTTTGAACGATTTCAACTAAAAAATAACACTTATGGTAAAAAATTGCAATCAGAATACGGTGGTGCACAAGGAAATTGCAACGCCGATATTCCGACAATGAAAAACCTTCCGCACACAATTAATGTATTCAAAGTATAATTAAAATGCCCACGCACGTTGAATAATCTCAAAAACAAACTGTTTTTTTGTTTGTTCGCACAGTGAGATAGGTCAGGGACTTTTGAACGATTTCAACTAAAAAATAACACTTATGGTAAAAAATTTAAAAGTAGCTTACCAAATATCCGTAGTGTCGTGTAAAGCGTTCCAGGAAAATTTTAAAAATATTAAAATTCTACTTACAAAACAAGTTAAATTAAGCACGTAGTACTTTATTTGTCTTAAATAATGCTACAAATTTTGGAATAATTTTAGTTGTGAAGCCCTTCGTTGATTCACAAACGAAAATTCTTGTGAAAACTATATACGATTCCCTTGAAATTGATAGCTTGCACTTTACTAGATTATTTATATGTACAATGTACACATTTAACCTGTTTGGTATTTACTTACCAATATTTAATTTCATATTCACTCTTAAATTTTGCATAAAATGTATTTTTAATGCTTAAAGTTCATTGTATACTCCTTAACTTTGAACAATATTGCATTACTTTAAGAGACAAGGCAAAATTCCCGATAAAAATGTAAAGCCGCTTTAAATTGAGTGGCTTTAGAGGAACTTTTTCCGCCACCGAAGCAACAACATTCAAACATTCTTAGTAGCATACTTTACATGTACTTTAAGACTTTCGCACAAAAACGCCAAGCAAAAAGTTCAATTTAACCCGAGCAATAAAGAAAATCTTCGGTGTTTTATTTTTTTCTTAACATTTTGCTTTACTTTCCTTTTTTTCGTTATTATTGCCAAGTAAAATTTTCATACTTTTTAATTATTTTTATATTTTTTACAACAAAGTTTTAATAAGCGTGACAAATAAATCTGTTGGTTATATGTGAGTCTGATGGTGATATTAGATGGAGAAACAGGAAATTGGTAATTGTGGGCTATTGTGAGCTTATTTCCAGCTATGATTCAAGTGTACATGGAGAAGAAGAAGAACTCTTTCTATAAAACATTTCTTTGTTTCATTTAGCAAACAAAATTGTATATAAAATCTCAAATCTTTATTTTAAAGTGGAAATCTGTCCGACTCCAGCAAAGTATCAGCAAATACTTGTGCAAGAGTATTTTGTTGGATTGGATTTTTTTGTTCACCTGCTTTTCAGTTTTTCTTTGGAAATCTTTCATTTTATTTTGCTCTCCAAGTGGCTGCGTTCGTTGGAATTTTACCATCTTCTAGTACTTTGCACTTGTATCGTCGGTTTCATCTGTTTGTGAATCTGTTTTCGAACCGAAAATTAACAACAATTCGAGCTCTGGCTTGAAAAAGTGTACTGGCTCTGGGTGGTGATGGGTTTGCGGTCAATATACAACTGTGGTCAGTTTCTTGTCGACAGCAGAAGTTTTTAATTACACAAACATATTGATTTCGGTGAAATAAATTAAAGATGAAAAAGTCCACATTGAGGTATAACTTCGTTATTTTATTATTTTTATTTTTTGTTATAAAAGAAAGGAAGTATTTTTTCAATCAATCTTTTTATTGCTTCAACACAGGAGGGGGAAAGGTCAATCGATATGGGAATTTCTTCCACCACTTTCAAGTAGATGTTCTTTATTAACTTTAAGAATTTCTTGTATAGTCAAAGTTCATTTCGATATTTATTACGATACCGTTGCGTTTATCTATTTGCTATAAATTTTTAAGATTGTGTACATAAAACCACGATGATCTGTTTAGAGAATAATCTAATATAATTTTACTACTTGAATTTGACATAAATCTTGCGTTAAACCTTGTACTATGCTTATAGAATACCAGTGGTGGTTAGCGTGACTGATGGAAATGGCTGGTAGCCAGCAAGAGTGTAAGTAAAATAAGAACCGAATTGTGGGGAAATGCAGCTTTACAAGGATGTTGAATACGGATGGAAGGAGTAGGGGAAAAGAAACGAATTGAGTGATGTGCAGCTAAGGAAAGAAAGACGGAATAGATTTAAGAATTTAGAGCAATGAAATGGATGAACACAGCCAAGCATGGTTTGCTACATGTTGCATGCATCGGTAGAACCGATTATATTTTTTAAACAAATTTATGAAACTTAAACTTTTCCAAACAACAAAAATCCACTTCTTCATATTAATCCTGAACATTTTGGAATTTATCGGCTGCAATTATATTCCCGAAAAGCGAATCCCAAGGCGATTTTGTAAATTATCTTCGCACATAACATAAATAAAATGCAGAAAATCGTTATCGCTTCGAGCTGACAAGCGTGAGACAAAAACAACAAGACCGTACAACGATATGAGATAAGAATTTTTGAAGGTGTTGAGGCGCGTGCCGCCCCGACACCAACGGCATTTTGTCTTCATGGAACGAGCAGCTGAAATGTTTAAATATGAAAAAAAAACAGCAACAAAAGGTTAAAATGAATTTCCCTGACCTCTGAGTGAGTGTATATGTGTGTATGTGTGCCAGCATGTATGTGCCTTAGTTTGTATGCGTGTGCGTATGGCAATAACGGCAATGTTAATGTACCACGGGGCTACAACGCAAAGTTGTGTCGCTTGAAAGCTTTCTTGCCCGCGATTTCTTGCACAATTGGATTTTCTTATCTTCCCCGGTCTCCCCGGCGGTGAGTAAGGTGCAATTTCAAACAAAAAAAAGAAAAAAAAGTCTTCAACTGCTTTTCACAATGAGCTTCTATTGGCCGAGTGCGTACGTTTGGAATTCGCTTCAGTTTGTGTGGCGATTTCCCCTTAGTGAAGAGCAAACAACAAGTCATCTTATTCAGCAAAAGCTCTCACGAAAGTTATTAACAAGTGGTAAAGTAAAGGCTTTAAATTTGTGGAAGCTTGTGTAGGGAAAAGCTTTTCATCATGGCACCAAGTTTCGACAGCAGTGACAGGCAGCAAAGCGCAATTGTGCAAAAGCTGGCCAATTTTGAGTTCAAATTTTTGGGTATTTGGTCCGAGAAAAGGTACGAGCGTTACTCATACGCAGTGTATGCCAATATATTTGTTAGCACAAAAACACTTTTTTTTTCTTTAATTTAAGTCCAAATATCATAAAAGAGTGTTGTTAAGTGTGTTCTTATTAATTTAGACATGATATGTCGCATTTTGCTATACACGGCGTATGAGTGATTTTCAATAGAAAGAAATTTTCTCTTGGGTCTGATAAAAATTTGAGTTTTGTCCAACTGTGTAATATGTAATACTTTTCGTTGGTGCCAATCGGGCTAAAGAAAAACTATATTTATTGCGATATGAATTGACAGCTAACTAATTCGTCTTATCATTGTAACTACGTGGACAAAACAACAAATCAATCCAGATCAATGCGTGCTTTGCCAATAATTTCCACAACATCCTCGTCCTTATCCACGCCGTAATGCAACTCCTCGCCGCGCTGGTAAGCCCAAGACATGCGTCGCGATGTGAAATAAATGCCCACATTGCCAGCCGCATCGATGGTGATGGCTCCGCCAGTTTGATTGAAACGCGCCGTCATATCCTCCAGTACCGTCGATGTGGCCTCCTGGGCAGACATGCCCTCATACTGGATGAGACTGAGTATACGTGAGGCGACAGTGTAGCGCATAAACGTCTCACCATGCCCCGTAGCAGAAACGGTGCCCGCTGCATTGTCGGCATATGTGCCGGCACCTAAAACGGGCGAATCCCCAATGCGTCCAGGCATTTTTCCAGTAATACCGCCAGTTGAGGTGGCCGCCGCCACATTACCGAACTCATCAATGGCCACAGCACCAACTGTTCCGGGTGAGCCGTACTCAATATCGCAATCACAAGACTTCACCGCCGCTTTGAACGTTGTGGGACTGGAGCCATTGAAACTATTTTTGAAATCTTCGAGCGATTTTACCGCATTCGGCGTCACCAATGCACCATCCATCAGCAGCTGGAAGCCCTCAGCGACTGCAAACGACATGGCTCCTTCACCGGCCAGGTACTTGTGCCGCGTCTTCTCCATGATGCGGCGAGCCAATGTAATTGGATGGTAGATATCTCGAGCAATGGACACGCAGCCAGCATTCAAGTCGGAGCCGTCCATTATTGCCGCATCCATTTCCACTTTGCCTTCCCAGGTAAGTACGGCCCCATAGCCGGCATTGAATTGGGCGTCCAATTCCATGGAGCGCACTGCCGCCTCTACTCCGTCCATTGCGCTGCCAGTGCTAAGCATTTTCTCGTAACCTATGCGCGTGGCCAACTTTACGCCCAACTTTTTCGACGGAATTGTTGCTTCTGAGATGTCGCCAGCACCGCCATGAACCAGTAGTATAGGTACGTTGCACTCCTATGGTGTTGAATTGATACTTTCTCAAATGATTTTCAAAGTTGTTGTGTATACTTACAGCTACTTCTGCATTTAAGTAGAACAGAATCACTCCAACCAGTATAACCTGAAATGAAGGTAGAAATTCCATAAACATGAGCGAATGTTTTCCGTTTGAGTTTTTCAAGTTTTTATCATTTGCCAATACAAAGTTTTTGGAATGGCTAGTAAGATTCCCCTAATCAGTTAATTGTTTTACAATATGCAATATGCAATGCTAATACAATTGACTCTATCAATTTTTTTATTTTGGCAATAATTTGATGTGATACCGCGGAATTAGTGACTTACATGGAGAAACTTCATTCTCTCGCCTAGAATATAATATTAAGACTGTCGGAAGAAAACAACCAAACGCCAAGAATTCTAAATTCAAACTGAATCGATGAGCGTCTCCAAGAATTGGTTGTAGAAGATAAGAAATCGATTTGGCCTGATCTTTATCTAATCGTCAAAGTCGGAGTGATATTAAATGAAATGACCACGAAATTCATTACCAATTACCGAAAATATGAAAACAAATTTTATATGCATTTATGTACATTGTACATAGGACGCGCAACTACTTCATTTTAAAAATTGGTAAACTTTATATTGAGCTCAATTTATTGTTATCAGATTCCAGCGAATTACTTCTAAACCATGCTAGATAGAAAGCCGTTAAAGTCTCAATAAAAAGGTAATAAAATTGAGGTATTTTATTAATGGGCAGATAATTCCTTGACCTTACTTCCAGTTTTAAAGAACTGAAAATTCATTACAGTAATTTTTCCATAAATTCAAGATCAAACTTTAATTTTTGAATTTGTTTATACTTTGTGTATGAAAAAATTAATTTTTTAGTTTAAAACTTCTTTATTTATAAAAAAAATGTGAAATGTTTTTCCAAAAACAAAAAAAAAAAATTAATTGCTCTGAATTATTTTTATTAAAAAAAATGTATTTAATTTTTATGACCAATTGCGTTTACTAAATGATTCTGTTATATAGATTTTTTTAATGGATTTTGAAGTAGACTAATTTTTGTCACTTTTGGATCCGATTTTCACATGTTCGTTATTGTTTGAAAGATAAGTTTTTTTTTGCGATTCCATAATGTATGTATTGAAATGTATAAGATTTTGGGAATCGGTAAAAAATTACCAATTAATGTAATTAGAGAATTTGAATTTTTTATCTTTCAATTTTCTTTGAGTAAATTTATATAATACCCAGCCTAGCTCCTAGCTATCTGTAATCAAAATAAAAAAAACTTTGCACCAAAAATATAACACAAAACAAATAAACTACACTTGTTTTCTGATTTAAAAAATTCTTCTTCTTCTTATATGCCGTTAACAATGAACGGCATATTCTGCGAAAATGGCTACGTTAAACACGAGGTTTTTCTTGTAGCCTTTGGTATATATGTATATAAGTTATGTTATATCTGGTTGTGTTGTTAATTTTCGATGTTCTTTTAAAATGTTGAATATTTTGTTGATTTAATGTTTTTTTTGTGGGGTGATTTATTTTTAAATGTAATACATGGAGTTTCGTCCTGACCATCAAACTGAAATCAGCATTTCATGAGGCTTACAATTCTTATAAGAACATGTAGCCTAACAAAACGATGCGTTCAGCATGACGGCCAGGACGGAACTCCCTTATTTATAAATATTTTTAAATAAACTAAACCGAAATTCGGTTAAGGAAACCACAACGAGCTTCACTCTTGTTTACTACACACAATTTTCACTTTTGTTTTGATACTCTTTCGTATTTATTCTTTTTTGTGCAGAAATTTCAGAATATACTTCTAGGCCGATGGAACGGCAATGACAAGCAGCATTAGCTCTGAATAGCTGTCATGTATAAAATCTACTATGTATAAAAAATACCCATTTAATAACTTTGGCATTAATTTCGAGATTCGTGTACATAATTCTATTAATCAATTTAATTAAAGTTAGTCATTTGAAAGTTTAATTGGTTTCATTACTTTCCATTTGGCGCCGTCTCTGAGATTGCAATCGGCTAGGAACTCTAAGTTGCACTTGAAAAATAATCTAGTTTAATTACAAGAAGAGACAGAGAACAACCAGAGAATAAGAATAAATATTGTAAAATTGTGGAAATTCAAATTAGCTGAAAATATTAGAATATTACAAACTGTATTGAATTGCGTTTCAATAAAAATCAAAAAAAACCATAAAGAATAGAATAGACACAAAAAGGCAACGCAGCAGAAGCGCAGTCAAACAAAGAAATTTGCTGAAGACGAAAACACGGAAAACGAATTGAAAATTGCCAAATATGGGACGGACTTTCCTGGAGCACCTGGGTGGCATCAAATTGTTCAACTGCGCCCAATGCCAAACGAATTTGACCAATCGCAATCAGCTGATAAGCACCCGATTCACGGGAGCAACGGGTGAGTGTACATCTCCGGAACTCCCCCTTGACTCTTCCACTTCCGACAGTCACCATTGACGCAATGGAAATTTATGTCAATAGTTGGTTTGTAATTTGTTCCTGTTTTTTTGTTGGATTTTTCAGGCCGCGCTTATCTCTTCAAGCGCGTAGTTAATCTGACATTCAGCAATGTGCAGGAACGGGTCATGCTCACCGGTCGTCATATGGTGCGCGATGTTATGTGCAAGAATTGCAGTGCCAAACTAGGCTGGATGTACGAATATGCCACAGAGGATTCACAAAAGTGAGTAGGCGAAATGGTTTCATGGGGGTTTAGCAGGGTTGAGGGGACTCTTAATGCTTATTTTTTTACAATAAGCCAAAGTTGATTGAACTCGATTTTGGCGTACACATTTCTCAACCGAAATCTGCTATCTGTGTTTTATATGACCGAAACATTTGCTTCTCTCTCCCTCCACTTTTGCAGATACAAGGAAGGTCGCGTCATTTTGGAATATGCCTTGATAAGCGAAGCAGAGGGCTTTCAGGTGGAGAGCGGTACAGTTCATTAACGGCAAGCACACAAGCGTCGCCGTCTTTTAAACATTTATCCATAAAGGAGAATATATCATCAAAGCTATTTAATTTTAATACAAATCTCTCGTTCAAGGCGTATTTACTACGCAGCACATCGTAGTTTGTAGACTGTAGCCCCCTAGCCATTTAAGTGTGTATTCATTAACAAACTACCTACCATTTTCCAAACCAAAATTTAACATAAAACTTTACTTTATTCGATTAAGAAACGAGGCTTGCATGGAAATCGTTCGATGAACGAGGCTTTTATTTGCGTTAGTATATTTAGAAATAATTTTCACTTATTACTTGCGTTGAATGATTTCCGAGAGTCACTGCTACTTTACTTCGTTACAGAATTGCTTACTCAAGCAATCGTTTGAAAAGGTTTTTTCGTCCTAATTATCATTTTGCTATTCGATATAAGATCTCTTTGTACTTCGTGTATTTAAAATAAAATTTCTCATTTAATTAACATTTGATTTTCATACATTTTTCCAATTTAAGGCAAGTTCCCGAATCCGAGTTGAAGTGAAATTGCAGTGACACCAAAATTGAAATGCTTTGATTTCACTTTCATTCGAATGTGATATATCGTTTTCACTCGGAACCTGCAGGAAAAACTTAAAATTAAAAGAAGAAAAACTGCAAACCCTTTACGTTTTTTGTGCCTTTTGTTGGTTTGATTTTTATGAAATTTCCTCAAATTTATGTGTAAACCATAACAATTAAAACATTTCGAATTAAGAAAATTTCTACATGTCAGGGAGTTAATTTTATTTAGAATGTAAGAAGTTGGACTGCGAAATGAAGCAAATAAAATAACTTTCAATACTTCACAATCGTATTTTATGAATTTTTATTTCTTCAGTGGATTTTTAACATTTAACAACGTTTAAAAAAAAAGCTCAAATGCATTTTTTTTAATGAAAACTACCATCAACTAGTCAGTGTTACATTTTGCCCGTCTTCTGTGCCATTGTAAGGGCATTCTCATTGGCAATCATTTGGAACTCTTGGAAACGTTGCGAAATGCGTTGGTTCATCTTGAGGTACTTCTCCATGCAGTTGAGTGAACACTTTTCCTGTGAATTTTAAAGACAAATTTTTAAATAAAACCTATTGAAAAGAACTGATTTATGAACCAATTTGGGTTCCGTTTTTTAAAAAAAATTTTGTAGGATTCAATACTTGCCTCCGTGTCCTTAACATCCCGTGCGGTGAAATCGCGCACGCAGTCTGTGAAGCACATTTCCGATAGCTTATTGTAGGACATGAGGAAATCGGAAAACTATTTGTGCAAGAAAACGCCGAAAGTGGAAAGAGGTATAAAATTGAATTAATACTTGAATTGCCCGCGGCTGACTACTCACCGTTTTCATTTGATCCTTGTCCAGGGAATCGATAGAAACTGTTTGGTCCGTGGCAGTCATTTTGTATTTGTTATTTTAATTGAAAATTCTACAATGGTGTTTCTACGAAAGTATGTAATATGTTATAATCACTTTAAAGACCAATGAGGCAAAGAACATTGAAAGCAAACAGCTGTTTTTTTTGACAACTGCTGTCAATAAAATGTAATAGATGGAAGTATTGCCAGATCCGAGCTTCCAAATTATGGTAATAGAAAATACTTTTAAAAAATTTTAATTTCGATCAAAAGAAAATAATTTAAACTTTCTGCTTTCTGCATAATATTATGGATTATCGCTATGATACGAGGAAATGAGTGGAAAAGGCGGTATGAATGTGAAATTTGTATTTTGTTTGTTGGTAAAATATGATTTTTATTTTTAATTAAATAGTTTTTTTTTGTTTATTTTAAAAATATTGTTTTTTTTTCATTCTCACACACTTTTTTTCAGTTTTGAAAAAAAAATTGCAAAAATGACAAGCCCAACCAACCCTACACTGTTTTATACACAAAATTTTTTTTAACTGGGTAAAAAATTAGAAAAAAATTAATTTAAAAGTTCTACGAATACGTCAATTTAAAATAAAAATGCACTATGTTTCTTGAAGCATAATTGAAAAATATTTTTAAAAAAGGGGGTAAATTTGAGAACAAATGGCCCTCAATCGAGGATTTTTCGATGTACTAGCCGCACATTTTGCATAGCATCGAACATTAACGAACAGTGGTTTGGGAAACGCTGGAATACAGTTCAGTTTTCCGATCCTCTCCAATTCTTCATCCCGCCCGGATTTCTTTTCAAAATGCTCGATTCAAGAGGGGCTTGTAATATGAGAAAGCCTCAAATGATATCCTTAATTTATATTAAACGCCAGACGATTTATTGAAATAAACTATGTATTTATTTGCAATTAATTTCAACACAAAAAATAAAAATATATTTGTTCCCGAAAATGTGTTTTTTCTTCATTTGTAATATTTTTGTTTGCTTTTTTTGTAGGCCTAAAAATATGAAATTTCTCTTAAAATTTAAAGTGATTTTCTTCCATTTCATTTTATTTTTAATTTAATGCATATACTTTCCAATTTGTGTGTTTAATTAAGCTTTTGTGGCTTTTGTTTATTTTTTTGTTACAAGTTTCAGTTTTTTTCGTTTTTTTTTTAAATTTTAAAATTAGAACATTTTTAAAATAAACTCACTAAAACACTACACATATATACACTTTATTATTATATTATATATATATTGCTTACGAACTACAATTACATACATATGCGTATTAATAGTGAATGGGTTTTCAACGTTGTTTTTAGCTAAAACACACAAAAGAATAAAACTTGAAGGGTGATATTCCCCTCAGCAGTGAATGAAGAATAAGTGAACTTTTTAGACAACGAACGAAACATGTAAAAAAAGAAAGGGATTTTAGCTTATACGAAAAAAATACTTAAATCTTACAATACATATTTAGATAGATAGGTAATTATTACACAGATACGAAATGTAATTTATAAAATTAAATGTAATTTCTGCAAGAGTCGTTAACTTATTATGGGCGCATAGTAGTAGTATAGGTATAAAAAAGAGAATGAATAACTAACATTAGCAATGACAATGATATTCCCGAAGAGATAAATCCGAAAATATAATAAATATGCGCTCTCGTCTTGTCGTTCGTCATGCAATCGTAATGAAAATAATTTAAAACCAAAAACATTGCAATTATCTTTGACTGTAGGTTTTGTACACGCGCTGCGTGCTACGCGTCGCCGTCGTTGGTGTGTTGCTGGTGGCTGAGGCATCTGTGGGCGTTGTTGTTGTTGTCGTCGTGGCATGCTGATGGTGTGTTTCTAAGTTTAAGGGAAGTGCACAGTCGTCGTTCGATTCGTTCATCTCGTAAACTAGGTCACGTTTCTTGAAGTAGTCGATGAGTTTCTTAGTGGACTTAATGTGGGCCACAACGGAAGCTTCCGACTGTGAAAGAGAGAGTAGAAAAAAAGAATTTTTGAAATGAAATTTTAAAAGTATTAACGCTTGACTTACGCTCGCTGTTAGATTCATGAATGTGTGGTATTTCTCCAAGACACTGACAATCTCCTTGAAACCATTGCCACGCAAATGCAAGCGCACAGTGGCCTCGAACTGCTCGTTGTCCGTAATGAGATGGCCAATGAGTATGCCAGCATAACTGCCCTTGAGTGTGTGCTCCATGTGGTGACCCGCCTTTTGCAGCACTACACAGGAAATGAGAGAAAATGGAATTGAGGGAAAAAGTTGTACAAGTTTCAGGGGGGGCGGTGGCGGTTAGTGCTTACAATTATTTACAGTCTCATCAACTTCCTCTTGTTTCTTTTTGTTCTTGTCGGTGTTGTCGAGGATGGCATCGGTGTTCTTCTCAACCAATCTGGAAACATACAAAATTATTTGATAAGTGAGAGTCTCCAGTTAGAAAAATGTATTCCAAAATTATTGTACCTCGCCAACTCTTCGCACTTGTAGAAATATTCCATCACAGCCTGTACCGCCGTTGGCTTCTTTTGAGGATCCTCGCTTGAGAAATCCGCTGGTGCGGCGTATGCTTTCATAATTGACATACGATTTTGCGTAGTGTGCATGGTGAGATTAATAAACAGTAGAAGTACCTGCAAATGAAGAACCATTGACGTTTGAAAAATCTTAGTAAAGTACAGAAATGCGAAATTGTGTGTGTGTGTTAAAGCCATGATACCATTCCACAAGAATGATCACAAAACTCACCAGTATGCTCAACTCGAAGACACACCGATCGGGAATGTAGTTGGGCGCCTGCAGCAACAAGTGTAAGCTTGTATCCAGCACATCTGAGCGTTTGCCCAATAGCTCAGCGCCTATGCTCTGTGTGGGATTGAAGGTGTGCGTCAAATTGATGAGCACCTTCATCACCGGCATCAGCAGTTCACGCATCACGATGCCGGGCTGATCCTTGCCGTGCACGAATTCGGTGGTCGGGTGCAACATTAGCTCGCGATCGCACAGACGATACAGCGTGCAGAGTGTATTGACGGCCGTTCCGTTGGCATAGGTCAGCATGTACTTTTGATTCTCCTCGTTCATTTGCGTGACATTCTCCAGCACACGCATGCACCGTTCGACCGTCTGCATGTTGTCCAGCAGGGATTGCGTCCACGTGATGGATGACGAGGCCGCTTCCGTGGAGCTCTCGATGATCGGTCGACAGCAATCGGATATGGTTTTGATGATGTGCTCCAGACCGCCCAGCTCACGCAATTCCTCCTTGAACCATTCGCCCGCGCGTTTAGAGGTGAGCGAGAGCAGCGTTTCCATGGCCAGTGTGCCCACCGTGATCGAGTCGACATTGAGGTGGGTGGCCTTGCCCTGCGCCTTGATCTCTTCGCACAGCTCGCGCACTTTCTGCTGGTTGCGTTCGTAGTTGGCCCGATCTGAGGGCGCTGCCACACCCTCCGCCTCGAGCAGATTCATCATGAGTTCGAGTGAGTCGCGATCGAGATCCATGTTGAGGCCCTCTTGCGACAATATATACATAATGGCCGATGTGCACAGGCCCAGGCTCAGATCCTTGTTGGAGTCGGACAGGGCCTTGAAGAACTTGGTGACCACACCGTGGGCTCGCACATGCATCCGAAAGGCGGGCGTCATGCATTTCGTGGCCAACTGCAGCGCCGACAGGCAACGCGTCGGCGTGGGATTGTGCGGCTGCAGAGCGTCCAGTATATACTCGACATCGTCGTCCATTTCCTGGTACTCGCCGATCTCCTGGATCTGATGGGCCGTCTTTACGTTGCGCACTACCGTGTAGTACTCCTTGGCCTTGCGGTCTATCCGAACACCGGTAATCTCGCTCGGCTCGCCGTCTATGTCCATGTCAAACGGATGATTGGATGGCCCGGCGCCGCTGCCCGTCGCCTGTGGATTGGGCTTGGTGAAGCGCGTCAGTTTGGCCAGCAACGGACTGTTGTCGCGGGAATGTGCGCCGGCGCTCAGGTCCTCGCTAAAATCATCGAAAATGTCATCGGCTGTCGAACGCGTGGCCGCTGCCTGCGCTTGTGCTTCGTTAGACTTGGCCTTTGACGAACCTTTGTTGCCATCGCTGTTCGTACCGCCTCCATTCGCCTCCGCATCCCAGCGATGTTTGTACAGATGTCGCTTTGTGGCGGCCGATGATTGCTCCGATTCGGAGGGGACGAGCGCTCGACTTTTGAAGATGCTGCCTTTCTTTTTGGTAATCACAAGTTTGACCGAACCGCGCTGCTGCTGCGGCGGCTCTTCCTCGTGATGAGCGGCTTCCGTGGGAGATGCGGAAGCACCCGTCACCACCGCATTGCAATTGACCTGATTGTCCAGCATGAGCGTGCGCTTGAATTTGTCTTTGATTTTGTAATCGCGACGCGGCGGTGATGTCGGCGTTGTGCTCCTCGCCGCACGTGTAAATGAGTTGGAATTCGAATTCGAGTTGGCGTCGTCGTGCAGGTCCAGCAGCAGCGTCGTCGGCGTTTGTCTGTTTGGCAGCACAGCTGTGGAATTTGGGGGCGTATCGGCGGCGGTATCTGTTGACGCGTGTGGCAAATCAATGCTGGCCATTTTCGCGGGCGTGGGAAGATCCTGCAGATGCTGTTCTTCGAGTTCCTCGGCAGATGGTTGCACCACGTGCGTGACTTGTTGGTTCTTACGCTTGCGGCCATAGCTGCGCGGCGTTGATCCCGCAGCAGCTGTTGGCGATGTGGTGTTGGCCGATGTCTTGGCCTCCTCTACGGCAGCGCCTGCCTTGGCTGTCAGATTGGCTGCGATTTTGTTGATGTTATTGTTGTTATTGGTATTGCTGAGATTATTGTTGTTGGCTGTGTTCCGTGTGGAACGACCTCGTCTCGCTGTAGGCACCGTCGTGGGCAGCTGTGTGGGCGTATTTTCTTCCTCTGATTTGTTGGGCGAATCCTTCTCGGGCGTCGGCACGTCTACTTCCATTGCATTCTCTTCCGTTTTCTTCGCACCACGTCTTGTGGCGCGCTTGAGAGCCGGCGCTGAAGTTGGTGTGGCGGGTTCCTCTACAGCAGGTAACGAAGCATTGGCGGGGACGGCCGGTTTGCGACCACGAGTTCTTGATGCGGCTGGCGTCGTTTTCTGCGGAGTGGCTGGCTCGGGCGTTACATCATCTTCTTCCGTCTCGGCGTAGTTTGTTTTTGTAACGACTCGGCCGCGTCCGCGTGTTGGACGCCGTTTGGAGGCTTTCTCTTCGCCTTCTCTCTCCTTCTCCTTCTCCGCCGAATCCGACTCCTCCTTCTCTGTTGTGCCATTCACCTTGACATTTTCCGTGGCCAATGCCACTTCTCCCGTTTCGCTTTCATCGCCACGCAGCACTGCCAGTATATCCTCCTGCAGGGGTTCTTCTTCAGCCAACAAATTGTTGGTGGTGACATTGGTTCGTGGGCAAATATCACCGCCGTCCATCATCATGGATTCGAGACGCGATTCTATGTCCGAGGGAGGGGCAACCAGCGATGAGTGCTGACTCGTCTCTAGATCGCTTGTGATGACGCTGGAGCCGCGACTATGAATTACGCAGCTCTCCTCGAGCACGGTCTGTGCCAACGGTTGCGGCGTACTGTTGCCCTTCGATGAGATACTGCCCAGCACGGATGACTGCGAATCGAAATCCCGTTCGGACAGGGCAGGCGGCGAGATGACTGTGCGCTGTGGCTGATCGACACTTGCCCCGAGTGCCAAATGCGGTGAGGGTGTTTTGAATTCACTGCCCGCCGTTGCGGTATGCGCCGGCGTTGTCAGTTGCTCCACTACTGCGTGCTTGGGATGTTTGTGTTTTTTGCTCTTCTGTTTTCGCTCCTTCTCCGGACGCTGTGATTCGCCTTCGCCAGCAATGGATGAGGCAGCAGCCAAGGCGGCCTTTTCGGCCGATGCTGCTGCTTTGGCGGCTGCTGCTGCGGCGGCGGCAGCAATCGCGTTTCGTATGACGTCGGTCTTGATGATCAGCTTGAGTCGCTCTTTGGGCGGTTTGTCGGGCGAGATCTTGACGGTGCAGTAGTTGATCTCGGGCGGATCGTCTTCGCTTTCGTTGCTCTCGTTTAGCAGTGCCGATGTTGTCGTGGCTGGCGTAGGTGGTGGTGGAGGCTCGGGTGAATGTTGCTTCGGTGGTTTGACAATAATCTTCGGTGTGGAAGCCACCACTACTGCACTCGTGGTAGGAGGAACTTCTTCTGTAGAGGCGTGGCGTGATTTTGTTGGCTCGGTGTCGCTTTGCTGTGTTGACGGCGACGCTGCTGCGGCGTTAGTTGGCTGCAGCTCTTCGCTGTCTGTACTAACGAGGCGAGAAGTACCCTAAAAGAAAAAAATTAATTAAGTAAGATGTCTCAACTCAATAAATACAATTTGTATACTTGTACTGTATTTCGAATTTAATATAACTAAAACGAAACTAAAACGTGGACACTACACAAAACACAAACGAATTAAAAATGAAATAAAAGCGTCCAACATCCTACGGCAGTGCGGCCATATTCCTTAAATTCCCTAGCAGGGCAACACAGCGATGCCAGCTTTGTAGGAAAAATCGTGGGATTTTTGTACACAAAAATCAATTTAAATTTAAATTATAAAATAGCGGTAGTTTGTATGGAATTTTTCAATTGACAGTATATGCTTAGTTACTAACTATAATAAATTTTTGTAAAAAATTTACTTAAAAATGCCTCAAGTATTTATATTATACGAAGTGGCATCTCTGAACATAGCGGCAAAATTAAAAACGCGCGCATTTTTTCATTCTGTTGATGCACAAATTTCGTCCCATTTCTTTTCTTCATTTACGTTTTCTTTTGTTGCAACATTCGCATTTTGTGGCAGTTTCTCATGCATTTGAAAGAGATTAGAATCAAAAATCTATTACAAAATCACAACAAACTCACAAAGAATTGTGAAACCAAAGAAACGTTTGGTGAAACTTCAACGAAGACGATGTGGAAAAGAAAATAAAAAAACAGTGGATGAATGAAAATGAGACCATGTTCATAAGTACCTTAGAAATACGCAATACAATTGGCGGATGCTCTGGTGTTTTGGGCGCTGAAGCCACGGTCACTGAGGCTGCAGCTCCCATGATATTTGTTGTCGGAGGAGGAGCGCAAGGAGTTGCTGGAGGAGGCAGCTCTGGTTCAGCTGGAGGAGGAATAGATTCTGCATTGTTTTCCACCGGTTGCGCCACCACCACGTCATCCTCCGGTTTGCTCTTGGGCTGAACGATGTCCCTGAGCGGCGTTGGAGCACGTTCATCCTCCTCCTCCTCGTAGTAGTTGACCGTTTTGCGGGCACGTGCAATCACACGCGAAGGTGCCGCTTCGGGCTTGAGTTTTTTCTCCTCCTTTTTCTTCTTGGGTTTGGGCTCAGCAGGCGATTTGAGCGCCACCGCAGATTCGTCCACATCTTCTCCTGTTGCTGGCGCTGACTGCTTAAAGGATTTTATTGATTTCTTCGGCGTCTTTTTCTTACGCTCGGCCGAATTGCTTTTGTTGATTTTCAATTTAATCGGTTCGCGTCCATGTACGGGCGTACTGAGATAACCGGGCATCCCAGATGTCACAGAATCACGGGACGGCGACGTGGATGTGCGCGGCAGATGTTGGATGATTTGCGCAATCACTTCCGGCGGCGCCGAATTTCGCGATTTGAAGAATTTTTTCGGCTTGGGTGGCTCCGGCACGGACGGTGACATGTCATCGTCAAGTAGCGATGCTGGACTTTGGGCTGGGCTGGCAGCAGCTGCTGCGGCGGCGGCTGCTGCTGCTACGGCCGCGGGCAGCGCTGTGAGTGCGTACGTGCGTGTCGAGGTGAATCCCATTTTGCCCCATTTTCCGACGGTGCCCACGGATCGGGCCACTGTTGGACGATTGGTGTTCTCCTTCTCCTTGCAGAGCGAGTCCAGAGGCACAACGATGTTTTTGCCCCAGCGAGACATTTCGGTGTGATTTCTACGTGGACAATTGGAAACAAGTTTTCTTCTTTCTTTCGTTTGATTTAAACTTTGGTTTATGCGTATTTAGTTTTCATTCGCGTGCTAACGGCAATGCACGTAAATAATATAAATATTTATTATTATTTTCTTTTGAAAATATGGAGTTTGTTTTCATTTTATTAAAAAATATGTATTTCGATTTTTACCACTTCTTTTTCTGTGATTTTCGTCAGAAGAACCAAAACAATGCAATGTCAAGAGAATCTATCTTCTCTATTCTCTCTCCTAAAAAATTACATTTCACCTTTTTTGAGCACTACTTTTCTCCCTGTTTTCATGTGTAAACAGACGAAACTCGTAAGTTGCCAGAATTTAACCAAGAATTTAACAACAAATGCAAAGTCTTTCCTGCAAATCGACAATTCGAAAAAGGTCGTGAACCGAAAAGTGGATAAACAATTTGATCTGTGTGCAAAAATTAATCTGCAAGATTAGCGGAACAAAAAACTGGCACATCAGGCACAATAGTCGGTCATTGTGAATTTTAGGTTGTTTTCCCACCACTCTCTATATGGATTGTGCGAACAGATACCAAAGTACAAATGTCAAAATTGTTTTTGTTGTATTTTTTTACGATGACGAAAATTACAATGGAAAAAATTAAAACAGATTTGCATTATTGGCGCGATTTTTTCGTTATGCAAATTCCTCTATAAAATGAAAACACTACACATTTTATTAGCACTCTCGTCTATGTATTAATTTTCACTTGCTTTTGACACTTTTTATTTTTCGTTTTCCTATGTTCCAATTGGTAAAGTGGTGGGGCAAATTTCGTTTCCAAATAACTCAATATGGGTTTCACATTTTACGCGTAAATATTATATACCGGATTCCTTGCACTTTATTTAACACAAATTTCATAGAATTACAGCCGTAAACTTATTAAAAATTGTTAGAAAACTGATTTCAATTTACGAAAATGTTCTGCCTCTTTTTGCTAACGAAGCCATCTTTATTTTTCTCGCTCACTTTATTCACCACGACGATTGGAGATGATGGAGACGATTGAACTCAGTGCTGCCAGATTTTATTCCAAAATTCCGTATTTTCTAGTTTTTACTGTAAAAAAAAATCCGTAAAATCCGTACGAAATCGTTGTCAGTAGAATCGTTGCTGAACTGTTGATTCAGCTAAGTGCTGAATTTGCTAGCCCGTGCCATATGCAAATAAATTTGGCAGCATGTTGGCAAATACCAACGTATATGACAAACGGTGACGTCACCTCATATTAATTTTTCGATATTTTACATCAGTTCGTTAAATTGACAACGAAATGCCAACCTGTTCTCACAACATATGACAACAATTGACATTATTTTGACCAGGCATTAGAATCCTACCAGCGATTGTACAAAAAGACTCAAAAATAAATTGGAATAAAAAAATCTAAAAATAGAAATTAAAAAATAATTTTTGGCTCTTTTTTGGAAAATTCTGGGATGGAGGTCGACTTAAGAATTGCCTTAGAGTTCAAGTGGAGATGGAGCCCTATCTCCATTGGAGAACCAACGTCCATTTCTTAGGGAAATACTATGTTCTCAATTGGAGATCAAGTGGAGTTACAATGTTGGAGATTGGAGAAGAGTTCCAATTGAACTCCAATCCATCTCCAGCCTTAATGCTTATTGGGCTACGATTAAAAGTCTCAAAGATACAAAGATCCAAAGTTAACATTTATTTGTGATTTATTTGGTGCTAAAGTTCACTTAATTATAGAAGATCAACTTTACAATCTCTTGAGTTTAATTTTGGTCAATTGATTTGAGTAATTAATAAAATTTATTTGGCATGATTACTAATCTTTTATAATACATTTTAATTAGTAGGTATATAATTGTCGTATGTGACATTTTTAATAATAAGCAATTGTCGTATGTTACACCAAATTTGATGAAACATACGAAAAATATGATTTGTAAAAATATGTTATGGCTTGAGCACCACTTTGAACATATTCTTTGCATTTTTACGCCCATTCACGATATAAGCTAGTGGATCGTCGCTGGCTGATTCCATCAGATGGTCACAAGTAGTTTGGTTGATAGCAAACATGAACGACAAATCGATATCGTACCGTGGCAGTTTTTCTCTGTTAATGAAATTTAAAACAATAAGGATTCCGAAAATTAAATTGAAAATGAATATACCTCAAGAAGTTGATCACATTATCACCCAACTGGGGCTCACGAGATAAGAGCAAAGCAGACAAGTACCGGGGCTGCTTTTTCTTTTCGGCGCAATGCATTATCAAGCCCCATGTCGTGTAATCAGTATCGAGTACGTAGGTATTATAGATCCCCTCATCTGTAGGAATATACTTTTTCTTTATGTTTACAAGGGCGATTCACGCGTTTAGGTGTTATATTATCAAATGTATCAAAAAAATACAATCCAAATACACCTAATCGTGAATCTACATATAGATTTAAAAATCTCACATATATCTTCAGTGTGCATCCAGTGTCCGGGAGTAGAGAAGTCCGGTATTAGCCACGTTATGTTCCCCTGCAATTTCTCACGGAGAGGATCTTCCGAGTAAATAAATGAAAAATTCATTGTAATCTGGAAAGAAATAAAAAATTTCTGTATAAAAAAGTGCTTACGGCTCTGACACAGTCCACTTTTTTAACAGCACTCCTGCCATGACCATGAATGTCGCCTACATTCAGACCAACTTCGCTTCACAGTCGTCAGACATCCTATCATATGTATGTTAGGATGTGACCGTGTCATTTTTAAATCTTATCTTAACAAATTTTCCCCTGTCCCATTAATTGATCAGCGAATCCCGAATCGATCGCCTGGAAAGCTCTGCTCACTACACTAAACTAAAAAACCATAAAATAAATTTAAACATGAACGCATCACAAAGAATTCATAATCATCATCGCTTCCCTAACATTTGTCGCCCCCACTGCCCCACAAGCGGTTACTGTGTGATGAGTGAAAGTTTATATTGAATTGGCGGTTCAGTTCGGTCACTCACATGTTGATCTTCTTCGGAGAACGCAAAGTGACTTTTCATGCAAGCGTACTCGGGTAATTCTTCAGTACTCGCGTAATACTGGACCACGAGCCACTGTCCCATCATCTTTTCCAGATCGAAATTGCGTATGGCCTTAACCTGTGAATAAACGAAGGAAGGATGTGAAAGTTCGAAGAGATATGGTATCTTTTATTTTGCTGTTTTGTTGTTGTCCCATCACTGAAATGAGTGCGTGAGAAGATTTTGAATTTGGACATGGTATTTAAGGGATATTTGGGAACTAAAAATACCAAACAAGTTTCGAGACATGTACATATTTGCCATGCAACTAAAAAGTCAGTTGGTATTAATTAGTAGGGTGGAGCGCTAAAACGGTGGTGGTTCGGCTTCAAACTATGGCAGAATTCTTCTTCCTGTTCTCCCTCAAAGTGGCCCGCCGTTGCACTTCTGCTAAAGTCATTTGCACACTTGATACTTGCTCGCGATGCACACCACCCAGTTTTGCGCCTGGTCTAGACTTTAACCACTTAGAAAGTGTGATTGATTTTGGCATACGAGTGCACCCATTTCTTTCCATCATTCTGATGTGTGGTGTCACATGTGCCGCATATTGATGAGATTTCGTTTGATGGCAAAAAATATTTACATTTAGTTGGTGCTGTTGTTGTTGTTGTTGCTCATGATGTTTTTTCACTTCACTTGTTTTTGTATTCGTGGGCTTTTTCATTTATCTGAAATGCTTAGAATGCGAACGAAGTGCAACAGCAGCAGCAGAAGTGCTGATGGGTGCGATCGATTTCCAGAGTGTGTGTGTGTGGAAAAGAAAGTGTATTTTGAACGTAATTTCTGATGGATTTGATGATCTAGTTTGACACATACATATGTATGTATCGTATATGAAAAGCACATATGCTCACGAGGAAACGAGTAAAAGTAGTTCCAATCAATTCTGTCCATCCTTGACCCTTGGGCCATGGTTTTTAATAAATCATTGTTGGAACATTTTGTGGATATTAAAAAAGCACGATAAATACTTCATTGCAATCTTATTTTGAAAACGAAAGTCTCTTTAGATCACTTACAGTCGAATGTTAATGAATTGCAATCCTTCATTTATCGTATGGAATTCTAAGTGACCCTCGAATACGGGAAGAAACACTCGGTTGTGGTATTAGCAACCACATAAATCACACTTTGAAAAGGAAAACCAGATGAACTCATACAATTTGATATGAATCACTTTAATATAAGCTCTTGTTCTACTCTGCTTCGTCCAACTCACATTAGGACACCGTCTTCGCAGATCGGTGCGCTTCTTTGATGAAAATCCATTGGAGACCCAAGGAGCACCGAGTTCGAAGTACAAAATCAATATAAATAATAAAACACAAGCACTTCTGGACCGAAACATAATTGCATGTAGTACTCGTAAGCGAAATGGCAAATTTTAAGAAATTGTATTTAACCAAAAATTAAACGCAAACCAGAGGAAGAAGAATTGAAATTAATTTGCAGCTGTGTTCTACGCCCGAAGAAAACACAAAAACTATTTGAAGTGAATTTTCGAAATCGCGGATAAGAAATTAAGAGTGAAGTACATACTTCAGACGAGGCGAAAACGAAATACTCGCGCTCAGATGCTGCTTCCAACATCGTCGCAATAATATTTTTTTATTTTGTTTTTTTTTGTTTTTATTTTTTTTTTTATAATTGGAATTTAATCATTGAGCAATTCATGGCGACGTTCCAGGCGTTGTAAGCAGCCTCTTGTGGGCGAAAAGGGAATGCAGAGTTGAATTGGGAATTGAAGGGGCGGGAGGCAAGCTGCTCTGAGCAGCAACGGCATGCGTCAGTTTCGCCGTTTGCTTATCGGACTTAGTCGTGGGGCTTAAGTTGTTTCTGTTTTGTATTGAGTCTAATAATGACTTTTGCTTGCCTGGGGCTGCGGGATGGGTGGAGGGAGGGTAGAGGCACTTTTGCTGGTGCTGGCGCTTCCGCTGCTACGGTTTCCTAGTATTTTTAGATATCGCCCAGTGCAGTAGATGAATACAGTTGCATTAGAGCATGTACTTTGTGTTGTTTTTATTTTCCTTCGCTATAATTTCTTCAACTTCTTTCGAGTGACATTTTTGGCTGTCACCATTTCCAAATGCAATTCACTCATTTCGGAATTTTTTAGTTTGCCTTGCAAACTCATTTGAAAGTCCATATAGTCGTGAATGTGAATTATGCGCTGTAAGAGTTTAAATCGTTTTTCAACGGAAAATTGCATTTGACATAAGACTCGTGGTGAATGACAGTCGCTCGGATGATCTTGATCCACTGCAGATCCGTCCGTCACTCATCTTCTTCATACAATCGCACAGCATTCAGGTGCAGAGTGATAGTCGGGAGTTATTTTAAATAGTTGTGCGGATAGACTTTATAATTTTGAAATGTATTTTCTTGAAATTATTTTAATTTCTATCATCGTCACTTTCTAATTTGTGGAAAATTGCCAATTCCAGTTGTCATTTAAGTTGATGAAATTTTACTTTTCATTTAACATCAGCGAAAATGCATTTATTCTTTCATTTTGTTTTCCTTTTTTGGGGGGTAATTTCAATCATCTGAATGGTCTCTCTAATGAAACTGCAAGTGTGGAGTGTGGCTAGGATTACCATTCAAAGAATTCACCTGGAGACCATACCGGTGAATTAGTTGCTTTATTATCAGCAGTTGCAATAAATTTATTTGTCTAAAATAAAACAATTGTGTGATATTAAAATTCTTTCTTACGAAAGTATTCCTTTTTTTGTACAATAAATTTGAAAGACCGCCAATTAAGAAGCCCCACATTGCATTCCATTGACATTTCACTCTAGTACAGTGAAAAATTTCTTTGCCGATTCTGTTTTCCATTGCCCCTGTCCCTGCCTCCACACACACTCGCACTCACACAATAACCATAACGTTATTCCTCCTCAGTCAGCACCTCTTCGTTGCGCCATCAATGGCACTGTATGTGCGTAAAAGTTGCACTGGCCGCCGTGCGCCAAACCTGTCATCATCATCGTTGTGTCCGCACTCTAGATTAGCTGAAACGACGACGCCGATGGAGCATACATGGAGCATGCGTGGATCTCATTGCCAAAGTGGACAATCGGGTTGCTATGCGTCGTGCGTGCGTGAGCTTTGATTTGTTTTTACTGTTCGGTTGTTGTTACCTTTTACAGGTGCGTCGGAATATATGGGTTACGAGGTCTTCTTCTTCTGCTGCTTTGCCACGCTTTGGTAGTACGAAGAGATGAGCTGCAATGCATTTTCGCTTCGATCCTAAAAACGTTTTAATGGCGCATCTGTTGGGGCAGTCTAGTGCTGCGATTTTATTGGCGTAATTTTCGTTTGTTAGATTTTTTTTTTGTTGTTTATATTTTTAGCTCTTAATCTCTGCATTATTTAAATTGATTTTTATTTATTTTCCTTCATTCCAGCGGACGCAATGAAATGCGCAATGTTCGTTCGTTTGAATGCGTTGAGCCGTTCGTCATCAGAAGCCGGAACTGTGAGTTTGGAAAATGATTTCTTGATGATGACAACGGCGGACGGACGAAATGCAGCAGACGCAACGAACAACAACAACAACATCATTTGGCGGTCCATCAAGAAAGTTGAGCGACGTTTTTGGCAAACAACAATTTTTTTCGTATTTCGCATTTAGTTCGAAAACGGCGTGGAAAAAATGTCAGCCGGTCCAAGTCCAAGGGCAACAGCTGAAGATTTAACATTTCTGTAAGTGATTTCTAACATTTCTGTAAGTGATGTCTAACATTTTCTGTAATTATATGCGATTCCTTCCCAAATCTGGAATCGGAATCAACGGGTTCCGAAATAAAGAGAAAGTGTCCATGGTGTTCTCGCGGTCGTAAAGAATAAATTTTCAGCAAACTGCATCCAGTGTTGTTGTGGCGCAGCAGTTGGCGTTGTTGTGTACATTTTTTTTTTTGCAATTTTATCAGATAAGTTGTCGATTTTATGCCTTGGCATGCGTGAAAGTAACAACACTGCGCTCATTTTCATTATTCTGGGAGGTTTCGAAAGTCGAAATGTTGCGAAATGTGAAGATGCTCAGACGCATTAAATTGTTTTCGTTTTTAAATCAGTTTCAATCTGGTTTGGTTTTTTTCAAATATTTCCGTTTATTGCTTTGCCACCTTATGGTACTATTTTCAGTACGGCGATGTAAGTACAATTGAAACGTAAGTCAATCAATCTTGAATTTTGATAGTAAGTGTTTTTGTTTTTCGGTTTTGGCGAATTTCACTTTCCTCCCAAAAATGCCAATCGAACACCACAATTCAATTAGGCACAATTCAGACACAACAACAAAAGACACTCTCAAGCAAGTAACCGACCAACCAACCGACCGATCAACTCACTCACGCACAACGCAAAAATTCTATTTACCGAACTCACCCGCAGAAATATTTTGCCCATTTTTGGCATCGAATTCAATTGTGATTTCCAAGTCTTCGCAGTCTCCACGTCTGTCTCGGTAGGTCGATCGGTGTTTGAATTTGCAATTTACAAGTCGCAACTTTCTTTGGCCGCACAGTACCTACTATTCGCCGCATATGTGAGGTTTGTCTAAGCCAAATAACAAATAATAGTAATGTACCTACAACAACAATAACAACAACAACAGTAGATACAACAATTCGGCACACATCATTCTAAATGAATTCAATGTGCGGCAACGTCCGTACACCCACTTTCGAATCTTGAAATACCAACGAAACGCAATGCTATGATCGCAGTGGGTATACTGAGCAAAACTAGAAAAAGAGAAACAATAGCTCACTTACATTTGATCAGGAACGAAATGGGAATGAAACTGGAAAGTAATTGGACAAGAACGGAATAAAATGGAACTAACTTGGAAACAGAAGTTGGTATGATAATGGAAACGGAAATAGGAATGGACCTCAACCAAACGGAATTGAAACAAGCTTTTGGAGGGAACTGCATGGAAATGAAATTAAAGGCACTTGAAATGGTATGATAACGCAATGGGAATGTAACCGGAACGAAATTGAAATAGATCGGATCAAAATGGAATTGAAATAATCGATATAAGAGAAAATGGAATTGGAACAAACTTGGAAGGGGGACGGAATGTGAAGGGAACTAGGGAACAAATGGAAATCGACTACGAAATGGTAATCGAAGAATCTAAGAAAATAACGAGTGAAAAGTCGAAAAAATATTAAACGTTTATCGAAATATAAATAATTCGTCTTGATTTTTCTCCCAGTGTTGAGAGTTGCACTTGAGGCCTATTTGTGGTGCTACTATGTGGTTGTGGTTGTTGTTATTGTTGTTATTGTTATTGTTGTTGTTGTCAATGTCAACAAAGCATCAATCAAACTCAAATAGAAAACGAAATTTTCGATCGCTCATTTATTGAACGCATCGCATATGCAGTATTTGTGTCTTGTGCACTGTCCGTCTGGCGCATTGTCATGCGCTCATTCCTCGGCTAAAGCTTTATGCGTATGTGGTTGTGATTGGTGCTAGTAGATCGAAGCTGTTGTATGTATTTGAATTAATAGCGAGGGCGGATACGGCCGCAGCCACTTAACAATTAACAATTAACATATCAACTCAAGCACATAGCACATCGTTGCCGCACACAATTAATGTGCGTCTGCTGAGCGAAGTCAATTTAAACTCTGTGGCATTTGCTGCATGACTTTCTGTATTGGCATCTGCTAATATCGATTGACTTTATGCGTTTTTATTGTTTTCGCTCTTTTCGAGGATGGGCTGTCCCGTATATTTATGTAGTCGTTGTGTTTTATGCCTGTTGGCATTTGTGTGTTCATTTTTTGTTTGCCAATATGTGTGCAGTCAGGCTTTGCGTCTACGCGCAATTGACACATGTGCTAAAAGGCATTTGACACGCGCGAAAGAAAGTGTTAGGTGCTCTGTGGCAAGAAGAGATCTTCATCTGCAAGTGAAATTTAAATAAGTGTGAAATTTAATTACAACGCGCTGGGTGTTTGCGGTGCCATTTGACAGTTTGCTGCACGAAGGCTGGGTGAGGCCGCCTGGCCGTCTGTCTGTGGGGTAAAGTGTCGTGCAAGAAGGTGCAAATCTATTGCTAAAAGTAATGAACATTTTTCAGCCTCTGCCAAATGGTGGTGGTATTAACAGTATTAGGGTCCAAATGGAAATTTTCGTCTCATTAAGTACGGGAGGGCAGGAAGAGAATGGGTGGAGATGCAAACGTCCATAGCTACAGTAATTTTTGGAATGTGAAAACAGCATTTGACCTGGAAAAAAGAAAATATTTTACTGATGGGCAACACCTATTCGCTTATATTACGTTTACGAGGGACAAGAGAAAGTTTAAGAAGTCAAATGAGTACCCCAAAATATTCAAGCAGCAAGCATTATGCAAGAAGCATTTAATTAGCAATATGAAGTTTTTGCAACACACAATAAAGAATTGATTGAAATTACACACTCCAACAAGTTTTAATTACATTGGCAACACGCTTCACACACTCCACGCCCAACTTGCATCAGTTTCACCTATTCACCTGCGGCGACTGCGGTTGCTGCTGCTGCTAGTTACTGCTAGTTACTGCTTCCTCTACCACTGGATGATAACAATTGTCGAAGTTTTGTTGCAGATTAACCGAATTCACGTTCGTGGCAACATCTGAGTAGACAACAACAAAGTAATGATACTAACAACAACAACAACAGAAGAAATAAAAAGAAGAAGAAAAAACGCATCCAGGATGTGAATGAATTTCTTAAATTGATTAAATAACATGCAATAAAAAAATGCCATGGCAGCAATTGTCGTCGGGCGGCTGGAAGGTGGGACGTTTGTTGGTTTGTGTACGTGTGTGTGTGTGTGTGTGTGTGTCTTAGACGATGTGGCATTGCACTCGCAGTAGCACGAGTATCTCACAGATACTTTCTAGCAGTTGTTGCCGCTTCTGCTGCATTCATCCGTTTTAACGCCCATATTCAGAGATGCTGCCGCCTGTTGTTGTTGCTGCTGAATGAATTGCCGTTTTTTTTTTCATCATGTGCTTCTTTCTGCCCAAATAAAAGCGAAGCTGCCGCCAAAGTTTTAACCCAATTCGTGCGTTTATTTCCGCATTAATTTTTTGTTGTTGTTGTTGCTGTTTTTTTTGTTGTATGTTTTGAGAATTTTACTTTATTTCATTTTCTGTAAAATTATTTCTTAGTTTTTCGGTGGGAAAATATTCTCGGGAATTAATTGCAATTGCTACTGTGTGTAGTGTACAGCAATTGCTACTGCAGTGGCAATTGTTCGAAAGTTTTCACTTTACTGCATTCTAAGCTGCACTGCGGCCGATGGATAAAGTAGCTCATGGATGCGGCAGACGAACGAAGGTTATTGTATTGCAAAGTGAGTTGCATGTGAGCTGTTGCTGTCGCCGTTGTTGACTTTGCGCTGTTGGTTGGCCGCTGGTTGCTGGCACCATGTTGTCACCATCGCAATGACAAACGACAGCTGTCGATGATGGAGTGTCAATGTAATTAAAAATAAACTAATAAATTGTGAGAGTGACCCAAATAGTTGCTTAGAAAATGGAGAAGAGGGGGGACAACAAAATGAAAATTTTAATATTATTAACGAACAAAAATGTTTGGCCTGTACAACAGCGGAAACTAAGTCATAATCTTTTAGATTTCCAACATGGCATTCCCATCGAGTATTTGAGATTATAGTTGTGTGGTAATCCTTGTATGAATTGTATCCTTGTATGAATTCCTTCAGGGGTTTCTCAAACTTAGTTTGATGTAAATCCCGATTTTTCATCATTCGAGCAACAGCTGGTGTAAATCTCCAATCTCTACTGTTAACTTCAATTCAACATTTCTTAGAATTTGACTTTATGGCCATAAACCACTATGGAACGGAACGCTTCAATTGTCCAAATGCAGTCACTCTCCGCACACACAATTTTCCGTACCAATCTGAACTAAGTATCTCTGTATAATCCAATGCTGACCCAATCTAAGACAATAGTCAGGTGAAGCTTTTTTCTTAACGAAGTTAGAAAATACATTTGTGCATACCACTTTCATGCCGTACCGAAATTATCAATTCTCAAAACATTTCAAGACCGCCTCTCGTCTCCCCTCCTTTCGCCGCGCTCAACTACCAGACATGCAATGATTTCAAGACACGATTCGCATTCGTATCTGAATGTCGTTTGCGAAACGCACTCGTAAATTATCGCACATATCAGGCAAGCGAGCAGCAAACCCAACAACATCATCAGCAGCAGCAGCAGAATAATCTGGCTGCTCGCTTGTGAGACCCAATCCATTGGTGAAAGTAACTAGATACCCGAACTGCGGCAATGAGATACTTTAACAAGAGTATATACTTTAAGATGCGTAATGCGTTCGTGCATGGAAATTCGTTTTGACTTTCGAGATTCATAAACCAAAGCAGACAAAACGAAATACTTGCATATTTTTTTAGAAATTGAAAGGACACATTGAGAATTTTTAATTTAAATTTCTAATGCACAACGGCAACGGATAGGAAGAAGTGAAAATCTTTCTTTCTTTAGTGTCACTTGAATGTCGTGTGTGAGTAGAATCGAAATGAATCGATGTACGACTTGAAGTGATTGTATGATTATGAATATTTGTGTATGCACTTGTATGTACTGAGAAAAAATCTATTAACATCCTCAAAAGCTAGTAGTTACTCACTAGACGGAGTGGTGGCCAAGTCAGTACTGGGTTGGTTGACAATTTTTCAAAAACCATCGAAATATTCATTGGTTCCTTCTTCTTTATTTGTTTTACCGCATATTTCATACAAAGTAATACTGTCAGTTTTGTACTCTTCCTCTTCTTCTCCAAACTCACTGATGAAATTTGACCATAATTTTTCCTCTTAATACTCCATATTTCCTGTACTTAACTAAAAGTTTCAATTCAAAATAAATTTCCTATTTTATTTATTTATTTCTCTTTCAGGTAAACAACAAAGTTGAACAAAAAAACGGTAAGAAAAAAGACTAACCAAGACGAAATCGATTTGTTTTAAGCGCAAACTCTCCAATTAAGGAAACAAATGAGTTTGTCTGGCCAGCTAAATGCCAAGCGTCTATCCTAGACTGGCAAATCGACCATCATTTGTGTTACTTAATTCGTGCATAAAAAATCACGCATGGTCAGCGGGACGGACGGACGGACAGCCAGAAGCGGACATTGTGGAACGTGATGGCCGCGAAGAGAGTCAAGTGCGGCAGAGACATCGACATCGACAACGAAATTACTCCAATTTCGAACAGGCTTGGTCATTTTTAGCAAACAGGAACAAACTTAAAAGTGCAAAATGACTTGAATGGCGATGAAATCGATGCAGTCTGGTGCAGCCTGAAACCCCGATCGGCGTCACCATCTAGCTGGCCGCGCGCTATAGCTACCTCATGCAAAAGGCCAGTTTTGCAAAAGTCGTCAAGTGAACAAAACTATTGCAACGACAGTTTTACAACAGCAGCGAAAGAGTAACAGCAGAGGAAAAGAAGAAAAAAAAAAGCGGAAAAAAATCAACTACTAAATGTGGAAAAACGTTTTGCAAATATTTTATGGAAAAGTGGGACACTCTTTCGATACAAAAAAAAATCACAGCGAATTGTATGAATGAAATCTGATCGATATTAATTTGTGGCTTTTCATTTAGCAAATATTGCAAGTTTGTTTATTTTTCGTTTACGAGGTATTTACTGACCACGCTCTCTAGTACTTACTTAAGGCGAAACTATTCGAAAATTATGAGTATTTAAGTGCTGAAATTTTAGTACCAAAGCTTAGATTGTAGTCAGTTTGTAGTATGGAATTTGAAATTCGAAATTGTTGCAAGCCTTTCTGTGGGATGACCAGGTTCGGTTGTATTCTGAAGTTTCCAATCCTTTCACTTTCGCATATCCTCGTTTTCGAATTTAATTTTTTATTATTTTTTTATTTTACAGTTGGCACTTTCGTATTTACTTGCCTCCGTAGTTGCTTCATACTCACAATGAAAGTGACAGACGTCAATCCTTTTTGTGACACATTGCACGATGTTATTTTCTGTTTTGTGTCAAAATTTTACAGCTTTTTTCAAGTAAACGAAAGTGTAAATTTAATGATGCCACAGACTTCATTTCATCTCCTTTTCTTTAATAGGTAAATTAATAATGAAAAATCACTAATAGGCAATACGCCTTCACTGCATAATCCCATCGCATAGAAGTCGTAACCTGTGAGTCTTTGAATGAAAATATTTATGGGAGCATTTAAGGCTTTATGAATGGACGAGTACAAAGATTAGAAAAAGTTAATAATAATAAAAGTTACCCAATGAATATTTCGGATTGAGATCCAGTCGAGGTCCAAGGAAAACTCATCGATTCGACCGCCAGCAGGCATGACATGAATGACACTTTGCTGAAATTCCCATGTAGGCATTAATGACATTTTTACAGTAGCGTCCCACATTTCCATGCATGACACACTGCAGGACATGACATTGCATTAATTGCACATCACCGCTTGCTTGGTATCATTGATAGAGAGATATCATTGTGTCAAATCACCTGAAAACCACATAAAAGTTTATATTCCGAACCACTTTCCATAATAATAAGGATAAAGCCCAATTACAAGGTTATTCTGGTGAAGCTTTTAACCGAAGAGGCTGTAATATATAAATTACAACGTCTTCGATTTCTTATTTTTTTTCGTTACTGAAATTCCCATATTCTCTTCATTCACTGGATCTTTTACGGATATTTTTATCCCTCCAATTTCGCAATTGATTAAGAAAATTTCGAATGAAAAAAGAAATAAATCAGGCAAGAAATTAAGTATGACACCGCATTGAACGACATCTGCCAAAGGCGAGCCGAGCCAAAAGTCCAGCCGATACGCGGAATTGGATATAAAACCAAACAAAGCTGTACAAACAAAAATGCATACGAAGAAGATGTCCACGGGTAAAGTTATTTTACTCTCGAAACTGCTCAACTGAAAGTAGTTTGCAAGATGACATACAAAACTAAACAAGCGAACAGTCAGACAGACAGACAGACGGACGGACGGACGGACAGACGGGAGGTAAGTCAGTCAGGCAGACTGATAGGCATGCAGAGCGGCCCACCGACACGACATATGTGAGGCGACAATGCCACAAAAACGCAAATAAAAACAAATGCATTTGTTTTGCCAGCACATAGGCAGTGCCACTGCAAACAACAAATAACAAATAAACGCAACAACAATAACAACAACAACGGCAGCAGCACCAGCGAAAAAAAATATTGTTAAGTGTATTGAGTGCCAAGTTCACAAAACGTACAACAGCGTCAATTGCGCCAAGACAACAATTGCAGCAGCAGCAGCAGCAGCCACAACAAAAACAACACACTACAGCAACAGCAAATACCCACTAACCGGCAGTAACAACAAGTAGTAGCAGCAACTACCATCACCACCACCATCGCCATCGCCATCATCGTCGTCGTGGTCGTCAATGAAAATTTCTCGGCATGCGAAGTGTTTCGCTACGAGAAAGCAGGTGTATTCACCATTCAGCGGTTACCCACGGCACGGACCAGACGCGCTCAAAAACATCGTCGCGTAAATTTTTGTTTTTGTTAAAAAATTTTCGAAAAAAAAATTAAAATTATTTTTGCACAAGTTCAGAAAAAATTTTCAAAATAAATACTTTTTCATCAAACTAAAACAAAAACGTCAAGTGCGTATTGAAAAGTGTTAATTTTTTGAGAAAAAAAATTATTCATTTTATGCGAAAGAAAGGATATACATTCAGCCAAATAATTTCACAAAGGATATACTCTCGTGTATATCAGTTATGAAATAAACTTAAGTGAACAATTTTCAATTTAAAAAAAATCCATCAAAGAACATATAGAAAAAATTGATTTGAAAACCAACGCGAGTGCTTCTTCTTTTATGTTTCTTCGTTTTACAAATTTTCACAAAAATTTTCTGCATTTTCCTTATCTATACGCTCTATACGCTGTTGCTCACAACCACTGACCACTCCTCGCCGCTGCACATACTCAACGTCTATCGCCTATCGTTTGTCGACGTCATTACCTGTGTGACCCACTTGCACCAGCGCGTACAAAGTGGCGATTTTCACTCAAGGAATTCTCGTACAAGGAGTAAATATTTCACATCTTGGCTACTTGATCGTTACTTGGCGTTATCGTGTGGTCATAAAAACCAAGTTGAGCGCGTGCGCATTTTCTGCCGTTCGTTTTTCTGCAGCCTTTATTATTTCTCCTTTCTTTATGCTCTTTCGTCTATTCGCCGGGCTTTGTGTGTCAATCTGGCTTGGATACTTTTCACTCAAATCGCCCCAATTGCCAATTGCCGCTTAATGTGCATTTAATTAATTCGCCTCGTCATTAGACCGTTGTGTCGCTGCAATTAAACAACGCTACGCGCTCATTCACTTAAACGCCGGTTGTTTTTATTTTTGAGCATTTCGAAGCGTTTCGAATGCATTTGAAGGTCTTCGAGGATTGAACGATTTTACAGCCTTCATTTTTATTGCCGGACGAAAGGAGCACTTTTTTTGCTTGGCCTGAGTTGACGCCACTTGAATACTTTTGCTTTAAACGTTTCAACTGGCAGTGGCGCGTGTGAGACGCTCGTAAACGAAAACGAATTGGTTACTGTTGTGAGACGGAATTCGTTTGGATTGGCAATTGCAAAAAGGTGGGTGGCTACTTTGTACGCTAACTGTTATTTTTATTGTTGGTAATCAAAAAAAGTGATTTTTTGTTGTTGTTGTTGTTGTTGTTGTTGTGGTTCGTTTCTTGCCAATTGATTTGATGCTTTACGTTTGATCTGTGGGTGAACAAGTGAAATTGTAGGTCACATTCAAAGCATTGACTAAAGGAAAGTGTTCAATGGAAAGTGTCTGCAAAAGTTTCTATTTAAAATAAAACCATTTGGCCATAAAAGTAGCAGTTAATTAAACTTTTTTATTTCTTTATATAAATATTTGCTACCTGTATTTGAATCCCTTGGTATTTAAACATAAACTAATCTTGAAATCAGATTTTAAAAATTTCGCAATGTTCATATTAGAAAACAGATAACTGGTTACACAATCCGAACCAGAATTTATTAATCTATAAGTCACCAGGGATGTATTTTATGCGGTCCAAAGCCTGACAATAGCGGTGCTCAAAATAAATAAAAACGTAGAGTAAAGAATACATTTGTGGGATTTTAAATGGAATGATAGATAACTAATTCTTCAAAAAAAATCCCCCGTAAGAAACTTTTTTCACAACCCTCCTAACAACCCCTGAAAATTACTGATTTTTTAAATGCTTTGAAACTAATTTTGGTCTTAATTTGTTGATGCGGTTTGGATAAAGGTATTTTCAGAGTACGACAAAGGGTCATGTTGGGAGGTCAGACAAAAAGTTACTTTCATCGATTTATTTGAAAAGTTATCTATCATTTCCTCTACAATCTCATAAATGCATGCTTTACCCAAGTAAAAAATCTGTATAAGGTAAACTCTTGCTTTTACCACTGCAGTACCATGGTACTTTGATTGAGGGAGTTCACCAGGTCTCATAAACTCGAAAGTCATATTCGATAAAGACCTACTTTTTTGGACAATGTCCCATAATATACCGCCATTCTAACTTCAAAAATATCCAAGAGAATTTATATAACATTTTTCAAAAATGTTTTCAAGTGAATCGAATTTTTCTCAACATCGATATCTTAAAGCACAATCATTCTATGTCCATTTTCTAGAAAATTAAAAACAACTTGATTCAAATTGATATCTTTTGTATGGAAAGGAGTTTTCAATTACTCTAATTTCGATTGCCTCAAACCACCATAGTCTTTATGATGCAGCTTCTTCTCAGGAATACAAAAAGGCCAAAAACTCGAAAAGGGACATATCATGATTGTGTTTTTTAAGGTATGAATGTATCGACACATTTATTTGTTTATATTTTTGACGTTTAGAAAAATTGCATTCGTTTTGGGGTGATTTCACTTTTCTTATATGTACACCCTCAAAAAGGAATAATGTTTCAAATAAACTTAATATAATTCTCATTCATCTAAAATTCCTCATTCTACAATTTCGTGCCACAAATTCCGAAGTATTTATCTGACCCCATTAAAGCCTTCAATATTTACATACCAAAAATGTTCTGTGGCTAAAACTAATAAAACAAAAAAATGCATAAGCACATGGAATAAATACTTCGAACTATGAATTTCCATAGTTATCTGATCAATTTCCAGTGTGTACCTACTTGTAAATATTGATATTGATTTTTCCAAAGTGAAACTAGTCGAGCGGCGATTCCAATTGTAAGAAAAGACCCAACAGCAACAAAAACCAGTTAAAATTAGAAAAACTTTTCACCAATTCCACGCTTTTTCCTTCAGAAACATAATCAATAAGCAACAGCATTAAGAAAATAAATGATGAATTGTCATTAATGGTCCCACCAAAAACAACAACCCCCCCCCCCCAAAATGCCGTAATGTAACTAAACATGCATACATACTTGTGATGATGCCCCGCCAAGCATATATCTCTGCAAATGATAAAGAAAAAAAAAGAAAGAAAACATTACTGAGATTTGTCACGGGCACATGATAAACATGCATTTCTCTCAGGTGCACTAAAAAAGCAAAGATTCGAAAAAAAAGTTACTAAAAAAATAACTCATCAATACAAGGCACTCGTATAAGAAATGCAATGAATCTGGGCGACAAGTGCCTAAATACGAAGAAGTGCTTAAATACGCTTAACTGCGGTTAAATGTGCTTAAGTGCAGTTAAGCAGCACTTCTTTTTTTTGTTTTGTGTTTTTTGGTAACATGATAGCGTGCGCAACGTGACGTTGTTTACGTTTCATTAGCACCTCGTCGCTTCATCGAGTTTCTTTTGCGGTCTTCTATGTTATGTTTTTGATTTCGATTTCGATTTTTTTTATTTTTATTTGTTTTTTTGTTTTGTATTTGTGCAGCATCATTTAAGCACATTTATGAATGAATGAACTTCGAGACGAGAAGTGCTAAGAGCATCTGAATAGCTGAGCTCCAATAATGGGCCAAAGAAATCGAAGCGAGCGAATTAATTTTTGAATTATATGATGGGAAAATTGAATTCAATTTGTGAATTTATTACCCGAAGTGGTAAAGGAATTTCACTTTTTTTTCGCTATTGTCGGTGGAAGATTTATGAAATTAAATATCGAAATTGAAAATGAAAATGGTTCCATGTAACATTTTTAGCAGCAACCGTTAGTTTTGCAAAACGAACTGCAGTAGTTTCGCTTTGTTTGCAGAGCACATAAATTTCATTTCAGACAAAAGTTCGTTTCTTCAGTCTTTTGTTTGGCTCAACTCGAACTTACTTTCAATGAACTTTGCTTGGTGTTTTTTTTTTGTAGCGAAATGCAAGCCAACAAAACAAAACTCATTCCAACCTCAAGTAATTAACATCACAACACAACAGATGAAATGAAATAAACTCGAACTAATAAGCAGCTAAACGAAAAGTTATCGTTAACATGAATTTGACCCACTTCATTTGCCTATTATCACTTTTCACCTCTTCGCCGAGATGTACAGAACGAGCAGTGATGAGCATTTGAACTGAGCACAAGCCACATTGTCATTTTCCAGTCAACAAGTAGCAATTTGTTGTAGTGAACACCAGTTATTACTTTGTTATGACTTTCGTTTGAAAAAATTGAAATTGAATATTTTCACATTAGCGTGCTACTTCGGGTAATTTAACGAGTTGAAAAGAAATTTTTGAGAATCTTCATTTTCTGTTTCGTAGATTTCGTAGATACTAATGAATAATGACAACACTAAAAATATCTGACAAATTGACAAGTTCAAACTATTTTCGATTTCAATGTATACATAGTTGTGCAACGAAAGAAATCAAATTGTTTACTAAACATTTCACTTTTTTATTTATAAAGTTTATATGTTTGCACAGAAAGTACATACATTAAATATGTCACGCCGTTTGTAATGATAATCATGAGCCCAAGTCAAAAAAACAATGAAAACAATTTATCGAAAAGCTATCAAAAATGATTCGAAAATATATCGGAGAAAAGAAAAAGAAGGCGAGGCTTCAATTCCTTAATTTTTCGCTTCAATTTTCTGTCGTATTTGCAATTTGATGATTTTGGGTAATGAGATTTGAAGTTGAAGCTCACACAAATATTTGGTACGACGATCCTCGTTACTACGATCACAAACATGACTACGTTTCTATGAATTACAGGCGGCCGAATGCCAAAGTGAAGTTTCTTCACTGTAAATTATACTCTCGTAAGTTTGCATTGAGGTGGTGCCGTACAGACAAATTTGTGTACCTTTCGGACAGGAGATGAACCCAGCACCTCCCGATCGTAAGCCACATGTTCTACTCTCTGAGCCAACAATTTTACAAGCAACAATCCTTTCTTTTCTGTTTTAAAGGGGAGTTCCAGGAGACAGTCAAATTTGTTGTCCAGTATTCAGCGGAATTGTCCCTGATGAGGGAGTGGCAGTTACGGAAAGGCCATACGATGTAAGACCAAATGCCTTGTAGATTTGGTGTTTGTCATATTTTTCTTCTCATAATGATCCCAACTGAAAATCAGTGCCACAATAAATTTTACTATATGTCACAGAATACATGAAACATGCAAATAAAAGCGTATTTTTTATGTAACACTGTCAAAATGTCAACACTTTGAAAAAAGTTGACTCGATGGAAACTTTCAAAACACAGACACACGTTCATTTTTATTGCCCAATCTTCCACTTTTGGTACAATTCCACGATTTCTTCAAATGTTACCTTTGGATTTCTTGAGCTTTCTTAAAGAGATAGAACTTTCATTAAGGTCCCATTATGCTAAACTATAAAAAAATAACCCAATGCTCTAAGCTGAAAAAAGGCTTAAACGAAACTTCCTCATCGTTCGAAATAACTGAAATTGAAATCGAAATAGTAAATTGTGGCTGATTATTTCATTACAAAACTATGTGTTTACTACTAAAGTCCCTCAAGGTGCAGTAAGTAATTGAACAAGCAGCAGTATGTTATTACAAACCACTTCTACCCGCAGCCAAAAAAAAAATTATACATAAATCAATTTAACGAATCTCGCGAGAAAGAACATGAAACTTAATAAGAAATCAGCTCCATACGAAATCTACTTACCCGCCATACACACTTGTTGGTGTATTTATTTAACTTGCAGGCATATCGAATCAAATCAAGTGAAAGATATTCAATGAAGTGCGCGAATCACTTTACGATCATTTGGTGAAAAAAACCAATCGATAAAGAAAGAAAAAAGAGAGAAAAAAATAGCTTCAACCTGCCGACATATGAGCGGTGGCTAGGTGGTATTTGAATAAGTGCATGGGAACAGCTTAAAATTCAATAAGTATTTTTGAGTTTCTGCTTTAATTTGCTTTCACTTTCCTATTTGGGTTCGATAGGCGTCAATGAGAGCACAAGCGGCCGTGCTCGATGCTGTTGTTTGTTTAATAACGTAATTATCATTTTATAAAGAGAAAAAATTAACTTGAGCTTTTTCCACTTCCACTTTGCAGGCTTACATCAAAGAATTAGCAGCAGCAGCAGCAGCAGCATCAACATCATTGGCAGCAACATGAGAAAAATGAGGATCAAAAAGATTTGGCTGACAATTGCGATTTTCCTTTCACTTCAGGTGAGTTTATTATTTTCTTTTAAAAATGCATTTTGCTAAGTGTCAGCTGGAAGGCATGTGATTGCAATTTGACATGCCAAACGTCAGACAACGTTGCAGATGGAATTTTAATTTGCAAAGGAAATCCAATTGAACGTGATTACCGCGGCGTATGAGTGATATTTAATTCGATGTCAAAATCATGCTTTGACTACACTTACTGGATGATAGCTACTCGATTGAATGTTTCAAATTAATCGAACTTGTACCTATTTCAAAATATTTATACAATTAATGTCACTTCTTCTCAACGGGAGTCACTTTTTCTTTCATTATTAAAAAATATCGTCCATTTCCACTGGCAGTGGCAGAGTCGTGACTAGTTTGGCCGCATCAAAAGCCACAACTTCCCCACGGCACTTGAACAGTTTCACAGTTTCCCGTCCACTTGAAAATCGACGCAAAAACCCTTCAATAAATGTTTTTGGCGGCTGGCTTCGTCATCATCTCTGCAGTGTCTCTTCGGCACTCATGGGCGCCATGACAGTCATTAAAGGAAATTTCACTTTCCATATTTAGTATGTGGAAGCAACAAACTGTAAAACAAAAGAAGACGAAGCCACAAAAAAGCACTCTTCCTTTTCAACACCACAATCTGAAGATTTTGCTTTCCTGAACGTGGCTTTTGACCCCCAACCGAATTCTTTGGCAAGCTTCCCGCATCTGCAGCAAGGCGCTAATACTGGGAAAACCATAAAACCACAACCACGCAGCGCTCATCACGTTCTCGGCGTTAGCGTTACTTTCTCTAAAAATCGTTTGTGGCTGCAGTAAATGCATCCAGCATCGAGTAACATCATTGCCATTGCCGGTCTTATCTCTCTTTATTTTGTTTTTTTTTTCATTTCGTTTATGCCTTGTATTGGGGGTCAGCAGCGCGCATCTTCGTCGTTGTCTCGCGTTGACTGTAACGTAACTCGTTTCCGCATTTTCATGCCTGTCCACGTCCTCGTCGTCATCGTTATTGTGGTCGTCGTCTTGTCTGTTGGTCGGTCGTTTAGTTTAGCCTCTTTGGGTTTGTCTGCATTCTTCGCCAATTTTTTGCTGGCCACAGTTTTATGGTAATTCGTTTTTTTTTCTCCCACTTATTTTCAGTTTCATCTTGTATCGAAGCATTTTAGATTATTTTCGCTATTTTCTTTTAACGCAAATTCGTTTCTTCCAATTTTATATGAAAGTATTTAAGTGAAGTGAATATGTCATCAGGCCAGTAGTTGATAAAGTTAGGGTGGAACTATCAGCGGCCACCCAATTTCTTTGTTTTCGTATTACTTTACAAATACTAAATCCATTTTATGTTGGGAACGGTATGGGAATGAAACCGGAATCAATTGAAGATTAAAAGAAACAAATTGAAAATAACACAAAATTTAAAATAAAACGTGAATGGAATATGAATGGAACTAAAACCAAACGAAAATAGAACAACACGGGCAAAAGAAACCGGGAAGAGATGGTAATGAGCTGGAACAAAATTAAAATTAAACAAAATTGGATGCAATGGTAACGTAATGTAAATGGAGCCAACTTGGAAGCTAACGGGAAGAAAAAAAAATAATGACCAACAAAATAATTTGGTTTGGTCTGATCAAAACGATGAATACGAATAATTTTTCGGTAATTGTACGATAATTTTTGATTAATTTTATGATAATTGAGCGATATTTTTTCGATCAATTTTCCATTTCCAATTTTGTTCCATTTTGCGACAATTCATTTTCATTTAATTTCATTGCTGTTCCATTTCCTTTTTGTTCCAGCCCCTTCCATTGTAGTTAAGGTGGTAATAGTGTACCCGACTTCAGCAGAAGTACTTCGAAACTTTTCACTGTTCTTCAGCCATGTGAATATTTATATAAATTTAAGTAGTAGGTACTCGATTGGTCGAAGTTTGCACTTGTACTTGGTTCAAATTGAACGAAATTATCACTCCAAAGTCTTCTCTTCAACAGCATTTAGCCACAAGTCAGATCAAGTAAATCTTTCAATTCCATAAAACTTTAAGTACATGACCCCATTTGGTAACAACAACAAGAAAACCCTAAGAAAAAAAAGAAAGAAAATAAATAAATAAATTAAAATCGCCCAAAAGAAATCTCAATTTTAATTGAACGAAAAGCCAAATTCCGATTCCGGTTCCCACAATCGATTTATGCGATTCTTTGGCAATTCGCTTAACAACTCGCCAAAAATTTTAATTAACTGCAATTCAAAAAAGATTTCCGTGAATTCTTCAAGCAAAAATGAAATGAAAAGAAATGCACGCCGCAACCTGTTCCCAAGTCAGCCAAGATCCAAGTAGAAATGTGAACGCATATTGGATCAGTTTTTTTTTTCATTTCGCTTCGTTTGTTTGCATTTTGCAGTAACTAGTGGCAGATGCGTGCGTTGTCGTGTTTGGCGCAAGCGGAGAGCGACATTCATGCTTCCATGTTGATTATGCTGGACGTACTCATAAAATAGGGCAACAACTTTTTCAACGACTGACATTTGGCGCACATGCTCTGCTTTGCTCCTCCTCACCGGCCCGCCGCTTAAATATTATGCATTGGTGTCGTGCGATCAAAAGCGAACGGTCGATCGATCCAATGCGTTGTCGCTGCTTTGGCATGATGGGGGGAATTCGAGTGTGCACATTTTGATAAGCGGCTTGAATATTCGGGTATGGGCAACCAAGAGTTTCTGTTAATTGTGGCTTCTCACTTGAGTTTGAGTTCAAAGCTTTGCGTCTTATCTAAGTTCATGCCACGCCCCTTCCAAAAGCAATTAGTCCGTTTTTGAAATTAGTGTATTTGCGTTGATCATCCATCGCTCGCATCGTTTCTGCTTTTGCACATTTTATTTTTACTGCGTTTAGCATATAAATTTGGCATTTCAGAATCGTTTTTCAGCACATGCCTGTGAACCTGTTTCGCATTTCGGGGGCATGTCCGCTTTTTTCACTTTTCACATTTGGATCAAGAGCAGCAGATCAACAACAACAGCAACAGCAAGTGGGCAACAGGATCAGATTGGCTTGGTGTGGCGTGGTATCGTTTCATTTAGGCGATCGTTTCGCATTTTATGCGAGAGAAATGAGAATTTTAATTTTTTTTCCCATTTCGAAATTTATATTTTCGCTCGTCCAGTTGATTATGTTGTTGCTGTTTTGGTTTATGTTGTTGTTGCTATTGCTGTTGCTGTCCAGGAGAAAGTTGTTTATTTTTCACTGATTTCGGGGAAGTGATCATGTCGGCATACTGCTATGTTGGCTGCTGCCGCTGCCACTGATCGTGGTGGTATGTTAATGGACGGTGTGTCGTTGTTGTTGCTGCTGATGTTGATGTTGATGATGACCATGGTCGGGAAGTGAGAATGGCCACCTACCAGCCTGGGTAATTTGTAATGAGATGCTTGTGTAGTTGAATGGCGGCAGGTACTCGGTGTGAAAATGAAATAGAGACATCTTCGCATGATGATCGTGTGACTTTGATTTCAACTACCAAATAAGCACGCAAGTTAGTTCCGTTTAAGGCGACTGAACACACTGACATACAGTGAAAGAAATCACAATACCACTTGCCCCATCTTTCCGCCCATCAAGCAACAACACGCATGCAATGTTTCTTCACCAAATGCTGCCTGGTATGAAGACGCAAAGTAATTGTAACCTCCTCAAGCGACATGTGGGCAATCTGCGAAGATTTATAAAGTAATCTACACGTCCATCAAAATCTAACTTAGTTTTTGTTGTTGTGTGTGTTGTTGTTACCTTCCACCACTTCTGCTTGTTTTCTTTTCTCCCCTGCCATCGAACGACAAAAACGCATTTTTCTTCCGTGCCAAACGTTTAAGTTGCCATAACTTGACTGGGCTCGAATGATGGATTGATGCTCGTCAGCAATAACCAACAAAGTTGTCAACTCGTTTTTAGATATAAATTGTCGCCAATAAATAAAAAGAAAATTATCACCAACATGGAAGGAAAGAAAGAAGGAAAAAATAGAAATGTTTGAAGAAATATGTCACATGCAATCTCTTCTGCTGCTGTGTTCCATTCACAATTTCTAATTGCCAATTGGCTAGTGTGTCTAGTTCTAGCCTTGAACTCAATTCGAAGCGGAGCTATTGTCGTCGTCAACAACATGTTTTCTAAATGTTGCTTGCTGTGAGGTTACAACAAAGCCAAAACAAAACAAAATAGGAAAAAACTGAATAAATGAAAAAGCGAAATTGGTACACTTTTTCAATTCTGATTTGGCCTTATGCAATTCAGGTATGGAGAGGGGCGTCAGACCGCCAGAGATCCGCTATCCAGAGTTTCTTATTACCGTTTTATTTTTTAGCCCCAACGATTTGTGCTCTTTGCTGAAACAGAGTCACGCCTGCGAATGAATGAAGTTCATCGATTTAGCGATTAGAATTGATTTTTTTGTCCAAGGTCTCAGTGTCTAGTTTCTACCTACCGCAGTGAGAAAATATAATTTCTTTTCTTATATTTTTCGTATGTTTCAGATTGCCTTGGCCGATGAAGTGGACGTGGTAAAGGCCATTACTGGCAACGATGATATGTCCGATCATGACAATGAAGTCGATCAGGTGGCCCTCGAATCCGAACAGGAAGCGCAGCAGTCACAAAAGGTACACTACCAACATATGCCACAGCAACAACAGCTGCAGCAGCAACAACAACAGCAACAAGGACCCGCTAGAAGTGAGCTCTCATAAAGCACAAAATCGCACTCAAAAGTTTAACCCGACAATTAACGTTTAGAAAACATATTACTTTCAGGCAATCACCAGAGCATCCCTTTGAGTTTGGGCCAACCGTTTGGACCGCCTCCGCCACCATCCCAGTTGGCCTATCAAGGACCGCCGCCGCCTATGCCGCAACAACAACAACAGCAGCAACAGCAGCAGCAACAACAGCAACAACAATTGCAACAACAACTCCAACAGCAACAACAACAGCGTACGCAACAAGTTCACTCTCCGCAAGTGTTGCCCGACTTGAGTACGAGTGCCTCGAACAACAATGAAATTTGGTCGTCGCCCACCCAGGATATGCCCAAGATAGTTTCGTTGGATGTGAAGTGCGAGAAGAATGGCATGAAGGTCTTCGTGCAGTTCGACAAGCCCTTCTACGGCATTGTCTTCTCGAAGGGTCACTACAGCAATATGAACTGTGTTCATCTGCCGTCGGGCCTGGGACGCACTTCGGCCACATTCGATATTGGCTTGCATGAGTGCGGCACTTCGGGCAACACGGAGAACGGCTTGTATGGCTATGGCCATGAGTCGGGTTCCGGGACATATTTCGAGAATATCATTGTCATTCAGTACGATCCGCAAGTGCAGGAGGTGTGGGATCAGGCCCGAAAGTTGCGCTGCACTTGGCACGATCAGTACGAGAAGAGTGTGACGTTCCGGCCGTTCCCGGTCGATATGTTGGATGTGGTGCGCGCTGATTTTGCGGGCGACAATGTGGGCTGCTGGATGCAGATTCAGGTGGGCAAGGGTCCGTGGGCGTCGGAAGTTTCTGGTTTGGTTAAGATCGGTCAGACCATGACCATGGTGCTGGCCATTAAGGACGATGACTCCAAATTTGATATGCTAGTGCGCAATTGTGTGGCTCACGATGGCAAGCGTGCGCCCATCCAATTGGTCGATCAGCGTGGCTGTGTGACGCGGCCCAAGCTGATGTCTCGCTTCACGAAGATCAAGAACTTTGGCGCCTCGGCCTCGGTGTTGTCCTACGCCCACTTCCAGGCATTCAAGTTCCCCGACTCGATGGAGGTGCACTTCCAATGTACTATACAAATTTGCCGCTATCAGTGTCCCGACCAGTGCTCGGACCCGAATCTGCAGGAAGTGCATCACCTGCAGGTGGGACCGGAGTCGCAGTATGGACCGCCGCCGCCACAACTGCATGTGGACACTTATCATGTGGGCGGCTCGATTGGCAAGCGTCGCGATGAGCGTCGTGTCCAGCGTCGAGCACGTGCCGTTGATCCCGAGCAGGAGGTGGGCCTGAATCGCATCATTAAAGTTGTGTCCTCGGGCGATCTGACCTTCGCCATCGACGAGAATGCCAATAATACGAGTAATGCCGCTCCCCAAACCATGGTCTTTCCCGCACGCGAGGACGGCCTGATTTGCATGACCACGCCGGGCTTTGCGATAACCTTGATTGTTCTGCTGGGCATTTTGGTGACCTCTTGCCTCATCTCGGCCGTTCTGTATGTGCGCTTGAGACCTTTCTCCTCGTTTGCGGAGAAGGAGCGCGCAGTGGCCTATACGAATCCGCAGTTGGCCGGAGCGTTACCAGTCATACAAATACCGCAGCCGCCACCTGGTCAGGGAACACTCGCCAAAAATCGAACGCTTTCATGAGCGCCTGAGATGAAACGGCACCAGCAGTCGAGCTGCTGCTGCACACTTCCAATAGTCTTCAAATGTCGTCTTTCTCTGAGACTCGATTAAGTCGTAAGAATGTCATGTCACATGTCACAAACGGAAAACATGACACACACTTAGTTTAGAGTACTTGTAGTAATGTAAGGGCCTATCAACTTTTTTTCATTTAGGAATAACTTTTCGATTAGGTTCCAAATTCCGAAATCGTTATTATTTGGAGTCGAACACTCTGAGTAAAATTCCAGTTCTGCGCTTGTACTTCGCATTTTGTAATCGGGTGTTCTGACGGTGGCAGTCTAGTATTTAAATACGTTAGCTAATTAGTTGTATGTCTATATGAGTAATTCCGGTGCTAAGCCATATTTAAAGTTCAAATTTGCATTTGCATTTGTTTTGTTTCCATTTCGAACATATGAAATCCCGCACAACGTTATTCTGTTTAATATATTTTCATTCCGAAATCGTTCAATCGCTTTACGCCATTTACCTCTTTGTAACGCTATTGTCTTCTTTGTACTCTACTTTAATACTAAAACGTATTAAGACTTTGTAGACTCTACATGCTTCAATTAGTCATTAAATAAGTTAAGTTCTTTGATTAGTTTAAGAATCCATAACGACATACCGACAACGGCCCCATTCTAAAATATACGTACATATGCTAACATGGGAACAAAAAGACAACTGTTAATCGTTTAAAGAGATATCTCGAATCAAATTATAGCCACTCTAATAGCTTAATTCAAACATAAAATGTAATCGCACAGCGCACATCTAATAAATATTAATACAATAATAAGAAAATAGAAGAAAATAGAAGACAACAAATTAACAAATATAATAAACAGAATCGACCATTTAACTGAAGTTGATTTTCAGTGCATTTATCTGATTTCATTTTTGTTATATGTACTCACTTATCTAGTACCTAACTTTTAACTCAATTTCATTCAATCGAATAAAATATTTCAGAATGGGACCGTCCCTAATTGTATTTAGTTAATGTCTTAGTCTTCTTTTTATAGTTATTCTCTGACTGAAATCTGACTTGACTTTTGAATATTGTTTAAATTTATTTATTTATTTATTTAAAGTATTTAAAATTATTTAATCCTTCGAATAAGCATTTTCAACATTCAACACTGTACAACGATTGACATTGTGAAATCTTTTTTATTATTTATTTTTGAATAAAATTTAATAAAAATATGTTGAAACATTTCTCGTTTAATTTGGGCGTCTTGATTAGGGAATATGGTTTAAAGTACTATTTTTTAAATTCTTTGATGGCTAAAAAGTAAAATGAAAGTGTTTTTATAGAATGAACTGGTCGATTGTACTTTTCTAGGGAAAATCGTGCACACAGTTCAATAGCAGTTGAGTAGTTTCAGATAACACTGACAAAAGTAAGCCTGTTAGTGATGCAAACATTAAATTGGTTGGTGCTTGGTACTCACTTTATTCGTGCCGATGAGATTGATTTTGTATTAGATAATAATTATTGACGATTTTTTAGCTACGTTTATTTTTATATTCAGAAGCCGCCAAGAACCGTTTCAATTCATGGAACCGAAACTGATATTTGAAAATTCTGGAAACCGCAACCGAAATCGATATTTTTTAAATCTGAGAACCGGAACCGACATTGGTTTGGGTTCCAGTTCCGGATTGTATTATAGAAATGTTTACACAATTCAAATGTAAAAAAAATAGTTTTTCTAATTTGAAAAAAATTAATGAAAAAGTATTCGTTTCCGATGGGTACTTGGTAATTCAAAATTTTATATTACAGCCAGACGCTCACAAGTACAACTACTTAGGGTTAAGGTAATGTACAAATGTGGAAAAGTAAAAACTCTCAGGTAGTACATTTTGTTGTTGCAGCCACACAAGAAATTCACAGACGTAGTCATAAAAGAGCGACTTGGGAAACCAATAAAGCTAAATTTTTAAATTTTGGTAATACTTGCATTTTTCGGTTGTGACAACAAGAAGAGACGTTGTACCAAATAACTCTAAACATTGGTAAAATTCAGAATGCGCATAATCCCTACATTTTCTGTTCATTCCAGATTATGTTCACACGGGATTATGTCCATTTGAAATTCCCAATTCCGGGATTTTGGATTTGGGAACAGGGATTCCCAGATTTTGGTGCCCTAATGGGTTGGCGTCTCTGGAAAAATTACAGTTTTAATGACACTGTGCTATATGTATCTACCGTCCGATAGATGGCGCTGAATGTTCAATGTACTGCAGCGACATCGATACAAAGTGGTGATCAGTTGAGTTAACATTAAACAAGGTATTTCAAAATAAGTAAAATTTAAATTTTAAAAAATCAAATTTAGTTCACTGTTAGGAAAATTTCGTATTTATACAAAACATGGCTTCCACCAAAAACTCTTTCAGCATAATCGCAGTATTTTAGGGGGAGAAGCCTGGCTTATTCCTGAAGGTGATTTTTTTAGAAAAGCTATCAGCGATGTAACACTGTTCGAGGTAAGCCTTCCATAATAATGACATAATAACCCAGTTCTGCGATTTTTTCCTGCTCGTTACATAGTTTACACATCCTGTACTATGCCCATGGTTAATACATTTCTTTACCCTGCAGTGCCCTGTACTTAATCTAATGATTTTGTTTGTCTGTTATTGGAGATATCATTTTAGGCCGGAGTTTTGTGTTGAACTTTATCGTCTTTAATTCGATTACTGCAGCTGTGTACCTACTTACTTGTTGATGACGCAATTAAAGACATTAACAAAAACGTTGCCAATCAGGTCCAACGCTGATAAATGTTAAATGGGGGCCACAACCAGTCGCCATTTTGAATATTCTGTTCACAGTGGAATAAAACAGGCAAACCACTTGGTAACTTAATTTACTTTATTTGTCGATTCTTGTCATAAACATAAATTACTACTAGTTGTAAATGTATTAAATAAATATAATATTTGACTTAAACGTAAGGGTTTGCTTTTGTTTTTGTTTTTCTTTTATAAAATTCTATTTTCGCGATGAATGCTCATTAGTGTTCATTCTGTTCAAATATTTTTCGGCCCCATAATATAAGATGATTGCATGTATCTATTGCCAAATGATGTCTAAAATAAATTATTTTGTCGATAATGTTTAACTTAAAACTAGAAAGCGAAGTTCATACCGAAAATGAAAACTCCATTGGACAAATAAAAAGAAAGTCGCATAGATTTGGATTAGGAAGAATTTACGTTAAATATTTCACTAAATGCACCTAAAAAAAAACAGAAAGCACCGGAAGTGACTTTACTTCATACATATTTCGTTTTCAATTTCTTTCAGAGTTCTCTCCCGAAGTGAGTCAATAAATATTGGAAAATTTTACTATTGCAATGCTGCCCGAAAATGTAAAACATTTAATTGAACATTTCTCTTTTATAAAATAAAATTAAAAAAAAAACATTCCCACAATATTATTGTATAATTTAAGAAAATAACAAACAAAAGTTTCGAATGTGTGTTTTCATCAGTCATGGTAAATTTTGTGGTTGCATTTTCGCATATGCTACGATTGACTTGGAAATCAAGCCCAATAGATTTTTGTTTAGTCGAAATGATGTTTTTCTAAAATTTCGATGATGGATTAGAGTAGAGTGCTGCCCTCGCTCTTACTGGACCGTCTCGTGTGTCACACTGGCCGCGGCCATACTACTCGCGACAGCTACGGCCGCTGCTACGGCTGCGGCGGACTGTTGTCGCTGCTGCTCCTGCATGTGTCGCATACGAAACAGCCGCAGAGTCATCCACGAGGCGAAAGTGCCGGGCACCGGTATGGGAACTTGCTTCTCGATTGCCTCCTTTTGCAGCTGATAGCGATAGAGCAGCGAACCGGCAATCAGGGCCGATACGATAGTGGCGGAAATCACGACAATAAAGAGGATACTGAAGCCGGGCACAGGCATGCAAATGCCATAGACAACCTCTTCGCTGATCTTGCCCTGGAAGACAGTAACGGCCTCTTGTTTCGTGTCGGGCGAGAAGGCCAAGTCAGCCTCTGAGATGACATCGTACAGGCCGCTGACACCAACGTCTGCACTGCGTACCTTCCGATCGGAGATAACAATGGAACGTCGTCGGCGACGTGCGGTTTCGTTGGAGTTCGTCTTCTGGTCTTTCGAGTTAGCGCCTCCCTCGTTTTCGTCCTCGTTGTCGAGATCAACATGATCTTCACGCGGCTGTTTCAAGGCCTCAGCCTGCGGACGATAAACTGGGCGTGGCACATCTTCATTAGAGGATTGGGGTTCCAAAGAACGTGGCCCAGCCATTGGCACACCCATGCGTTTCTGCGCTTCAAACTGCCGGGGACCTTGTGGGAATTTGCCGCTCTTCTTCAGCTCCATGTACTGGGCCTCATCCAAGTCTGCCATGTCCTCATCGCCGAACAAGGCGTCCAAGTCAGCTTCCTCGGGGTCTTCGTGCACCGGTCGTGGCGGCAGATTGGCATTCTTTTCGTGGACATTAAACTGATCGAGTATTTTGGCAATGCCACTGTTAATCGATGACAACTGCTTACGATTGTGTATGATGTCGTCGTAGAAGATGTCACCACCACCTCCACCTCCACCACCACCACCACCAACGCCACCGATTCCACCGCCGCCACCATGTCCTCCGCCCATCGACTGCGGTGGCATTTCCTGCATAAGGTCATTCTGATTGCCCATGGCGTCGTTGATAAGCACATCCTTACGTTCATTCACATTTCCAGTAAGCTGACAGTGGTCGAGGCAGCCATGGCGACAAATTTCCACTTTACACTTGATGTGCACACTGAGTGCATCGGGGAACTTGAAGGCGTGGAAGAAGGCATAGGTGATGACAGTGGCCCGCTCGTCGGGAGCGCGCGCCTTCAAGAAGCGCGAAATCATTTTCGGTCTCAGCACACAGCCGAATTCGTCGGACAAATTAATAACATGACCGGAACCATCGGAAGCAACGCACGACTTGACGCGCATGTCGAATTCACCTGGAAAATAGAGAATACATTAGAATACATATTGAAATATTTAATTAATTACGATGAGAACATTTGCAACTATATCGGAAAGGCCGGAAGACCGGAACAACTGAACAATTTGTACTTCAATTAATTATCTGTCGTTTCCTTTATTTGCAGTCCAATGTCTGCTTAAGATAATCGAACGATGCCTCATCGAATGTCTCCACTTTATCTTATCACAAATTGAATTTAATTCAATTGTACAACCTGCTAATTGCTCGGTGAAATCTTCACCTTTGAAATGACTATTACCTCACAATCTGATGGAAATTTCCGAATTTTCAGTATCTCTCTCCGTTGGGTATATAAATAAGAACTTCAGTAAGCCAAATCAGTTCGGTCTCATGTGCCTTCGACTAACGACAATGAAATATTTCATTTTGGTGGGCTTTCTTGCCATCTCAGTGGCGAAATGCTACGCTTCACCACTAGTTATAACGAAGGCCAACATAATGGGAATAGTGCCACCACAGCGAAACCCGCCGCCATCGCCATCAACAACGGTAGAAAAGAAACAACCGCCACCACCGCCTAAGATCTCTGCTTCTATTCAGTTTTCGGAATCGCCAGCAATCCCTGCTCCAAATCGCTTACCACCACCAGCACCAGGCACATCTCAAAATCGTCCACGACCTCCAATTCCCACGCGATTGCCTACGACAGACCAAAATCGCCCACGACCACCGATTCCCACGCGATCGCCTATAATAGAGCAAAATCGCCCGCGACCACCTAGTCGTCCACAATCGCCTATAATAGAGCAAAATCGACCAACGCCACCGATTCCACAAAATGTGTCCACATTAAGCCCAGCCGAAGTGACACCACCAACACCAGTCACAGCTACGCCTGATAAAACTCCACCCACGCGTTCACCATTTCAGTCAACGGACAGCAGCCCATCATACCCATTCCCAGTAGCGATGGGACAGAATCAAGGCTCAATTATATCCTTCGTTGGGGAACATTTAAATTCTTGAAAAAAATAACAACAAGCATTTTAATAAAATATTGTGACGATTAGGGCTCCCTGTGAATAGCAGGAAAAGTGGAGCTAAGTGGCTAAAATCTATAAATATTAAAAGTAACTGGTGTAAGGTACATTTATAGAATAAATCAAATGTATTACAATAAATATTTTATCTTTTTGTAGTCCAAACTTTTGTAAGTAATTAGAGCGTTTAATTTATGAACTGTAAGCTCCCTACTACCTCAGCCAACGCCAAGCCAAAGTATGTGCGTTTAGCGTCATATTATGACCACATTGATTTCAATGTAATGCACGTTGATAATCGCGAGGTGTTAATGATGAAAACCACCCCAAACACGGCATAATTTTTTCCATTTCATAATGTTTTTCAATTAGCCAACCGATGTTGTGTACAAGGAGCGCTTCCTCCACTTATTCAATTACAATACTCTAACGCGTGACTTGTATTACGCGCCTATTAAAAACGCATGTTTTCCTATAAATTAAAGCCACCCAGTCGGCGGCGGCGCAAGCGCCAACATCATCGAATCCCAGCCACATAATAAAACGAACATTAATCGAAGCCATCAGCGGCCGCTCCGACAGAGGCAAGCACTAGGCAAACTGAGACGATATGAGATGAGGTGATATGATAGAGGAGTCTAAAAGACACATGCGAGTGCGTTGAAGCGGCGCCTGCGCTCCACAACGCTCGATGAAGCCTTTTATTTGCAACTTACCGCGATAATCGTTGATGGCAACCACAAGCGTCAGTGTGGAACCCAAAGGCACAATGCCGCTGACAGGCGGCGCCCAGGGGCCTTTGCCGTGTTGTATCTCCATCCAGCAGTCGACATTATCACCTGCAAAGTATGGCAAGAATGGAGGATGGTCGTTAAATGAAGTGTTGCATTTTTTGTTGTTCTTCTTCTAAATATAATTGTTGGCAATTATTGTCGCGGATGCGTAGTTAATTTTACAAATTTACAAGATTGTAAAAGTCAATAGTAACAACACGAAGAGCAAGAACAAGAACAAGCAGCAGCAACAGCAGCAACAACAAGAAATGGGCATAAATTATAAGTGGTGAAATGGGCGTTTGTGGGAATGGTTTAGGGTGTATGAATTGGAATTGTATTGAATTTAATTCTTTTTTGCTGTTGTGCTTTTTAAATGATTTTTAAATTCAGATCCCGAATTGATAACAGATTTTATTTTATTGCTTGTTTTGGGGGGATTATTTTGTGTTTGCGTTACCTCTGAAATCGAGCTGTATTACGTCCAAATCGGCAATTACCATCGGCGGCTTGGAGGCGGTCTTCTCATAATCGTTGAACCACTCGCAGCGCAAGCGCTTCGCCTCGTCCCATACCTCTAGTAGATCCTTGTCGTACTGCACGACCACCTGTGGGAAGGAAGAAGCAACAAACAAGATGACCAAGTGAGCAAATATTTATTCTTTGTTCGGTTAAAGTTTTTTTTTTGTTTTTAATAATTTAAGAAAAATTATCTTAACATGAAAATCTTTTGCAGGCACACACACACCGCAGTGCCCCCTTGGAACTGTGAAATATGAAATTGTTATGAGATTTTGTTTTGCGGTTAGCCTGCACACCGATAAGCGTCTCAAATTTCTGAGCAAATTATAGAGGATTCTAGAGGAACAAACGTGTGTGTGTGAGAGTGTGGTAACGGATTTAAGATATATTAAAGTAATTGTTATTGTAGCTTGTTTTTTTTCTTAATCGAATTCGACCAATTTTTGTACTACACCGAGAAAAATTCTTGACTAAAACTCAAATTCATCGAATTCAAAGGAAATCAGTTTCAGTTTATTGTTAGCTAACTAAGCACTAGGAGTTAAAATAATTGACCAATCAACCGAGCAAACATTTTATTCATTTACAAATTCCTCAAATCGACTACTCACCGTGTTCTCGTAAAATTGTCCATGTAAGTCCGGTTTGGTGCCGCAGCGTGAGTACGATATTCTGAAGGAGAAAAACGTTTTGCCCGTCGATGGAGGCACATAAACGCAGCGCGGGTCACTATGTTGACCTGTATTTATTTAAGTTGTTGTTGTTGTTTGGTAGAGAGAGATAAATATAAACAAGGAGTGAGATTAATGACGAATGGATATGTTGATGGATGGCCGAATGGACGAGCACTCACCTTTTGAACTAACAATGCCCTCGAATGGATGGGAGAATGTCAGGTGAACATCCATGTGATCCTTACCGCACATCACTTCTAATGAGACTATGTTTGGCATACCGTCTGGCCGGTCAATGGGCCACAATTCGTTACCAGCTAAGACTAAACTAAACTGAAATGGTAAGAAAAAAAATGAAATATATTTTAGTTTACGCACGAGAACTTCAAATGATGTTTTATATAAAAGTTATCAACTTATGCTAACTACCTGTTTGCTCTAAGTTTATTCAAAATTGTACTTTTCTCCTATTATTTCTAATTATAACAATTCCCACTTGAGACACACGCCATCACAGCCACCGTCAAGTTTGCTATTGCCATTTGCAACTCCACCATTTTCTTGGCCATTTTTCATTCCGCCAAGAATTCAGAATTGTGTTAATCTAAATTATAGAAATGAGCGTGTTGGTTTTCACCACCACATCACCACGCCAAGAGCAAGAACAGCAGCAATAGCAACTCCTAGCTTGGAATAATATACTAACTACTTGAAAAATAGATTTGTGGCAGCAGCAACTCCACATTCGCTCCGAACATGTGCTCCTCATTTTCTTTATAATTTATAATTGTGAATTAAAAATAAATAATCGCACCATAACTCAAATAAAAAAAAATGGAATGGTAAAGAAAAATAATAGAAACGAACTAACAAAAAAAAAATATATAAAAAGAAACGAGTTCGCATTGTTGTTGTTCTTTCTTTTTGTTCTAATTGCACAAAGTGTAGCGTTTTTTTGTTGTTGTTGCTGGTTTGTTTTGTATGTGTCTTGTCAGACAATCGGCAGTGCAGCAGCAGCATTTGCTTTTGCACAGTTGTTGCATTCTTTTGGCCTGTGAGCGCGTTTTCCAGGAAAATAGCTGTGATTCTGCGCATTTAAAGATAATGCCCCTCTGTTCTAAACGGTTTATTGGTATATCCACTAGGTGAAAAGTAACTTCACATGACACTAAATAATTTTGTTTGCATTCCAATAGAAACACTTAATAGTGAAGTGCTTGTGCCAATGGTGGTGCTGATGAGAGTTTAAGAAATTAAATGCTTGTAATGAGTTTTCAATGAAATAAATGCCTGAGATACATGTAGAAAAACTAGAATTGAGTGACACTGTCGCTGAGTGACGAAGATCTGTATAACTTTAGAGAGTGTTGTCTAGTAGCAGTAGTATAGAAGATGGAAACTCGTACTGCCTTTAGTCATTTGAAAATTGGTTACTTATCAATTGGTAGCTCGGTTTCTAGGGTTAAGATTTAAATTGCATTCTTTCCTTCTTTGTGACTTGTTTCATAAATCTCAGCGGAGCGAGGAACAAGTGCCACAACATGAAACACACAAGAAGTCATAAAATTCGAATAAAGTAGAATAGTTTACGGTATTCAGTACTTATTTAAAAAAAGAAACGATTATTATTTTTGACTACAGAATCTGCTAAGTGCATTCTAATCCAATATAGTTTTGCATATATTGTCTACCCAAAAAATGCAAACAGTTAACAGTTGCTTGCTCTCGAAGCGGCAGAGCAGAGGCACGACTAGTTTTACTAGTAAATAGTGAAATTTCATAAACAACAAAATCGAACAAGAAAAATTGTAAATTTTTTGTTGTTTTTAATTCTCTTAAGAAAATATCCACCAACTGGCAGCGACTACGACATTTTCCACATGAATTACTGCCGCAGCAGCAACAACAACAACAACAACAACAACAACAAAAAGCCACCAAAGTAGTGCCTGCCAAAGCAGTTATAATTTCACTTGCAACTGAATTTGTTTTTGCAACAAAAACAAAAAAAAAAAAGTAGAAAAAACACTAAAAAAAAAACCCAATTTGCCATGAAAAACTTTTACTATTTTCAGGCTTCACTGCTTGCAGTGAAACAGGCGCAAGTGCACTCACTCATCTGAGCAATTTGAGCTAATTTCAAGTTCTGCGCATGTGCAGTGGCCGAGTCAGCGCAAAAATTAATATTAACGGCGGCCAGCATTGTATAGAATTTGCATCTGCCCCAGCGCAGCAGCAATTACCGCTTGACAAATAATAATGGTGGAATGCAAATAAATGATTGGGTTTCTGCTGTCTTGACCGCTCTTGTGTTGCTGCTAGTGAGTGGCGGCAGTGTCAATGATCAGTATTTGTGTTGGCAAATGTTATCAGTTGAAGGGATGAAGAAAGTGCAATCGGAAGAAATCTATTAATTTTCGAGTATTTATACTTCGATTAATAACTTTATATGGCAAGGCCCTTATTTCCTCAATTATTTAGTAACTCAAATGAAGACTTTACCAAAAAAAAATCGTTTTAGCCAATACGATCGAATATCCTGGACTCACGTCGCGGAAACTGTTCCAACGTGTTGTCAACAAAAATGAAAAGTTTTCAACAACAACAAGACCAATAACTTGATCAGTAACTATCCAGTAGAAACTCTTAACAACATTTACCCCTTTCTCCCTCCCCCCCCCCAAAATCCAACTAATGAAATTGCCAAATTAACATACTCGACACACTTGCCTTGGCCACCACTTGGCATGTTGGCAATTTCATGTGGCAACTTAACTGTTGACAGGAAATTCTGGATATGTCTAGGCCACTTACTTACTTCAGTCATTCGCTACCACTTGCAGCACTCGAGATTCTACCACATCACCATACCACAAGCTGCCAGTGCATGGAGCACCACCGATCGTCTCGCGCAGAAGGCGATAAGTTAGCTAGATTTTAAGCCGCATTAGCTTAATTGAAGCTGAAGTTGGCGTTCAAGTTGGTAGTTGACATTGGAGTTGGGTGAAGTTGCTTCAGTAAAAGTAGCCAAACGAACGTTTTCAGCCTGAGGTTTTGTTGTCATTTTCTTTTTCTACTTTTTTCTCTTCTTCGTGTATTCGGCACATAAAATGCAGAAATTCTTCAGTTATTATCGTAAAGTTGGTGGAAGACTAAATGGAGCCGACATGTCTAGGAAGTTGACAGGTGGTTTTTCCATGATTTAGAAGTTAATATGAGAAACGCGCTTTGTGGTGATATAAATAAATTTCATAATAAGAATTCGGTTTTAGCCACTAGGAAGATGTATAGAAAATTGTCAAGGTATGGCATTATTGAGTGCATTCATTATCTTATTTTGTAAAAAGCTTTAAACGAAAAATTCACTCGTACTGAATATTTCGAGCCCAAAGTCCAGAGAATCGCAAAATTTGGGAGAATATAGAGTAGTTTTCACCATTGAGTTCTTAGTAGAACTTCAGGCACTTATAATATTTGCAGATAACCATTTATTCAACTCGAATCTATCCACTAAATCAATAAAAGGTGATATATAAATAAAATAGTGGAATATTATAGTAGTCAGTAGCAAGCTGATTGCGGTGCAGTCAATACCTTTTCTCACAAAGTACCTACTCAATTGCCAAAAAATATAAAATTCAAACTCAACATGGATCGCTGGCAAAATAAAGTGGCTGTGGTGACTGGTGCCAGTTCGGGCATTGGTTCTGCCTGCGTTAAGGATTTAGTGGCCAAGGGCATGATCGTTGTGGGCTTGGCCAGGCGTCAGGAGCGCATGGAAACTGAATTGAAGGCCAGTCTACCCAAGGATCAACAGTCGCGTTTTCATGCGGTGAAATGTGACGTCAGCAAGGAAGAGGAAATAGTGAAAACTTTCGCTTGGATCGAGGAGAAATTGGGCGGTGTGGATGTGTTGGTCAATAATGCTGGCATCTCCCGTCGAATTCAAATTGTGGGTGCAGATAATACCGCCGATTTGAGGGCTGTGGTCGATACGAACATAATGGGCGTGGCCTTTTGCACACGTCAGGCCTTCCTATCGATGAAGAAACGTGGTGTTGATGGTCATGTTGTCATCATAAATAGTGTTTTGGGCCATCAAGTGCCAAGTGTGCCAGGCCTCAGTTTCAATATTTATCCCCCCACGAAGCATGCTATAACCGCCATGACCGAGGTGTTGAGGCAGGAGTTTTTGCTTAATCAGACAAAGATTAAGGTCACGGTAAATATGGCCACCTGGTTTAGGTTTTGGAGAAAATTTGAATTTTCGGAGAATTCAAATATGTAATTTTTCTTATTCATTTTGCAGAGCATTAGTCCTGGTGGAGTCGACACTGAAATTATTGGCGATCGAAGCAAACTTCCTTTTAATATGCCATTGCTGTGCGCCGAGAATATCGCCGATGCAGTGACCTACTGCATACAGACGCCACCAAATGTCCAGATACACGAAATGACCATTAAACCCATCGGAGAGATGTTCTAAGATTCTTTTTAATGTGAAATTTTACTTATTTTTAAAATTATTTTATTAAAACAATTGGCAGTTCATTCATAAAGGGTTTACTTTTGCATAAATTACATTAAACAAGTATTTCATTTTAGTATTGAAATATTTCTTTACTTGCCAAGAGCTAGCTATCCTATATATCTTTTTTTGTACTGATTGGGTCGAAAAACACACAAAGTTATCAATTATTTTGAGCACATTTTTGTTGGCTATTTTGTTATCTTTCAGTATTTTTGTAGATTTTTTTTTTACATTCAATTACTTGTTAGTTTTCGCCAATTTACTAATTTGCCATAAGTCATATCATTAAAATGTTTTGCGATAACAAAATATAATTAAATCAGTTTTTTACGTTTATATATACAAACATCATACTTATAATGACAGTGCAATATTGCTTGACGGAGATGTTACGAATCAAAACTGCTTATTTGTAATAATACAGGCTTTAAAAGCTCCGATTCACTATAATTATTGCCAATTTTTAGGGTTTGAGCTTCGATTGTTGCGTGGAAGCTTCGATATACTAAAGCGCTTTTGAAGCAATTTTTTTAGTAGAATACTTGAAATGTTTTGAAACATTGTCTACACTCAAAGAATTAGTGCGTTTGAGAAGTTTTGCCAGCAATCGTTTAATACAAATACACATGCAAGTGTCTTAGCTTACGTCCCATTGCTTGCGGTCAACGATTTACTTAAGCTAAAAAAAAGCTGAATCATTGACATTAATGCGAGAATCGCGAGAAGATAAAATGGTCTCTCTCCATTGAATTCTCAATATTACACACACACACATGTTAATTGTAGATCTCATTTTGCAAAACTCAAATGTATCTACTAAAACATAAAATCACAATTAAATTTTATTCAGTAGCAAACGGATTGCGGTACAATCAATACCTTACAAATCACTCATTCGCAAAAATATATAAAATTCACACTCATCATGGATCGCTGGCAAAATAAAGTGGCTGTGGTGACTGGCGCAAGTTCGGGCATTGGTGCTGCCTGCGTTAAGGATTTAGTGGCCAAGGGCATGATCGTTGTGGGTTTGGCCAGGCGTCAGGAGCGCATGGAAACTGAATTGAAAGCCAGTCTACCCAAGGATCAACAGTCGCGTTTCCATGCGGTAAAATGTGACGTCAGCAAAGAAGAGGAAATCGTGAAATCTTTTGCTTGGATCGAAGAGAAATTGGGCGGTGTGGATGTTTTGATCAATAATGCTGGCATTGCCCGTCAAATACAAATTGTGGGTGCAGATAATACCGCCGATTTGAGGGCTGTGGTCGATACGAACATAATGGGTGTGGCTTTCTGCACACGTCAGGCCTTCCTATCGATGAAGAAACGTGGCGTTGATGGTCATGTTGTTATCATAAACAGTGTTTTGGGCCATCAAGTCCCTAGTATACCTGGCATCAATTTCAATATTTATCCCCCAACGAAGCATGCTATAACCGCCATGACCGAGGTGTTGAGGCAGGAGTTTTTGCTTAACGAAACAAAGATTAAGATCACGGTAAATATTACCAATCTATCCTTGTGAATACATTTGTATTTTTTCTTCTTGTTATTGCAGAGCATTAGCCCTGGTTTGGTCAATACTGAAATCATTGGTGACCAAAATCTGCTGCCCCCGAATTGGCCATTGCTGCGTTCCGAGGATATCGCCGATGCAGTGGTCTACTGCATTCAAACGCCACCAAATGTTCAGATACACGAGATGACGATTAAGCCAGTGGGGGAGATCTTCTAGGATATTAGTGGAATATACATAAATCAAAGATTTGTAATTTCAAATTCGTAAATAAATGAGGTACTGTGGAAAGAAATAATTTGTTGTCCGCATTTTAAATTTTAAATATTTAAATGTTCACCAACATTTTCAAATAAATAAAAAGTAATTTGAAGAAGATTTCTGAATGCTTATGCAAACACACCATTATTTTTTGTAAATAGGTCTGAAAGAAGAGCCTTAACGTCACACTGACTCAGTTCAGAAATGAATCGTTGGCAGACGTTTTAGTGAATAGTAGTTAAGGGGAACCGCAACAAAAATTTGTTCGTACTTGTGATTGTATTTAATTTTGATTTCAAATTTTGTACGACTTTTGATCCTCACCATATTCACCAAAAAAGCTGCCAAATCTTTATGTCTCTACCGATGGCACTCATATTGGGCTTTAAATTTTCGCAAGTGAGTAAGTGGATTAGAAGTGAGTATGACGTTTCTATGCTTGGAGTCCTCTTTCGGACTTTTTGAACAAATCTAAAATTGTTGCACCCTCGGTGTTTACGACAAACATTTACATCTTATAGGTTTTTACTAAGTATACGTAATCAAGTCATTCCAAACATCAGTTATACTCTTATCATTCACATAATTCATTCTAAACTGATTCGGCGACATGACCCTAATATTTTACGATGCTGCAATTGATGATATTGCAATTTTAATGTTGTTCTAATGTCTTCTATTCTTTTCTGAACTATCTCAAAAAAATTGTTCGTATTTAATTTGAACAACATAAAAAGCATTTACTTAAAGAAACGCTGAATCATGGTTGATTTCACAATACGACAGAACCGAAAATATAGTCAAAAGAAATATTTACGCACACTCCAATCTATCCACTAAATAATAAAAATTACTCATATATAAGAGAAGAGCTCTGAATTATATTCACTAGCAAACCGATTGCGGCACTATCAATACCTTTAAAATTCATTTCCAAAGCAAACTCAATATGGATCGTTGGCAAAACAAAGTGGCTGTGGTGACTGGTGCCAGTTCGGGCATTGGTGCTGCCGTCGTTAAGGATTTAGTGGCCAAGGGCATGATCGTTGTGGGCATGGCCAGACGTCAGGAACGTATGGAAACTGAATTGAAAGCAAGTCTGCCCAAGGATCTGCAGTCGCGTTTCCATGCCGTAAAGTGTGACGTCAGCAATGAAGAGGATATTGTAAAAGCCTTCGCTTGGGTCGAAGAGAAATTGGGCGGCGTAGATGTTTTGGTCAACAATGCCGGCATCTTACGCCTAACACAAATAGTTAGCGAAAATAATACCACCGATTTGAGGGCTGTGGTCGACACGAACATATTGGGAGTGGCTTTCTGCACTCGTCAAGCCTTCCTATCTCTGAAAAAACGTGGCGTTGATGGTCATGTTGTCATCATAAATAGTGTTTTGGGCCATCAAGTGCCAAATGTGCCCGGCTTCAGTTTGAATATTTATCCACCCACAAAACATGCAGTGACCGCCATGACTGAAGTGTTGAGACAGGAGTTTTTGCTTAATCAGACAAAGATTAAGGTCACGGTAAATATGCCTGTTTTTGGGAGAAATTTTAATTTTCAGAGAATTCCAATTTGTAATTTTTCTTATTCATTTTGCAGAGCATTAGCCCTGGTGGAGTCGATACTGAATTTGTTGGCGATAAAAGCCAACTTCCACCTAATATGCCATTGCTGCGTTCCGAGGATATCGCCGATGCAGTGACCTACTGCATACAGACGCCACCAAATGTCCAGATTCATGAAATGATCATTAAACCCATTGGAGAGACAATCTAAGATTATATTGTGTATATGGGTATTTTATGTATTATATAATTGAAATCAAGGAAATAAACTTCTGATGGGAGATACAAAATTTGGTTATTATGTGTTTGAGTTTTTTGTTTAATTGGTTTGCTTAGTTTTTTGCGCTTCTAAATTACACAGAAACAAATTGTACATGCGTGCATAATGTTGACTTGAATCTACGGAAAGGGTAGGGATGAACAGGGGACAACGGCATATATTTTTCGGAGAGAAGAGACAATGAGAGACAGAAGAACAAAATTATTAAATTTTTCTTGATAAACTTGTGTCGGTACGTATGTATTCTCTCATAAAATGACTTATTTACTCTGTATTCGTTACAACATTACGGCATTTTATCGTGTTTACAAGAAAAGATTACGGGCAGTCGGTTAGGGCTAAATCAAGTCAGGAGGGGACGCTGATCAAGAATATATATAGTTTTCCGATACCTGTCACGGCTTCTTCATAATGATACAATGTGAATACACTGATAGAAAAACATAATCATCCAACATTGACAGCGAAAACTCTTAAAATATAAGCAAAAACTAATAATTGTAAGAGTTTTCGCTGTCAATTTATCTGTTTTTCGGCTGGATGGTTTCTAACATTTCAGTAAACAGTTTTTTCTCTCCCATACCTCATAAGGTATAAGGTATAAAAAAGCTTTTTTTATTACACGTAGTGTAATATAAATTCATTCCAAACATATGTTATTCTCAATGAGTATAAATGGTATGAGTATTACTCATATCATTCGAATAATTCATTCAAAGCTGATTTGGTGGCATGGCCCTAACATACTTTCAATGATATTGCAATTTTTATTTTGTTCTAATGTCTTCGTTCTGTTCTTTTCTGAACTATCTCATTGCTAAGTGTTTACTCAAAGAAACGCTGAATCATGGTTGGTTTCAGAATACGAGAGAACCGAAAATTTAGTGGAAAGAAATTCACACTCTAATCTATCCACTAAATCATAAAAAGTTATATATATAAACGTCAAGAACACCGAATTTTATTCAGTAGCAAATCGATTGCGGCACTATCAATACCTTTAAAATTTATTTCCAAAGCAAACTCATTATGGATCGTTGGCAAAATAAAGTGGCTGTGGTGACTGGTGCTAGTTCGGGCATTGGTTCTGCCTGCGTTAAGGATTTAGTGGCCAAGGGCATGATCGTTGTGGGCTTGGCCAGGCGTCAGGAGCGCATGGAAACTGAATTGAAGGCCAGTCTACCCAAGGATCAACAGTCGCGTTTCCATGCAGTGAAATGTGACGTCAGCAAGGAAGAGGAAATCGTGAAAACTTTCGCTTGGATCGAGGAACAATTGGGTGGTGTGGATGTTTTGGTCAATAATGCTGGCATTACCCGTCATGTACAAATAGTCAGCGAAAATAATACCGCCGATTTGAGGGCTGTGGTCGATACGAATATAATGGGCGTGGCCTTTTGCACGCGCGAAGCCTTCCTGTCGATGAAGAAACGAGGTGTCGATGGTCATGTTGTCATCATAAATAGTATTGCTGGTCATAAGGTGCCGAGTATACCCGGCTTAAGTTTGAATATTTATCCCCCCACAAAACATGCAGTGACCGCCATGACCGAAGTGTTGCGACAGGAATTTTTGCTTAATCAAACAAAGATTAAGGTCACGGTAAATATGCCTGGTTTTGGGAGAAATTTTAATTTTCAAAGAATTTAAAATTGTAATTTTTCTTATTCATTTTGCAGAGCATTAGTCCTGGTGGAGTCGATACTGAAATTATTGGCGATAAAAGCCAACTTCCACCTAATGTGCCATTGCTGCGTTCCGAGGATATTGCCGATGCAGTGACCTACTGCATACAGACGCCACCAAATGTCCAGATTCATGAAATGACCATTAAACCCATCGGAGAGATGTTCTAAGATTGTATTGTGAATGCGGTATTTTATGTATTATACATATAACTGAAAACAAAAAATTAAAAAATAAACCTTTGTCGATGAGTTATTAAAGCTGTTACAACATAACGACATTTTCCATTTTTTTTAACTCAGTTTCAATTCATGCATGGAATTATTGGTATTCCCTTCATCCATTCATTCATATGTAACTGAATCATATGTTAGTTATCTGATATATCAATTTTACTAATTCCGTGACATTGCAAATAACCAGCAAATAATAGGAATAACCAACAAAACTTCAAACACACTGATAACGAAACTATCTACAAACAAAAGCCAAAATCAAAATCCACTCCAGTCACACACACACAAATTATAATAATTCATAGCGATAAGCGCATGCGCCAAATTGATTTTAGAATTTGTGTGATTCGTGCAAATTTTAGGAACACAAAAATCTAAGCTATTGTGCGATCACAAAGAAGCCGGTTTATTTAGTAGCAAGCCGAAAGCCGAGCGAGCAACACCTCCCAACTTAATTGCTAAACAAATCTAATAAAAATTCTCATTCCACATGGATCGTTGGCAAAACAAAGTAGCTGTGGTCACCGGCGCCAGTTCGGGCATTGGTGCTGCCGTCGTTAAGGATTTAGTGGCCAAGGGCATGATCGTTGTGGGCATGGCCAGACGTCAGGAACGTATGGAAACTGAATTGAAAGCAAGTCTGCCCAAGGATCTGCAGTCGCGTTTCCATGCCGTAAAGTGTGACGTCAGCAATGAAGAGGATATTGTAAAAGCCTTCGCTTGGGTCGAAGAGAAATTGGGCGGCGTAGATGTGTTGGTCAATAATGCCGGTGTCATTCGTCAGACACAAATAGTGGCGGAAAATAATACCGCCGACCTGAAGGCCACCATCGACACAAATGTTTTGGGTGTGGCCTTCTGCACACGCGAAGGATTCCGCTCGATGAAGAAGCGCGGCGTAGACGGTCATGTTGTGATCGTGAATAGCATAGCCGGGCATATGGTACCACAGGTCACCGGCTTCAGCATGAATGTTTATCCAGCCTCGAAGTACGCTGTGACGGCCATGACTGAGGTTTTGAGGCAGGAATTCTTGCTGAACCAAACCAAAATTAAGGTTACGGTAAGTCACTTGAACCTTTAAAGAAATCAAATTTCCATCTAATGTTAAATGTGTTCCAATTGGCTTTTGCAGAGCATTAGTCCTGGTGCGGTCGACACGGAAATCGTTGGTGACAAGTCACGACTACCCGCCGATATGCCTTTCTTGCGTTCCGAAGATATCTCGGATGCTATTGTCTACTGCATTCAGACCCCACCGAATGTTCAAATTCACGAGTTGACCATTAAACCCATTGGAGAGAAGTTCTAAGTTTTTTTTTGTATCACATTGCTTTCGATATCTACTGAGTTGTTACACGTTTCGGTTTGTTAAATAAAATCTGATATTAAATTCGTTTTCTTTTTATTTAAATGACTATCGGCCCCCACACATATATCGCATTACAATGACGATACTTTAGGTTGCGTAATACATTTGCTTGAAATTGATATCTTATCTGTTCATTGATTGCGGTGGCTGAGTAGAAACAATACGTTATTGATAACACCGTCCGACACAAGTTAGCACCCATCGAAACTTCTAAACATTCTTAATGTAGGGCTACAAAAAAGTACTCGTACCTGACCGTTTTTCTAGTTTTGTTTAAATAAAATTCAATTGTATTGAATTAATATTACTCACACGCCACATACCCCCCCCCCCCTCATATTCATAAGTAAGAAAGTACATATTTTTTTTTATAAAAAAATCTATACTGTGAGTAAAAAATGTATATCTGTACCAACAGCAAATCTACAAATAAATTATGACGAGTTTTCAAAATAGAACATTTTTTTACAAACTTGAGAATATCTTGAAACTATAATTTTTGACTACTTGAACAGGTTGACATAGTTGTATACTGCTGAATCCAAACATGATATAATAAAATTGGTATAAATACTTTTTAACTTCAGACGATACAATATAATAATTCAATAATTCGTATTAGTGGCATACGAGGCGTATGAGTAATTTTCATCTAAAAGATTTATATTTAAAAAAGGAATGAAACGACATGATCTAGTCAAACTGCTACATATAATTGCACATATACTTTTAGAAAAGAGCAATCAAAAAAATTAATTTTGTCCAACGGTGTTAACCTGCTAACACTTTAATTATTTTGTATAAACAAGTTTTGACTTTATAATTAAAATTTCTATAGTTCAGCGTGTGTATATATGTATGTATGTATGAATTGATATTTAGTACATAAAAAAAGATGTGACCAAAATACTTTTATAGAATAAAATATTGATCGAATCTTACAATGTATTCTTATCACATTTCTATACCTATGATAGATTGCTGTATCGTCAGCTAAATCGTTACGCACTTAGTAATTTTCCTTATGCTTTTTGTTTTTCCAAGTATTTGGAGGATATTGAAAACGATCCACTACCGATTTTGTCGGGCATGGAATGGCACTGGATCGGAATGGAAATGAACCGAAATAAAATTAAATTATAACCAAATTTGAAAATTGAAGGGATCGCAAGAAAATAATTACAATAGACCGTCACAAAATGGCATTGGAACAAGTTTAGAAAAGGAATGGAACAGGAACGAAAACAATTATCAAACATTGTATCGAATTTTTGTCGAAATGAAATAAGAAGGCGTGGTTGTAAACAAATTAAAATTAGCCTCGACCTGACTGAAAATTATTTTCTTACTAGTTTTGATTATTATTTTCCGTGTATTTCTGAAGTGCGTTATTATTCAATTTGTGTCCCCTCAAACTGTTTGTATATAAATGTCCCAATGATTAGGCAAAAATCATCATGATTCAGCAGAAAAAAAGAGCACAAATCATTAAATTTGTCTAAAAAACGTAGAATTATTTATTTACATACATTCAAGCAAACTGAAAGAGAAAAACCGGCAAAGAGAGCAAATGATATTGCGCAGAAATTTCAGAGTTCAAGCGTAGCGTAAAATTCAAATCAAATAATTTACATTGTGCTGCCCTACGTTTTTGTTTTATTTATTCGGAATAAAATCGTTATTTCCATATGTTTCGGTTTAAAAAAATTTAAATTAATGGAATTATGTGTGTATGTGTGTAATAATCTGGTAGCTGGAATGAATTGAGAAATATGTAGAATTTGGTGAGTGTTGAAATTATAGACTCACCAGTCGAGTATATTGCTGTAAGTGGTATCAGTCATAATGATCATGGAAATTATTTCAGGTTTGATAGGTTTTATGTCGTTTGTATCGTTCAAAGATCAGCACAAAGCTTTCAACTGTTCGTAGTTTGGCAAAGTTCTATTGTTAGGGCACCTGCACTTGTTTTTAATCAACAAAATTATTGCTTAGCGGAGATACTATAAGTAATACACTGTCCTAGGTCATTGGGTGGGGTGAATAAACAAACCGCAAATGGCATTTGCATTTAAGACTGAATAGCATTTGCTTTTTCGTTATACACACCACCCATATGTTAAAAAACGATACTTTATATTAAAATAAATAGCCTTATCTTCAAGTTGAATGTCAATGTCTGATCTTGTCTACAATTCGACAGATGTTCCATTGTGTCATATAGCAAAGCTGATAAGAACATTCCAGTTCTGTCTCAATTAAGATTTATTATAGCAAATTAAACATTTTTCGTATTAAGTTTTGTGATTATTTCACATCTATGATGAGAACAATTAACCATTCGGACCGCAAGTATCTAATCAGTACTTAATAGTTGTCTGCTGGGTAAACATTGAAGGAAACTGAGTTCATGGAACGTTGGCACAATAAAGTGGCCGTGGTGACGGGAGCCAGTGGCGGTATTGGTAGCGCCTGTACAAAGGCATTAATAGCCCAGGGCATGATTGTAGTGGGACTGGCCCGAAGACAAGAACATATGAAAAATGTCTTGAAAGCAATTCTGCCAGAAGACCAACAGTCACGTTTCCATGCTGTACGTTGTGATGTACGCAATGAAGATGATATACGCCAAGCGTTCGCTTGGATTGCAGCGAACTTGGTTGGCGTTGATGTACTGGTGAACAATGCGGGTTTTGTTAAACTGACGCAAATAGTCACCGCAAACAATACACACGATCTGAGAGAGACAATCGATACGAATATTTTGGGTGTGGCTTTGTGTACGCGCGAGGCCTTCCGATCGATGAAAGAACGCGGCAGCGCTGGACATGTCATCATGATGAATAGCTCAGCGGGACACTCGGTGCCCGATTGTCCAGGTGCTAGTTTAAATATTTACCCTTCTACGAAGCATGCACTGACTGCCATGACTGAGGTGTTGCGGCAGGAATTCCTGCTGCATGAAACTAAGATCAAGATTACGGTGAGTTGAATACGTGATAGCTACTGGGATAGTTGGACCAATATATATTTTCTTTCATTAAACAAACAGAGCATTAGTCCCGGAGCTGTCAATACTCAAATTATCGGCTACACAAACTTGCCCACGGAATTCCCCTTACTGCGTCCGGAAGATGTGGCCGATGTGGTGGTGTACTGCCTACAGACGCCTCCAAATGTGCAAATACATGAACTGACCGTTAGGGCTTTGGGTGCGCGTTTTTAATTTAACGAATTTTAGTTAATTTTGTCTATTAAATACCTTTTGAAGATTAACCAAAGAAAACAAATGTGTGTGTTCATGACCTAGCCAACAATCGTATTCCATATGCATAAATGGGCTCGTAAGTATATTATTTAAATTTTGTTGGTCAACATGAAATATTTTGGTTTGGTCATTCACTCCCTCGCTCGCTCTCGCTCTCACGCTTTCTCTCTCTCTCTTGCATTCTCTTCTTAAAAAACTTTAAAAATCCAAACGAATTTGCGATCAGTATTCACGAAGCTCTTGTGCCACACAGACCCCAATTCGGCTTCGAAGATAACGAAATGGATCGGTGGCATAATCAAGTGGCTGTCGTTACGGGCGCCAGTGCCGGAATCGGTGCAGCTTGTTGTAAATATTTAATTGAGCGTAGTGGCATGATCGTAGTTGGGCTCGCACGTCGTCCAGAACGTATTGAAGCATTACGTTCCGAATTGAAGGCGGATGAAAGCACACAACAACAGCGTCTACATGCCATCGCTTGTGATGTGCGCAGGGAGGAGGATATTTGCCAGGCCTTTGCCACCATTGAAAGGGATTATGGCCCCATAGCTGTGCTCATCAATAACGCTGGCATCGTACGTGATACGGAGCTGGTGAGAGAGGATAATTCGGAAGATTTACGCGCCATAATCGAAACTAATGTCATGGGCGTGGCATATTGCACACGTGAGGCATTTCGTTCGATGAAAAAGAATCACGATGGTGTCGGTCACGTCATTATCATCAACAGTGTGGCCGGGCACAGAGTGCTGAATTTTGAGGGCATGTCGACGAATATGTATCCCGCATCGAAACATGCCATAACCGCCATGACGGAGGTCTACCGGCAGGAATTTCTAATGCACAATACAAAAATGAAGGTCACTGTGAGTTGGTTGAAGGAGTTTGCAATCTTGTTGTTGTTCATATTTTGGCTAATGTGTATTTCAGAGTATCAGTCCCGGCGTAGTGGCCACTGAAATTTTTACCAAGGAAATGCTCGAAGGCATGAAAGATTTTGCATTTTTGCAACCCGAAGATGTGGCAGATGCGGTGATTTATTGCCTACAGACGCCACCGAATGTACAGGTTGGTTGACCATTTTAATAATTACTTGGGCTTTTTTTTTATTCATTCATTCGTTTATTTACAGATTCATGAATTGACCATAAAACCAGTGGGCGAAAAATTCTAGACAAAAATGTTCAGTTTTTTAAAAATTAAATTTAAAATTTTCTACTCACCGTTAAATGTAAAATAATTATATGACTAAGGCTAAGGTCCCACAGTCGTGTAGGACCTTTTTGTGGGCTCCACATCCTGGAGCTGTATCCTAAGTTGCAGAATCTGAAATGAAGTAAACAAAAAAATACCATAAATAACATACTACTCTCTACTTGCTATTGAATTCAGTGGCACAATTCGATTTTATAAATCGAACCTAGTTAAAATAATACTCAACTGGCAACCCTTATCAAAATCAAAGTCATTACCAAAATCATAGCCCATCGAAATATGCTTGCCTTCAGCTATAGATGCGCATTCTATGGAATTTTCCAACAATTTCCATCAATTTCCGCTTAAGTAGAACAGCGTTTAACAGCAATTCTAATCCGCCTCTAATCATCAGTTCAATCTTCCAATCATACCAAAAACGCATACAATGTAAGCCCAAAACGATGCACGTAGCAAGCCACATACAAACACTCGCACACTCTAACCCGTACAATCTGATGATCATCCAAGCAACAATATCAGCTTTAATCAATCAGCAACAAAATACCGCCACTTGCCACCAGATGCCACCACCACAGTGCACAGAGATCAGCTCACCTCACCTCACCCCACAAACCTAGGGCAAAGCACAGCTCACTCATTTCACACAGGCAATAAATTATGCCACAACCAGACAATTGCAGCAATTTCTGAGGCGGTGGTGGCGGCACTTACCAAGCCGTGGCCCATGTGGCACGCGGTCGTAATGCGAGCACAAAGCGGTAATAGGAGAACTGCGAGCGCAACAGAGACCCTAAAGCGTGTCTGCATCGATCGATAGACTTAGTTGGCAACGACTACGACCATGATGACGACGATCATGATGATAACAGTGACGTAACCAGAAAAAAATTTCGGGGGGGGTTTTTTTTTTTACCTCTACTGAAGAAAGAAACTAGAAAACGCTTTTTTCAAAATAAATTTTTTGATTTTTCATAAAAAAAGGTGTAATTAAAAAATTTGAAAAAAATCCTGAAGCGGAGTTTATGAGAAAAGGATTTATTCTAAAATCGATGTATTGTGTTCATATATTTCGGGGGGGGGGGGGCCTACAGCCCTCAAAACCCCCCCTTCATGGGTACGTCCCTGCTTTCATTTTAAACACACTTTCATTTGATTCACAGGAAATTTTGAATAACTTTAAACTTTCACAAGCTGTTTCACTTTGATGTAAATGTAAACCGTGATATTCGATTAATAACGAATGCTAAAACTGGAATTTTTCCAGTTTTTGGTACACGAAAGTTTTTAATACAATAAAATATCCAGGAGATACGGATTTTTCTCTTAAATTCTTTTAAATTTCATAACTATTCCATACATTTTTCTATTACTTCATAGATTTCGGGGGGGGTTCGAACACCCCAAACCCCCCCCCTGGTTACGTCCCTGGATGATAATAATCCATGCGTGGGCGTGTGGAAAAACGTAACGAACGGTTTTAAATGGTAAAACAAAGTTTAACGAATCCATTTGCCTATAGTGATTGTGCTTGGCGGCTAAGCGATATGGTGCCTGTGGAGCGTGAGAGCATCCAACCTTCGGTGGAGTCAATTGAGTCGATGTTTGTCTAAACTTGCACGACGGCTTTTTTGATATTGCTCAAGTGGTAGTTAATAGTAGGACGTTTTTTATATTTTATATTCCTGTTAAAAGATCACTTCCAAATAATGTTGTAGATTGCAAAAAGATTGTGTCGCTTAATGGCAAAGTAACGAACTAACCGAAGAAACAAAAAAAAATTGGCTCAAGGGCAACTCATTAAATTTGCTACACCGAATTTCTTGAATGAATTGCCTCTGCATTGGAGCGGAGACAGGCACTTGAACAACGCGAAAAACTCCGAAGAAGATCAATGAAGATCAACTTCAATTTGCTCCAGTAACCAAAGAACAGAAATTTTCACACACATTCGCCCGCATGGTTGTTCTTTTCTTTTTTTTTTTTTTTTGAGGAGATTTTTGGTAAAAAGAAACTCCAAAATGAAGAAGAAAAAAAACTACACGAATTTCGAGCCGACAAAATCGTGACCCAGAACCACAATAATTTTATAATGTCTCACGCATACACACACACACTCTCGCTTCAGATACCGCTAAATATAATGCGATCGGTCGTATAAAATTATGATGAGCCAATTTGAAAAATGCACTTAAAGCGTGTACACTGCGGGGCGATGTAATAAATGCAATTTTGTATGCTTTATGAGGCATTTTCGTTGGTTCACGAGCGAGCAAACGATCGCGAGAGAGAGGCAGTCAGGCCCACAACGGCACCACTTGAGGGCGAGTTCGGCCAAATTGGTATGTTAAATTTCAATTGGATCGTTTGTGGCCGAAAAAGTTGCGCAAGTCCGTCCAGTCGTATACGAAGAGGTACCAGAGCGGTTAATGGGTTTTGCGCTTTGCAGCAATGATAATAAAGATGTCGATGCGAGTTATTAGTATGGTCGGCAGTACAAGGGTAGGGAGGGGGGAAGGGGGACCCATTAAATGTACCGCCTGAGGTGAGGGTAAATGTTACTTTTACTCGCATGTGTGTGACTGTGTGTAAGAACGTACTTAAAAGTTTAACTCGAAGGTGTAAATAGAAATGAAGAAGTGGCAAATCTTCAATGGAATTACTTTGTTGGCCGTGGCATCGAATATGTACGCCAATTTCTGCAACGATGTGCACGATATGCAATAAAACTGAACGCATTTAGTGCTGTGAATAAATGGCGGCAATAAACGAAAATAAAAACTTCAAGTTTATGTCTTACTTCGTGCGTACTGTTGGCTTCCAGCATCGTTTTCTAGTCAGTGCAATGACTTAATTAATATTATTAAATTAGATTCAATTAGAAAATATACAATTAATATAAACAAATACAATAGAAACATTTGCAAGAATAATAATAAAAAATAAAAGTGGGTCATCGATTAATCGCCACTGACCCACAAATTAATAATCTCTCACAGAAGCGTGGTTTTAACCATTTAAGTTGTTATTTTTTTCTTCATGAATTCTATGCCATGAGCCTACCGAAACCGTTATTGGCATTTCTCTCACTCAACTTGGCTTAACCTCTGCGAAATATTTACTTTTACCGTTTGCCTGGCAGCCATTAAAAAGTATAACCAAGGCGTGTTTTCGCCTCATCGGTAAGATATAAAATTAATTAGCTTCCTACTTGCGAAAATTTCCATTCGGTTTGTCATTAATCACTCGAGTTGTAATTTTTTTTTCTTATTATTTGTATGTCAAACTACAGTTTATTTGCTGACACTGTGAATAGCTATGGCAGTTAATTGCCAATTGACAATGGGTCACAATTGCTTTTGTTTGTCTTTCTGTTTTTTTTGTCTGTGCAAATTAGCTCAGTGCTATGCTCTAAGTGGGCGCGTTAATTTTTTGGAACAACAACTGAATCTCTGCACTTCTACACTGAGGGAAATCGTATTGAAAGAAATGTCTAGAAGATGCATATAAATCCAAGCATTTCTCGTTGTGTAAACCTTCAATGTTAATTTTAAAGTGTACCTGGACTTGGCCGCCCACCAAGATAATTATGATATTTTTTTTAAATTTGTTTTCTTTTACGTCGATGCTGTGCCTGCCGCCCGTTTACTTTGCGCTGTCATTGAACTTCATTCAATTTCAACTTCACGACTATATTGACACACAAATGTGTGGCGGCCGAGCAGGCCTAAAGCCACTTTTGCTTTTGTCGCCGCTCCACCAAACAACAGAAACGATGGAGAAATTCTGTTTACAATGCTGGACATAATTGCTGTTTGCTGTTTTCAATTTCTGTCTTTTTATAGTGCAAGTAAAAAAAATAAAATGTGAAGAAAAAAACTAAAATAATAAGTACAACCACAACAACAAAATAAAAGAGAAAAAAAATTAAAAGTGAACAAAACGTGATTCAGCGTAAAAATGCGGTCAAAATAAAATTGTGATTTTTCTTCTTCTTCTTCTTTTTTTTCAATTGATACTATTAAAAGATTGGAATTGAAGTTTTTTTTAAAGAAAGAAATGATTGGCAATGACGGTGCGCATGCGATATGCTCAGCAACAGGTGACAATCATCGCGAACAAATAACAAAATATGACAGTGGATCTTTTTCGTTCCGATGGTGATTGTGAATGCGGTGACAAACCGAAAATATTTATTTTCTATAATGAATGACATGAAATTAATTTCACTCAATTTAAATTTGTAAGCAAATTAATTTGCCTTAAATCAACTTTCGTTGGACGTTTATTTGTTATTGTTATTGTTGCTGATGCTTTCAATATTTAACGGTGTATTTTATGGCTGTACCAGCCAACTGTCGAATGTAACGGGTAAAGTTTAGTTTGGGCATAAATATTTCAATTTATTTTTAGCATATAAATGTCGAAAAACATACCCAGTGGGTATATTCACTCTGGGCCGGTTTCAAATAAATACATAAAACCTCCATTCCATTTCTTTATAACCCTTTTTGCTAAAAAAAAAAAAAGTACCTGTACTTCTTAAGAACCTCATTGAGCCTACCCACGACCACATAACTCACCACATCTTAGCCGCTCGTTCAATGGCCATGACGATTAATAGACTCTCCCGATATGTACAAGTATATAATGCCGTGATAGAAAAAAAAATGCGAGCCACAGTAAAAGAAAGTGGCAACACGTTGGCTGCTTCTGATTCTACTGTTGCATGCTTCGTTGCCACTTAATTAACGGCAACATTTGCAGTAATGAACGATAGGCGGCCAGGCGGCGGTTGCTGCAACTTTTGCGTATAACTAGCAGATTCTAGTGGATATCGTTTATGCAGCAGCCATCATTGCTCAGATACTGAAGTGTGCGCACACTTTATAGGCGCAAAATAATGAACAGTTAAATTTCGAATTAAATTTAATTGAAAGATTTTCCACCACAACATAGACTTTGAATTCAATAAAAAAAACGTGAAATTTATTAGTTCATATTATTGAAAGTATTTTTGAAAATTTTCTAAGATTACAAAAGCAATTTACAAAGCAAAAAAAAAACTAGAACACCTTGCTTATATGTACTTATAATATGCTCAGATAAATTCCAAGTTAATGTTAGAAAAAAGAACCAAAACATATTAAGGAGAATGTAAAAATGCACTAAACAAGTACTTTTGGGCCTCATACAAACATTTACAGATAGTACACACGTTTTTAGTACATACCCTGAGACAATTGACTCAACAAATGTAGTCCTAAGACTGCTTTTTTGTAACTAGTCCAAACAATTAATTTAAGTCTGGTTCTATTAAAATGCTGAATCAAACCAATTGTGGTCGAATTGTAATGTTAAACGTCGAGTGTAGGAATGAAGCAGTTTCAATAAAATTTTGTAGAAATTTCTTTTGGTATACTTGATCAGTTTCAATGAAATGCAAAGGAGACAATTGACCAGTTCCAATGACACGTTATGCTAATAGGCACTCAATGCCAATTTTTGTAGGGGGTGGTTTAGATTTTAGACTAGTTTTTATCACAAATGGTGTAGTTGATAGACTACTCCTAGACTAGTCTGATTTCCTAAAAGTTACACTATCCGAGGCTGTTACAGGCTTATATGAGCACAATTCCTATTTGGCTTTACATCAACTGTTCTTTAGTCATATAAACGCGAACCTATACGCTTAAACAAATTAAAGGTATCATTAACTTTTTCCTTGAGATGAGGTTCCAATCAAAGCAACAAATATCCGATAAAGTACAGAATGCCGGAGTGCATTCATCATTATTCTGTTTCTAAAACAATACAAATACTTGTATCGCTACAACGAAAATCGACTACCGACACTATTCACGCATATTTAATTTATTTTACTCCATCAATCGTCTATATCATATATGCATTTTCTTTCAGTTGAGAAATTGACTGATTTCGCTCTATAAGTCAACAACTGCACGCAATAGTTTTCACTTTTCCTATTAAAAAAATATGCAACATTCCCATTATGAAGCGAAAAAAAATGAAATGAAATGAAACGCAACCTACACTTAAACATTTTTTTTTTTTTCGCTGGTTTATCAAAGAAGACTACAATCAAAAATTAGCTGCTCTCCATAACCACTACTTGCTTTCAAGGCACTTTTCCACTTTTCAACAGAAAAAAAAGATGAAAAAAATAACTATAAATAAAAAAAATCAAAACCACTTTCGAATCAAACACACTTTTTCCGCGCATTAATAACACACAAACACAATTCACATGAGTGGAGGCCACACAAAAAAGAAATACGTATGAAAAAAGCACCATAAATACAGTTTAAATGCGGTTTAAATAACGTTAACTGGGCACTTGCGCCGCCTCACCGCCTCTTTATTAACGGTCAATATAATAACTTAATTTTTCTTCTTCCTCTTCCACACTAGCTTTCCGCCACAACGTGTAAAGTTGTAAAATCAAAATCGACGTGCATACATGTGAATGAAATGAAAATAAATAAAATTTAAACAACAACAACAACAAAATCAAATAAAATGAATAGCAATAATATTTAAAATTACAAAAAAAAATAAAAACTTTTTAAATGGTTCACTTTCCTTTTACTTGAGTTACTTGTAATTGAAGTTTACCGTTTACAAATCAAAAGAGTTTCATTTTGATTTAACGTAATTTATGGCCAGTGCCATACGATTTGAGTTTTCTCATTTCATAGCAATTAACTACAATTGACTCACGCAAAATTCTTGTTTTGTTGTATTTAAACGCATTTTTTTCCATCAAGCCAATCAAACTAGAAAAAAAAACTCATGGGTAAAATAAAAATATTAGAAAGTTTTTTCCATTAAATTGAAAGACGAAAAAAAATGCCCAAAAATTCTTGACTATACAAAACTTTATAGAAAGCAAATGTTGGGCCTCTTCAAATTCTTTTCTTACAATTCTTCATATTCCTTTTCCTGGTCTTCTTCTTTTGCTACCAAACATTTAAATTAATCACGAGTTGATGCGCTAGTCGCGCGTTTTAAAAGCAAATATTTAAGTTTATTATTTGTTTAACATCGTTTTCATTGACTGTCATTATTCGTTGGCTGGCTTCTTCATCATTCAGCAGTGTCGCGTCGTCGGGCCCTCCTTTGCATTTTCAGTTATTTCAACTCAATTCTTGGCATTTCCGCTTCTCGGCCTGACGTCAATTCCATACCGTTCGAATGAAACTCGATTTAATTTCTTCAACCAAAATTTCAGATTTACCTCATTTTTTTTTCTTTAACTGGTCTTTGGTTGATCTTAAATAATTGCTTTCGACCTGCTGGGCATCTTTTTGTAAAATTAATTAGTCTATTATTAAGAAATTCTGTGTGATAGCCGTAAATGTTATTAAACAATACGAAGCCGAGGAATCATGAAGAGAATCAGCTCTTGTAGTTAAAGAAAAGGAAATGATAAATTTGGTGAAGTGAATGGCACCTATTTATATATCACGTGAAATAGTTGACAGCATGAAGAGACTGTTGACGGATTTCCGCCATTTAACTATGAGGAATTAAATTCAAATAATATGTGTGTAGTAATACCCCAAGCTTGTCAGTGCTGCCAGTTAATTTTTGGGTGTACGGCATGGCAAAAGAAAGAAGGTAGTGCCGCTCTCAATTCTTAGCAGCCATCTTAACCATCTGACGTTTAAGCCGATTATGACATTTCGGGCTACCGGATTGTTGCGAAAAAATCCCAAATTTCAAAATTGACTTTTTGCCAAAATTGAAATGGCAAGGGCAATTTCTTGCTTATAATCCATCCCAAAAATAAGTTTTGATGATAGTTTTGAAAATTCAGAAGCGACAAAGAAGACATAGCAACAATTTTTTTTTGAAAAAAGTTAAATAAAAAACTTTAAAACTGATTTTTTTGAAATAATTTGTATGTTAATACAGCCTACATCCATTAAACCTTTCAATTGTAGAGACATTTAAAATTTTATCCACAAGATTTTAAGAAATTTTTTAATTCCGAAAAATGTTTCAAAAATGTGGCAAAGCCGATTGATTTGTTTCAAACAAACATACCTAAAAATAATCGGCATTTTAATCAAAGTAAGTGACAGCGGCACTACCTTCTTTCTTTTGCCATGGTGTACGGCTTAGTCATGTATTTTGCATGTTGGCATTTATGACAAGCTGTGATGCCACCTTCTATACATTTTCCCATATGTTACATCAGTTCTTGAATTTGACAACGATATGCCACTTGTTTTCACTTAACTGACGAACAACTCCATGGTATGTTTTGTTCTGCAATACAAAGTGTTTCAGCTGAAAGATTTTAAGTTTGGACACCTCCCTTATTGCATAAAAGTATTTTGAATCCGCACGTTTTTACGACGTGCTAATGTTATGAATGTCAATGGTAACATTAAACCCAAATTAACTAATGTGAAGTTTTATCAATATCATGCCAAAAAGACTATGCTGTGGCTTGCTGATTTATGGAAGACATTCTTCAAAAAAGAATTCTTAAGTGACTAATTGAAACCGAAAAAAATACACATTTAAGATTCCATCCCCGCCCAATATAGCCATTGAGAGAGACATTTTACGATGGCAATAAAGCTAAGTAATTTTCGTGTAGTCAATTAGCCCACCCCCCAACAAGCCCACTCCGAAGAGGCAACCCGCAATTAAACGACCAAACAATAAAAATGCCAGCAATAACAATTCGAGGCAGGACAACATTTAAGCCACCACCAAAGCCACTTAATCGTCAGACAAATCTGTGAACAGCGAAACATAGCCGAAGAATATCAACGGCTGTGAGCGAAAATCCATTCAGAGGCTGGCTACATCGGCGAAATAGTCACTACAGTCGACGGACATACCGAAAAAATTCCAACATGTCAATCAGGTGGAATTGTAAAACAAAACAAAAAAATTAACAAACGGGACAACATCTCGATGAAACGACAACTGCAGCAACGTGCACCTTGCAAGCTCCAGCAATAGAAGATGTTCCACAGTTTGATGGGCTTCGACGCTGACTTTGATGTGACTGGTAAAACGGTTGATGTTGTTGTTGTCGTTGTTGCTGTTGCTATTGATGTTGTTATTGTAGTTGGGTAAAGAAGAACAAAAATTGCAAGTAGAAGCCACTTCTGAGCCAATATGCCTGACAATATTGACCAAAACATGCCGCATTCCGTTTGTATAGAAGCAACTGCCACATATGCATCCATTTTCCTTACTTTTTTTCCGTTTCTACTATTTAAAGTTGAAGTCGTAAGAATTTTAAATGCCTGCCTTAATGTAAAAATTGCAAACTGTCTGCGAATGAATGAATGCACGTGAATGAATATTGGCTTTGGACATTTACGATTGCACAAATTGGGAAAATAGTAAAAAAAAAAAAGAAAAAAAACATTTTTTCTTTTACAATTTGTAGACATTGGTGGCTTTTGTTTGATTGATGTAGAGGAGCGTTAATAGCACTAACATATTTGCCATCTTAGGATGTAATTCGGAATATATTGCTGAAGGAAATGACATGAAATAGGTCAAATGAAATGAGAATATGTGAGGGGAACTCTCTCCTTTCGTATTTAGGTTTGTGCAGTCAGTTTTTGTTTAGGTTTGTTTAGGAAAGACCACCTACTCTCGGTAGTATATTGAAGTATATTTTATTGATGATACATTCTAGAGTGTCCTTCAAAGACAAATCGATTTGGTTTTTAACTTCCCTCTACTTCCACTGAAATCAGAAAAGCATCCTTAAATTTAGCACAGTGTGGAATTTTTGAAGTAACCGCAAACTACGGTTAGGTCACTTATAAAACTAGCCAAGTCCAACTTAAAATAAGAAAATAACTCAACCAAATGCAACAACAACATAAAAAAAATGCTATAACCCATATCGCAAATGTTGATGATGGTCACTAGAGACTCAACACACACACACACACACAGAAGAGCAAACAAGCAACTCTGCATTGAATCCAAATCAAAGCAGGAACAACCAAAACAACAACTCAAGTGGTAATTTTTCTTTTTCTTCATTTTCATAAACAGAACCAAACCAAACCAAACCAAACCATTTGATTGCAATTTAATGTAAGAAAAAAGTTCCTTTTTTTTTTATTAATAATACGGACTGTAGAAAACCAGTATAGAACTGGCCGCAGCAGACGAAGTAGCCGCACATCAACTGCAAATGTAATTAGGATCAAGCCTCAACTTGTCATCATCTTTGGATGGACTTCATCATCATCATCATCGAGATCGGGCAACTACTACCAACTTGCTCTCGCTTGCGCACTAAATACCCACAAGTTTAGACCATATTTAGAATTAAAGTTATGGTATTAATGAACAGTTAATTTGCTACGTTCTGGAATTGTAAAATGATTAACACAAAAACACAAATACACTCTGCACTGCACTGGAAAATCGCCGAGATTGAATTATTGAATAAGTATTTAATGCAGAACTTGGGATTTGTACAGAAATGCGCTCTTTAATTCCAACAAAATGTCGTTTGGAAATTCAGCACACAACACTCGTTCATTCGTGTTGCTCGCATGACATGTCGTTGGACAAGCGCCACAAAAGTCCAACCGAAAAACAAAAAAAAATGCAGAAAAAATAAAAGAACCAACTTACCACAGCTGCAATTCGCCGCTGGTCGGCTGATGTTGATTGCAACTTTGTAAGACTGTTTTCGTTTGTTCTCGCTAGTGGGGCTTATGCATGCATGTATGTTGCGTGAAAGCAATAAAACTTCCGATGCAGCTTTTTCTTAAATTCTTTTTTCTTCCTTATTTCGTTGTTGTGATTGTTGTTGCATTTTTCTGTATATATATTTGCTATTTTGTCACTCTGGAATGCCTGATTATGACCAGTTTTGGCCTGAAGTGGCTCACTTGTAAATGTTTGAGATTTTATGACGACTGAAGTTCATATTTATTTCTTAGGAGACATTCGAGAGAGAGTGCAGTTTTTGTTTTAGCCATAAACTTCAAAAAAAAATTCAAAAGAAATTACCCCATGATCTACGTGAGATTGTTTTGATATAAAATGAGACAATGAATATGTATTTGCCTTCAGAAGTGCAAACTTCTCTTTGCGGCTATCTAACTGTTACTAGGCCTATTAACTCGTTACTTAAGTGGTCCAATAGTTCAAAATTAACTTTAAAAACGTTGCGAATAACCACTAGAAGTGGTGTAGTTGATACAATTCTTAGGATCAGTGAAAGAATTCAGTCTTTTGGTATTTAATTCCTGGCAATTCCAACCCAAGGCTTCAATCAAAGACTTAAGTAAGTTTTTAAGGTCTTTGATTGCAGTCATGACTGTAATATTTGCAGACTGCCTGACATTCTCTCAAGTCCTTTACAAACTCCTTTGCAATCCCTTAAAGTCTTTGAATTCATCGTAACCTCATTGATTTGGTAGATACTACTTCACCGTAAATCATACAGATATAACCAAAAACAACACTCAAATAACTCCTAAACAACCAATTGTCTCCACTTTCAAGTTAACTCTTTCCCGCCTCAAAGTCCACACAATTGAATGCATTACAAATCACGTAGTATTTAATTGTAATTTCATGCGAACCCGTTTACACAACACATAATACATTGTATATATAAGTATGTACATTAAATTCACCGTTAACTTCTTTGAATTCTAATTAAATGGCCGATGCGACGGAACAATTGTCACACCATACAATCTCTGCAATCAGATGGGCATTCGGATACTGTAACCGAAGTGTTGAGAAAAGCATGGCCCCAAATAATTCATTCATTTCCATTTCCATTTCTTCGGTTTGGTTGTTTCATTTTTTTGCCGTTTTATTTTTGGAATTCATTCATTGTTTGCAATGCGGCCATAATTTATGCAGAAATCTCTTTAACGTAACCCACAAAACTCTTTGTCTCTTACGGAGATGCTCTCGCGTCGCATTTGGAATTTGGAATTTTTTTTACCTTTTTTTCGAAATGGAAAAAACATTGTCTTCCTCTTCTCATTTGATTGTGTGAAAATGTAAATTTTTCACTAGAAATCAATCAATTTATATTTTTATAACTGTTCTCCGTTTTACTTTTTCTTTTAGCTTTTATTTTGTGGGGTTTTTTTTGTGTTCGTCTGCTTTGTCGATTTGTGGATTGATGTTAATGTGTCACAAATGCCCACAGGTGGGTTTTTAAGATCAGCGATTGGCATTTTGTACTCTGTATAACAGAGTACAAAAGTACTTACTATCAAAATGGATCGTCACAGCAAGTAAAGTGTTTGGCGTTTTAACGCGTTTGTTAATCCTTTACTGAAATTATGATTTTACATTTCGGTCATGACTATTTTTTAATGATTTTTTCACAAATCTCTTTTTTTTGATATTGCCAATCGTATGCGATTGTATTTTTATGGATTCTCTATCAGCAGAGCTATTAAAAGTATGGAACATTATTGCTTTTGCATATTACCCAGAGATTGGCAGTTCGCCGGTTGTGGCTCTAATTCTTGAAACTTGTTTCTGTGAGTGTGAAGAAAATCAAACGTTTCGGCACTTCTCCGAATGCATGTGATCTGACACTTTAATACTTATAGTATAGTATAGTATAGTAATGTAAATGTTTATTGCCAACTTTAATAGTTTGGAGAAGAACGAAGTCCATTTGTGGCGGGTGGTAACTTTAAAACAAATTGTTGGCGGTCATAGGAATTTTTAAAGCAATTATATTTTTCATTATGACACTAAAATGTTCTTATTTTTAAAAAGATTTAAGAACCAGTTAATACAACGTCTGACACGCAGTAGCGTATTTTTCAATAATCATTATCTCTTGTATTAGCATCCAGACCATGTTTAAAATTTGTACACACACATTTTTTTTTTAAACTTTAGTTCTTTGTCCTCTAGAAAAAGTTTGATGCAACTTCCTATGATTTTGGCAGAGTTTAGCGAAAATGAATTTATACTTTCTTTCTTAAAGTTTATCTTAATTCCATTGAAATTCCTGCTGCACAATGTAACGTCATAAACTAAAAAATGCATTACACATTCTTAATAAACTTATCTCTCCATTAATTTTTACGGGCATAACATGCATAAGTATATTCGACTTACCACAGAAATGAAACGAAATGATAATCCAAAAGTAAACTCTTTTCTGCTTGTTTGTTCGAAGACTGCAAAGTTGTGCGGGAATACGTTGAGTTTTCAGTCCTCTTAGATCTGTTAAAATTTCGATTATAGCACGTTAGGCATTAAAATAAATTAGCGTTGAAATTAAAAAGTATGATTTTTCATTCGAAATGATTTCGTTCGTCTCCATCAAAAGCAAGAGCATACAGAAATGGATGGTAAGAATGAAGACGGGTGAAAATAAGCTACAACCTACGACTCATGAAAACTGATTGGTGAGATTCACAACCTCCCCTCTCCGCACCTTTTACTACATTTTTTTACATTTCCACTTGCATACAGTTGGGAAAAATAACTGAAATTCCCAGTAGACAAAGCAAGTGCCACTGTGTGGCTCCAAACGGCTGCAGCCGAAGCAGCAGACGTACATAGCTTAAGCCGAAGAATCAAATTAATAATTAGCTTACAAGCGTATCACAGAAATATAGATCAGTGGATCAATGGCATGGAAAAAACAACATCAGAGACGATGAAAACCGACCAGCCGCACGAGCGAAGAGAAAAATGCAATGCAACGAACGGCAAACGAAGCATATTACCAATCTCTGATGAATGGGGGAAATGCTGAACACGATGATGTGTGCGCATGTGCAGCGTCGCAACACGCTAAGCAGGTAGCAGTATGTGGAAAAAATACAAAGAAATATTTACATTCTACAAAACATTAAGCTTTTATTGGAATTGGAATGAATCTAAGGTAGATTTTGTTAACAAAAAAAAACACCAGGGTCCCCAATTGCCAATGTCAGCACTAACAACAACAAAATAACACGAACTTAAGATCTGCCAAATTTGACAGTCGAATAACAACAAAAAGAATTATCGTCACCAGCTGTAAACATTTATCGTCATGTACGTACTCGTGGTAGTTTCCCCCACAACGAATCTTCTTTTTGTTTTACTAACTAACATTGGCTAGGAAATTAGAAAGCATGAAATTGTATTTAGATTCTTTCGACGGCTAATTTGTTGTTAGGCGCTAGCAGATAGTTACTAAAGATATGATAGAATGTTGTTAACATTTGTTAGAGATAGGCGAATGGAAGTATGGTTTTGGAAAAAGAGACATTTTTAGAGGCCAATTTCCATTAGTTGGTTTTGCTAATAAAATACCAGGATGGAAAAGATTATTCGAAATAGTTTTATTTCGTATTTGGTTATAGTTTTTTTCATACTTTCGAAAATATGTGGAATAACTTTTGTGTATGGACTGAATTCAGGAAGTGTTTTTCCTTTTGGATAATTCTACATTTTCCACCTTAAATAATATGTACGACCTCGAAACTTCATTCAAACACTATCGAAACACATTCGAAACCATAGTAGCTGTCGTCGATGATGGTCGAGTATCGAAATGCGCGAACCTACCCCAGTTTACTATTATAACTTATAATTTATAAGGTCCCAATTTTTTTTTATAGTGCTAAGGGTCCCGTTTGCCATTTTAAAAAAGGGAGTTACTGACTCTTAGTCTTAGAGGATCGATCGTCGACATGCATGCCGATATTGCATCAACAATCCAACAAACCTGTTTCCAGGAATTTTACCTGGATTAGTTTTATTTTCACCCCAAAATTAGACTCCGTCAGTACAAATAAGAGAATCCCTTTATGCTCTTGTTTTTGACAGAAAGACAAACTAAATACAAATAGAATAAGTAACTTGAAGTGTCGTTGATTAAAATAATAAAGTTCAATTGATGAGGGTTCTTCTTTTCTCTTTTTTTTTTTGTTCACATTTCATCATCACTTTTAAAGTACAGACTTGCTTGGTTGATTGATTGGTTGATGAGTGAAGTGCACAGATTTTTGTTTTTCACCACAAATCCAGAGTATCCGTGCAAATTTAATAATTACACAAAAGCAAGAAAGAAATTATTCCTTTTTTGTTGTTGTTTGTATTTTGTTCGATTCGACCACAAGAAACAAATCCAGTAATTCGCACCTTATTAACACACTTGTAAAACTCCAGTCGATACGTTAACCGCTTTGCTTTTAAGAATTTTTGATTCCGCAATGAAATGCAAGAACAACAAAAACAATAAACGAGAACGAGAACAAGAAGCACACACAACAGTTATGCGCCAAAGTGGTGTTGGTCGGACGGTCGGTCGGTCGGACGGTCAGTCGATCGGCACACAAAAGCACACTTGTTCTTCGAATCCAGCGAGGAGGATGGCCAAGAAAGCGGCTCACCACAAAATACCACAGACAGTAAGACAGTACAACTACGGCACAGAAGACACACGTGTGAACTCGACGAGCGACGAACGCGAAATACGCGATCCAAGCGATACTTTCTTTGGCCTCGTATCGTATCTGTTGGCGGTTGGGAGATGCTACCACCGCTTTCGTTTGAGACAACTTTTTACACGATCACCGCTTGAATGGATGCGAGAATTGAGCGAAGAACTTGTTACTGCCGTGGACAGTGGAGTGTTTTGAGTTAGTTTCTTTCTCCGAGTTGCCGCTGTTGGTGCTAGTGTGGTTCTGTTTTCTTTCTTTCAGGTGATCTTGGTGGATGGATCGGATGGATCGTTTGGTGGCTTTGTAACTGAAATTGAAGCAGACAAGTGCATTTGATTGTCGTCACGTCGGATTTTGCCTTGATTTGGTTTTATAGAGCAGAGCAGTGTGTGTGTGGAGCTGGACTGTGGAGTTGAAATTTGTGGAGTTTAGTTGGCTGATGTGCACTTGACTCGAGCGAAATTTCTGCTTTGGCAGTTGTGCTCAATTAGAGTTGAAATGTTGTTGTTGTTCTTCAACTGTTTCCACAATTGTTGTTGCTGCTGCGTTTTGTTGTTTGGAGAAAAGTTGTCAATCGGGACCGACTGACTGACTGCAGATTTAGCCGTTTGTCGTTCTACTGGCTCTTGCTCACTGTGATTTTTCACCCAAATGCATTCCAAATCCGGTTAAATTAATATTGCAATCGTAGAGAAAAGTTGCTGCTTTGCTAAGTTGTTGCTGTTGTGTGGATGGCATTTGCCGGTGATGGCTACCGAGCTGTTGGAATTCATAATGAGGCTTTATGTGGCAGCCTTGAACCTTTTTTTTTATATCTTATGCAATCGAAAGAATGGTCTATTGATAGTCGCAGTGCAGACAAGTTTCATTTGATATAGGGACGTACCTTGCCCCTTCAACTTAAACCAACCGAAAGTGATCGGCGAGATGGCATTTGTGTGGTTCATAGGATCAAATTTTGAGTTAGTTGTACCATTTTGGCCATGGATGTACACAATGTCTTACAGCCCCCCATAAATATAATAACAGAATCCAAGTACATCAATAATCTCCAAAAAAAAATACAGATCCTCGAAGGTGACCATTCGCAGTAATGCAATAGGAGTTTTATCCTTGGAAAATAAGCAAACGAAAACTCAATAAATATGAAATTCTCACCAAAAACCGAACCTAACTCATCAAAGGCAAATCACAAATGTGTGAAAAAGAATGAAACTCTACCAAATCATTCTTTTTTTTTTTACCAATATCCTGTTAAAGCACAATTGTTTTCGCAATTTCAAAATCGCAATCACAACAGAATAAAAACCAAATAAAAAAAACCCTCACAGCGGAAGATGCATTCGTCTCTTGAATCTCAAACATTCCAGAAAACAGGTGATAACTTCACAAAAAAAGAAGCAGAAAAAATAATACAAATACCAATATGGTAATTTCCTTTTTTGAATTGCAATCCACAAAACCAACATCACTCAATGCCGCCAGTTACATCCAAGCTCAATTTCGAATCGAGTGAGTGGATAAGCGAGCATGGATTCAGAGATGTGCGCTCTTGAACTTGAACTTCAGCCAATGCGTGGAGTTACTCCAAACTGATCTTGAGTGCAGAGGTGCTCTCGACTCGAAGAAGAACTTCGAGTTTGCTGGTTGGATATGGTGCTCGTATCGCCTTGATATCGCCTATCTTGTGTTGGCTGCATTCGCGGCTGTTGTTGATGTTGCTGCTGCTGGTTGCTTCAGTGTAAATAACTGAAAACCGCTAGATTTCGCATTGATGTGTGTTTTTGCACCACCACGACGACGAGGCAGGATGGTTAGTTAGATGGCAGCAGCCGCATAAGAGCGCATGCTTCGCCTGCTGCTGTTGTCTGCCTTGTCGATCCGTCGAAGCGAAGCCGCCTTGGATTGCGCGTCTTCTTTTCCGCCAATGTGTTTTGAAGGTTTTTTGTATTTGCTTATTTGTGCTGATTACACGTTTTTCTTTTCTTTTTCTTAGTTTTGCTGACTGACTCTCCGATGGGCTTCTGCTTCGGCTTCGGCAAACAGCAAACAGCATCTGCAGCTAAGCAAAGTCTGCTAACTCGTCTGGCTTGTGAGTTGGTCGAGATCGTCGCGGCTGTGGTCCGTGCCTTGTTGCTTAGTTGCTGCTGCAATGAACAGACGGACAAACGAAGAGGAAGTCTTCTCGTCTGCCCGTCTGCATTTGGAAAGTGGTTCGTGTTTGCATTTCTTTCATTTACTTAACCGATTTTTCTCCAACTTTTTTCTTTTTCTTGTGTTTTTATTAACTCCATTCGCTCGCTCGTACTCTTTCTAGCGGTTTGGCATTCTGTGTGGTGCATCTTGCTTCGCCTGGCATTGCTTCTCCAATCGATCCATCCGCGAAGGCGCAGACTCGCTTTTGCAATTGTGCCAACTTCAGGCAACACGACGTGGTCGACGAAGACGTTTCCATTTCTTGGAATTGATCGTTCGACACAGTCTTCATTGCTGCTTCGTTCGAATTCCTACTGCTACTGCTGTCTGAGGCATGTATGGTGCATGCTACCCCAGCAGTTAGACCCGGTCTTGTCTTCTTCTGCCTTATGATGCCCGCCAGCCTGCCTTCGCTTGTTCTCGTCCGCCCGATTAAATAATGTATTAGGGAGCCTGTGAATTTTGCAGCATTACGTTACCTGTGGTTGTTTCTGTTAATTTGTGTAATTATTCACTTGCACAAGCCTTGATAAGCTTCAACGCCGCCGCCGCCGTTGCGCCTGAAGCCGCTACGCGTCGCATTTTGCTCTGTGGTTTTCGTAATTAGCGCTGACAATGAGTATCGGAAGTATTAATCTAGCAGTTCTCCCTTGTTACTCTTGTTTGGCCCGATGGATTTGATTGATATCGATTCATTTTCCACATTTTAACAAACAATTAACAGTTTATTCTTGGTGATGTTTGCTTGATTTTAATCTTATTTTTTTTATAATTAATACAAAATTATACACAAATAGTAACGGTACTCGTAAATTGCTGGGTAGAATCAAAATCAAGTAGTGGTTTAAACTATTTGTTAACTTTGGGACGCTCCGTTACGGAGATATAAGCGTTTTAAGAAATTACATAGTCAACTCTTAATATCTGCGCTTCTAGGAAACAAATACTTATCTTCTGGTGCATGCTTGAATCCTCTATGATGCTCATAGCCACCATCCTAACCCAACCAATTTCCTTTGGTTTTCCTCTAAGCCTGGATAATGACTCAATTGGTTAAGTTCGACTGTGTCTGTTGTTGTACTCTGGCAAATGTTAATTGATAACAATCTCCGGTTGGTATGGGTCCTTACGCAAGTTTAAATCTAAATTAAATAAAAATATATACCCAAATAAAGTTCCTGTAGGCCTTCACATTAATTAACACTCTCATATATGTAAAAACATTCGAGCCGCCGCAAATGCAAATGCAAACGCAATGCAACTGCAGGCACTTCCGTATGCGGAAAAAAAACCAATTTGCATATCAAAGAAATCTCAACAAAGTGTTGGAAAAATATTTTAATGCGTCTACAAACACCGCCAGGGACAGACAGACGATCGGAGAAACACAGAAATAACAACAACAAAAACTGTACTGCCAACAACACCACAAATGTCATCAGTTTGAGGCGTACAATGTTGCCAAAAACTTCAGCAGCAACAGCAACTGTAGGAGGAGCAGCGCAGCAGCAGCCACAACAACATCAGCAGCATATTTGTACTGTTTCTCTGTTTTTTTCTTCTTTTTTTCTCTACTGCTGCAACACTGCAATTTGCTCTGTCATTGAGAGTTTTTCTATTTGTGGTCCGTCCGTTCGACCGTTTGTATTTGTATTTACATTTCAACAACAGCAACCAAGAAAAAAGGAAAATAAGAAACAAACGCAAAGTAGCAATTGTGGCAAGTGTTTTGCGCCTGCAAATGCGCTTTGTGCCATTTCGCGGTTTGGCGCGCTGCTGCTGCCAACAAATTCCCGCTCGCTCACTCATTTGTATTTGGCTCACAGCGGAGTCAGTCACTCAGCATTAGCCGCGATTCTTTTTTCCTCATTTCATTTCAGTTCAGTTTAATTTTTTTGTTAATTTTATTTCATTTCATTTCATTTGATTTTGTTTTATTTTAGCCCACTTTGAATTTGGCATCTTGGTTCGCGGTCTTCGGTCTTCGACTTTTCTTAACGTGTAAATTATCGCCTGCTCTTGACTGGAATCGGAATGAGGCTCGCATGCAGCTCTTGCTGCCAGATACACTTGTTACTTGGAGATATATTTATAAACTTTTTTTTTGTTGTATCAGCGATTTGCAGTTGTCTTGGATTTGGTTTGGCTGCGCTGCGCGCTGCTCCGACTCGGTCGTGCTTATTTGGCATTTAAGTAGCATTTTGTTTGCGTTAGATTTTAAGCGGTTTTTTGTTCTAGTTGCTGTTCATTGTTGTTGTTTGCTGTGGCGGTGGTTTGTTGGTTGGTGTGCTTTCCCAAAGATTTATGCCTTTTTAAGTCATTTAAGCCAACAATAGCGGCCAAACCCTTAAATACCATTTCGTCCATAACACTCACAGTGTTTACGGTTTGGCACCGTTTCTATTTGTGAGGGAGTGCATTGAATTGAAGTGTGCTGTGTGGCGAGCTGGGTGCTCTTGTGCGTTCTCAACACGCAGGTGGCGTTTTTATTTTTATTTTTTAATTAACCTTTTTATTTGGCAAGCGCAGTCAGTGGTTTTATCGAAGATTGCCTCAGCTATTTTTAGCACTTTTTCGTAGGGGAATTTCCCCTACCAACTTTTATACAATTAAATTATGTATCTTTATACTTTAGTACGTAAATTTTAATAGAATATTCGGTCTGTTATTCCATACCAAGAAAATAAACATTGACTGTTTAAAAGACCATTTTATGCAGCACTTCACACTTTGTAGTTTTTTCGAATTTGGCTTTTCGAATATTAGAAATTATATTTTTTTTTTATTTTCTCACTTTGAGTTTAATGTCGACGTTAAGTCACAGTTAAGTGATTTCCCAATGAATTGAAAAAAATAGTAAGAGAATTATCTTTGCCCTGACCGAATAAATAAATAAATAAATTGTTTGTTAAATTTACGAACAGTTAAGAGAGATACAACTGTTCAGCCTGATATGTATAGGAAAATGTATAGTCCCCTGTTCTTCATCTAGGCAGCTTTTATTGGGAGAGATCTAAACTCCTGGTTACTTACCTGGTAGTGATCTAACGCCTACGATTGTGAGCAAATTCCATGTTTCTAGTGGTCATATGACCTTTTACTTCGCACAGTTTCTACCCGCCAGGCCTGTCCGTTGGGGACACTTCGTTAGTTTACAAATGCCCATCAAAGCTAAACATGCCACTGATCTGCTAGATCTTTAAGTAATTTGCGCCAACTAAGTACTGTTATGAATGTCAGACAAGATGCAAATATCTGTTGTCAATACATTAATTGCCTTGAGACAAGTGGCGACTACCAAATTGCTTAAAATTGTTTCAAAATTCAATGTACTACCTACGAATATGTATGACACTCCAAATTTCTCCACGATGTTCGTGAAAATATTTTTGTTTTGACAACATAATCAACCGATTTGAAAGACAGACAACAAGAGACCACGGAAAAAAAAACAACGGTACAAAATGATTATAACAATTACGACAAACAAACACCAAGAACGACAACAGCAAAAGCAGCAACATCCGACATGAATACAATCGATCCGTCACCGACTTTGTCTGGAAAGAAAGTAGAAGAATTGATACCAACCAAATGTTTCTACACGAAAGAATATTTTGTATAAACGTAAAATAGCCACTTCATTGTGAATATTTGCGCGTCGTATTATTTCAATTTGTTTGCATGATCATTCGAAAATTGTAGACGACGCGTCAAGAGATCGAGAGATTGTGGGTCACCATTCGAGCGAGCGCAGCAGCACCTGTATTTTATTGTGGTGTTAGCTGATTATGTCGAACATCGTAGTACGGCAGTGAGTTTTTTTTTTTCTTGCATTCGTAAAAAAACGTGTTGAAATTTTTTCTTTTCCCATTTTGTATAGTTAACAAATAATGGATTTGATTTGACATCAGCGCTTCTGTCGGCTGGGCAATTGGTGGTAGTACAGACATTTGATTACCACTTGTTGTCCAACTATCGCTATGATGAATGCTTTCGAGGACAATGCTCAATAATTTCCACTTTGTATATCAAATTACACCTATAAAGGCAGAGATCACGATAGCCAACTCTTGGTGTTTTTAATCCATCCATCCTAAGCGGCCATAGCATCACATTCGCGTCATGTGCCTTATTATGTCTTCGTCAGTCATATTCTTAATTTTAGCTTACCACACAGTGCGATCAGCATTTTAGCACAATATTAGTCGTAATCTCCAATCACAACTCGGCAGAAGTGAGTGGTCCGGACCAAAGCCAGAAACCCGACGCAAAAGTGTCGAACCATAAAAACGATGAACTGGATGCGTTTTGACCATTTAAGAGCATACATTTACTAACATTACGGCAGCAAAATCAACAACAACATCAACAACCAATACATTCTAGCTGCAATCACAATCGCTTCTGTTCTGATCCAAAAAAGGTTGAACATTCGAAAAGCTAGGCCAGTCAGCGTGTACCATTTCCAGGTTGGGTTTGCTGCTTGCCTACAAGAATTCACGCTAAAGAGACTTGGACTTGGCTTAACTGCAACTGCGTGCAATGACCGCTGATGAACGCGCGGTGACTGGAACTCGCGCCTAAATAAATAAAGGCAAAAAATAATTATTATGATTTACTGTATTGGCCGCTGCCGATAGAATGCCAATGGTTGGCTGGTTGCCGTCGTTCGATTGACGCTTGAATGTCAAGTATTTTAATGCACCATTCAATCCATCAATAATGTAGCATTGCAGCAGCAAAAGCAACAACATCGGCAGCTGCCGCAGACACATCATCGTTGTCATTATAGTCTTCCTCATCAGGCTGCGGAAGAGTTGGTAGAGTCAGAAGAAGCCATCAACTATCAGAAATAAGCAATGTTTGCTTTAATCCATTTTCATTGGAATTGAAAATCGGCCTACGACACTCGTCGTTGTTGTCTTCCTTGGCAATTTATTGTGTGGCCGCTCAGATGGAATAATTTTCCATTTTTTCTTTAGAATTTTACGCTCTTCAGTTTGCTACACGGATGTGATCTGTTTGGAAAAAGTCCTTACTGAAAGTGGTCGAAGTATGGTGGGAAACGGTGCCGCAAGCGCAAACGTCTTCATTTCCTTGTTCGTGAGTTATGTTCACGAGTACTTACTTAAGAGTAGGGATTGATGTACATGTAGTTCATAAAATCTTCCGATAAAGTTATGTTTGCGTCAAGTTTTATTCAAGTCCTAGTGTACTTAGAGTGTATTATACTTAATTTATATAAATACTATTCAATTCTAACACTATCCTTAGCGCTCATAATTACAAATCAACATTAAATTGTACAATGATTGTGTCTTCGTTAAGCTATTTTACAGATCGTTCCTTTTAAAGCATTTAAACCTTTAAAATTCTCTTACAAAACTATGCCGAGATTAACTTATTTACACTTGAAATTCACGTAATTATTTGATCTCATGTCGAACGTTTTTCTTTTCTCGCTTTCGTTCCGGCAGGAAAAAGCCCATGAAACAAAGCACACAAACAATGCCCAGTATAACCCAGAATACCATATCACAGTTACTGAATATAATCTGGCCCATGACATTGCTGCCAGCCACTGCACCCAAGCGGCCGATCATCATGATGAAACACATGCCCATCGCATTGATATTGGTGGGGAAGAACTCCATGGAAATGGTGCTGACAATGCCTCCACAATTGCCCACACCCATGATTAAAGTGAGCAGGATCACGGCAACGGAGAACTCGGAGACCCAATGGATAACAGTCACACATATGCCGCAAATGACCAGCCAGCCAACTGAGGATAGATACAAGTTGAGGTTAATTAAGTATGCCGAACATTCCATCATTCGACTAGAACTCACTCAACAGATTCTTCTTGCCCAAAAGGTCAATGGTGAAAGCGAAAATCAAATAAAATATGGTGAAGGCTACACCGATTATGATCAGAACTTGAAACATGAAGATATCCATATCTCCAGCACAAATATCTGCCGTCTGAGCACCCGTCGTGTCCATGTGGTTTATTATATGACACACACGCAAACCCTGGCCCGACTTGATTACCAATTCGTTCAGAATTGTGGGGAACCTGAAAAGTGTAGAAAATGCATTTCGAAGGAGTCCAGTGGATTTCCTAAAATTTCCCTTACCACATGAAAGTACCCTGTGAGACACCATATATCACAAACATGATGAGGCAAATGTTGATCGTGTGCAAGCAGCGTTCCTTGGCAAACAGAGGTACAGTCTGGCCCCAAATCATTTTCAAGGCATCTTTAAGGCCATGAATGTCCGCCAAACTAGCGCCGGCAGTCTGTAAGACTATACTCTTCACAGGGTACTCCTCGCGTGATCGGCCCGTGTTTTTGGAATACATGGTGCGTAAGATTTCCAAGGCACCGTCATGATCACCTTGGACCAGCACGTATTTCGGCGTCTCGGGTAGAGCGAACAGGCCGCATAGGGCCAGAATCGACAGCACTGAATTCACAATCAAAAGAATGCGCCACGATGAAAAGGTCATGCCAAAGACGGCCGTCTCAATGTTTAGGGGCAGAATGCCAATGGCCATTGCTGTAATCAAGTAAAGAGAGTGCATAAGTATGCATATGAAATTCACACCTACACTACTTACCCGGCAAATAGATCAAAGCCAACGGCATGAAGCCCGACAGCAGCGTCACGTGACGTACACGTGTGCGATTGCCGTGAAACTCGCCGCACAAGCTGAAAACGCACGCCTGGCCGCCCGATATGAAGAAGCCGTTGAAGAAGCGAAACACGATCAACATCCAGATGTTGACGGAAAATGCCGATATGATCGTGGCCACGGCACTCAATATCAAGGCATATCGTAGCGTGCGCACACGCCCCCACGTGTCTGCCAAGAAGCCCATCGCATGCGAACTCAAGACGACACCCAGGAAGCCCGCCGATGCGAGGATGCCCTGTTCGGCCAGCGTACACGCCAGATCACATTTCACCGAGGGCAGTATGATGCTGACGCCCATTATTTCCACCATCACCGCCATGAAGCATAGACCGCAGATGAGTAGCAACAGGTAATGGAATTTGCCCACTTGTGTCAGCGTAACGGCATCTTCGAAGGTGTGAGCGGGTTGAGGTTGTGACTTGCCATTCTTTTGAGAGCCTGGAACAAAAATAGCAAATGGTTGAAGAAAACGTACTTATGCTATTTCAAAGGGTTGAGATTTGCATATGAAATTTTAATCAGCTTTGAGTCCATCATTCGGTTTTGGATTTGTCAATCACAATTGGCAATGTGTTTATGTAAATTCGATTTTACCCATGAAATTCAAATCAAATTTCAATTTTTATTCCATTCAGTCTCTGTTCTAAGGCCGCACGATGACTACCAATACGGACGACTCGTTGTCCAGTGAAGAGGTTATTGTACCCAAGGAAGAACCCACATTTTTCGAATCGAAACTTTTTCGCTGGATTTCCTTATTTCTATATCTCGGCGGTATCAGCGGTCTGGGCATGGTGTTATTCTTTTATTATTTATTATTTTTTGATTCTGGAATGCCGGATATACATCTGAAGTTTCCGATATCAATTGACGGCAAACCAGTGCAAAAAATTCAAAGTTATCAATAGATGGTGAGTTTCTTAATTTTGTAGGCATAAGAAACTGTTTTGTCTTACTGTAAGTACTGTAAGTATCAGTAAAAAGAAGATAACACTGTTCGACAAATTGAAAGTTTTTGTGTTTTTTTTTTGTTTGATTAATTTTTAATTTAAAAAAAAAATTCTAATAATAAAAAAAATTTGTATTTAACATTTTGTTTTAATAAAAAAAATTTGTTATAACTTATATAATATTTTTAAAGTTTACTAACATTTGAATATGTTTTGTTAAGTATTTTGTAATGCTTTCAAATCGAACAATATTTTCACACCAGTGTACCGCAACCAACACATGAGGTAATTAGATGAAAACAGAGAAGAAAAAATAAAACCACCACAAACCATGTAAATAATTGGAAAACCGCAAAAAATAAGGTCTGCCTCGTCGCATTTTCTTTGAACGCTTCTCAGTTAGACTTGAGAATTGTAGATGTAAGTGATTGAATACCAACACAAAACTCGTCAACGGAAGTCATTAGTTTTTAAAATTCGCACGAAACGTGACTTTTTTGGAAAAATTTAAATTTAAAAAACACTTTAATTCAATTGAATAAAATGTTGGCCACTGGCGGACCGCCAGCGGACGCTAGCAAAGATGAGGAGATTACGGTAGCCAAAACAGAAGATTTCTTCGCATCGAAAACATTTCGTCTATTGACACTGGGACTGTATATGGCTGGGGTGTCTGGCATGGGCATGACATTGGCCATGTATTATATGTTCATTTGGGACTCGAGTATGCCGCCACTACCGGAATATAAACACGCGCATCATGCGGGCTAAAAATTGCGCGCATTTTTCTCAAATTTCGGTAAGTGATGATAGATAGTAATCGCTTATGATCGCTTATGATCGCCTATAACAGCAATTGGTACTCAATACCCTACATCCAAAGGAAATGGTTACTATTACTTCTCGTCAATTGGCCAATTGTCTCTTAGTCGTTACTTTTTCTCTGCATCACTTCACTGGCAAGCACTTGCGATGGTTGGCGGGATTTATTTGCGCCACTTCAGCACATTTCAGCAAATGCCTCATACGAAAGTTGACAACGCATTTTGTTGCGAATTAATCCCATTGTTCCGTTTGATTAAACCTGTCAGTCAGTCAAACTAAAACATGTGCCCTCACTTACTGGACTTGATAGTCCACTTGAAGCATTTACCATTTGCCAATTTCATTGTTAAACGCGATTTTGATTTAATTTCATTACAATTTCAATTCGGTTGCCTGCAAAATGGCCGCAACACTAACAAAAGTTGTGAATATCATCGAATCGAATGTTAACAATGAACAAAGTTCATTGAACGATCTCGATGATGCTGCACCAGCACCAGCAGCAGCTGCGGCGTCTGTCGCATCGACGCCTCCACGAATCCGTTCAATTCACGGGACTTTCATGGGACCAGGACGTCCAATGCCGATGCCAATTGAGGAGCTGCTGTACGCAAAGCCCACATTTTCGGAACGTTTTATGCGCTACTTAATGGTGGTCATCTATGTGTGTGGCCTATGCAGTTTGGGCTTTGTTCTGTCGGTCTATCATTTTTTCTTTTGGGACTCGAAAATGCCACCAGTTTATAAGCCAGCCACCAAGAAACCAACATTCTTTGTGAAACCGTAAACTGTGTCGCGGTGTGGACTCTCTCTCTCTCTCTCTCTCTCTCTCTCTCTCAACTGAATGTATAAGGTAAACGATTTTTGCGATAATTATACAAGTAGTTTAGTGTAATTGGACAGACAATCAGTTTAATTTCTAATACGCTCACGTTATTCAATATTCTTAAGGTAATTTAAGGAAATTCCAAGAATGCCTGCTTATGTCATAGTCTGTCTTCAAGCCAAGCCATGCATGTGGTATGTGGCTACGATTTGTTTTTCTACTTTGCCATTTAAATAACCTCTTAACATAGTTTTCTGCACTGGGAAGCCTTTCAAAATCAAATCAATAACGCATACTGCTGGCATCAATCGATAATATAAAAAAGAAAAGTGATTTTGAGTGAAGGGGTGCAAATAGACTAATGAAAATGCATGTAATGCTAATAATTTTTGTTAAATTTGTTGTTGTGACTGAAGTCTAAGGAGTTAAAAAAAAGAAACCAAAACATTGTCGATAAAGAAAATAGTGGTCATACTTTAAAAATGGTGCCAAATTTATTGGAAAATTTTGTATTGCAAATGGGAAAAAATCCCATCAAATTTTCGAGATATTCACCAAGTGTTGATTTCCGCAGTCGTGCAAATATAACAGGCTCTAATCGAATCAGCATATCAAATTAATGGTAATAATTAAGTTAACGCTTCACAATTGGCTCGGAAAGGATGCAAACTTTTTCCCATACAAATTTTGACAGAAAGTTTACACGGTTCACATCGTTTACGGGGGTTTCGCAAGTTAGATACAATCCATTAATGAACAAGTATATGAATAAACTTGAAATGTTGGTGGCGATCAACTTCCGTCGATGACCGTTTAATGTACACTTTCAATGTTCGGTCTTCAATGATCGGCAGAAATCATTTTTATTTAAAAAATCATTGGATGGTTTGCGTAAATTGTTCGCTTCCACTGGTATCTATAGACATGCCTAAATTTTTTCGTGCTTATTTGCCATCTTGTTCTGGAATTTTAATGGTGCAAACATAATCTCGAAAGTATCACGAATCTTTCAATATTCCATAGCTATTGACTACAATGGAACACCAGTGGGAAACGCTTACCACATAATTTAACAAATAAGATTCACGTCTCCCACCAAAAGAATGACATTGTGGATTTCTATGAAAAATAATTCTATAGAATAAAAATTTTACAGTGTAAGCAAAAAATGTTCGAAAACTGCTAAAAATATTGTAAAGAACCTTAAGTTTTATGGCTTGATTTGTTAAGAAACAATTAACAATTTTTGTTAGAACCTTTCTGTTAAAATTTGTACTATTTTGTTCCCCACAATATCTATAGCGAAAAAACCAATACTAACTCGATTGGACAAAACTATTTCATGTCTGCACCATTTACCCGAAACTAAAACTTTCAACATTATTAACTGTCTCTACCAAAAATGTTCCAAATTCTACCCAAACGATGAGCTAAACTTCTGCTCCATATTTCTATGCCAAGTATTTGTAATCATATTTTCACACATTCCTGCACACGACACCACACCCATATCAATTGGCTGTCACAAAAAGTTTTTATTCTCTACTGAGCGAAATTTAACCTATATTCCCATTTCAAATACATAAAATGCATTTTTCATTTAAACGACACAGTTCCATAAATCTTAAATTACAAAAGCGCAAATTCGTCCTCGCACCAGCCAACTACCCGCTACCGCACACAGGTGTGCCTGTGTTTGGCACTTACCTTTTACCCTGTTTTGGAGGCCAAAATTAAATTCACAAACTGTAATTTGCACAAAACAAATTTCCTACCACATTTGCACTACTACAGCGGGCCACTTTGTCGTTGAGTTGAGAATATGGATTTATTTTTTCAATGCTACCACCGAAGAATTTCCTACTACACATACACCGCACATACACGAACAATGCATAAAGCAGTGTAAACGGCAGCAGCCTGTGTGAGCCTAGCGGCAGTGAAACATGCACTGCTTCTGCACTGCTTACACCCTCCACAATTGCCTCCCGTCTATAGCCAGCTCTTTCCTTTCGATAGTGTATAAAAATTGCATGTTGTCCTAGTGACCCAATTGCAGTTCATTAACCTCTGCCATAAATCCGTTACATCAAGCGAAAGTCCCACCAACAACAACGATGAAGGAGCCCAGCTCTAGGACGGGGCGAAAGTGGGCGGTGCGAGCCCTGCAATTGCAAACGATAGTAGGTAGTTGGTAGTAGAGTAATAAGTTCGTATTGTGTGCACTGTACACACCCCACACCGTACTTGGACGTAGTTGCTTGGGGATGGGTCTCTAACCAGAGTACAGACACAAGATGCAGGATTTCTTTGCAGCACATTCTCATTTAGCGAATTTAATTGCTGATAATTGCTGATAATACATTTTAAAAACTTTTAAAAAAATAATATATTTTTTTTTTTGTTTTTAATATTTGTTTTTATAATATATAATTTATCAACGAATAAAATGCTAACATTTGAGTTCGAAATTCAACTATTTTAATAATGGAGAAAGAATTATTTTGATATACCAACTGACGACTAACGTATTATGTAGTAACAAGTGCATTTTTACCGGATATAAACTTTAATCGAATTGTTTTTACAACGCCATTGTCTTTCATTGTTTATCTTCTAAAAAAAAACAATTAAATTTTCCCCAATTTGTTTACATTTTCTGTATTTTATTTTCCACTCTCTTCTACCACACATTACATATATACTACACTGTACATTGAGTAATACAAAAACAAAACTACAATTCCACATATTTTACCTCTCACGTTTTATAAACCAAATATTGATGTGCCTGTGATTTTGTTTATAAAAAAATTATTTTTAGAGAAGCGTATTTTGAGTGAAGCCGTCCGAACTTATCGTACAAAACCCTAGTAGCGGTAATTGTGAACGAAAAAAAAAGGAAAGAACATATTTTTAATTGAGTTCTTTGAAGTGAAAACTAATTTCTCACAAATGTTGTATTGAACAAGAAATATTCTACATTAAAATAATTATGTTTACATTAAAAACTTGAGTTCAGCGATCACAACTAATTTATAAATACTCATCCAAATACAAGCACTCCTCGGCTTTTCTCCATTCCTTGTAAGTTGATTCCTTGTAACCAGTGTCATATTTAAACTAAATTAAAAATACCTTCAAAATAGTTTCCCTTTATGTGTAGAGAAAATTACTTAATTTCTAAGTACCGGTTACCCATTGCGCACTTAAGTAAAGATTCGCCCTCCAATAGGCTTCAGTCTAAACTTAAGTAACCACTGACGGCCACTTCAAATCACCAAATCATGGCTGATTGGCGAAAAAGCGCTGCTAGGATGGGACACACTGCACTTTCAATTTTTTTACTTGATCGCATTTGGTTCACGCTCGAAAAATGGATAAGGGTCGTGCATCGGTTGTGCGGCGGTCCGGAGTACAACCAGTATACTGGCACAATTGCTGTTCGTTGCAAATTGCTGCACCAAATTACTCCTGCGGCGAGCGCTCACCCCAATACCCACAACCGCTGCCACCCACAAACGCCTTCGGTGTGGAGCCAGCAAGGAAATAGAACGACCGAGGACCTTCGTGCCAATTCGTACGCTTTCGATTCGCAGACAAAAAAAAGTGCTGCTTCGCTTTCGGTTGCCAAATCATTTCAGTTGCAGTTGTTTGGCGCGCCGGAACGCGATATATTTCGAACGCATTTTCAAAATACGAAATTTTTCGAAAAAATAAAATAAAATAACAAAACTCTCACGCACACACAAAAAAAACGCTAAAGAACTCAAATAATACGACAATAAAATTAAAACGAAAATAAAATAAAATAAAAATAAAAGTTCTCCTAAAAGAAAATCGCACAATTTTGTAACAATTGCATTTGGAAATATTATTCTAACGAACATATCGAAAAGGAGATATGATATAAGCCACTTTACACTTTAACTACATTCGAAAAAATTCTAAAAAGGGGTGTGCGTCGCTGTGATTCCTCAAAGTCAAAACCATTATTATTCTAATTACATTGGCCGTATCGCGCACAAATCAGACGTAATGAATTCAAAAGTGGGCTCACTCGAGGAGAAAGTGAAACTGCCGCCGACCGAGACCATCAGCCGCTGCTATCAGCCGCAGGGCAACCGTAAGTAAAGTAAATTATAAACTAAGATCAACGCCTGTATTTATTTGCCACGGTGTAGCCTATAAATAAATAAATAAAATCTTCAATATTATACAACACTTTTATTAAATTTGTTTTTTTAAGGTAAGGTCATACGCATCCTCACAGTGGCAGTGTATGTCCTTTGCGTTTCGCTGGCGGCAATAATGCTCTCGCTTTACTATATTTTCATATGGGATCCGACTATACGCCCATTTGTGACAAAGGGCAATAATTGTGGTAAGCCTACAAGTATCAATAGAGGAAGAACAGAAAATATAAACAACAACAACAAGAATTATAGTGCAATGAATGAGGCCAGAGGCTCAACAAAATTTATTGAATTGAACGGAATTGGTCAAGAGTGTAAGGGCATCTATCTACCTACCACTCTGAAATAGAAACTAACAAAAAGTGGGTTAGTGATATGAAAAGTGCTACGCCTATTTTAGTCATTGTTGCTTGTGTTGTTGTTGTTATTGTTGTTTTTGTTGTTATTCGCTTGCAGTGTTGCAAATCTACTCGAAATTGGGTCAATGGGGTATTGCACGATATGATGTATGAGTGTGTTAGTGTGATTTTCTTATGTATGTATATGCAATGTGAATGAGTTGTTGTTTCTGCGGTTTGAGTGTGTGTATGTGTACGATTTGCAGGTCAAAAATCGTATAAATATTTACTGAGTCACTCACGGGTCACTCACAACTGTATTCATTCCATTCCACTCACTTCTTCCCTCTTAATTCTTTATTTATTTATTCAAGAATTTTTTTCACTTCTTTTGTTTATTTAACATTAAATTTGGCGATTTTGATTTAGTTCACTCAAGGTAAATTCTTTGCAAGGTTAACCAACAAGTGTAATCGATTTTGGAAAAGTGTATACAAAAATTCATAGAATTTGGTAAACATTTTTTACATAAATGTGATTTAGCAGAAGTTTAAACTATTTCAATTATGAATTTTGTTTTTTTTTTAACTTATTGTATTTAATTTGACGGAAGAGTCCAAATCTTTAAGGGAAACATACAACAGTCTCAAAATCGTCACGAGAATCGTTTCGAGCAAAAACTTTATGTATTTATTCGAACATTAATTTAATCGCTTTTCCACTCATAATAATAATCGCGAAAAATCCCCTTTTGCTCTTTCAGACAAAATTGTGATACCGGAGAAAATAGCAATACGCCTACTCAATTCATCGGAAGTGACCGCCGAACAATTCTACAAACACATACTCGATCAATATCGCATAGTCAACCAACTGCAACAGCAACGCCAACAATTCCTGCAAAAGCAACACATACAACTGCAACAATTGGCGGCGGCAAATAAGTTTCAGGAAATCTTCGCCACAGCGACAATAATCCAATCGAATCCACGCGACCCCCTCAAAAAGCCCATAACGCCAACGAACGGAACATTTCTGCTGGAGCCACCACCCCCACCACCGCCAATTTCGCTGGGTGGCAACGTAGCCGAACAAATGATGACACCCATACTGGAAGCAGCCCCTGCTACCGCCACACATCTCAAGCGCAAGCAACATCGAAAGCACTACGGCCACCATAGACACAGTACACGCAAGAGCCACAAGAAGAACGCACCACCCAGCCTCCTCCCCGAACTGAGTCCGAGCGAACAGTTCGTGGTGAACGAGCAATTGAATGCGCCCGCCGACTTTGTACAGGATGGCGGGAAGCCCCACCAACCGACCTACTACACTCCCATGCCAATTCCTTTGATATTGAATTCCAAAGAAGAAACCAAACGTCCGCACCACACGCACTCCGATCGAAAGTACTCGGGTGCCCAGGCGAGGAAACGTACCACTTCAGCATCCATTTCCGGCTATGATGATGCGCGCACATATCTGAATCCGTTCCTGACCGGCGAACTGATATTCGAAAAATAATTGGCGCACTAAAAACAAGAGCTGGACAAACATTTACTTTAAAGATGGTTTGGTGAAAGAAAATACTTGCAGTTGGTGGTGACATAGCAAGACGACCTAATAACTCATAAACTAATAACAGAAAAGCAAAAATACAGCGCCATATCACGAAACATATTTTCGAAATGCATACATACAAGTACATATATATATCTACGTCAATATCAAACTATAAGACAACCTATAGGTTACCTACGAATTATAACAAAAATATATACATAAATGTTAGCTGGTCATAAAGAATATAACAGAAACAAAACCAAAGAAAACATAAGTAAAATCCCATTCAGCCATTTTAGAACACTTTTACACACACACACACACTCGCGCATTAGATGAGCAATTAATTAATCGTACATAAATACATCCAATTAGAGAAAATCACACGGCATCGTTTGGAAATGGGTCTTAGAGCAAAAACCAAAACACAGTAAAAAGCTAAATAAATTAAGCCAAAAGCATTATTGACTGTCAAAGCGTATCGGAAATTAAATACTGTACCGGGCCATCCTATCAACCTGTAAGACAAACATCAAATAAAATGGAATTTAAAAAAATGTTAACGAAAAAGTGTTTTCAATTCTTTTTTCCCAGTGTATATTTATGTGAATAATCGAGATCATAATTGCATTCCTTTTCGATTTCACTTTCCGTTTAAAATCATTTCTTTTTACCAATTCACCTGTTGTACAATGTCACATTAATCTCCAAGTAAATATAGCATGTGCTAGAGTATCGTAAAGATATACTCATATAATGTACAGACGTAATATGATGAACTATTGTTGCTTTTGATAAATGTTTGCGCGTGGCCATAAATTCTGATAAATGACTTTCATTTTTCATCTCGAAAGAGTTTGCATTTTTTTTTTAAATCTCACCACCGAAGAAGAAGATTAACTGAGATATTTGTTAAGTCACTGAAATTTATGATAATATTCCTTTGTTTCACTTAAACGTGTTAAACTCTATTTGGTTTAATTAATATTTTGTGTTAATTTGTAAACATTTGAATGAATTGTATGCTAAAAGGGGTTAAGTCCGGTAAATGTCAAATTTACCTTGGTACAAAAATTATGTAATATTGAGAAATCTCTCAGCTTGAGTTGATTAATTTCTTTGATGTAATTTAAGATTTCTCAACAGTAAATTCAGTTGAAAAAAAACAACAACAAAAGAAGAAGGATATTGGAGAATAGTCATCGAAATGGGAGCTGACAAAAGAGACACATCTATCACTCAAGCATTATTTTGTATGTCGACTTTGACACACGGAACTAGACCTATTAAAAAACTAACAGTCCTTGACGGAATATTTAAAAAGGGTTTTTGGTACCTTGCCGCTTCATAAACAAATCGACTTTCTTACTATGAAAAGGTTTAACTAAAATAAGCTCTCATTTCTCCGTCTTATTGCTTGATCTTGATTAAGGTAAGGAAAAGTATTTATTGAACTAAAGTATAAACTAATTTTAGATGTTAAACACTTTATAAACATTTAAATAATAAAGCTCAGTTTGTGAGAAAAGGCAATTAAAATCTCAAAATCAATTGCTCCTGCTATTAAAGAAAACTCTCTAAACGGAGCAGAACCCAATACAGCCACAGATTCCAGTACATGTTCGACAACATAAAAAAACTGTGGTAGAGGGAAATTTACAGGCATTCTCACTTGGATAGTTGGTTTGACACTTGAAAATAATGAGGGTATTCATTTAAACAACTGTCAAATTTCATATGCTCATCTGAACAACTGAATCGTTTCCGAGGGGTTTCCCACTTTAAATGAATCACCCTAATGTTTCACCGTCTATCAAATGTTTTTCTCACATCGATTTTTAAGTAGAGAATATAAATTTGGATAATTTTGGTCACTCTGATGTTCGTAGCTCATCTATTTTTCAAGTGTTTGGTACGGTTTGAAATAAAGAATCCTTTGCAATACCCAAACCATCAGTAACAGATACCAAATTTAAATATAAAAAATGTGTACTTACCCAATTCCTTTTCGAATTCCACCATAAAAGCGGGATTATCCATTTTGCAAAATTTAGTTTTAAATTGGAACAATTAACTCGAAACAAAGAAATTTTGGAAATTTCTTTTACTTTTTTCTTTTACACGTGCGTATATTATTTCGTTACACTTTTCAGCTTATGATTACAAAATTATTAAACTAAATTTTGTTGGAGTTATCACATTTCAGCAAAGAGAATAACCACAACTGCCGCACACAGTGTAACCCGGTCAACTAGAAGCGCTGTGTTCCGCCAAACGAATGAGCCACGAAATTACCTGACGTTGCATTTTAATAGAAATTCTGCTAAAAATTTAAGAAATGAAAGAACACAAAACATTTAACTGCTTTTTATTACAAGTTTTTATTTTTTTGCCGAGAGCAATTTCAGCACATTTTCGCGATATCGCACTTAGTACGGCAGATAGGAGGTTAGTTTATAAAAAAAACGAACGAAAATACGTTAACCAGATGTAAAGAAAGGCGGATATCTTCCATTCACAGTAGAGATGCCATAAAGAACAAAAAAAAAGATGAAATAAACGCTCGAGATAACCAACCGTCTCGGAATCAGATAAAAAACCTATTGCTAACAATGATTGTGAAATCTTTCCTCCGATGTTGTTCTTTAGTCAGAGTTATTAAATACAATTCATTTGTCGGATCGGTACGAGTATTTGGCTCGCATTATATGTATTTACATTTAGCTTTAGTTTTGTTTTCGTGTTTTGTTTTGGCGCAATAGCAAATCATTTAAGAGTACACCATACCATATATAAATATATATTTACAGGTCTTTTACATAATCACATCTTGTTAGGATGTGGTACATTTCAAAAACAATTTCCAACCACACAAATAGACTAGAGAAGTGCCAAATGCGAAGCAAATAGGGAAAGGTCTAGTATTGAAAGCTTTAAAGTTTATAAATTTTCCCTTAGATTAGACCACAAATTGAGATGACGTTGGTGAGCCAAACGGTATTCCTCATTGCCTTATCGTGACGATTCGTATACAAAGCTTTGCTCAATTAAAGGTAACTCATACGCCACGTGGGCCAAAACAACAATACATAAATGTTTGTCTTCTTAACAACTCTTCAAATGAATCTGCAAATCTTCTCTTGTTTGCATTTGACTTAAGAAACCAATAAAAATAAAATTAAAATAAATTCAAATAAAATAAACTAAAATCTGATGTTGCTAGCGACAATTGTCTTATTAACTGTAAATCATGCTGAATAAAATGACTCAACGCAAATTCATGTTGGAATATGAAAACGATGCGCATTTCTGTTGAATTTCATAATTTCTGCTGTTCTCTGGGATATGTAGCTAAAAAATATAAAACATTTCAAATAATGATTCAATTATGTGGCGTTCATAAGATCTCGGCATCGAGTTCGACTCCCAGTACCAATACCAGTACCTTCAAAAAAATCTCTTCAATTATTTCTTATTTTTTTGTGTATTTTATTTGGTAAGACCCCAATGTAAGAACAAAAATCTTAACATCTAAACATGGGCTTTTACTTTCCTTCGAAGTTTCATCGAAGACTTCGAGGTTTTATTACATTTTAGTAACACGAAATACTTCGTAGATCACTTGCTTTGATGCCTTCAATTTTTACTTGAGAATAATGAAAATGTAAGGTGGGGCTTTTTCTCGGTGAATCATGACAGGGTATTTTTTGGCCGATTCATGCCAAGTGCGATTAGTTGCCACCAGTCCAAGATACGGTCCGAATCTGCTACTTTTTATTTTGATTAATATGAATCGAGAATACTATTCAAATATTTGTTGACTTGTATGTTGTGTGTTGTTTCTTTGGATTTTATTTCATGGAGTCCAATTGCTCGGGCACATCAATTCTGGAATCTCAGCTAAAAACTATAGTGTCGATCGTCGTGGACCCAACTCGAATCCGAATTTCTATTTGAAGTCAAAGGGCGGTACTTCGCGGGCGGTGTACGGACCCATTGGCGCTATTATGACTTGTATCGAAAGATTATTGCGTTCGGCGCCAATTAGGTGGGGACTTAGTTTAATGGAAGACAATGCCAGCTCATCGTAGGGTATCAGATTCTCCAAGTTTAGAACGCGTACTTTGTTCGAAAAGTACTCGGTGCGTTCGTGTACCGTTAAAATGTGATTGATTTTATTTTGCACGCCCGTAATGAGCACAGCGATCTGAATCAGGAAAAGTAAAAGTTATTTGCAAATCTTTGAAGAATTGTATATTGTTCAATGTACCTTAAAACGCTCCTCATCGATTTGGGGATACTTGCACGTGACTCGAAGACGGACAGTTTTTAGTGAAAATTCCGGCACATCTTATTGAATAGTTACATTTTAAAGTTTAAATAAACACAGAATTCACAAAATTTACGTACCTTCGCCCCATACCATTTTGGCCTTGTTGAATTTGACGCCTCGTGGAAAGAATTCAATTTCCCATGTGATTTGTTGATCTGAAAATCAACGAAAAAAAGTCTTTATCACCTCGAAGTGCTTGTATTTTTGTCAATTGCCATACCGTCTTCCGTTTCGGCAATGTTCCTTTGCGAGAAGAAGCACGTCACATAGTTTGTGTACTTTTCGATTTGATCGAATTCCTTCACGTCAATGCTCACACTCCACGTGTCGTTGGAGTAGAGCCGTGGCGTAAATTGCAAAATGCCCTCCCGAGTTTTGCGTATCTCCCGCACACGCTCATCCTGGCCCGAATGATAGCTCATGCCGATGGCCATCCGATGGACAATGAATTTCTTGTCGTACACGAGCAGCGGAAAGAGCGACAAGTGCGCCAATTCGCGTGGGCTCATCATTGCGAATCGCACATGCACCACAGTCTGCTCGATTAGCTGTATGAAGGCGGCATTCTTCTCCGCCACCGACAGTGTCTCCTCGTTGTCGAGCACGTCTTTGTGGTGCAACAGCCAACGCTGCAATATGCTAAACAGTTGATATTCGCTTGTGATAACGATGTCGTTCTGCTGCAACAACACAACCATTATGGCCACATCCAATTCAACGAAATCCTTCGATTCGCTGACCATTTCCAGATTCCATTTGAGAAAACGTTTCAGCGCCTCCGTGAGTTCTTTGTGGTAGGGACTGAAGGTGATTGTATACTGCAGCCAGGATATGAGGTAGCCCTGAGTGGCGGCCTTGGCTATGTGCTTCATCATATAGTCGACGCAGAGTTCCACCAAATCCTTTTAGGTGCGGGAAGGTTTGGAAATGTATGGTACATCGTGTGAAGAAAGCTAAATTCACATACCTTCACGTTGTATTTGTTGGCCAGCGCCAGCATGGGCATCACTGTCTGCAGCGATATCTTTATTTGGCCCACATATAAATACCTAAGAAACTGTGGAAAAACCGCCGTGCAACAGGGCTCTTCCACCAGTTCTATGACACGTTTACGGCACTCATTCCACTCGGGATTCATGAGCATCACCTGGAATACTTCACTGCTGGCGCAGAGAATAACACGATGGGCCGGATACTGTTGATCGCCCACTACCAGAATTATGTCCGACATAAGCTGTTCCGCATACAAATTCGCAATTTTCTCGAGCACACTTTGCGAATTGTTCATCTGAAAAGGTTGTGTACAGGGAATGGTAAAGCCTACAATAACGGTGTACTAGCTCCTGGCTTACCAGACTCCCATCCTGACTGTGTTCCTCCTCACCCTCTTCCATTTTGACAGTTACCAAGGGTTTGTTTTCCATTTTCTCTTAGCTATTTCCTGCAAATTGGGGCGAATCGAATAAGACTTCTCACACCAAGTCCTACTAGTAAGCCTCTGTTGGGCCAATTGGTACTTTTGTCCTTTATGGATCTTTTTTTTTACGATTATTGATTGTGTTTTTGTCGAATTTATGATTTTGTTGATTTTTTCACAAATGTTGATATAAAATTGTCAATAATAAAAGTGTCATTCACAATCAGTGTTGCCTGTTAGCTGAAACAAATTGTTCCTAAAATTACAGAAAAACGGGAAAATTCGTACTAAAAATTTTTTAAAACTACTAAAAATATTTTTTTTAAGATGGGAAAAAATTCCGCTCCCATAAGCAAACCTATGGAAAAAAAACGAAGTGAAAAACAAACAAAATATTCATTCTGGCTAGCATATGCAGAGAAGGTAAAAAAAGATATGCTTTTTAAGTACTTTGGAGAGATTTTTTGGCAGCCCGCACAGCAAAATTAATGGAATGACCTTTATGTTGCTTCGAAAATCATTTTTATTAGCAGTACAATCACCCACAATCATTTTTTCACATTTTTTCACATTTTTATTAAACTTTAATTACCAAATTCAAATTTAGTAGGAAATCCACTAATCTGTCAACAATATTCACACTAGCCAACAATCAACAGCTGTTATTTGAAAATCAAAATTGTTAACACGAAATGTCAAATTTATGGAAAGCCAATATTTTTGGCGTACCATTTTTGATGCCCCGCCGAAAAAAGATATATATAATTGACTATAAAATTTCTTCAAAGACTCCAAATTTTAGCACTCCTCTCTTGGGATTTCATGGAAAATGAGAACCACTCCTACCTCCCATGTAATAGAAAAATAAACTCGTCGATATTTTCAAATTTTTGCAACATTTCCACCAAAATGCAATTTCCACTTAACGAGAAATCTCAATAAAGAGCAATGCTAGAAATAAACGAATTCGATATGAAGTGGTTTGGAAAACGTTTATTAAGTTAAATATGAATTGGTGTCTTCTTCTAACCGTGCGTTCGTTTGATGGCATTTATGTTGGCTTACATGTTTTGTTCAGTTCAGAATTGTTCTTGACAAATGCGGCTAAATAAACAGTTTCGTTCTAGTATTTGATCTTTAATCTTAAAATTTGGAAAGTAAAAAAAAAAAAAAAACAATACCAACAAGGAAATTTAACTAAAATCACACAAATACAAAAGTTCCTAAATTCAATTAAAACAATAAACAAAAAGGTGTAAATGCATTTCTAAACGTCATTTGGCGGAAGGATCTCTGGAGGACAATGTTGACTGACGTTGGACTGACGTTAATTGATTTCGCATTGGCGGCGCTCTTAAAGCTCGTCATGGCCGACAATCTTGCTGATGTAATGCTGCAACTCGGGCAGGGAACGGCTGCCATCGTATTCGCTCTGCTTCTCGCCATTCTTATAGGCGAACAGTGTGGGGTAGCCCTCGACTTGCTCGTCGACGCAAAGATTCTTATTTTCCGGTGTGGTGCAGTCGACCTTAGCTATTTTCACACCATTCTTGGCAGCGTGCATTTTTTCAGCCAACTGATCCCATGTGGGACTCAATTTCTGGCAATGGCCGCACCTGAAAGGCAAACACAATATAATAGGTCAGTCACATTGGCCACACAATTTCCAATTTAAAAAACCAATTACCACGGGGCAAAGAATTTCACAAAAGTTACACCTTCCGCGACCACCTTGACGAACTCGTCACCAACCAATTGCAGGACCTGTTGTTTGTCGTCTTCCTCCGGTTTCTTCTCTTCGACGACTTCCTGTTTGGCGTCGGCACCCAGCATTTTCTCGACGTATGCCTTCAAAGTGTCATGATCGCGGCCGCCCGCATATTTCTCGATTTTCTTGCCATCCTCGATCCACAACAAAGTGGGATAGCCCTTGACTTCGAAGTCCTGGCAGATGGGTCGGTACACGGTGCAATCGATTTTGGAAATGCTTACAGAGCTTTCGCTTTGCAGAGTCTTCGACAAATCGTCCCAAGTGGGAGCCAAGCGCTAGTAAAGGAAAACGTTGCATATAGAATAGTTGCCCCGAGCACAAGTTAGGTCAGATAAGAGTACTCACTTGACAATGACTGCACCAGTTTGCGTAGAATTTGACAAAATGATTGCCGCTCGACACATGCTTGGCAAAGTTTTCCTCTGTGAGCTCAACTACTTTACCCTTGGCCGGGGCAGCAGCTTCAGTCTCATCATCGTCGGTGGGAATTTCATTTTCCTAAAATGCGGAAATCATCACAAAATTATGATCACTTAAAGTATGCGATGAGCGCCAACACGAACCTCTTCGCTGTTCAATTGCTGATTGATGAATTCGGTAATGGCAGGCATGTCACGTGTGCCCTTGAACTTGACAGACTCCTTTTCGCCCAGCTTGAAGAAACGCAACGTAGGATAACCGGTGACTTCATGTTTGCCACACAGATCTTGGTGCTGGGTGCAATCGACCTTGGCTATGACCACTTTCGGTTCATCCTTGACATTCATCATTTCGGCTAATTGCTCATAGAGCGGCTTCAAGCGTTTGCAGTGGCCGCACCTGGTAGGTGGAAAAAATACAAAATGTGTTTTTGTTAGAATTTTAGAAAACTCCGTCCGAAAACTTTTGAAAATATCGATAACACAATCTTTCCAGTTTCAAGTTTTTAAGTACTCATTTCCTCATTTCTCCACCGTGGCCCGATGCACCTAATTTTCAGTGCCAAAAACATGATTTTCATGAAAAGGGACATAGAATGGTATCGATATATTTAAAATTGTCATACCATTCAATTGCCACGTTTGTTCCATTTTCCGTTTTTTAAGAAAGTCGTTAAATCTGGTACACAAATTGAATGGGAATGAAACTGGTAATAATATGAAAATGGAAGAAACCCTTAGATTCTAAGGATAAAACGCTAAACGTCCACTAAACCTTTGGTTCAGCTGACTAAGCATTATTTGGATCTAACTACATAGTTTCACTATTGAAACTTGGTCGTAACGTAACAACGTTTTTTGTGGCAAACATTACCGAAAATGTTTTTTTTTTAGTTAGCATTGAACTAATAAATTACCATACATTAAATTTCACTAATTTTGATAGTTTATTGCAAAGTGTATAGCTTAGCTAGATAAGGTAGAATGATAAAACTTGTACTTGAAAGTTATGATTACTAATTAAATAAAAGCTTCAGCTGGTTATGGTCCGTTGATTTTTATTATTTTTGCCATTCTTCAATGAGTTTAAATTCTTAATATTAAACTAATTTTTTGAAATTATGCAATTAATTACCAATTGAGTTTGCATCAATTACCATTACCATAGCTATTCGCTTTGTAATTGATCACAGTTCAATTCTTAATACGACTTTCAAGTGGTCTTGTTCACTTAATACTTCATGTGAACCACAAATACGGCACTTATCTACAAGAAAAGTACACACTACAAATCGAACAACGATAAGAGTACAAAGGAAACAAAAGAACAGCACATTCCTCGATCGCACAGCATATCAGCAGCACAGCATGAAAGGCTATTTTCAATCAGATCAAGTGGACTTATTAAATATTCAAAGACATCAAATTCTTAAGATTATGTGCTGTCACAGGGATCATTTGATAAGGTTTTATGAGTTTCCCTTTTATTTTTTTGTTTGTGTGAATAGTAAAAATAGCAACGAATGCGAAAAGCCACTCAACCCCTTTTCTGACGAAATCGATCGTGAAAAGCCTCTTATCGCCATACGTGTACATTTCGGATTTGGACGCAATTGTTGATTATGCGTTTGCCGCCGACCGCCGAGTGTATGACAAAGAGAAGAGAAGTGTGGGTAGCAGCAGCAGCGAGTAGGCTAAGCAGAACCAAAAGTCATGTCATTGTTTTTGCATTTGATTAATATGAAATTTTGAGTTTACCTTAAATGGAATATAAGCAAATATATCCGAAAAAATACAAAAGACAAAATTTCCAAAAAGATGCTTGCTTGCACCTGTGTTTAATCAAGTGCTGGCAACAGCCTCAACCTTGAACCTACCGTCTACCGTCTAGAGCAAAGCTTTTGTTTAATATTTTGGCGAATAATAAAACTCCAGTACCCTACTTTAAGTAATAAATTAATGAAATTACCATGGGGCATAAAACATCACAAAGTAATTGTTTTCCTTGATAGATTTGTCGAAATTTTCAGCGTTCAATTCTTCCGCAAAATTTTCCTCCGCTTCCTCGCTTCGAACGCCAGCTGCCATTATAATTGCCAGAAGTGCAAAGCACATTATTTTTTGTACAGCCATTTTGATAAATTCGTTAAAATTTCACTTTTTTAGCGCAACTTTGCAAATTTTCTTTAAAAAAAAATAACCAGAAAACTGCGTCCACCAACTTCAACCGGCTACAATACAATAATCGAGTAAACGGCAAAATAAGCTGCTCGGGCGAGCTGGACCAGAGTTACCACTCGTAGAGTGGTATCAATGTTAAGGTGCATTTAGATCGCACGAACTCGCGAACAAAATGTGGTTCATTCGGTTTGTGTAAACACCCAGTTCTCGAACTTGTGTTCGTAGCCGAATGCTCGCTCAAAATTTGTATACACTTAAAAACGAAGAAACCACTAGTTTCCAATGTATCGGATACTATCCAACATCACGCGTACGTGTAACAACATTTATGTGACTTTCAGAAAAAAAAGTTTATGCAAGAGTTGTGACATTTGTATGGGCGATGTGGAAAATGTCATAAGCTTTCCTATCCGTGTTATCTTGCATCTCTTTCTTACACACATTACGATAGTATTTTTTATGATTGTGTTGGAGTTCCTGTGACACCCGTCTCTGGTTAGTGATTTCTTCGTTTTTAAGTGTTTACACTGCCCGAACATTTTGACAGGGCATTCGGCTACGACTACACGTTCGCGAACCGGGTGTTTACACCGCCTGTTCGCGAGTTCGTGCGATCTAAATTTATTTGTTCATTTTAACATTTTATTTATTAATTTTGCCATTTTTTTTGTGATTTGTGACCGGTTGGTATTACTAGCAAGGTTTTAAATATTTTTGTAAATAATAGGTGCATTTGTTTCAGCTATCTGGTAACACTATAATCGCACACATGAAATTCAAATGTCAAAATTTTCCATCGAAAGTACATATTTTTTTTTGTTTTATAAATTTCAAAAAGTTATAGAAGTTTTAAATTTACTAGGCTAAGAAACTGCACTTTGTTAAAACACAAAACAGAATTGTGTGTTGTTCAGATGCTGTTAATCGCTACGTAGCACGAGAACACTAGGCAACCAAATAGGAGAGACGCAGAAAAGCCAAAGAACAGCAATTTTGAATTTCATCAGAAAACGAGTGAAATGGAGAAGAGCAACATGGGAAAGACCGGCGGCGGCGGCCGTTGGGAAAGGAGAAAGGCCACCGCGAAAATGAACGATACTCGTTTCAACATACGTCCCAGCCAGCAAGTGGTGTCCGCATGTACGGGGGCAATGATCACCGCCTGTTTCAGTGAGTAGTGGTTTTTTGGACGGGGGAAGGGTGATCTTGTTGCCGGGCTAGCAATTGAAATACATAATTATAGTGACGCCCTTGGATGTTATCAAAACGCGCCTGCAGGCTCAGCAATCCTCACTGGCGTCCAACAAGTGTTTCCTCTACTGCAACGGACTGATGGATCATCTCTGCCCGTGTGGGCCAAATACACCGCCAAATACATCAGCTAGGCCCACACAGCATCTGAATGGGACAGTTGTGAGTTGTTGATCTTGAATTTTATTTTTTTTGGTAAGACATTTCGATGACCACTTTTCTTATGAAGGACGCCTTTATAAAAATCAGCCGCTCTGAAGGAGTAGCTTCGCTCTGGTCAGGCCTCAGTCCCACCTTAGTATCGGCCTTGCCGTCCACCATCATTTACTTCGTTGCCTACGAACAGCTAAAAGCGCGCTCTCTGGAATTCCACTACAGGTACCTGGCAAAGGAGAAGGGTCCGCCTCATGGTCGCGACATACCCATCCTCATTCCGCTGGTGTCTGGTGTGACGGCGCGCATTTGCGCCGTGACCTTAGTGAGCCCCATTGAGCTGATACGCACGAAAATGCAATCGCAGCGAATGACCTATGCCCAAATCACAAGCGCCGTGCAGAATGTAATCGAGTCGCAAGGAATACGCGGCCTGTGGCGTGGCCTGCCGCCTACAATTATGCGGGATGTGCCCTTTTCCGGCATTTATTGGACGTGCTATGAGAATATCAAGAGTTTCTTCGGAGTGGTCGAGCCGTCATTTGGTTTCAGTTTCATGGCGGGCGGAGTTTCGGGAACGGTAAGGAAGATAATTCCGCACTATCTTATCTACCGCACATGTCTCATTACCTGTAACACTCTTGCAGATTGCGGCAACGATAACGACGCCATTCGACGTGATCAAGACCCACGAACAAATCGAATTTGGCGAAAAGGTGATTTTCGCGGGTATGTAGTCGCTTCATAAAACTCGTCACCCAAAACCCATCACTTATTTGTTATCTAATTTTCAGATAAACCTGCCAAGAACATACCCTCACGAACGGTCAGTCAACGTATTGCTGCAATATATCGAGTTAGTGGCCTGAAAGGTGTATTTGCTGGACTCGGGCCGCGTCTCTTCAAGGTGGCACCCGCCTGTGCCATCATGATCTCCACATTCGAGTACAGCAAGGCGTTCTTCTACCACTACAACGTGCACAACTTCAATCAGAGTTTGGTAATGAACACGGTGGAAAGTAAGGGGAAGGATCCTTAGGTCGCTGGGCGCCAACTACTATGTACAATTTTGTTACCAAATGCACACGTTGTTCGTATGCTGTGCAGTCGTCGGCACCGATATTCTGATATTCGGGCTTCATTGTTATGTCTTGTTTGTTAACAGTTTGTATTTCAATTTCAACCTGGCCACATTCGGTGTGGTTCTTCTTGACAAATTCCATTTGCTTTAATTTGGTTAATCATTATAATAATGACGTTTTATATACATACACTTAATTGGGATTGAGTACATGCAAGAGAGACAATAAATTTCGCTGATTTTAGTTTCGTACTCTATGTAGTGTTTTTTTTCATCAATTAGCATATCAAAATGATCAACACTTATAAGCGGAGATCGTTGGTAACACAATGCTGCTATTTACTTTTTTAGAATACAATTTTATGGAAATAAAGTACAAAATTGAATTAACTTACGCCTCTAATTTATTACACTGTTCGACAAATTGAGACTTTCGCGATTTATCGGAATGCACCCTATTTCTCAAAAATTCCTTCAAAAGAAATTCAACAGTTATTTTTGCAACATGTAAATACATAATTTTTTATTAAATTTTAGATATACTTAACTGTAATGTAAAGTGATATTACCAAAATGTAAATTCATTCGAGTTGTTTTTTTTTTTTTTTTGCTTTTTGTAATTATGTTACTTATTTTGTTAGGTAAAATTTGTGCTTTTTGTAAAAATTGAGTTATTAACAAACAAATCTTCATTTATAATAATTATTATTATTGCATACGACTATAATCTAATTTCAAATTTAGGCTAATAACAATTAAGTACTACTTTTTGTTTCGTTTTATTTTGATTTAACGGTTCACACACCGATACGAGCTGTTGTACGATATTGCAGCTGAATTACTCTTAAATTCAAATTCTTGTGATTGAATAACAAATAAGAAATGGTCTTTTAGCTTATCCTTGTCTGATTTTCGATTAGGTTGTGTTAGTAAAACATAGAAAAGAAGAAGAATTTGAAGTGGGGACTTTGCTGTAGTTGTTAAATATTCGATCATTGAATGGGAAGTGTAAAGTTAATCAGTCGGAATAAGTGAAGTCATATAAAATGTAAAAAAAATCGGTTAGATTACAGTGACGGGCATCGGGCCACTTGGAATGTTCATTACGGACATTGGATCTATGTGTACCAAAATATTGGGAAAATATAAGCTTACCGGAGTGTTAAAGTACAGAGTATTGCATTTGGGCTGGGCTTCTCATTAGCACCTCAACACACACTTGATCCAATCGGACATCTCGATTTCGATCACATTGTCCTGATTGTGATCCTTGCGCTGAAAGAAATCGAATGCGGCCGTCAGGTGCAGCACGGCCGATGCGAAATCACTGAGACGCAATGTGCCGTCCTTTCGTATATAGCGCTGCATCAGGCAATTCATGATCTCCGTGCTCAGTTGGAAGCCCACGTCATAGAGGGCGTCGCGCAATCGCTCCGCGCGCAAAATGCCCGCCTTCTCCTTCGTGTAGATCTTAAAGACGCCCTGCCACGACTTCAGGTTCACCATGAACGTTTTGAATTGCAGAAAGTTGATGCGTCCATTGCCGCTCTTGTCCTGCAGAGCAATGACCTGCCGGCAGATGTCAATGTTGGCGCATCCCTTAATGTAGTCATTGGGCAGGCACGCCTCCAGCAGCTCGTGCAGCTCGAAGCAGTTTATCGTTTTGTTCTCGTCCGCCAGTTGCATGAAGACCGGCTCGTACTGGCAGACATTCTTGATTTTGATGGTGTCCACCTCGTTCTTGAGCGTGGGGAAGGGGTCGAGCAACATTAGCGTTTGGGTCTCCAGCAGCGACAGGCGCAACGGTGCCGTGCCCAATATGCGCACCGTGAAGCTGGACTCCTCGCCCGGCTCGTACGTCGTGGGCATCAGAACGTACTGGCCAACCTCCATTTGGCAGCGATAGGTCACGTGACGCGTATTGCCGTAGTCCGAATTGAGGAAACTCACTTGTGTCTTGAAGAACTCCTTGGGCAGGCACTCGCTGTGCTTGCCCTTGCTTCCCGCCGCGCCGCTCAATTTGTACATTGTAAAGCCGATGACTTTGGGCTCGACTGCCGTGTGCTGGTTCAGGGCCACGACCGCTTCCTGTTTCTCGTTTATGCTGAGCAGCAGCTGTGGATTGATGTGGAACGATTCGTGGTTGCGACAACCTCCTCCGGTTACGCCCCGCTTCCACTGGCCCTGAAACATTTTCATCTGCCATCGCTTGGGCCGATCTTGCAGAGTCAGCTCATCTTTGGCCGTGTCCGCATCCAGGTAGATGCACTCGAGACTGGAAAAGGTCTGTGTGAAATCGAGGAAAGATATCCAGAATTCGCCCACGTCCAGTTGTCCGAAGAGACGATCACGTTCCTGCACCGAGACACGTTCCCACGACGCCGACATGGCCGACCAATCGCCGTCGAAGGCGGCAATATTATCGAAAGCATTGCAGGCCATGGGATCCTTTAGCCGCACCAATTGCACTGCATCGCCGAGCAGCGTTTCCACCTTGTCCAGCGAACAGAGTCTGAAATTAAATATTTTACAATCAAGAATGCACACATAGACTCCAGCTGTATTTCACATTACCTGTAGTTGACGTTGAGGGCGATTCCGTTGGGCATTCTTTCGGGTGTATTCTTATGCTGAGCTGCTGTGGCGCTTGTGGCTGCGATGCATGTGACAATACAGGTAGTGTCCAAGTGGGACTTCAGTTGTTGTGGGCGAATCAGATCGGTGGCCGCGCCTCCCGTCTTCAGGGGAATGCACTCGACTACGCCGCCCAACAAATCGCTGAGACCATCTGAACGTGTGCCATACTTAAGCGCTTCATAGGAGCCATGCAACTTGGCAATAGCCTTTTCCAGCAGCGACGCCCAGTAGCAATGTGACGTCTGCGGCTGAAGAAAGGCCAACCGTCCATTAATCGTGGGCAGCCGATCGTCCACCAGCACTTCCACCCACTCACCGCACCACCACAACCGAAAACGATACACACCATGTGCTACGAAAAGACGACATAAGGAATTGACAAATACAGATCCACTAACATTGGTTGCCCCATGTTAAAGGGAGAAAAGAAATACCAAAGCAATAAATTACTCGGCAACGTATGTACTAACCCTTGTCCAAGCTCTGGTCGGCTGGCACCACGCGATAGAAGAGATTGCGCAAGGAATGCAGCACACCCAAGCACGAAACCAGCCAGCGATCGCCCATCTTGCCAGGAATTACATCGAAATTCTCCACTTCGTTGACGAAACAAGCCTTCTGTGCGTCCGCAAACTCCGAAATCCTTCGCCATTGGAATGTAAACGGTGGCGTTTGATAGTAGAAGACCGATGACTGAACGGAAGCGAAGTCCGGATCCTCCCAGAGGATATTTCGCGCTCTGCACTCGCTTTTAATGCGATCGTATTTGGAGGTCATCTTGTTGACGCTCGCGCTCCAATTTCAGTTTTCTGTGGGTGTTACGGTCTTTCGTCGTTCCGAAAATTCAATGGGTTTTGCGCATGCGCAGATTCATTGAAGCCAGTGCAAACGTGGTGTGTTTACTTTTCGCCAAAGTATAGTGCGATTATTTAGGTTTCCAGAATTATAATTCACCTGACCTTCTTTTAATTGAATTCCACAAAACGATTCACAACACAAAGTGAAAGTTAACAAAATATCACACACGCAAAATTGGACAGAGAAGAAAATAAAGAAACGAAGTAAAGTTATTACAAGTTATTAAGCTACATTTAGATCGCACGAACGAACGCAACTTTAGTTGCGAAGTCTAATCGCAAACAAAATTCTGTTCGCACAGCCGTTTACACTGCCTATATGTTATATGTTCCCGAACACGCATCGGAAGCCAGAGTTTGCCGGAACAATTTGAACGAGGTAATGATCGCGAACCGAAGATCGCAAAACGGGCGTTTACACCGACCGAATGAACGGCATTTTGTTCGCGAGTTCGTGCGATCTAAATGCACCTTTACACAGAATCTGTGCTGCCAGATTTTGTTTCCGAAAATCCGTATTTTCTAGTTTTTACAGAAAATTATTACAGAATTTTTTTAAATTATTGTTTTGTTTAAGATTGGAATGCAGATGGGAAAAATTCCGCTCCCATAAGCAAACCTATTGGTAAAAAAAACGAAGTGAAAAACAAACAAATTTTCCATTCGGGTAAGTGATGCAGACAAATCAAAGAAAGAGTTGCTTTTTTGAGTACTTTGGAAAGATTTATTATGTACAAAATTTCCGTCAACGAATAGCGGTTTCTCTCGGTGTACGAGAATAAAGTGCGAAAGTTCTGACAGATTTTTTTTCAGAAAACTTGTATTTTCAAGAAATTTGTACACTTCCGTTTTGGCCGCCATGCTGGACGCATCGTTTTGTTAAAGCACATGTTTTTATAAAAATTTGAGCTTTCATGAAATTATGATTTCAATTTGGTGTTCAAAACGAAAGTCAAGTTTTTGATTAAATAAATAAGAGCCTATTTACACTATCAGTTCCATGACGAAAAATCTGACAAAGAGCTAATAAGAATTGCGGTAGTGAAAACGGGATAGACAATGTTGCACCGAAATTCCATACAAAAAACATAACAGGTGGCAACTCCATGCTTTGTTTGTTTACATTTTCATATAAAAACTGTCAAATTTCGTCATGCCCATGTCAGTGTAAATTCTAAAAACGGCATGCCCATGCGTCATGGGAATGACTGTGTAAATAGGCTCTATGGACGATAAAAAGATCAATTATAATTAATTGAAAGTGAACTAAAATTAAAAATAAGAAATGTAACACTGTCGCATGGACATTTAAACATACGTAAATACTACACAAACTGTGGGATACCCTGGCAATATAGCTGTCTGCTAGCCAAGACAATTTTTTAAGTTAAAAAAAAAAAAAAAAAATTTGTATGAAAATCCGATCTCTGTCCGTGCTAAAATCCGATTTCGATGAGAAGTATATAGCAAACAGTGATGTCAGCTTCTATATATTTTCCCATTTGCAACGTCAGTTGGTTTTAACTGACGAAAAATGCCATTGATTATGAATTATAACATAGTGTAAGCCAGGCATTACGAAAATATCGATTAGTTTACCAAGCCGGTGAGTTTTTGTAAACTGCCGCCGCCGCTACACTTACTCGGCTTGGAACACTGAAGCAACACTTTCCAGCTAACAAATTTTGATATTTTGTAAGAATTGTGTTAGTTATTTATACAATTGGTGTTAAAACGATTTTTATTCCATAACGAAATAGATTCTTTGCCTAATTGAATTAAGTGAAAGAAATCCTGCAGTGAAGAAAAGTGCAGCGACAAAGGTTTGAACAAAGAAGAGCAAAAGTCGAAGGGGACCAGCACCAGCACCACCACCGAACAACCGAATGAGAATCAGTTGTCAAACAGCAGCGGAATCAAACGCAGTGTTGTGGAGAAAAACGCGGACGTACTCAACACCAAAACTAACGGAATAACACGATCGTATTTGTGAAGTAGAGGAAATACCATCCACCACACGACAAGGTCAAAGAAAGCAAACAAAAGCTTGGAAATGGCAATCAACGTATCTACAGCGCTGCTCGGGCTCGTGCTGCTGGCAGCATGCAATGTTCATGCGGGCATTGACATCAGTCAAATTAACGTGAACGACATTCAATCACAACTGCCCGCCGAGTTGGCCAACACCAATCTCACACTGGACGATGCCAAGACGCTGCTGCGCGACAAGTGCGTTGAGGTGTCCGGCAAGGAGAAGGGCACCGAGGCATTCAACGACATCGAGTCGGGCGGCGTCGCTTTATACGAGTGCATTACGAATATACTGAACTACACCGCCATACAAACGGAGATCGACGAAGCGCGTCCGCTTGGCGAACTGGACGTAGTCTTCAACAAGTACTGCAAGAAACGTCCGGAAGCAATGGAGTGCGTAGAGGCGTTCAACAGCAAACTGGTGCCCTGCCTGGACACGGAGGAACAGGATAATCAGGACGTGTTCATGCGCATCATACGCAGCCTGTTGAATTTCGTCTGTCACAAGGGCGGCGATCAGATTGCACTCTTCATTGCCGAGAAGGGCCCGGAATGCCTCGAATCGAAGAAGGACGACATACAGAATTGCCTCAACAGCACCCTCGCCGACTACATACCCAAGGAGGGACTGGACAGTGTCAAGGCGTTGCCCAAGCTAATCATGGGACAGCAGCAGTGCGACGACATGCAAACACTGGAAACGTGCATTGTGGAGAAGCTGGAGACGTGTTCGGAAATAACCCCGGCCAACATAGTCGAGTCGATGTTTCGTTTCATAAAGAACGAGACCATCTGTCGCACCACCACTCACGCCCTCGTGGACATGAAACATGCCAGCAGTGGGGCAACAACGGCTCTGTTGGCCTTCAATGGCTTGGTGCTGTTTGCTTTGCATTTTGGCATTTCCAAGTGGGTGCAGGCGTAGGGCGGGTCAGTCGGTCGCGGTCAGTAGTAGAGAAACATATACTCTTGTAATTTCTAGCACATTTCTTGTGTACTTCTATGTAGTTGTGTAAGTTCAAAGTAAGTTCTAGTGGGCCCCCAGCCCCTGTGGAAGTGGCTGAAATGTATTCTTTTACGATTTCAAAAAAAAATACAGTAATTGTACACCGTAAAATGCTTGTACTGCATTTTTGTGCATAAACAACAAATTACTGTGTATTAAACAATTTCATTTTGCAAAAGAAGGGGAACGTATTTGCACTTTTAGTAGTAAAGTGCACCAATAGCGTAGTATGTAAGTAGTAACTATCGTTTGCCAAAATTAAATGTAACTGTTAAGTAGCTTCCATTTGGATTTTGGTTCGAAATTCAGAATATTCAAAATTGGCTGACTCCGTAATTGAAAGTAATAATCTTCCTAAAGTCGAATATGAATTTGTATACCTTACCCCACCCCACCCCCGATTGATTTCATTGGACTGGGCTTGAGCTTATCGCCCAGTCCAATGAGTATAGTCTCTATACTCAGCAGTACGATAACACGAAAAACAAATATGTTTTAAGGCAAATGTTTGTACTTTTCATATAATTGTTAGCGAATGTGAAGCGAGAGCTAGTAGTATTTTGTAATTGAAATCGGTTTATTTGAATAAAAAATAAAGAAAAAGAACTCAACTTTACACTCGTTGCTGGTAATTATTTATCAAATTGGTCATTGTGGTAATTTGTTGTCTTTCTTTTTGTGTGTTGTTGTGGACTTTGTACCCTTTGAATCATACACTGACGACTTTGAAGCTAGCTTTTAATTGCTACTCGGAACAAGTTCAGTTGGTGATAAGCTTGTTTTGAAAACAGTATGCGAGAAAGCGATTGCAATTAAATGTGTATGAACTTTGATTTCGAAAGCCCCTCAGTGCAGTCACATTATTTAATTACGTTTCAATGCGAAAGGAAATAGTTTCGTTTATACTAAAAAAAACAACAATTTTTTAATTACTCACAATCAACCATGACTTGAAAAACTAACCAGGGTTACTTCAATTGTCTGCTCGCTACCTAACTTATGTACTCATACTTTTTAACAGCCGAAAATGTGAGTTTGGTTGGAAATCTACTCAACTTTTTATAACCTCTGACATAGGCTTGAATTAAATGGAAACGGAGATCAAAGTCCGCGGACAACTTTGGACGAACTACGATTTATGAGTAAAATAGAAGAACACGTGCTGCAATCTCACAAACTACAATAGTAACAATGCAAAGGGGCAGCTGACGGAGCCACTCACAAGAGCATTTAACGGCCAATATTCATATTTTAATTATTCATTTTATATGAGATTTAAATCGCCTTACCTTGACAAGTTGTCAAGTTACTGCAATGTGAATACATTTGTTTAAATGCGGTGGATGCGTAGATTTTAAGTGCATATGTACTCTGAAAATAGTTGTGCACATTTCGCTCATTCCCTCATTCCCAGCAATAAAGACACAACTCAAAAAATCATATTGTTGGGAAATCACGATTTGAAATTTAAAATTTCAGTATTTCATATGAATTTTAGCACTTGGAATGTTTTTAAAAAAGGTGGAAAAATATCAAAAAATAACGGTATGAATTCTGTCTTTTCGCATCATATAGATATGTAAATATCTGAGGATCCTAATGGCATTAATAACTCCAAAAACCCAAATTTTGAGATGTGTCTTTATTGCAGGGAATGAGCGATTAATGCAATATGAATTGCACTTTTTAAAAAGTATTCTAAACTTCAATGTGTTTTTAAATTGACTTATATTTGAAATGTAAATTGACCAAACATCGGCTATTTCTATCATAGTCATCGATCCCTGATCTTTTGTTTTCGTAAAAAACACGCAATTGACTCGTATTTGTTGAAAAAGCAGACATCGTTTGAAAAGGAACTTTTAGGACAAAACTGGACACGCCTTTTGTGTATAGGCGGCGAAAATACATTAGTATGCGATATTGTTCAACACATCCGGTTGTGAGGCGGTGAGTCAATCTGTTACTTATCAATCAATCAGTCACTCGAATGGGATAAACTTTGATTTATATATCGATACCTTAAAGCACAATCATTCTAAGTCCATTTTTTCAAAACTCTATAAAATGAAAAACTAGTTTTCAAATTGGTATGTTTTGTATGGAAATGGGCTTTTATTTCCTCACTTTTCAAGAGCCTATCTGATGCAGCTTCTTCTCAGGAATCCAAAAATGCAAAAAAAAACGAGATTTTCATGGAAATGGACATAGGATGATTGTGCTTTGAGATATCGATATGTGGGCCGCTTTAACAAAAAATTTATTTACAATTTGAATCTTCACCACTTTGTAAACATTTTTTTTATGGAGTGTTTTGTGTTCTAAACAGATTTCAGAAAACCCTTTATCACTTTTTTAAAATAAAATGTATGAAGGAAATGATTTGGACACTGTATTAACTGACATTTGCTGTTGCTCGAATGCCTATTAAAATGGAATTCGATTCTGAATAAAACAGAATTCTTAAAAGTTTATACACAAATACGCAAAAGAATTCCCACAAAACGAAACAAAAAATCCCACAAGAAAAGTTGAAAAGCTTTTTTAGGTGGTTTTAAGCTCGCTTTTAGGTTTATATATTATGATGGGCGCGATACTGTTGATCCGTTAACTTTAAACATTTCGAAAGCTTATTCAACATTTTCATGGATTTTGTTAACCTAAAAACCGTGACTAAAGCGGTGAGGATGCTTTACCACGTTGGAATTTCGTTGGCAGCAGTTCCTAGAATCCCTTTAACCATTTTTATACTACATATTTTAAACGTACAACTACTAGCTACATTTTATTATTTCCATTCACAACAAAATGTTTACCAAGAAGGGTTTTTTTTAAATAATTCTTTACGATAATCGATAATCGTTATTTCACTTTAACATGAAATTCTCGTTCCTCGCTTGTAATCTCGATTTTAATGGCATCCACAGCTTTTCACAACCATGTTCTTGTATTTCTTCAAATTGACATTCTCCTCGTTCAGATGGTAGAGCACGGGCAGAGCTCCCAATCGGGTGGGGGCGCAACAGGGTTTGGGCACCTTTTTCGGTTCCAGCAAATGCACTAAAGTCTGAACGATGGCATGATTTGTGGCGTTCATGTGCGCGTGCAGAGGGAAATTGCATTCGCCGCTGCAATAGAATGCGCCATAACCATCCGGAGCAATGATCCACTCCTAAGGAAATTAGTATAATTTTATATATTAACATGACAAGATAAAGTCGCGCCATTCACTTACATGCCAGCCCAAATCCTTAAAGTCAATCCACAAAGTTTGCATTTGACAACTTCGCATATTGTCGCCAGGGCTACTATCGAATGGATTCATCATTTCCGACTTCTTTCGTCGTTTGCCATGCGGGGTGTTGCGCTTTTTCCGACTGTGCCGTTTCGCTGCCTTAATTAGCTGCATATAAGGAAAATTGTGTTTGCAATTTAAAAGAAAATATCTACTTTCAAAACTCTATCCACCCACCTCAGGGCCCCTGAAGAAGCCAATCATGAACGGCTGATATTCGTCATCGCCTTTCGGATGCACCAAACCGATATCATCTAATTTTACTTCCCGTTCGGGCTTAAGTACGGCATGGGCTCCAATATAAAGACCCCGATTCTCCTTGGGACTGTGCAGCCATTCGGTCAGACCTTCCGTAACATTCAACTCCAACCAGCCCTGATAATCGGCGGTGGTATTCACCGAAGACAGCACTTCCAACTCACGCTGCCCATCGGTCTTGGCAATGGAGTAAGCGGTAATGGTGAACTCCCTGCCGCTCGTCTGCCATTTGCCCTGCGACGGGTTCTGGTAGATTCGCAATTCGGCCATCATTAAGTAATTATCGTCGGGCACTTCGGAAATATCAAACCACAGGCGGCGGCCATGCTCATGCCGCATTTCATCGACATGGTGGTCTGAAAGGAATAAGGAATGCAGAGCAAACGAAAGAAATATGAATAATCAGGCTTGAAGGTGAGTTTCTGTATATGAGGAACGAAGATGGAGACAGTCACCGTCACAGTCTCGTTGTGTGTTTTAGTATTTTTGATCGCAGAGGCTAAAAAAAACCAGATTGAGCTCATACAAAATTGTTTTGGTTGTGTGTTTGTTGCTGTGCTGCAAATCCAAGTTCAAACCAAGATTTTCGGCTTTTATCTCATTCCTTCTTCTTTATTATTTGGGTTTTCTCGGAATAAGGGATACCTTTCATTTTAACAATTTTTTATATATACATATATATTTGTCCAGGTCTGTCTGTCTGTCGTTCTTGCTGTCTGTGTAAAGTTATGATTGGCACTTACTTTTATTTAAAAAAGTCATAATGATATCACTTTGATCAATTGCTCGTTTATCGAGATCAGTTATAAAGTTCTCCTGTTCCTGCAAATCACGTTTCGACCGTGAAGGCGACGGCGACTCTTCGCTTTCTTCGTTTTCTTCCTCTGTTAATCTGTGATAAACATCGAGAAGAAATTGTGGTGCTGATTTCCTGCAAAAATTAAATTAAGGATAAATAATAAATGCCACATTGAAAAGTGCAAAGCGAAAACCCTATATACAACTAGCTATAACCATTTGGCTCTCCCTAAAATAAAATCTGTGCAATTATAAATCGAGAACGAAAGAGTCGATTGTCCTACTGATTAGAGACTCCTACCAGACACAAAAAATAGGTATAAAGAATAACATTAAAACATCTAAGAGACCTCAAGTGGAAATGGTGCAGGGCTTTCTACGATACTGCCACTGAACCTTCATCACCAGGCCTAGGCTAACCTAGAATATTTCAAGATCTTTGCAGGGGTGTCACCAAAATAAATTATATACTCAAGTTGAATTGAACACAAACATGTTCAACTTATAATCAGAAATTTGCAAACAAGCTGAAAAATAATACATGAAATTTAATGCATTGGTCGCAGACGATATGGAGCCTAAGACAAGAATTAGAAAAATGTCAAATATAAGCGAGTATTTGCAAATACGTAAATATATATACATGCATATTGGCAAGAGCTAAGCCGAGCGGCAAATATACTTAATCGTGAAGTGCAGAGAAATACAATCCATGAGACCTGAGCAAAATTTCAGTGGTAAACTCGTTTTGAGTCACAACAACAAAAGCAACGACGGCACTCGCTAAATATGTAGAAATCGCTTTAGATATATTTTCATATTTTGTATACTTATACTTATACCCTACAGCCAGAGAGTAAGTACCCACTCGAAAAACGTGTTTTGCTATGGCTACAAATAATTGTGATCCTCTTGATTGGTTTTACTTACCTCAGCGATAAATGGGCATGCTTGGGCATGCCTGGACGTTCAGCTAAGCCTAAAAATTCTAAAATCTCATAGGACACATCCATCTTATCGTCTTCGTCCAGGAATCGATGCAGCATTGTCTGATCCACACCATTGTCAATGTAGATGCCCGATTGACTTGCTTCGCAGCCATTCAAATTTAGAAATAAAGTCAAGCCCGCCATCGCAATAAGCAAGTTCCATTTCGTCCATAATACGGAACTTCGATGTCGATGAAATACTCCTTTGTGTTGGGTTAGGCTATGCCACATTTCGTTGTCAGGTGAGGTGCTTTTACGCCACATTCTTCAGATACTCTTTCGAGAATTGTTCAACTCGAATCGTTCTTAGTTTTCAACCAAACCCAACAACAATTGTTGCACTGTTGATGTTGGGCATGCGGCTAATATCAAATCGTTTTCAATACCGAATAAATTTGATTCTTTAGTGTGCCATTCTGTTGAATGTGTGGATTTGGTTGATGATTTGATCTTCGATCTTCGATGTTCGTGCGCTGAAAATATTTTATTTACATTACTGCGAATTTTGGTTTTCTGTTTAATTTTTAAGTGTGCGAAAATCGGCGCGCACGCTCCACCTACAATATTTAGAATACTTGGCCACTACTCGCTCGCGCCACTTTGCACCACAACAAACTATAATTAAATTAATTGATATACACAACTGGCGCAATAAACAAATGAACAATTGAAAAACTGAGAAAGTGAATTCGCATTTGAATTCCTACAATGCGTAATAATCTCTGGCCGCTGGAGAATCCAGAATCATCAGTTAACTCGCGTAATTTTTTAATGTATTTTGTTGTTGATTTTGTTGTTATTTTCTATTTTAATTAACCGACAAGTTTGTACATAAAGCTGAGCGACGAGTGGCGACATTAGGCATTCCAGATATATGTATGCTCGTCAGATTCGCTACAACAACAAAGAGTAGAGAAAGAAGGAGCAGGTCATGCGAGCCCATTGATATCGAACCAGATTAACACAATTCTCACTTTTATTGAATATGGGCTTGGAAATTTCTTATTTATTTACAGCAAAAATAACACAAATTTTAAAAAACAAAGTAATCGACAAGCGGTGAATTCCAGCCAGCGATAGGACAGACTGCGGACTATCAGAAGAAGTGCATTGCACGAAGTTCCAGAAATAACTGAGAGGAGACTCGAAGTAAGAAAACTAAACTAACTTGTATTGAATTTTGTGTGACTGGCCAATGAAGCAAGCAACTTGTAGACGCGTGAGTGTACTGCGACTACCAATCTAAAAGCCGCCGCGCCGACCAACTTGAAATGATCATCATCATCGTCGTATTCTCTGGCTCTTGCTGGTTTGCCGTCTATCCGAATGCGAAATGGATAGGCGCCGGTGAGCGAGCATCTTTTAGTGCTCTGCTCCAACGTTCTCCAGCTCCAGCAGTATACACACAAGCATCACCTCGCTCACCGAAATACATATCTCATGGATATATTGATTTGATTTGGCGCCGTTCGTTGCGATCGATGGATTGAGTAAAGTAGGGTGATAAAAATTGCTCACGACACAGACTCTCGCACAAACAAACAAGCATCTTTGTCTTGTCTTTCAGCGAGTGTGAGTCGAGGTTTCCTTCCGCCGAAAATGACTTTTTAATGTTGTTTAGGGAATCAAATATCGTTATGCGTTACCTGTCGAATGCATTTTCTAAAATGCGTTCAAGGGCGTTATGGCGATTAGATGAATTGTGAATTGCCTTCTCCTTGTTACAAACACACATGCATGTCTACTTCTACCATTAATTGAAGCTATTTTAGGAGAATTCAATTTGTAGCTCTGCTGCTGCGCATTTAGAAAGGATACTGCAGCAAATTGCATTGTAAACACGAAGGCAGCAGGTAAATGCTTGTATTTGCGTTGGCGCCAGTCTGGAAGTCTGGAAGTGGCTTTTGTAACTAATTTCTGCTACTTTCGGCAGTTGTGACTGTTAATTTAACTGACTCATTTCATTTTTTTTTTTAAATTTAAATTTAAAAAAATTGTTTGATTAAATCCGTATCCATTCCAATGATGCCAGGGACTTTGCTCGAAAATTCCCACAAAAAAAAATAAAAACCTTTTTTTCCCTCAATGGACAATAAAAAATACCCACGCAAATTCCCACACACAATTCCGACGCAAAATAACACAAATTTCATTAGACAAACATTTTTTTAAATTATACAAATTAAACAATTTTGTGAACAATCCTCTGATTTTTTTAACAGGAATTTAAACTTTTTAAAGATGAAAATGGACCTTAATTTTGTAGCATTTCATGAATGAATTTTTGTAATCTGATGAGAGTTCACAAAATCGGATTTATAGGAGAAAATGTTCATCAAAGATTAAAAATTATTAAAAGGTACTTTGTAGAAAAACTTCCAAGGAACAAAACTGCATCATTCATAACTGCAAAACTTATATATAAGTACAAATATATATAAAAGAATTAAAGTTACAAAAATTCCATTTTTTTCAGATGTATAAAAAAAACCCTTTTCTCTTTTTGGCAAAATCTAACGAAAAAGTCCCTCATAAGGAGAGGTTACCCTTAATTTGGCATCACTGATCTATTAATATCAATTTAACAGCGAACACATCAATTTAACAGCGACCATATTTATTTAATAGCGATCACATTCTTGCCATTTCCTTTATCCACTGTGTTCTGCAATTGAATCCATTTTCTCGTTTAATAATTACTAGTTTTCAAATTGTTTACATACAAATTTGCCAACAAAACATTCAATAACAGTATTTTTCCAATTATTTGTGTAATGTTACCAGAATCGAACCAGAATGAAAATTTGATTTGCATTACAAAAAATTATCTAAAATATGTTATATGACAAGAACAAATTTTCGGCATGAACTTAAGTAGTTGATTAAAGCCTGCTAAATTGTCACGTTTACTTTAACCATTTAGAATGATTTAAAGAGACATGTGAATACCCTTAATAAGAATCAACACTAGATAATGCAATTTATTTTTTTCCTACTTTTCGAATTCCGCGAAATACAACACCCTCATCTCTATAAACTTTTTTACTATGTACTATAAAAAAAACGTCAAATCTATCGTAGCGAAGACAAACACCACGGCAAATTTATCGAAACACGGGAAATCGGTATTTATACAGATTTTTGAAGTTTTTGGAAAAAAAATGTGGACAATTGACAACAAAAAGGAAAACTTGTGTTGAAAAGAGACAACTAGTTTTGCAGTGCAAGGGAGAGCAAGCTAACTATTGAGTCTTAAATCAGTGTTACCGTTGAAGAACTTAAAAATGCGTCAGCAAAAAGGCACTTTTTGGGTAAAGGAACACATCTATTGGGCAAAAGTCCTCATTTAATAATTTGAAGAGAGAGTAAATTTTCTTAAATGTAAACTTATTTCAACTACTTATCTATTAAAATCGGATAAACTGTAATCAAAAAATTAAAAAAGGGTAAAATGTACACTACTTAAAAATTTAAATGGGTATACATTGCCACTATAGTCGAACGCAACGGTAACACTGATTGCCATGTTGTAATCTTCTCGCGATTCGAAATCAATCGCGTAAAAATCTTTTAATTTTTCGTTTTAAAGGTAATTATTGCAAATAAAAATATCGAAAAAATGTGCAGGAACAATAAACCCAAGTGTGTGTGCCAAAATTCTAACGCAAATCGTTGAAAAAAGTCGAAAATATAAAAGTGAAAATGGGGAAAATTTTCACCTGAATGAATGACAGATTGGATTGTGAAAAAGCGAAAAAAAAGGAGAGATTTGTGGAAATTTTTGTGGGTTTGTTTAAAACGCTAGTCGCTAGTGATACAATAAACAATTAAGTGAACATAGAAAAATAGTAAATTTGGTAAACCTTGTTAATTAAACATTGAACTGAGAATTTGGCATTTACGATTTCCCCCCTTTTTCATAAATTCCATCGCGATTTTTTCTCTTTTTTTTTGTGTCATAAGTACAAGGTTATTGCACGATTGCCATGCCTCTCATTCTACGACTTTTCTCAAAACACCACCCGAATTGGAGTTCAACTCAACTCATCGGCCAAGCCGACGATGTCCCAGCCGATAGCCGATGCTAAATAGTAAAGAATGTTTTCAGATGTATATAAAATCGGCATTTGATTGCAGAACTTTTGTTAAACACCATGAACAAATATAAATTATAAGCTTCTAATAAAGCCTTTTATTCACTTTTGATTGTATTGACTAAAAAACATAGAAACAATAGACGTGGAAATCATATTGTGAAGTAATCAAATTGAACGGCTATCTTGCGCCGTTACCGGCCTATTCTGTGCGACTTCGATTTCTTTACGACGCAATGAGTTGTGTTTCTCTGGTTCCCGTTCCGATTCGATTTTGTTTTTTTCCAATTAGAATGAGGGGCGATGGTTCAATGTTCCAACTGTACATTTTGTAATTTTTTTCTAATGCAATTCAAATTTGATTTTTTAAAATTTCATTTAAAAAATATCCTTAAAAATACCCGTCTGAAGGATAATTAGGGAAACAGGAAACATGTTTGGTCACATTTTATTATGAGTACTACGGTATTCCCCAAAATCGATAATGTTCATATGTGGTATTTAGTTAAATTTAACAGCGTGTCAAATTTAAAGGATCTTTTGGGAAAATCTATAAAACGGATTGAAATATGGAAAGGGGACGGGATGTGAATGGAACTTGAACGTAATGAAAATTGTACCATGAAATATCGAAAAAATTTTAGAAACATAACTTGAATGATTAGTCGGATGTAAAATAATAAATAAGTTTAGCTTAGATGTAAAGTATTTTATCTTCGGTGTAAAACAAAAAATTGCACTCAAAAGTTTATTTAAAAAACTCACCCAACCGCAAAAAAATGTTATTTTAAAAATCTGCTCTTTTTTTTTCTTTACAAAAGGCCTTTTTAAAGAGGACTTCCGCAATAAAAAATCTGCAAACAGCTCTTTTTCCTCTACAGCGTTAAAGTGCATTTTTCTTCTATTTCTGATATAGTTAATGAAAATATTTAAGGGACTTTTTCGTTAAGAAAGAATACATTTTTATTTATTTCGGAAGAATATTTACATTTTCAGATCCATAAAAATTATTTTCAAAATCCATAAAAATTAATTACTTATTAAAAAATATTTAATAAAACTGGAATCTTCAACTTTTTTGATTTCAAACACACAAACCATAGACAATTTTATGTAATAATAATAATAACAAAATATAATAAAAAATGTTTAACAAAATGGCCAATTTAGTGTCTGTACACCTGTATTACTGTTCAATACAATTTGACACTTTATGTTATTTAATAGAATTTTAACCTCAATCACACCCCTCCAATTGTTACTGTTTTTAGATGAATGTTTATGTTTATTCAAGTACAAACTTGAAAAAACTATTTTTTTGGTAAAAATATTGTATATTGCCAAGCCATAAATAATTCCACCTAATTTGCGTTCCAGTTTGTTGCGGTGCATTTTAATTTCGTCCCTGTTAAATTCCCGACATTATATCCAACTTAAAAATCGGTTTAGTACGTCTGAAGATAATAAAGAAATTTGGGCGGACATTTTTGTGGGTTTGTAAATAAAAATATATTTTTAATTTATATTTTTATTATTTTTAATGCAGTCGATCTTCTCTATCTATAGTAAACTTCTATAAGATAAAAATATTTTTTGGCCCATGCGAATTCATTATAAATGCAGTCGAACCCGCATTAAAAATTAAATTTTTAGGGCATGTTTCAATTATGCGGAATTAAATTGGTATAAATTATTGTTTTGGGAATGAAATTTTGTTTCAGTGGGTTTCAGAAAAGCGAGATAATTTGTATGAAAAACGCCAAAAAATCATGGGGATTCATTTTGGTTTCACTTAAGCGGGCTCGACTGTATATAAAAATTTATGTACAGTCGAACTTGTCCATAATGAATTCGCACGGGACCAGAAAATCACTTCATTATATAGAAGTTCATTATAGAGAAGTTCGACTGTATTTGTGTGTGCCGCAGATATTTTTGAGCGTTACAAACGGTGCCACAAAAACAATACACTTGTGTGTAGTGTAATTTTGAAAAGAAAACTTGAACTTTCATTAGGAGCTAGCCTAGCAGAATCTAAATGTATCCAGTCAGCTAACCAGAAAACTGTAATTTACAGATTAATCTGTCAATACGGTAACACTGGCTATACAGCTAGGCACCAAGTAAATTTTTCTTTTCTCGCAAATTCATTTGTATATTTTTTTCTGTAATTCGCAGTCAATTTTATGAATTGCATTCACACTCTACACTAGTGTATGTATTCACTGAAAGAGTAGCTTCGCGCGCAGTTATCAAACTTGAATTAGTATGAGATACGCTCGAATGGTGGAATGCGTGGAATGTCATTTTTATCATCGCATAACCACCGACCGATCGCTCTCCGCCATCCAACTATCACCGAGCTTTGCCTTCATTCAATCTCCAAGCGTGATTTCAAATACGTTTCTGATTTTTGTTTTCGCTTCCAAACTAGTTTTGTTTAAATATTTTTATTTCGAGCTCCATGCAGCATTAAAAAAAGCGCTACGTTTGCATTGCAAAGTTCGTCGTTTCGCTATTTTTATGTGAGTTTATAAATAGACTTGCACAGATTGGCTTAATTCAATAGCAACCAGAATGATGCCATTTTTATTATGAACTTAAAATTCATAAAATGGGCAGTATCAGCTCATCTAGCAACAGAATGGATTTTTTGATTATATCGAAGAAAAGTTCATTCCAAAGTCAATATCAAATACAAACAGTCACCATCTGTAGGGATATTCTGAAGTATATAGTAGTTATTACGAAAAATTTCGTTTACTTTATTTTGTAAAAGAAAAGAAAACAAAACAAAAGAATAATCCCGGTTTTTCCTCAGTTCAGCAAGAAAATAATCAAAAATAGATTTACTCTTAGTCTAACGTACAGCTGGAATGATTATAAGGACACTTTGTCCTTCGATTTGTTATGCTGTAGAGAAATGTGGTGTAATGGCAGGTAGGTATGCAAAAGTTATTCTTCGACTGTCTGCCAAAGCGTCTGTCCGTTGCCAGGAAAAGTGAAGTAGACACAATTCGGGGAATTAACAGTTGGTTGCAGATGTCTAATGGTGAGCGAGCGCACATACAAATTCCGTTATTGGTCCGCCATTTTGGTAACCACATCTTGGAAAGATACATGAGATAAGAACCTTTAGCTTATCGGCAAACTAAAAGGCGCCGATTGAAATATGTATTGATTTTTTCATTGGTATGTAAAGATTTTACAAAATGTTTGAGGTTAGGTTGTTTAAATTTAATGATTAGAAATTCGTTTCCCTTTTTTTTTTACTTCCTTTTAAGTAGCTTACATATTCTTTCCCTTGCAATATTTACATGGCATGAGATTCCTTTGCTAAAACGGTTTCTCTATACGCACGCACCTTCTAATCCCGTTTGTATTGCAGATGCAACTTCATATATCGCAGTATTTTCATTTCCACTTTACGATGCACAGTGGCAGTGGTGGAATGCTGCAGCACATGAGGATGTTGCTCGTTTGCGGATGCGGTATTGTAGTGATGTGCACATTTTTAGTAGTTACCGGATATTTTTGAATCAATGCATGCAATTTCTGGTAGGACCTATTCTTCATTGAAATAGGGCAATCTATCTCACCTTAGTTCGCATCTACAGGCAAAATTGTGTCGCATCAGAGTAGACCCAGTTTATGTTAGAAGAACATTCTAAGAGGTTCTGTTTAGCAAATACCAAAGTAAGCAGCAAAGTGAAAAATGTGTTGCTCAGGACTGATCCGGCAGAAAATAAATTATAATACGGTCGTCTAACTCCAAAGATCAAAAAAAGTAATCTACCTAATAATGCATGTAATATAGCACACGACACTGCATGTAATATTCGCACCAGGCGGCAGCTTGGGCTGTGTATCCGTCCGTCCGTCCATCCATCTGTCTTCGGCGCGCTCTGATTTCATAACAAACAGAATCGAATCGAATAGTCGTCCATAGTATCTCGGGCGTTCATAGTATCTTTTGTATGATTTGTTAGGTGTCTCTCTTATTCTCTCATTCGGCGTTCTCCGGAGAATCGTCTTTGAAATTGTTTTCCTTTTTTTTTTCATTTCTTTTGTGCAATGTTGCGCGCGCATTTTTTCACTCGCTAGTTACACCTTTACTTTTTTTTTGTATTTTTCTTTTCATCGTCTCTTTCCGATTTCGCTTTCGACCCGACTGCAATTTGCAATTTTTCTGTGAGCAAAAATTTACTTTTGTTTACGACTGTTTTGTGAGACCGACCTCCCCTGGCTGGCCACTGCCTGCCTGTCTTGCCCTACCTTGTCTTGCGTTGTCTTGCCCCTCGCTCCGAGCTCGAGCCATAGTCTTGGCCTTTGTGTTGTTGCATCTAGTATTTTCGTTTCTGCTGCTTCTGCTTCGTCGTCTTGTTTCACTCGTGACATTCCAGTTTCATTTATATTTTTTCTTTTGGCCGTCTTCATTATTTCACAGTTGTGAAGAGGGTAAAGATGCAAGAAATTGCTCTATGCTGAAGTGTGTGATTTTTTCTTACTAAATTTGATTGCAAATTTTCCATCAAATAATTAAAATTGCAAAGTTGGCAATAAACACAAAAAAAAATAATTTAAAAAAAAATGTGTGGTGCATAAAGTTTTACCAAAGAATTTTCCGTTTTCTACAAACGAGGCAAGTAAATTTTGAAATCATCCCAGCTAAATGCGAAATCGAAAATTTCTCTCGTTGTTTCTGAAAGTATATGTACGGTGTTGATGCTGTTGTGAAATTCATTCATGGGAATGTATAATTTAAAAACGCATTTTCTCAAAATCCATTGTGTATCATGCGCTGTGTTTACAAAAATAAGCTTTGCCTATACTAGAGACGCTTTCTTTCGGTCATTGTCCTGTTGGCTTAAGATTGCTCTGCCTCTAACTGAGTGAGCGGATTTCAATATGCAGCGCGTTTTATTTGGTTTTCATTTAACAAAAAAAAACATATTTTTATTTTTAATGTGTTTACTTAGCTGTTTTTGAGTGTAGAATTAATATTTTTGAGTGTAGAATTAATATTACCTTCAGTGCGAAAACATTTCAATGGGTTGAGAGAATGTGAAATCATAATATTCATCATTACATTTGCCAATAAAAAAGTTCGGTCCAAGCTACACAAAAGAAGAAGAAGGTGCGGCCAGACAAGGCAACAACTTTGACTTATGAAAAAAAAAACTCATCTCCCTCCTACTCATCCTTGAATTCCGACTTAAAATTGAAAATGAGTACTTAAAGTTCTCAAACATTTTTTTTATTTATTTTAAGACATTTGCATTTGTCATCGAGAATGGGACCTGCCCCTGTCCCCGTTTTTTCATTATTATCTTTCGGTTTATTAAACTTTCAAAATACATTTGAAGTCATAAAATTACCTTGTTTACCTTCTTTGAGATTGTACTTTTTTTGTTATTCTTTAACTAAAATTTATTCAAGCTTCTATCTCGTCAAATCCGAATCTAACTTTTTTATTTTATTATATTTATTTTTTTCATCGAATTTGTTGACCGAAATTCGAAAAGTGAACGAACTTTTCCTTTTTCGTTTATAAGCGACGAGACTGAACCCGGCCCCGACTACCCCTTCCCTACAATTTTTTTAGCAAAATGTCCAATGACCTTTTTCTCTCTTTATTTCCCCCCTCCAACACAAGCGTATTTATCTACAATCCAGAAAATGGCACAGGCTGATACAAGCAAATAAGTAAGAGTGTTTTGAATCGGTCTTTACCGACTTGCCTAGCCCATACATGCGGTTCGTATGAAAAGTGAAATTCTGCAACCGATTCGTAGGTTTTAGGTTAGGTTGAAGTTGGAGTCAGTTTTAAATAGTTAGAGATGGAAAATAAAAATACGTTTTCAGTAAAATTAAGTAAAATTTGTCGAAATAAAAAATCCAATTTCGGGTTTGGTCGCCATACAAAAAACGGTTTTTATCGGTCTCATAGCTTTTAACTTCTGTATAAAGTTTACACAGTATAGGTGAAATCTGAATAAGTAGAATCACAAGAAAAAATAAAAAGTTTTCACTCTATTACATCAAAAGAATCAAGGGGCTAAGAATTGATTGAAAGGTGTGTGGAGCGGATTTCTATGCAAAAACAATAAAGTGCCAACAATTCAACAATTCGATAGTTCAATAATTGCTTTGTGATCGTGTATCTGCGTCTGTCATTTCACACCATATGTGCCCGATAACGTCGTAATTATTGACCTATCGATTTAATATTTTAGCACTATATAGTTTTTTTTTTGACCCCAACAAATTATGCAACACATTTTGATTTGCATAAATTCGCTCTCTAGTAGTGAATCTTTTTCAAGTTCATTAATCTTGCGGCCAACAGCAATAAGCGCTTAAATCGACTTCAGATGGAATCGAGTTAGACTTTGTAGTATTAATAGTATTCGACTTAACAATATACACTTTTCTCTGAATAAAAACTTGTGAAGAGTTTTCTGAAACATTTCTTGAATAACTAGGTTAGGATATGTCGGGAGATGTCTGTTTAATAACAATAGTAGGACACCTGATCACTTGCTTTAAGTAAACAATTTCGAAATTATTTTTAAAAAAAAGTATCAATCGAGTGCCCTAAGACGTTGGTTTGCCAGCGTCGGACATTCGCAAAGATAATGAAAAATGAGTAGTATTTTCAACGACAGGAGCTTAACAACTCCTGATAAGACCGCCTTCGTTGACAAAGCCTCATCCGATGAAGAAGTGAACAGTAATTATTCCGGTCAAAATTCGTGCATTGAAACAACTAACTCGGTACAAAAATATTTACGAAATATCTCGGCGCTCTGCTTTTCGACTTAAGCGATTATTGCTTTTGACCACAGAGTTAATGAGGTCATAAAGTTTTTTTTTAAGAGGTGAGGTTAAAGTTTAAGCAAATCTTATCGCAAGAGAGTTAGTTTAAAAAATTCCATACACCTCTTCATACAATCATTGTGTATATTTTTTGTTTTCGATCTTAAAACTGAGTCGCATTTTTTTTGTTGTTTGTGTGCTTGTCCACATCATTCACAAGTATGTATAATATCTTTTGCCATTTATCAATATGCCAGCACATGTTTGGATTGGTGCTTCATATATTTTAAGAAAAAGAGAATCACCATCACGGTCGCGTCGCGACGACGGTTCTGCTGCATGCTGCACTTGCCTCTGGTAGACCGAATTGTCAGCTACGTAAATATGAATTGTATCTGCTTTTGTTATTTTATTTATTTATTTTAATTTTTCCGTTTTCCGTTTTCATGTTTATTATTATTTTATTTTTATTGCTATTGTTTCCCTAAAACGCATTTATCAGCGGCGTTGAGCGTTGGCTGACGTTGCTGATAGCGATTATGATGGCGATGGTGGTCGGTCGGCTCGGTCAGAAACAACACAGTACATACAATGTAGTCGATACACGTTTCAAGGCGGTTTTTCGCTGTTGTCACATATTACATACTTTCATACAGAAAGACATACTCATGCATATGAAAACTATTCGTTGTCGTTGCATTCCAATCTGGTCAAGTCTTGACATTTGGTATTCAAATTGAAAGTGGAAGTTTTTGTTGTCATCTTTTGTCAACCACATAAAGCGATGATTTAATTCTTTTATTCAATTTTCGTTTGGAAATTGATTGTATTGCTGGAGATTTCTTGTTATTTTTTTTGTTAGCTGCATTTTGTATTCGGTATAGTCAAGTGGTGACATTCACTACAGCTTGGAACAGTTAGTGAGACCGAGAAATCGTTTATTTTTTGTTGTAAATTTTATTGTCAATATTTTATTGTAGTTTATTGTTTGGTTTATTTGCGTTTGTTTTTTTGTCGTTATACTCCTTTTCATTTCACTCTCAAGCTTGTGATATATATCTCTTTTCAGTATCTGCCCATCTCACTCTACTCGTCATACGCTCTCTCTTTCACTTTTTCTCTGTCTCTGAATCGCTGATTTCCATTTGCCTTCTTTCATATGCTTTTTGCTGTTCAGTAATTTCTTTGTTTCATTGTTGACGATATTTTAGTACGTAACTTATTTGCCTTTGGTTCGGTTTGAGTTTTCAATTTTTTTTGAAGCGGCCTAATTCTACTAGCGCATAAAATGTTGACAAGGTATTCTAGAAATTTCATTAAAAAAAATTACACAAATTTTTAACCAACAATTATTTAAAAAAACTTAAAATTTTTTCTTTAGAAACCATACAAAAGTTTGCAATAAATTTATTTGTTTCGTATGAAAGTCTTGATAAGAAAGAAAGCAAAGCTCTAAGCCGATTCCTTTGTGTGTTTGTATTTTGTAGTTTTTTTTTGTTCTGAATCTGATTCACTAGCTCCGAAAGTTCAAGGACCTTTTTGAAATATATTTTGTTAATCATCATTGCTTTGTTCTGAAGTGAGATTAAGAAAATCAAGATAAATCAACAAAGTTGTAGCTTCTTTAGTATTTGTGTTGTATACAAAATTAAGATTGAAGGCGCAGTCGACCCGGTCTAACTGAGAAACAAGAATAGTTTTCATCGAACTAATAGAGACCGACCGAAATTTCAGTTTCGCTGAAGAGTCGATTAGTATTACAGTCGAACTTCTCTATAGTGAACTTCTCTATAATGAAGTTTCTATAAAATGAAGTGATTTTCTGGTCCCGCGAGAATGGCGGCCTTTGGGACAATCAAATAAAGTTAATCAAGAACCGGTTTCGTGTTTCATAAAATGCATTTTCCACAATTAAAAAAGAAAATATCGATTTCGGGTGAAAATAAGCAATCGGTCTCTACCATTTCGTCTGTACGATGCATTCCGTTGGCACTCCAACCTAACCTAATATTAAAACTAAAAGTATGTATGCAGAACTTAGTTCTCAAGTTCTTACCTTCTTCCATTATATCATAACCTTGGAAGAAATTCTTTCCGAATATCCTTTCCAAACCCCTAAATGTGCATCGCACAGTTCATTTGTAATTCCTTAATTGCTTGTTCATGAAATATGAAAATTTTTCCAAATGCTACCTAGAAAAAAAACCCAAAATGTGTCTTTTTTTCTTCTTCAAATTCGCATATTTCCATACGTGTGCGCCGCTCATGACAAACGTCACCGCGGGTATTATAGACGATAAACAGATTTAAATTCAATTTCTATACCTACGGTGAAAATAAGTAGAAAAAATCACAGCAGAGAGGCATTAAAAAACCACAAATGACCTTGACGAAGACGGCGGCGCGTCGTCGGCGTCTATACCAACAAACGAAATCGCTACAAACACTTATCTAGACAAATGTAGGTAACTAACAATTTGTTCGTATCTTGTTTGGGTTCTACAACTGTTTGTGAAAAAACCAGGCGTCACTTTGATTTTGTCACTTTTTGTTTTAGAAATTTTAAGACAGGGCGTGGCTTGGCCGACTATACCAATGAGCTTTTCTGCACTAACGTGAAAGTCTCATGCATAACTGACTGAATACAATTATTGACTTGAATCACAATTCAGAATCGGTTTTTCTTGCAATTTTGAATTGATCACTTGGCAGTTTAATTGGCGACTGGATCGACGGAGTGGTCATTATTAGGTGCGTAAAACGCAAGTAATGCCATTTAAAACCGCTTGATTGTATTTCCAGTATCATAGAGAAAAATCACATCGGACTTATTCCGTCGGAGTGTGTTGTATGGTTTTCCTTTACCTAATAACACTTTCGTATTTCGTAATAAGGGCGTTAGTTAGACTAAATAAGTCCCCATTGTGGCACCGGAAGTTGTTTTATTCTAAACCCGACGGTGTCACTTATAAAGCTAAAAGTACTTTTTATTGGATAATCTACTAGATGTAGCAGATTGTCGAGGAAGTCGTTTATACATGACGAAATTATTGCACGATGCTAAATCCGAACATCCAAAGTGAGAATTAGACGAGATGTGTATACTTTTCAGTTTGTTTTTGTGTTGAAAAGTCTACCTTGATTTGTGTTTTGTTGTTACCTATCTCAGCTGCAGTTAAAACAATTCGCATGTTACATGCTTTACGTAGATACCAATATTCTACTACGAGATACTATTGCAAACTACTATATATGCGATACGTAGCAGCTAGATAGAGAGCGTGTAGAAGAGGAAGCAATTGTATTTGGCTGGGCGCCGTCACAGCGAAACGAAACGACCAAGTATTTTCGAGTCAGTTTCTCTTGGCGAGCGGACCGATTAGCTTCGGCCATTTTTGCATTCTTCATTCTTCGGCACGGGGCACGGCACGGCACGGCTGCAAAAATTAGTTTTTCGTTCGTTTGTTTTTTTTCGGTTTCCGTTTTAAAAACTACATTTTCATTAAATTAATACGAAACGACAACGGCGGCTACGAAGACGTACTAACTAGTTATTTATTTATTTTTTCCTTTTCAATGTAAAACAAATGCGCGAGAGAGAGGAACTGTAAACGCGAAAACGTGTGCCGTATTGTATTGTGCCAAGTAATGTACTTTTTTCTTTTCGAATATCGGGAAAAGTTTTTGTCGAATCAACCAATAATTGAAAAAAAAAATAGTCTAGAAAAAATGATTTTGCAAATAGTAGAAACAATTCTACGAAACGAAAACACGAATTAAAATTTATATTCAACGAATGAACAAAACGAACATCTACGACATCACATCATCATCGCCAGCAAATATCATCATCGATAAAACAATCGAAATATGATGTATGAAATACGTACGAAATTTAAATTGAAAAAGTTTTTAGTTTTGTGATTTTTATTTAGTTTGCTTTTTTGCATATGTCTGTCTGTTTTGTACATTTTTTAAATTATGTAATTGCTATCAAACGCACAGGCAGCAACCGACGGCCGTACTATCAGCAACGTTTTTTTCTTTTCGTACTCTCGGTTTTTGCTATTTTTTTTCTATTTATTTGTTTTTATTTTTTTTTTTTTGCCACCACTTGTGATCAAGTACTATAGATAGAGTAGAGTTAGTGTGTGGAGCCGAGCACTACGTGCTCCTATGTTGTTGCTGCTGTTGCACTTTTCAGTGAAGTTACTCATCGTCGTTTAGTTGTAGTTGTTTTGTTGTTGTTTGCGGTTTTACTAGCAAACTCACTTACCTTGTGGCTTTCAGTGTTCGTTTTTCTTTTAATTTGCTATTTTATTTTCATTACTCATTGCTTGTGTGCAATGTATATTTTTTCATAACCGCACATACATAGTACATACACACTTCTCTTCTATGTACTTAATACATATATTTTTTTAATATATATCAAATAAATGTGGCAGTCTACTATCGACTCGGCCTAGTGTGAGCTGCAGCAGCTGATTTCATGTTAGTTGCATTTGCTTTTTTTTCCGCTTTGAATATTTATTTTGTAGTATGCAGTTGGTATACCTACTATCAACCAACTACTATACTCGTGTCTGTCGTGTCATGTAAATGGATTGCGACCCGAATAGTAACTATTGGAAAATTAGTGTACCCACCTACATAAATGACCCAATTGAAAAAGTTTTAAGCGAATTGAAAACTATTGTTTAATATATTTGATGGAAGTACATCAGGTGGTTAGTTGTAGTTATAGGAGAGCACATGAAAAGGGTGTGGTAAACACTTTGCTTTTACATTTTGCTTGTGAGTTTTTACCTTTCCAAATTGTTGTTAAGTTGAGTGCATTTTTCATCAATATTCTAACACAGGACTCCCTTTAAAAAGATACTTTTAACAGAAAAAAAAAATCACACAATTTTTGTAAATGACAAACTCTAGTAACATTCCCCGATTAAAGTTCTGGAATGTAATTTTAAGCTAGTAATATGGTCGCTTTTCTATTTTTCTCGATGGTAGAATTAATTAGGCAAAGTAAAAAAATAGCTTATATATTCCACATAACCAAATTATATTTGTTATCGCTTCGATACTGCCGAATACCGTTTCGTTTCAGTTGGTCGATTTTTATTATTTTTTTTCGCTGGCTGGTTGGTGGGGTATCATCATTATTATTTAAATGCTTGTAGTATCATATGGTTTTACGTTCGCATTTATGAATGAATCATGTTTTGTTGTTGTGAATTCTAAAATATGATGATGATGTGTGCTTTCTTTTTGTTTTTTCTCATACCTAATTTTTGCATTTCATTTGGAAAATTGTAGTATTTCAATAACCAACATAGGGCTACGTGCTTGAGTCGGCCGAGCCCGAGGCTTTTCATTTTCGTATTTTATTAGTATTTCCTTTTTTCTGTTCAATGTTTGTGTATTGTTTCAATGAAATCCCATTATCTGTCTTTAGTGACTAACGAACGTAATCGTGTGACCGCCTCTACTTACTGATAGCACTACACTTGATCGCTTGCAGCGACCACACCAAACATTATTGAAATTAATGCAGTACACACTTAACATTTATTTCCATTTCCCTAATCGGCTACATTCGTCTGTGGCTCGCTCTGCTCTTTGTTCGTTTCAATTATTAGTTGACGCCTTTTAAATGATAAGAAATAACCAGTATGATGATTATTCATTTTTTGAGAATCATATGAATGCATTCCAGTCGGTTCTCGATCGGAAATTGTCGAAGTTTTGTATTCTAAAAATAGTTGTGTTCGTAAGCCGATTAGGCTTTGAATTGCTTGCTTTCGTGTATTGTATAGATATTGAGAGGTGGTGGCGAGTGTGGACATTGACTCAGCCTTCTACGTTAATAGGTCATCAGATTATTCAATAGATATTATTTAATATATTTAAATGATTTTAATTTACATACGATCGTCCATAGGCAAGGTTTACTCTAATTGAGATAAGATCATCGTTTAGCTTTTGCTATTACAACTTAAATGTATAGACCAAGTATCCGTTGTATAACTAAGAAATTGAGGTGTCCGACACTATCTTTTCGCAATAACTGCTATTTGCACCAAGCCCAGCAGAAACCAAAACCTACACAAATTCCAGTACATTTGTCTTAACAGAAACCATTTCAATTTACTGGAATCTGTGTCCTGTTTCGGTGTGTGCTCCTTGTGGCTGCTCCGTTTGGCATTGTCCCAGTTGTTGTCTTTCGTTGATCTTCCCAGCGGCGGTTGGTGATCATAGTCCTGTTCACATTTCAATTAACCGTATATTTTTTAAAAATCCAAACTTGATCTAATTTTTATTTTATTGCCCATTTTTCAGAAAACAATTCAACTACATGCAAGTGTGGAATAATTCCCAGGAGAATTCAGTTCCATAACACTGAAAACACAATGCAAAATGGATTTCTAAACGCAGAATAAACCATTAAAACCAATCAAAACAACTCACGCCTGAACCAAACGACGACCAGCAAGCACCACCCACATAACCCCGGACCCCGGATAACGCGCACCAATAACTTTACAGTTTTGGGCAATCGTACAGGAAACAGAAGTATAATTGACGGAAAACTAAAACACCAAGAGGAATCCAGCAAAACCAATATGCAAAATAAAGCAGCAAACAGCAAAAATCATTAAAAACACATACGAAAAAAAAGTAAATCTACAACAAGAACAACAACAAGAAACAATAACAAGAAATCTAACTAATCTAATCAAATCAAATATTGAATGCATAACTATTGCATTGGCAGAAGCAAGAACAACAACAACAACAATACAATTGTACGTAAGCAAATTAAGAAATGCAAATTAGCAGCATAATTACAACAACATAACGATTGTATACGCCTTCAATAGAGCGATAGAGATATATAGAGAGAGAACGTGGTTTCGTTTCGTTCAGTTAAAATTAGCTTTCCTTTATTGGTAAATTCTCTCGGTTCATACAGAAAATCAAATCAAATCACACCACAAACACAATCTAATTTCCACTTAGTTTCCACTTCGATCGATGCAAATATTATTTTGGATAATTTTGGCAATTTTACAGAATACATAAATTGTTTGGAAATTATATATATATGTAGCAACAACCACAATCGCTAATTTGCACACTCCGAAAGAACTTGTTCGAGTTCATCTTCAAACCAAAGATACACACACACACGCACCACATGTGAAAGTTAGCAACTTTTGATTGTGGCCATCTCGAAACAATTATTATTATTATTATTATTAGTAAATATAATAAAGAATTTTTGTGGAAATTTGCAAAAATGTTGGCATCAAATGAACATAATGTTTTCCCACACGGTATGCTATCGCTGAGCGCTGCTGTTGCAAAAGCCTCCACGCAACATGCTTAAATTAAGATTACTCGTAGCTAATATCAACAACAAACACCAGCAACAACAGCAGAAACTTCGTTGTCGTCGATGCAGATGTAAGTCGTCGTTGCATTGTCAAGCACACCAACACCAAAGCCAACAGCAGCAACGCCACCGCCAACGCCAGCTTCAGTCGCCACAAGAAATCGTTGAAGTTGCAAGCGAATATTTTGCAACGAGTGCTCTAGCTCCAGTTCGGGCCGCCGCTGCGTACATCACCAACAACAGCAGCATCGAAACTACTAGCAGTATCATCGTCGTCGGCAGCAGCAGCAGGTGCAGCGGCAATATTGGAAGCAGCAGCGGAATATTGTCCAGTTTCAATGAAATTGGATTCTATTTAACTGAATGACACGATCGCTTGTTGTAAGCCTTAAGTGAAACGGTAAGCGTCTATTTATTGAATTTGATACATACGTATTTAGAAATCCGTTGATTTGTTGATTCATATGTATTCTCTCTCTATACAACTATAAGCAATTAAGGTCCAATGCTATTTGTTTTTTTTTTTATTTGAATTCTTCAAAATTATCTACAAAATTTATTTATTTACACACTAAATATTCTCAACAATGTGATTTTGCTTTCTTTCTTTGTTCGAATTGTGGAAATAAAGCAAAATCGTTGCAAAACAAAAAAAAATTGTTACATTAAAACCGAAAATGTTGATTTTGAAAAATGGACTTTGGTTCGTTATTTGTTGTTTGATTGTAAGTTGAGAAGTTGTTTAGTTTTGGTCTTTTTTTCAAAAAAATAAATATATAAAACAAATTTGGCGTCTTTATAAACCTTAACCGTTAGTGTTTTCCTCGTAAATCGCAGTGGACCTCAATGTAAACGTTGATTTGTTAAACTTTTGCACGTTCTCCTTCCTCGTTGTAGTAATTGTTTATTTACTGTATTCTATTTTTGACAAAACGCACACAATCGGTCACGAAAACATCGTGCAAAAAAGCATAAAAATACGCTTTATCGATTTCTTTAAAAATGGTTCCAAAAACAAAATCTATAATGGAGAATTGTTCTGGATAGATTGTCACACTTGATCAGACCCCCCTTTTAGACTGGGAATTTTTTACATCCTTTAAACGTACTTTTCAACCAGCATAATGGAGAGGCAGATTAAAGGATGGACGTGACTTAATTCTGATAAAATAGCAGAATATACTTTTCCATACCTACCATGCCTCCTTCCTACCAGTAGAGTATACAAATAAACTACTTTGCTGTAACCTCTATTGTTTTATACTATATAGTGATACATGATACATATTTTCAGTAATGATTTGTACTAGTAGTCGTATCTAGCGTTGATTTCAACATTCGAAAGTCTATGTTGGAAATCTCTTGTATTTTGCAGTAAATGGAACTATTTTCCTTTGAGTAGATCGTAAAAAACTAGTAAAATATTTTAAATTGTTCAATTTAAAATATTTTTTAATTAATGCAAGCCTGCACGTTAACGTAAACAAAGAACAAAAATAAAATACATAAAGAAAATGTTGCAAAAGAAAAAAAACACACTCACACACACATAAGTAAAGCAAATCTGATGGATGATTCGAATTTTCTATTATTCTCATCAAAATAGGTATGAAGTATCCTCAGCTTGTATCAACGCGTGCGGTGAACGCCATCTCTGATTGGTTAGTATCACGGTTGGAGCAATTAGGCGTTGAGGCACCACAGATCTATACTAGACTACTCCTATCTCTCTTACAATCGTCAGTTCAAATAAACGATCCAATTGAGTTCAGCAATTTGGAAGTAATTCAAATTGTTCTAAATTTTAGTATAATATATACACAATTGCAATTCACTTGCACCCAATCCCAATCTAAGATTAAGATAGTAATCATTTCATAATTTCATAACTTTAGACATTTTTTGCCAATCGGAAGGGGAATAATAGACGTTATCTGCCGTCTGACACAGATACTTTGAAGAAATTGAATGCGGTTCAATGCCTGAGAGAAATTGTATCTTCGGAACAAGAGGTTAGCAGAATAAGCTAAAAAAAAAACCAAAACTTTTTATTTCATAAACTCAAATCACTTTGACAGATCGCAACTATTGAGAATCTCGTCGACGAGCTGTGTGAGAAGCTGAAGGATATTGAGAAGCAATCGGCAGACATCGATGATGAGGATCAGTTATTAGTGGCCACACTGTCTGTAGGTACGGCATCGTCTGGGCCCAACAATCACACAACAACATCGCACCATAGTCAGCTACAGCAACACCATCACAACAACAACAACCACCACCAATACTCCAGCAAACATCACAACAAGGAGGAACCGGAGCATAGGGAAGGTACTGCAGCAGCTGCTGCCGATATCGAAACAGATCCAAAGAAACGCTATTTCAGAGCCTTTCCAGCGCTTTCCAAAGAAATGGAAGACTCGTTCCGAGTCTGGCGTCGCAATGCTAAATCACTGACATGGCCCGTTGATCGCAATAACATTTCGGTCTCGTCCAGTAGTTCAAGTTCGACCCTATCCACTTCTTTCGGTTCGGGTAGCGGTGTTGCACAGACTTCTGAGGAATGCGTGGAGCAAACAAAAGTTGAAGGCATCGCAAATCTATATGACTCACGCGCTGAAGGAAACCAAAAAGGATCCGCTGTTTTAGGAAACTCAAGCACTGCAGTTTCATCATCTGCTGGGATTAAACGAAAATCCAAACGTCGAAGAAATCAAGGTAGGTTGTGTAATTATTAAGGCTTTGTTGGGGTAATGCGTTTTTAGGAAGTTAAACTTAACATTTGACACACTTCCTTTGCAGCATTGTCCAAAGGAAAAACGATTCAGAATATACGAAAAAACTCTGCCGGCAACTCTGTTGGCGGTAGCTTCGGTGCTTCATTCGGTGGTAGGCATCATCGCAACTCCTCCCCGACATTCTGGGATACGGACTTTGAAGGTTGCTGGGAAATGGGTCGCGATTTGATCAAGGAATTCATTGTTAAGCAAAACAAGAACAATCGCAATCGCAGCACCTCGGAAAGTGCCGCCTACAATATGCGAGCGAAGAAGACACCAGCAACCGTTGTTGAGGGAGATAGTCGCGAACCACTTGCACCAGAGCAGCTGCAAATGGACGATCATCACAACGACAGCCAACTGCCAACTGCGGAGCTGGCATCGAATAAGACTTCGTCGCCTCTGATGCCACCTGTTGTGGATATCTCATTCTGTTGCGATGATGAATACGACGACACACTCGCTTCCGTCTCCGAGCTAACAACAGACACATCTTTGAATGCTGCAGCCCCCCGGCGTCTTTATCAACGCGATACCAGCTTTGGGTCTCGTGAATTGTTGCCCGAAGAGGAGTCAACCTCATTCGATGATCAATTGGATTTTGCACAATTTAAAGCAAAATTCAATAGCAGCGTTGAGGCTCTGTGGAAGGATGCAGAGCAGCCGGCTGCGGCCATCGCCACTCAGTCCGAGAACGATGTATTTTCGTTGACCACCACTTCAAGTGTGCAAATGCATTCACTGCCCGCTGTGGCCCCCTTCAAGGAGAACCTGAAGAACTTTTGGTCGAACTACTACAATCACCATTTCGATTTGGCCAAAATTCCGCAACAGCTGCAACAGGATTCGGGCACCGCCTTCGGCAACATGGACGACAGTAGTGCCAGCTTATCGTGCAACATTTCGGGTTCCACGCTGAATACCGACATAGCAAATACGAGCGATTACTACTCCATGCCGAGCAATTTGGATGATTTTGACAAGTCTGTGGGCAGTGTACGTCGCGATATGAAAGCTGGAGCAATCGCTGGTGGCGATCGCAATACTCCGATTGGTGTATTTTTGCAAAATTCGATTTGGTCTGAGAATACCAATGGCGGTGTTGGCGACTCTGATGAGAGCTTCTATTTTAAAGTTTGGAACTCAACCAACAAATTGAATCAGCTGGATGCGGTTCATGGCAGCAAGGTAAGCTTTTGATGTCCACTTTCGTATACAAATTTAAGAAAATCTATTCATTTAATTTATTTTTTATTTTAATAATCCATATCTTTTTTTTTAGATCACTACGTCCGGTAGCCAAAAAATATCTGAGACTACTCTGCCCTTTCCACCGTACAACATTTCGAAATGGTCTGAGGGAATTAATGCCGGGCCAACTTTGCAGCAACAGCAGCAATTGAAGCCGCAACAAATAGCTAGTGCGACATCCAGTGCTAAGAGCAACAACAACAACTGCAATTTGCACAACATAAGTATCGATTGTACCGACTCGAGCACCACAGCCTCGGTCTCGACCACTTCGTGCTCTTCGGCGTACACGCACTCTTCCGCAGCATACAGCTGGCTAACACCAGTCATCGGCCAAGGTCTGCAGGCGGACTTGCAATCCTGGTCCACATCGAATCCGATGTCGTTAACGGAAATGTACGGTGAAGGCAGTGGCGGCGGTTCGAGTGTAACGGATAGTGTGGCCAAGCGCCACCCCACAAGCAGCTTCGCGTCCAACGAAGTAGTCGGGCCGAACATCAACCTATCGAACCACTCACGCACCTCGAGTGCCTTTATTGAGTACTCGCGCATCAGATCTTTGGTGAAAATTGTCAAACAAGAGGATGCCATGTCACGCAATTACCCACCGCAGCAGTTGCTACGCCCGAAAGAACGCTTTCCCGACGATGAGAATCTACTGACATCCGAGCGCACACACTTCCATCCGATCAAGACATACGCGGACGGACACACTTTCGATATTTGCAACTCGGTGGATGCGATCGATTACGAGCGCACCGACAGCGGTTCTTTGTATTTGGAGTCGGAAAAGTATCTCGAATACACACGCAACGACAACTTCATGGAAGAGGATTCAACGGCGACGAGTGCAGGTGCCTCATCTCAACCGCTCTATGCTACTTCCAATTGTGAGGCGGCAAATGCACGCGCTGGCGTAGTCGGTGGAAAGAAGAAGGGTCGCCGGAATTTTGTAATTAAATTCCAAATGCGAGGCTGCGACATGGCATGTCAAACGGAAGACGAAGCCGAGCTGTTGGCTGCGGCAGCAGCCGCCAACAAACCCGAGCTGCATGCGTTAAGCTTGATTTTCTCGGGCGCTGGCAATGGCATGAAGTTGGATCCGACTGCACTGGCCTGCAACGATGCCATCGAGGCACTCAACAAAGCCGTTACGGCTGCTGCGGTGGCTGCTGCTGCTGCCTGTTTGCCCCCGAACAGCCACTGGCTACCAACAGCCGCCGTGGCAGGCAGCGGTGGCACTTACCGCCACTCGTCGATGTGGACTGCAGCTCAGGCTCTACAGCAGGACGAGGTTGGCTGTGATGAGGTTGATTTTTGCTCAAACGTCGTGCACGGCTGCATCGACGATGAATCGTCATCGTGCAGTGCCCTCGAGCAGCAATGGTCAATGCATGAAATCGGCAAGAAGTGTCAGCTCAAAGGACACAACAACAATAACAACAACGATGCAGGCGGTGTTGATGGCGGAGCACACACATTGTGGGGCATGTGTGCCGCCTGTAATAGTGAGTTTAAATCGGTGCCGGCCAACCGTATGCTGCGCGACGAACTGCAGCTGGAGGCGGACGAAATAATGAGCGACCTCAAGTACATGCAAGACTTGTACATTGGCCGATCGGGAGCAGATGGCGACGGCGCGGATAGTGACAGCGATTGGGAGGCTGACGACGATGGCGATGAGGAACTAGAAGAATGCGAACTCTTGCCAACACATTTGGATATGAGTTTTAGGACCGCCATTGGGCCGCGCAGGCAACTACAAGTAGACGTTGAAAATACTGGCACGCTTATGGAGGATGAAGAAGGTAATGTTTTGCAGAAAGTGAACCGTTTTATTGCTGACTTACTACGTCCGGAAAACGCGGAATTCGATTCGGATGCAGCAGCATCTGCAGTCGATCAAAAGCAATTTAGCGGCAGTCTCTGGTGCGACAACAACAACGAACACAATATTTGGCAGAACAGCGAAGTTGGCGCCTCGAATGCAAACGCTCTAAAGTCAATGGAGCTGCTGAAGCATTTCAATGTCGAACCACATACAACAAATGCCTTGCAAGTGGAAGAGGACAAATTCCTGGCGCAGCTCAGCTGGGAGCATGATAATCTCGCAGAAATTTGGCAAAAGAATACACCACCGCAGAATGTACTGCCAACGGCGGCTATGAAGTGTAATGCAACGGGTGACGGAGATGCCGCCGAGAAGAATCCGTCGACACAGTTGGAAACAAAAGAGGAGCCACTGTTCGAAATGCAAATTGCAGATAAAAATTTCAAAAACCTGCAAGCTCCTTTGTCGACAGCAGCAGCAGCAGTTACTTCCTTTGGCATACAACCCGAAATGAATGCATCCGGTTCAGCATACAAGCGCGTACAGCAATTTTTCAGCTCAAATACTCCGACAAATGCCGCAACAACCAAACTAAAGCTCGCCAATCGCAAACGCCGCCATTCGGCCTCGCAAAACTTATTTCATCATTTGCCGCCAAACCATTCGATCGCCACCTCTGCCGCTCCCGCTCATAATAACAACAACAACAACATACCCATTGCCGATTTGAATCGTTTCAAATTGAAGCTGCTCGCGTCCCAACCGTCAGTCTTCGATACCGACATCGATATGCAAAGATTTATTAACTATTCGCTGCAACATGCCCTGTCCAAGAAGAGCAACTCCGACGTTGATGCGGAAGCGGGTGGGGCAGGTGGCGTCGATAGCGACGACTTGTCGCAGCCAGAGCAAACGATCATCACTTGCAAATACTGGACCACCATTGACCCAATGCCCGACGAATCCGTGGACATGGAAGACATCGAAGACACGGCCACATTCTCCTGTCTCATCGACAAAAGCGCTTCGATACTAAAGCATGTGACAATGGTATCGCGACCGCTAACACGTTAATAGCATAGCTGCAGTGGAAAAGTTGGTATTTTTTTCTTTCAAACTAAAAATATGTCTATGAGGGGCGTGGTAAATAGCTGGAAGGTGGCACAAAATGGCTACTTCCGATTTGGCCAAACCACCCGCATCTACCAACCGATTTCTCGTTTTGCATTTACATCATTATTATTTACTATTTATTCAAAATGCGTTGAAACTTTCCCCAAGTCCACACTATCGTTTCAATTAGCCAACTATTATAATTGTCATAATTTAAACGTAAATTTAAACAATTCCTCCTAATCGTTATAAATTATTTACACACACACACATACAATATAATTGCGTTACTCTTTAGCTTACATTGAATTTGAAACTTAAAAACCCTTCCCCTTATTTTTTGTGTTCTTTTTTTTATACTGTTGCTAATATTTTTGTTTGTTACCCAAAAAAAAAATCAAAAAAAAAATCACAAACTGTAATTTTGTGTGCATCCTTTTCGAAGAGAAATAAATTTTAAAGATATTTCTGAAATATTCTTTTGAGATACTTGAAATGTTAAAAAAACCCAATAAAAAAAAACAACTCACAACTTGCAGAACTAACACAAAAAATTATGATAGTTTTCAAAAAAAAAATAAAGTTAGTATACAATCCAGATTCCCTGTAACTATTATAGATATATACTTTCAACCAATTACTCTCTTTCGTACGTAAATATTTATGTTTTGTCAAGATATAGAAACATACAACCCCTCACCCCGCCTCATCCCCACTTCCCTTACTGAAATATTTACACTTACCTAAAGACCAAAAGTCTAAAATTTACAGTTGATTGAAAGTAAATACGCAAAAGGAAAAAAATTCACAAAAACAAAATGCAAAAAAAAATATATATTTTTAAAGTAAAACAAACAAAAAAGTTATGGAAGGCAAATATAAAAATATCGACTAAAATCGATTGTTTTTTCAGTTGGGAAAATGTTTATTTGATATTTAATAGGAAAGTGAGAGGTGGAACAGAAAAAAATCTAATAAATGTGGGCTTCTTGAAATATTGTTTGTTTTTTTTTTGTGAAGTAGTAGAATTTTCCAAACAAGCCAAAACAATATTAAAAATTAAAGTAAAAAATATTTGTCTTTGCAAAAAAAAAGATATGCTGCCTCACTACATGGTAGCAATGGATAATTATTTGAAGACGAGAAAATAAAGTTTTGCTTCTTTTGATTTAAATTCAAATCTAAAGGAATCCATTGTTCAATCACAAAGTCCATTTAAAAACAAAAGTTTTCGGAGACAGAAAAAACAATTAAACTAAAGAACTAAATAAAGTGTACAATGTTTTACTAGTCAGTGTTAAGCGAAGTTAATAAAGATGAGATGAAATCAAATGGAAATACGTGAGCATAAACATTTTCCCATTGCCAACACATTTAACCCAATGACCCTTCCTTTTGAGATCACAAAAAATTAAAAAGTGAGTGTATATAAGCTAAAATTAGATAACAAATTTTTTATGGCGATTAGCACGTGTCCTCTCCCCTCTCCCCTTCCCATGTAATCCAAGAAGAAGAAGAAGTTATCTCTCTCTGTGTGCAATCGTATAATGAAAGTTACGCAAAGTTTTCATTTTTGTTTTTTTTTTCTTGTTTTGAAACTGTATAAAGTAATTAAATTAAATTTAATAATATAAAAAATATGATAGTGAAATAAGCGTTCGTTCTTCTTTACGTTTGTGTAGGTTCTGTTCTGTTTTTATTATTTTTACAGAATTTCTCTATTGAATTTTTTTGGTTTTGAATTAGAAGAGTTGCAACAAAAATGTCAAATGTAAGTTCTGTTATAAATATTATGAATTATTACTTTTTTCTTTTCTTTCATAAGTCTATACACACACACACACAACAAAAATCTTTACATATTTGTTAAATTCTATTTACTTTTAAATTTATAAAAATGCTCATTTTTAGTTTGTTCAAGAAAACTTAAGAAGAACTAAAGAAAGAATGAAAGGAAGAAAGAAAGAAAACACTTTCCAGACGAAAGTGCACTAAAATTAAAATGTTATTTTCAAGTCAAAAACTTATGATTAAATTTCAGTTTCAGCAAAATAATAATTTTTTGCAAAATGAAATAATCTCAACAAATGAAAATGAAAAAAAAATTATAGTAGTAAAAGTATTTATCTAAGTAACTACTATAATTGTGTACTATTGAGAATGTAATGTAAAGCCAAAATATTATCTATAATCTACTTATGGACATAATGGGCAAACAAACAAAAAAAAAAGCTTAAAAATTGCATTGAAAACGTTTAGTTTGTGTCCTTTTCGGTTCGGCTTGAGGTCCCCCCCTCCCCCAGTCGAGTTCACGGAGATTTGTCTTGATTTTTTTATATACAGAAAATCTCCATTTTCGAACCATCAGACGCTTGAATACACAAGTCTATGATCGGAAATCGTCATTATAATGTCATTCTCAGCATACTTCTTTTTTTAATTTGCCCGTAAACAACAAGAAAACTAGTAGTTGAAACTTAATTTGTAAATGTAAATAAATTATGAAATTAGAGTGCTTTTTCTTGAAAAATTCGAACAAAAACCAAAGGGATATTCATTCACCGTTCGCTGCATTTGATTTTATACGTTGTAAGAGTGTGAAATACTTATGCCAAAATATTTCAAAACATGACCACAAAATACACCGTGATTGGAAATACATTGCGACTTTTGCAACGTGGAAGACCAAATGCAACTTAGGGTAAATACTCCTAATGACGAAATGTATGTATGCCAACTTGAATGGCTGAGAGAACAAAAATAAAGCATACATTTTATATAAAACATAAATACATAAGTACATAAGTACTCTCTTGAACAGAAAATTGTGTAAAATAGTTAATTCAATAACAAACAATACAAAAGAGAATGAAAACAATGTGTTGATTCCGTATCTCGTGGTGACTGAACAAAAATATGCAGTTACAACAACAACAAATAATGTCAAAAATTATATTAAAAAAACACTGAAATGTCGAAAAAAAGGGTAAACACTTTCGAGATACAGAATCAGCACATCAGTTTGCGAATAAATACAAAAGAGGAATAGCAAAAGAATAAATAAGTAAATAATAAAAAACCTACAATTTTAATGAAATCCCAAACCCCCACAACTCCTGGTCAACTCTAATCTATAAAAAAATGCAATTAAATTATGGCCAAAAAGAAAAAAATTCAAACATTTTATTTTACAATCTACTACATTTACTCAAACCGTTTGTAAATAACCAGATGCCCCTTTCTGTTGATTAGAATCCATACTGAAACATGAAGCGTGTTCGGTTTTCTCAGTGGTCGGTTAGAGCTTTGACAGGCGTATTAAATGGTAAAAATGGTGATTCAAGTGCTGATTGAAGTACTAACCGAACACTAAGTAAATGGACTTTCATTTAGTTTAGAACAACCGCCACCCCTTTAAGCCCTTACACATAGCTAAATAAAATAATGTAATTTTCATTTAATCTGTACCATAATAATACATTTAAATTTAATAGCAAAGTTTAATTATTAATTAATTTACACACTAAGCCAACAACAAAATCACATTTAAAGTATTGACTTGAATCAAATGGCAAATGATGATTGAAAGAAATGGTGAAAATTAAATTTAAACAACAACAAAAAAAATACAATAACAATTTAATATATTTAATTTCAATATATAATATGCAGTTGAGTGAAATTCTACATACATCAAACACACGCAAACACAAGCAAGTATATATTGAAATTAAACAAATTATTTCAAACGAAACTAGAGAACTAGTTTATTATTAATTAAACAACAAAAGAATAAAGAGCAAAGAAGAAGTGTAAATAAACGATTAAAAACAAAAACAATTTGTAAGCATAGTCAAAATACAACAAAAAAACAAACAGAAATTTAAATAATTGTACTCTCTGTGCAAGGATATGGAAATTTGTTAAAAAAATATCCTGTACATGTTCTTTGAGAAGCATATACCATCACCAAGCCTCCCCTCCATGCAAACGTAGTGGCCGAATTATAAAAATTACAAAAAAATTAGGAATTCATTGGAAAATCTACACAAAAAAAAGCAAAGAAAAAATTGCGCTGCTTTCGATTTTGTGCAAACTGTAGCCCAAAGGACACATTAGGAATCACCAAGCGAGTTTTGAGATGATATTTGAAAGTCCAAACCTTTTATTTTTTGCTTGTTTAGCTTCGAGGAATTTATTTTACAGTTCATTCGGCATTTGTATTGAAAAGTTATTTTCAACCAATTGAAGAAATGTTTCCAATTTTTATACCAAATTTTATATATTTACATATATATTGGTTGTGTGTCCTTTGGTTCTATATTCGAAGAGAGGCGGCATTTTGTCGTTGTCTAAATCATATAAAAAAAATGCTCCTTCGGTCTTATTTAAATATATTTTGTTTGAAAACCCCGGAAAGAAGGGGGCAGACAATGTAGTTGATTTTGTGTCAATGTAAATATGATTTTATGCAAAACAAATTGCATTGAACGAAAAACAACAAGTACATATTAGATATTAAGTAAAGCTAAACAAACAAAAACCGATCAGACGAGCAAGAAAGAGAAATTAAAAATAATAAATGATTTCAAATAAATTATCAGAATTTATGAAAAAATATAAGTTTAAAAAAAACACTTCACCACGACTTTCTTTTTTTGCATTTGTTGTCAAAAACAACTTTAATTAACAACTTGAATTTACTTTAGAACCCGTCTAATTAAACAAACAAGAAAGAACAAATTTCCATTAAAAATATTCTTAATTTGCTCCTTCATTTCAATTGATACATTTAATTTCCCAACTATTAAATTAAAGTAATATTTAAAGTTAAAAGAAAAAAATTATGAAAACAACCTTTCAATTGAGACTTGCGGAAGAGAAGGTATTTGTGCCTTTTTCGAAAATTTACAAAAACAAAAAAAAATACTTCAACGTAATTCTCTTTCAATTTTCATTGGAAAAATGCAACAAAAACAAAAAGAAAGAAAAACTAATAAACTTATAAAATAACAACAAAAAAATATATAAAATTTAAATCAATTAGCATTAAAAACATAAAATGCGACAACATTGAAAATCAATTGCAGAACATTTCAATTGGATTTTCAATTTTGTACGCACAAAATACAACCACTTGAAATTAGTCCTAAAAATGCAAATATGTAAAAGAAAAAGCAACAAAAAAATAAACAGCATTATTAACTGCAAGTTAACACCTCAAATTCAATATTTTTTTTTAGTTTCTCAGTTTTTCGTTTCTATTTGGAATTATCTATGTATTATTATAATTTGGAAATTTTCTTACTGTTAAACATTTTATGTATTTTCCTAATTGAATTATGAATTTGTGAACAAACAGTCATTACAAGAAATACAAAAACGAAATAATTGTGCACATGCAAAATATAGAAAACACAAAATTACAACCACCCAACCAAATTGTCAGGCAAACAAAAACAAAAACCAACCCTGTTAAAAATGTAAAATTGCCAAAAAAAAATATAAAAAATACAAAAAAAAATTCAAACAACCGAACGAAATAAAATTGGAAATAAAGTTACGGATTCCCCCCGGCAATAGACGGAAGAATTCTGAGAAAGCAAAACAAACCTTTGTTTTATTTATTTACTTATCATATTTTCTCTATTCGCGTTTTCAGCAATGAAATGAGAAACATTGGCCTCCGCTGGAACTGCTGGGAATAAGTTTTCAATTGCGAACCATTTATTTTGTTCTGCAAGTTAAAATGCTTCGCTTTATTTCACTTACAAAACTATATCCGTGCATTTAAACAAGGAAAATCCGTTATTGAAACACATTTCAGTGACAATTACAGGGGGGAACGCAGTAAAGTCGCATAAAACTGTACTACCGACGCGTCCACAAAAAATATATGTATTTGGGGTTTCGGCAGCAGATTTGTAAGATTTTTGTTCGATTTTTCAACTAATGTGTGGATTCTTAATTTGTGTGAGATGTTTCCAAGATATTACAATGGCTGAGATTTTTTGTAAGAATTTTAAACGGCAACTGTGCCAACAATTCGGTGTTGTGGAATTGAAAAATACCAACATTTCGTGCGACACCAAAAACCGATGTAATTAAGAAATCGTTGGAAAGTATAGTTTTCTCAAATTATCGAATTATAATATTTCCCATAAAATAGCAAATGAAACATTCTACTTTTGTTTGGATTCTTACAATTTTTGCCCGGAAAAGATTGCAGTCGCTCATTTCTGTAGAAATAGAGAAATTCCATATTAAATTTTGTAACATAAAATATATTTCATTACATCAACAAACTGCGGGAATTTCAAAATATCAAATGAAAATACAAATAGATTGCAGTATAATCTTAACAAATTATTTTAAAACCTAAAAAATGCTTAACTAAGCAAAATGTTGTTCAATTCCATTCATACTGTGACATTCATTCTAATCCTTGTTGGCGTAGGTCATGAGTACACCGCTAATGAGAGCAACAACCGTGAAACCCTGAGCAGCAATACGTGCCCGCATCATCAATTGGGACATCTTCCGGTCCCCCGTGCGAAAGCTGTATAGGCCATAGCTCAGTGCGCCTGCTGTAAGCACGCAACCTGTAAGGGCGCAAGAGAAGGTACATGGGTTGATTTAAGCAATTCCGTCATAGTTTTTCTTATATAATTTACCGAACGGCACTACCGGATTTTCTTTTATTTTGCGCAGCATCTTCTCTTTGGTCGTTTCCGGATTAGAAGCATCGAATTCGCGCCGCATCTGAATCCAGTCGAGTTCTTCATCGGGAAGTGTGATTTCGTGCAGTTTCTCACTCATTTTTAAACTTTAATTGTGGTGAAATAGTAATAAAAAAACAAATCTAATTTTTAATGTTTTGTACAGTGTGACCGTTTTCTAAAAGTGTTTTTCTACTAAAACCAGGGTTAAATCTACAAAAAAAAAAAGTGTTACTAGTAGTAACTTACTACAATGTATAGAAGTAACAAAAACCATTAAAAAAAGTCCATAATTAATACAAATGTTGACCAGAAAAACCAAAAAAAAAATTGGACCAGTATAGTAAGTATTCTTGAAACTGAAAATGTTGTCAATATAAATTCTTTGATCTTTCTATTGTAAATAACTCGAACCTTTTTTCTGATTTTCGAAACTTAATACATTTTACTAGGCAAGATCGGCCACACTGGCGTTCAGTACAGTCAGATGTTCGCTGGCAATAGTGATGTACATATCGAACGTGTTTATCGGCACTATCGAACAAAACAATTTCTTAAGGTGCATTTAGATTGCACGAACGCACGACATAAATTCCGCTCATTCGGTCAGTGTAATCGTTTCGACTTGCGAGCATTGGCTCGTTTACACCCCGTATATATTAACTATCGTTCCTCGCATGCGATCTGCCACTTTTCCTCGTACGCGAAACCGTTATCGCTGAATTTTTTAGTGGGCATTTTATGGTATACCACAGGCATACGATCTGTTTGTAATTACACTGGTCGACAGAACTTTTGTTAAATGACAAAACTTGGTTGTTTCTTATATTGCCACGCTGAATCCAAACATAACCATGACATTTTTCCAGCACGCCAAAAATGCCCTTTTTGTGGTTTTCATACTGTAACTTTAAAATAGATTCATTGATTCTAAAAATTTTAAAAAGCTAACGCCTTACATTTTTGGACTTACATTTTTGGATTCAGGGAGGAAAAATACATAAGAATTTGTCTAACAAGTCTATTTAACACACAAAAAGTTCTGTTTTGTAGGCCGGTGATATTTATTATGATTATGATTTCGGAAATATTTCACTTCATTTTTATAATTATTATATCATCAATAACTTATTTTCACCTAATTTTTCGCTCGTATGTGTAAAAAAAACCCTTTACAGCTACAAATGGTATGCTATAACTCGCACACGACATTTCGTAGTATGCATCGTGGTCTACATTTACGGTTAATGCGATGTATAGTATGCGAGAATTTCTATCTAATATAGACAGTAAAAACTATGTAAAAAAAACGTAGCCAAAACAAACGAAATTTTAATTTCGGCTGGCATATGCAGAGTAAGAGAAAAAGAGTTGATTTTTTTTAGTACTTTGGAGAAATCTTTTGACAACACGCACACCGAAATTAATGGAATGGCCTGTATGTTGCTTTGAAAACCATTTATATTAGCCGCACAATCACTCAAACTAATTTGTTCACAAACGGAATTTGAATGTCAAAAACAAGCATCTACACTGCATGAATCATGCAGCGTAAATTCTCGCAGCATGAACAGCGAATATTCGTTCGCTAGAGTGTAAATGATGTAAATGAAAATGTTTACAAATATTCACTACACTTTGCATCGATTTAGTACACTTCTAGAGTATGAAAAATGTTCAACGGTAACCCTGAACGGACGCCATATCAAAGCCGTTTGGAGACTTCAGGTAGAGTTTCTTCGGTTTCCTCGTTTGTCGTTCGTGATTTCTCTAAAAATTTTCGTTTTCTCGTCGGGCAAAGAAAATTTAAAATTTTCATCATCAACACCGTACAGAATTACACAAAACCAACAGAAAAACAAAGAAATAACAACGTGCTAGTGGAGTAGATGAGGTTTTATAGATTTTATCAAAGATTTTCGGTTGAAAATCGAATGTGAAAAATCGAATAATTTTTTTCTGCCGCTCGCAGTTCAAGGAAGACGGACGAAGAAGAAGCGAGAAAAAGTGCACACGGTGAAAAAAAAGTAAAAGAAAATATGCATCAATACAAGTGAAAAGTGTTAAATAATTTGTAGAATATGTACATTTGCAATTAAGTGATTCCCATTTCAAAAGTAAGTCGAACTTGGTGATTTTAGTTATAAGTTGCATTTGGGGGATCTGAAAAATTGCGGATTTGGTGTGGCTAGCAGCAGCGCAGTACATTTGGTAGAATATTCGCGGCAGGGAGGGCTAATTCCGCGCAAGACTTCGCGGCACAAGCTCCCCTTTTGCCTCGTCTCGCGTTTCGTTCTTCTTTCACGCGCTTCTTAGGTGCCCTCCACCACGCTACAGCCGCCACCGCCATTTGGGCAAATGATTTATGGATGTTGTCGGAATTTGAAATTGGTTTGGTTTGAATTGAATTTGAATTGGCACGAAAAACAACGAACACCGGACAAACACGAATTGTTTCTCAAAACAAAAACCCCAAAAAAAGAAGGATAAGCGGCAGCGGTATTGGGGAGGTGAGGCGTGACTACGAGTTTTGAATGAGCTTTTGAAATTTCAAAAAGAATTTTTGTTAGTTTGTTTTTCTCTAACCTTCTTGGTTTAAATTGGCTTCTGACTCTTTTTTTCTTCTTTCTATGTTGCGCTGTTCGCAGTTCGGGGAAATGTTGTGTGTGCTCTCCATGTGTTCCGTGGACATTGCACAAGTGAAGTGTTACTGTTACGTAGTCAATTCATAGAATACGTTTTGAATTTTTTTATTTTGGCGTTTTGTGTAGAAGTTGTTTGTCAGAGTTGCCAGTTGGGAGGTATAACTTTTATTTGGGAATCTCAATGTCCAGTTGGCACTCAGGTCACACTACCACGCTTTGGGACCGGTAAACGATAGATTTTTTATGGCTGATTTATCCAATCGAATCCAAAAAAACTAGTAAGAGAATTATCTTCCGTCTGATCGAGGCTAAGATACCCTGGACATGCGAGTACGATACGTTCTTAGCGATTTTTCAGTACAGGCTTCGGTTATTTTTTTTGATAGTTTTTCGATATTTTTCAATATGTTATCCATAATTTCCATTTCCACTTCATTCCCGAGATATTTCAAATACCGTCCAATCATTCGCCAAAATAAGGGGAATGTCAAAACTTGGAGTCGAAAGCTCAAAAACTGAGGCAGTTATCATGCGAAATGACAGACAGACAGATGATCCCAAGACCCTATTTTGACCGATTTATAAGTTGTTTTAAAAATTCGGACCATATCCAAAATCCGTTTAATTTAATTGTTAGAGATATAAAATTTTTGAGATTTAGATCTTATCAAATCTAGATAATTTTTTCCAAAAATTATTTTCAATAAAATTGGGTACAACAACAAGCAAAAAATTCAGTTTTAACCGATTGTAGAAAATTTTGGGTACAATAATTTCAACCTTCAAAAGCAGATGTAAATGGCGGCAACTCGGTTGATACCTTTTTTTAGCGCTCTGTCTGTAGCGGCCGCGCTCTGCCACGTCCATTTCGTTTGAAGTTTTTGGCCAGTATTTGCGCTGTCGTGTTTTGCCATACGCACTGCTTTCGCTGGCAGAATTAGATAGACATCTATAGCCTCAAGACCCAGCACAGCAAGTCTTCAAGAACAGTAGAAGCAGAAAAAAAAACGAACAAGCAAACACAGAAAAAAGAGTAGAGAAACCAAACGAGGAAGCAAAACAACCACAAAAACATTGATTTTCTACGCTTTGTATGTCACTCTGATTTCGTTGCAAATGTCGTCAGTGGCTGTGCGGTGTTGGGCTTTTGCACTGGGGGGTGTTGGCCAGAGGTGAAGGGTTTTCGGGGTTGTGCCGTGTGCCGATGTAAATGGCTGCATTTCATATTTGTCCACCCATTAGCATATTGTATTTGAGAAAGGGTTGATTTGAAAGCGGTGAGTGGGAGGGGGCATACATTTTCGTTCGATGTTGGTAACTCTATTTGAATTAAAGTGTTTGTTTAAGCCAATTGGCTGTGATGAATTTGCTAAGTTGTTCGGATATTAAAAATTGTTTATTACCCAATTCCAAACGAACGATCCTTCCTACCCAATCGATTACTTCAATTGCGCGCTGCTAGTTCCACCTTGAAATTACACCTTCACCACTTTGTACATACCAAACGAGGTAGGTGCTTGCCCGTCCATGTGCCTAGTTTGGTTTTAATTACTTTGCTAATTTGGTAACATGACTCTTTGCTATTGCAGCCATTTAAGCGGATCATTTGTGCGGTGGCCAAAACAGAGAAGCACTTGCTCGTTTTTGTTTTGAGCAAAAACATTTGAAAAACTACGCGTCGGCCATTGGCAGCAGCAGAGCAACACCGACGACTACAAGCGGCGAGCGAACGAACACGAGAATCGAACTCGCCGCTCTGGTGTAAACAAAAGTTCGTTGAACGCTCAGCAGGCAGAGCAGAAGCAGCAGCAGCTCCCTGCTACTTATCCACCCCTTCATCACACACTTGGTCAACAATATTTTTGATAAACATCGCGCATTCGTCAGCTACAACGTCATCATCATCATTATCGGTGTGAGAGATTTGTACACCGCACGGCAACATAGACGCAGCAGAGGAGGCACAACAACAGGCGAACAGGTATAAACTTTTACTTATTTATATTACTGCCTTTCCTTTGGCCGTTTCGAATGCTAGCAACGAAACCTTGGCCTCAATTGGTTTCCGAAGAATCAATTTGCAAGTGGCTTGCAGTTGAGCGAATCTGTTTTGACAGTTCAACAAGCGGGAAGTTGTGCATTTGCTTACACAAAATTTACGAGAAAACTTAAGAGGACACATCAAATTTGAACTTTGATTGAGGGCAATCCACCTAACCTCACTTTGCTATTATTGTCTTTTCTGGCATACATAATTGACCCACCAAACGTCCAAGTTTTTTATTTTCCATTTTTCAATCACTTAATTATAAAAAATGATATTATTGGTTTTTAAAAGTGATTTGTCTGCCCATGTCTGGTATTGAAAAATGTTGTTAATTAACATTTGTATACATTTAAGCTATCCCTAATACTGAGGCTTTGATTTATGCGACAATGAGCTACAATCAGAAACCACCTGGACCCGGTGGCAGCGGCATGAGTGGTGGACCGCCACCAAACACGCCCAACAATTCTCAACAGGCCAAGGCACTGGCAGGCATTCAACAGCAAATGCAGAGCCTAATCCATGGTCAGAATGCCTCGTCGCCAGATATTAATGCGTTTCTGACGCAGCAACGCATCCAGAACATGTTCAAGCAACAGCAGCAACAACAGCAGTTACTGCAACAACATTTCCAGCAGCAGATGCAACAGCAGCAGCAACAACAAGCTCAAAGTAAGGAACGAGGCGGTGGTGGCGGCGGCGGCAGCACTAGTGTCGGTTGTGGAGCCGGTGAGCCATTGGCATTAACACGCACGCCGGCCGCAGCAGAGCTACTCAATAAAACGTATCAGCAACACCACCAGCAACAGCCGAACGGTAGTTCAGCCGCCAATCCGGCTTTGAATCAATTGCAGCAGCAGTTGCAGGCCCTGCCACCCAATATCATGCAACAGCTGCAGGCGTTCTCCTTTCAAATGCAACAACACCAACAGCAGCAGCAGCAACATCACCCTCAGGCCCAACAGTCGCCGCATCCCACACCACAACAACAACAGCAGCAGTCGCAAGCCGCAGCAATGTCTGTAGCGCACCAGCAACAACCGCAACAGTTGCACGGCCAGACGCATCAGCAACAACAGCAGAAGGCACTGACCACGGCCGCTGCAGTACAGCAATTGCACAGCTTCCAGCAGCGCTACCTTTCAGCGGCTGTCGCAGTTTCGGCTCAGTCGGCCGCACAGGCGACGAATGTCAATAAAATGACAAGTGCCACGTCTCCCCCACCACCACCGCCGCTCACGAATCAGATGAAGCCGCCCAATCTGCCGCCGAGCACGCAAATTACTCCAGTGCCAGCAAACAATGTCGCCATCGGCGGCTCATCGTCCGCTGGCCTATCGGCTAAAACGCCGTCAGCCACTTCGGCAGCAAGCGCAGCAGCTGTGGCCAAACAAGTGCCGCCGCCTTCCATTTCGCTGCTGCCAGCGAAACAGCCGCCAACCTCACCCACGCCATCTGCCGCCCACCAACAGAACAAATTCGGAGCAGGCAAAGCGCCGCCAGTGGTCAGCGCCATACCGCCACCATTCCCCTCGCACTACCAGAAACCCTCAACAACTGTTGCAGCAAGCAGCAATGTTGCGCCTTCGGTGGCCGCTGCCAACGTTACTAAGGACTCAGCTGTTCTTAAATCACCACAGAAAACTATTGCGCCACTCACAAAGCCGCCACAACCCATTGCAGTGCCACCAGCAGCACCGATAACGACCAGCAACACAACTGCTCTTGCAAAGGTTCCACAATCATCCACATCTGCCGAATTGAGACAGCCAATCGCTTCGCATAACACAAATCAAACGGGTCAGCAAAAGGCAGTGGCAGTTGCGGCAAATACGCCAACTTCTACCTCGTCGGTCTCTTCTAAAAGCGCTAAGTCCCCACAAGTCGGTTTCACCGATGCGGGCAATAAAAATGTCGACGCAACAAGTGCTATTATTACCAAGCCAGCAATTGTCACACCGGCTTCGCCCGCAAAAGAGGCTGTTGCCTCGGCAAGCCCAGCGGTGAATACAGCTTCTGAAGCGGCTGCTGTAACGGTCGCTGCTACTGCTGCACCTATATCGACCAAAACATCAACATGCCTTGGAAAGGATGTGGCAGTTCCCGTGGTGGTGCCTCCTACCAACATCCAAGCAGCCAAGCCACCTACAGCTCCGCATGTTCCGAAAATCACCCCAGGAAGTAACGACAAACTATCGGCAATTGTTGCTCCAGTTGTGGCTGCTCCCGTGGCCGTTGTGAACCCCAACCCTGTAACTGCCCCGACCGCTGTCGCTGCTAAGTTAGACAAGGCCGATAAACCACAAGTTGCAGCTCCTCCGGCTGCTCCGAAAGAGCCCAAAAAGGTCGTTGTTGCGGAGGACAAAAAGGACATTGCTGCACTTAAAGCCGAGGATAATAAGGTTAATATATGCCTAGTCTGTTTATTTTGAAACTTAACCTAACTTTTTCTCAATTTTTCAGAGCAATATAACAAAAACGGATGAAAAGTTGGAAAATAAAAAGGAAATCGCTGAAAATGATTTAAAAAAGGAGATGGAAACGAAAATAAAAGCCAATCCCGAACCGAAAATTGAGAAGACCATTGCGGAAGCAGCGGAACCAATCGAGAAGAGACCAACCGAGAAGGCGGAGTGTAAAACAAGGGAGAGTGCATATGAGAAGATCGCAGAGAAAAAGGAAACGGTCAAGGAAAATCCGAAGGTACCACAAGTTGCCATAGAAGCTGTGGCCGTGGTCAAAGAAACTGCCGTTGCCGAGCAACCCACAAAGGCTAAATCGGATAATGCAGCCGCCGACTTGAAGCCGCCAGCTGTAGTGCAGACAACCACTAAGGAAGAAAAAGTTTCTGCCAAACCAGTTGAAGTTGTGAAAGAAAAACCTGTTGAAAAGCCTATCAAAGAGCAGGAGAAGAAGTCCTCCGAAAAAGGCGTAGACAAGCCAAAAGAAGAAAAGCCCAAGAACGCTAAAGTGTTGGATAAGGCAGAGGCGAGGACAACTTTGGCCGCAACCACAGTTGCGCCACCTAAGGAGGTCTCAGTAAGTGCTTCATCCACAAAAGCATCCAGAGTCAATGATATTGAAACTGCGGCGGCAGGCTCGGAAATTTCCACGCCCGCAAAGAAATCTGGGCGGCAGTCAAAGTCAACTAAAACGGCCACATCGTCGGCGGCTTCAACAAGTGAAAAGTCAAACGATAAAGTGGAAAAAGCTTCAAGCAGTCGCGCTTCACGCGAAGAAAAGCGCAAGTCAAAGGCTGTGGAGGTCCTGCCCATTGTAGACTCTACCTCCGCTTCGCCCGCTACACCCAAAGAGGCCAGAACCTCATCCAACGACCGCAAGAGTCAGCGCCATCGCCTCAAGACGATACTGTACCAGAGTCCACTGCCCGAATTGGCCTTCATCACAAAACTATCGGCCAGCGAAGCCTCCAACTCGCCCAAGCCCATGTCCGTCGAGGACAGGCTGATTGTGTTCTACAAGAACGAGTACATGGCCGTGCGCAATGCCGAGGGCACGTTCTATCTGTGTCAGACCATGCAGAATGTGTACCGCACATCGCCGCGCATCAGCATTCGCTGGCTGTCCGAGGACACGAAAGACAGTAGCATTTATATACCTGATTTCTACGACCACACTGATATCGAATGCGTGCTGACCACTGTCGAGCTGAAGCGCGTCGACAAGGGCCATTTGCGTCTGCCGATCCCCGAGAAGGGCCGCATAGAGAGCATACTCAAGAAGGCCATCGACGTGGAGAAGGGTCTCGTGCCAAGGCCCGAACTCACCGAAGAGAATCCCGATGGACGTAAGTTGGCAATCGGCAGGCAGTTTCAATTGCATCCACATTTTTATATTATTTACTTTGCTTTTCTCTTCCAGTGGATATATCTCTGTACAAAGATGAATCTCAAATCGAAAAGAAGTCATCCGACAGCTCCACACCTTCCAGCACTGGGCGCAAATCACGACGCAGCGGCGGTAATGTCGCCACATCCAAGTCTTCTTCTACATCGACCCCAACGTCGGCGGGTGGCAAGAAACGCAAACGTGGTGCTGAGGGCAGTGCTGGCAACGGCGGCAGCGGGGCTGTGTCCAGCTCACGCAAATTTCCTGCCAAAAAACGAAAAGCACTCGCCAAGCGTAAGAAAAAGTCCAACAGCAGCGACGAGGACAACGACGACGATAGCTCTGATGATTCCGAATTGGATGCGGAATATAGACCAAATCAAAAGAAAGCGACCAATGCATCGACCTCCAAGTCGTCGCCGCGTGCACAAAGATCTCCGCTAGCAAAGGCGCGAGCGGCATCGCCAATAGCGCCGACCACGTCGCGAGCTAAAAATGTGCCTCAAAAGGTGTGTGGAGACGGCTAACGTTCAATACTAATTGATAGGTTTGGGGAGAGTTTTTCATAACACTATACATTTTTATTCCAGACTATTCCTACGCCCTCAACAAGCAGCCGCGGTGAACGAGCAACAAAGAGAAAATCGGCTACGGATTTAGCCACAGAAGCGGCCACGCCTGCAAAGAAGGCTGGCGGCAGCACAACCACCACCACCACCACTACAACACCAACAGTAACAACCACAACAACAAACACCTCAAAATCGTCGCATTCAAAAAACAAAAGTAAATTTCTTTACATTTAATTTTTTGTTGTTCTTCAAAAATTCAAACAAAAATGTTTTCATTAGCGCAAGAAAATGCACAACCTGATGTAGCAGTTGTCACCACCACGCCCATTAAGAAGTCAACAAATGACACTGCTGTTGCTATTACCGGTGCTGCAGCTGCTGCTGCTGTATCAAACACCTCATCCAACAGCAGCCCAACGACATCATCGTCGGCTGGTGCAAATGCAGCCATAGCATCGTCGTCTTCTGGCAGCTCGGGCGGCAATAATAGACCAACAAGAAGTCGAAAGTAAGGACTCGTTAGATTTGTAAGAACATAACAAAACTTGATACTAAGAAGAAGAAAAAAGCAAATGTGTGAAGCGTTTCAACATTTAGACCCGACATTTAGTTCTCCTACCCCCGCCCCTTCCTTTCAAACCAACACATCCAAGCTGGTACATTAATATGTATGGGGAAATTTTAAAATTTTGCAAGGTCCTTAGTAATTGTACTGTAGGCGGGTGCGTACTCGTCACATATATGCTCGTACATTAAGTATAAAATGTATGCAAGAAATATGTACTTTTAAGGGAAAAAGTATTGAATGATAGATCTACACCACATATGTAATAACACTGTACAACAAAACTAAATTTATAGCCAAGCAACAAGGCTTCGACACTTGATTCTAGTAGAGATGGTCGACAATAAAAATATACGTGTACCGGTATTGTGAAAGTTCACATCTAATAACTCTTTTACAGTACAAATTAGAGCCAGGGAATGGCAAAAAGTGTCCACCTCAGTCATTTTTTTCGAATCTAATGTTAAAATTTGTTTTCATTTTGTTAAAAATATTATATTTATTGTTTTTTTATATGTAATATTTGTACATATATTCCCCACATTTCACATAAATTCAACCCAAAAAAAATAACAATTATCTCAACCAAAGCATAATACGTTTGTGCCGTTCCCTGGCTGTGCATTGGTTTGTGTTGTGATCAGTTTTGTGGATATAAAAGTTCGTCCGAAATACTTAAATCTTTCGAGAGTTTTGCCAGAATATAATTTCACCCTGAAAACATGATCATTTTAAGGTTTTGTGGAATTTTCGTATGAATTATTTAGGTCGAAAAAACCATGTAAATGTGCTTAGAAGACAAATTTTTATGTTTAAAAATGTAACCTTGAAAGGTAAAATTTTTATAAATCATTTTTGCCATTTTTTGAAAAATAATTTGTTCAAAGACTAACTGTCAGAACCTTGTTAATATTTTCTTCTGTTGTACAGTGCAATTTGCATACTTTTCTTTGTTGTAATTTTCGTATTAAGTGAATTTCTCAATTTCAAATCATATTATTCTCGCGTACATCAAATGTACTGGATGCAATTATGTTTTCTCATCACATACTTTGAATATTGAAGTGAACATTTCGTTTCAATTTCAAATTCTTGGTTAATTGGTTTGTAAAGTTTGTGTTTTTTTTTAAATATTATTAGTTATTTGTTTCTTCTTTTACTAGCTCGCTTTAAAAACCACTGCAATTTATACATTTATACGTATTTGTTATTATTTTATGTTTGCATTATACATACTTTAAGATATTTTTTTAAAATCTATTTTTCTTAACAAATTTTTTCCAATTGCAACAACTTTAAAAATACGCAACTAAACAAGTTGAACAAACAAACACACACATAAAACAAAAATATTCTATAAAAATAAAACAAAAAAAAAAGTAATAATAATAATTTACACATCATTATACTATAGTAAAGTGCATACTATAAACATATAATAGTTGTATCTAAGAGTCAAGCAAGATCAAACGCAAACAAGAAAAAAAAAACAAAACGAATCACAAATATTGAACATTTAATTTGGACATACTCTGAATACTTTAGCATTAAAGTAGTTATAGAGCCCACAAATTATTACAAGTATATCAAAGAAGAACCCAATCCTCCCCACTGTACAGTAGTTGCGTCAGCACAGGTACACCGCTGTCGAACAGTAAAAACAAAAAAGAAGCAATTTAATATATATATATATATATTAATATGGAAATATATTTAATAAACGGCAAATCAACATGACAAAATAAAAAGAACAAAAAAAATTATGAAAAAAAAAAACAAACTCAACAAAAACCACTAAAGGAAAACGTTTAAATTCAGATTTTTATTATATATGATTATACGTACGGTTAATTAATTAAGAAGTAGATATTTTGCAATTGTATGCAACACCCAATGCCCTCCTCCCCACTCCCCCAAACAAAACTTGTTTCATTTAGATTTTAGTTACTTTAGCAACGTTTATATCATAAACTGTAATTCAACCCTCCTCCTACTCCCCCACCACCCAACTTAAAAAGAAATATGCATGCAATTTAAAAATAGAATTTGTCTATTTGTGTGTCTAATATGAATTTACTAAATTAACAGTAACACAGCAAAATTAACTAAAATAGCAAACAATATAAAATATAAAAATATTATAAAAAAAATCCAATGTAATCAAAGTAAAATTGAAATTACCGAAAATTTAAAAACCGAAATAGAAATTGAAAGGAACCTTTTTAACACAATTTTTGAAACATTAGATAAAGCTATCGGCAGCTTAATAATTATCAATAACAATATATTATTATTATTATTATGAAAAGCATATGCATATATTGTCAATGGAGTCGTCGTCGTGGAAACAATTGTTATCAATCGTTCAGCAGCAGATTCATCATTTGTTGTTGGATGCCCTGTTTTGGCATTATTCGCTAACAAAAATTTAAAAAAAACAACAAAAAAAAATACAGAAAAAACAAACAAAAGTAAGTTATATTATAAACTGAATTTAAAACCTAAATTTAAAATGTGTAATTATGAAAATTTAAAACCTAGAGAACTAAACATGTTTCTTGAAATAGCCGAAATATAAAAACAACAAAAATAATAATAATAATAAAAAATACATTAAAAAATATGCATACAAATATAATTTACAAATTAAGTTTATGATAAGTGAATAAAAGAATAAAATTCATTTTGAAATTCAATAGTAAAATGCTTTTTTTTTATAACTGCTGATTGTGAGGCCCTATGCTCCCCGAGGAGTTCAACGATCTTATGATGATGAATTGAAAAGTATACTGTTTCCCTTGTATTGTTAAAGCAGCAAACGGAACACCTTCGAAATTAGTTTAGTTTGATTTGTAGCTCAAAAAACTGGCATGCATTTTTTGCAATTAAAGGTTTGGCGAAATGCATATGCGATTGTGTTTCATCTGTACACTGTATATATAAAACATACATATACCGGTATTTATATGATTTACAGTTCGATACGATTGCTATAAGATTGCCTACTGATGCGGGCAATAATTTGTATGAATTTTAAACGAACTTCTTCTTTGATGGAGGCGCCCATTTCCAAGTTCTTTTGAAACAGTTTACTTTAAACATTTCTCAGAATATCCACTTGAGCACATTTTAATGCCCACCTTTGACCTGTGCTATGCAAGCACTATGGGGGTTTTTTCCGAGTAACGTCAATAGCTAATCTGACATCTGACCACTGCTACTAATAAGAAGCATAACCTAAAAAGCAAACCGAATCGCCCAATTCCTTTTTCTAGTGATTTTCTATCTAAGTTAAAACGAAGTAATTTCATTTATACTTTCAGTAATTTTTGTTTTATTAAATCGTTATGTACTCAATACATAAACAGTAAATGCAATTTGTAATTTAGATATGCTCTTCTCCATTGGCATCATGAAATGTGCAATCCATCGAACTCCCTTCCTCCTCGTATTCATCTTCAAGGCCCAGTTTCTTCATGATGTTGCGTAGTCTTTGGATTTCACGTTGGGCATCTTCTAAATCGTTCTCGAGACTTTCAATTGTCTCCTCCTCTACAATCTCAGCTCCTAGCTCCTTACGTATGAAATTCAAAGGATTCACATTTTCGTGTTTTGCATTGGCTTTGGTCATTTTATTAAATATCTCCGATAGTTTATCAATAATTCCGGTATCTTTTAAGTACGCTCGATATCTGTCCTTTTTTACCTCCGTAGTTTCTTCGCCGAAAAATATCGATGCCATATCTTTTTTGGTAATAAATTGGTAATTGATGGTTTTGTGTAAAACGAAAGCAACAAGTGAAACTGATAATTGCAATTGCGCGAAATTCCAATCAAAAAATTAACTGTGAATTAAAGTTCAGTGTTGCAAAAGACTTCAGAATGTGTACTAGGGTTGCATCGGGTTTCATTTTGAGGATGAGAGTTGGGCACTTTTAAAAGTCGTCGAAATTATGTTCTTCAACAGGTTTCTAGGAAAATAAAAAGCCCAATCAAATTGACTGTTTGACTGAAAAGTACGGAACAGAGTACAGATTTTAATTGTGTACAAACAAATGTTATACTTATCATGTGAAATAAAACATTTCATGTGACACAGTAAACAAAAATCTCATAGCAATTAAAAAATCTCACACCCACTGTTGCCGGATTTCTGAGATTTATCTCACACTAGCATTTCCCCGTGGCGTTGCCCACGTAAAAAAATGCTTACACCAATTAAAAATTCTATAAAAAAGTCTCACAAAAATTTCAAATCTCACGAATCTGGCCACCGTAATTGCTACATTCTGGTTTGTTGTCAGATGAAAAAAGTTTCTGTTTTTCGAAGTTCGGAGCTTTAGTCGAAGTTAGACAGCAAAATAGTTGCTGTTTCTCGAAGTTCGGAGCTTTAGTCGAAGTTAGACAGCAAAATAGTTGCTGATTTTCGAAGTTCGGAGCTTTAGTCGAAGTTAGACAGCAAAATAGTTGCTGATTTTCGAAGTTCGGAGCTTTAGTCGAAGTTAGACAGCAAAATAGTTGCTGTTTTTCGAAGTTCGGCAGCTGAAAGCATAAAAACGAATGAAGATATAAAAAAACAATAAACGAACGGAGAGTGGAGCAGCGAACATTGCAAATTTTGGACGCCTCAACGCTGAACGACGATTTTGGTCATCACGACGTTGTCGCTGATGCGAACTTTTGTTGAAATAGTTTAATAGTAATACTGCTTACAGTTGTATAGCTCAGGAATTACCCAGTAGAAAATTCATCGATTTGACAACGAGCATTCATCAATGACAACGTAGGCATTAATGTATTAACAAATTGCCATCCATGCGTAATAAAAAAGCCACTTCAACTGTACACTACTATTCGAATATTTATTTGTTTAGGGGTTTTTTTTTGTTTGTTTGTTGTCATTTTTGTAACATGCATCATTTTCAAACTCTGTATATTTTATAAAATTGTGATAACATTTTTATACACTTAAAAAAATACAATATTAAAATCTAAAACTATAGATTAACAATATCAAAAGGGGGGGGGATTTAAATCAATAATGATCTCTGCTTTTGAAGCGACAGGACTAGGGACAGGGCTTAAAATCGAATAATAAAAATGATTCTTCGCCTTGAATTGGAATTATAGTTAATATGTAAGTAGGTTGTAAAAATAAACAATTTCATACTTTCAAAGGCATGGATGTGATTAGATAATACACAGAGTGGAAAATTAAGGTAACAATTCTAAATGGTCACACACGCCTACTGCAATTAATGTTTCTATAAAGTACTCTACATAGGATTTTTTGTATTTTTTGTATTTTTTGTATTTTTTCAAATTTTTGTTTTTATTGTAAGATTCCTTAATTATGTCTCAATAAAGCATTGTTGTAGTTCAATATTTTCAGTTGCTTAAAATTATAACATTGAGCGGACATAAAGAGTTGAAGTTGTGGGCGACTTGAAGCAAATCCTTTTTCCTTACGAGATACGCTCTTTTATATATACGCTCATCAATGAATGCCATAATCATCAAATAATGAAAAGGATTTAATAAATTTGAAACTACTAATGAGGAAAATTCATAAACTCTTTAGAAAATAATAAAAACATTTCTGTCATGTTATAATTTTGCAGCAACTATCTTTTAAGTATTCTAAATACATCTATGGGATTGGATTATATAGACGTAATAGAAGATTGAGTTAATTTTGACCAAGACCAACGCTTGGTTCTGTACTAGTGAGGAATGTTATGCATTAGAGGGCGCACTGGTAGAGTGCACCTCATCGTCTAAACTCTGTCTTAGATTCATTTGAATGCGATAGTCGTCTGTACGAATGGGATATTTTGTATAGATGAGTCCACTACATTTAATGCGTTTATATAGCTATGTATTTATAGTACTTAATTCTTTGTTTTTCCGAATTGTCTTAATTTTTGTTGTTGTTATGTGGTTAGTTTGCAACACAGATTACAGATTGTATAGGTAGGGGTTTTCGTAAAGTAGATATTCTACATGATCCTCAAATGGTTGGATATGGTTTGGTTTGTCATATTTCTTAGTATTGTGCTCTTTGTTATACCAAAGAATATGTATTCTTTGGTTGTACGAATGTGTTGATATATTTCATGTTGTTTGTTGTGTTGATATTGGTTTCTATAAACTAGACTGGTTGTTCGACTTTTCTGACTTTTCCCATTTATGGAATGCGGCTGAGCGACGATGGTGGGGCTTCATCCGGACTGGGAGAATCGTCGCCATGTGGACGTATGCGTACGACAGCGCGGCGTGTGTCCTCATCACGTTGTGGCATGTAGGGGCCAGAGTAGCAGGTGGCATTATTGCTGGACAAGCGCAACTTTTCCGTTTCACCCACATTGCCCGTTTCGGTAAACAATTGTCCGAGATTCAGTTGGGGAATATCATAGAAGATCGACAGCACAAACATCATGGCAATGAGACCTTAAGCATGTAATTAAAAAAAAACGTAAGTAAATCGAAAATGGCAAAAAAAAAAGTTACATTTGCCTTACCGCAAACCAAATAGCCGGTAATGAACATTTTGTAGAGCGAACGATTGTCTGCAGAGACGCCATCTCCGGGAATGTAATCGCCCAAACCGATTGTGGTCAACGATATGAAGCAATAGTAGAAAGCGTCTAGAGTGCCCCAAGCTGGTTCGAGGCAGGCAAAGACAACCGTAGGAATGGCAAAGAATAGAGTGGCGACTATCATAACTGAAATTGTAAATGGATATGTGTTTGTTAACATTTTTTCCTCAAAATAAGTACGTCCTTCCGTCCGTCCACCTACCAACAATGCTCAGATGCAACAGACGTATATTGAAGGGCTGATACAGATGTCCCAGTTTGGAATTGAGTATGCCCAACAGCCAATTGGCCGGTACCAACAGGCGTTCCACAACTGCACTGAGCAAAACCAGAGTCAGTGGTATTCCAATTGTGGCATAAATCATACAGAATATTTTGCCAGTCTGACTGAGCGGTGTGACATGACCGTAACCTATTAGAATATAGAAGGACTGAAAAATGCTTTCCGTTTTACAAACACAAATAAATGTCTGTCATACCAATTGTGGTCACCACAGTGCTGGAGAAGAAGAGCGCCTGACCGAAACTCCAGTTCATCTCGTTCGAGGCATTGCGTAGCGGCGATATCCCGCGATCATTTGCCGTAATCACAGCGCTAAGAAACTCCTCCAAATCGTCATCTGAATTGATAAAGAAAATAATTAAAAATGCATAGTATGTACCGGGTACTGTATTATTTTTCCTGCGTTAGTTATTCACATTTTTTGAGAGTACGTATTTACATAATAAAACAATTCCTTCCTAATACTTCCTAATTTCGTAATAATGCAAGAAATAATTAGACGAAATTACCCACAACCTGAGGATACTTCATAAAAAAATCCTGTCGCAATACACGCAACTCGTTGCGTGTGTCCTGCTCAATGGGCGTCTCAATAATTTGAAAACAAAGGCCACCCAACGACAAATACATCGCATAGAAGAGCACATAGCAAATCAGCCAAATGTTCCTCTCCTTCCTCTTGTGTTTCGGATATTTCAGAGGCATCGATGGAGATGGATTTGTATTGTCTGGCAGTTCCCCGGAAGAGTGTCGTGGGCGTCTTGGAAGACAAATGGATCCTATGCCAAAGCTATTGCTTAAACTTAATGTTGATTGATTGTGCGTAGGAGAAGAAGTAACAGTAGCGGTGGTGGCGACATTGGCATTGGTTTGCGGTGTTAAGTGAATGGCTGTATCGGACATGGAAAGGATTCTTTGTCTCTGCTGATTGAGATGTTGTGTCCTTGTTGAGCGGCTTCTGTTGTTGTCATTGTGAATTGTGCTTTCGTCCGATGATTGATTGCTCTTGTCGAGATCTTCATAGCCGCTTTTATTACGAAATATTTGGGAAGTCATTTTGCGATTGTATCACAGGAGGTTTCGGAATTATTTAGGCGGTTTTTAACACTGGATTTTATTTGTATTTACTTAAAACAACCAATTTCAACGGACTGGCTGATTACGTTCTTAATTTTGTTAAATAAAATATTTTCAATATTCGTAATCACAATTTTCATGGTCTCTTAAATCTTTGTTAATCTCAACAGCACGTAAGTCGCGTCTGAACTGAAAAATCATCTTCGTTTTAATTGAAAGCATTCCTCAGATTGCTGCTGACCGTTGCATTTTGGATTTGATTTTTTTGCATTGTACGAATTGTGTCTCTTTTACGGGTACGCGAACAACCTAAGACTAAAGTCATGTATCAAGTGGAATTTAGTTGATCGCATGCACAATTTTAAATGTTTATTTTAGTTTTTTTTTTTGTTTTTCTTTCAGCTTTGTACTTGCTATGTAAAGCGATAAAGATGAGAACATGAATTGGATTCTTAAATGTGATAAGCAAGGCGACCGTACAAAATCCCGAGGAATGTTTTTCCCAAAGAATATATTTGAGATAAAAGAAGAAAGAGTTTAATTATAAAATCTCGTACTCACCTTCCAAACATGTAAACTTTTGTAAGAACTGATTTCGGAAGGCTTCTACACGCTTTGAGATGACATCAATTTTCGGAGCTTCGATGGCCTATCAAACGTTAAATGTTAGTATTCAAGAAATGTGTTTCGTAATTACAAAGTGCGTACCGAAAACATTGCCGCGCCGAGCATAAGGAATAAGCAGAAACCACCGCAAAGAAGCAGAAACCGGCATTTGCCATTTTTATTATTGGCGGGTGCACCATTTTTGGCACCGATAGGAAATGCACCCAAAAGCATTTTGCTGCAAAATATAGATATATGTACATTTGTGGTATATTTGAAGTGGAGTGCAATAAATAACAGTCAAAAAATCAATAAACTTTCAAGGAGTTTATGGAAATTTCGCATGAAATGTGATGCCTGAAGCTATTTTAAAATGGCGTGCCAAAGTCAATCTTATTTTTTGTAAAATGAAAGGCAAAATTCAAACCAAATCCACAATCTATGAACCGATGACCTTATTTTTGCACCACTTACACACGCACACAAGCCACAAAACACAAACATGCAAATTCGTTAAGCTTTCGGAGAGTTATAGCAAGATTTCAACTTTTAATATGAAAATACAAGAAAAATTTAAACTGAAATTGGAAAAGTGGAACTCTGACGAACCGCAAAGAGGTAAGGGTTATTATGCAGAAGTTGAAGCGAATACTTTGTCACGCAAAAGTAAGAATGGTTAAATAAATTTCAAAAATGACCAACTTTTCTTCTTCTTTAGTATTGCGAAATGGTTGTGGACCAAAAATTGGGTTCACAAAAAATGTTGTTATATGCCTGAAATGCCCGCAAATGTCTAATCTTAAATGAAACCGTAAATCCAATTTAAGAATCCACTTCAAAAAGATATTTTAGCAGATTTGTGGAACTGGTTCATAAATTTAAGATCGGGTAGGGCTAGGCGTTTTTTTAACTCTGATGAGTTCTCGCTTTGGTAGGATTTGAGATGCATATTATATATTTTTTTATTGTCCGTTAAAGGCACTTTAATTGTGAATACCGCAGTGTAAGGTCAGATTTGCATTTTTACCCATTTAATCTGTTTTTTTTATCCATCATACAGAACACCTGTTATTCATTGTGAATACCACTAATGCTGTTCAGCACTTGCAGTAAAATTAACCTCACTAAGTTTCCTATTAATTTACTGTCTTCCTTATTTTCATTTAATAGATTTGATAGATAGATATATGTTTATAGACAAATGGATAGTAAAATTTAGTAGCTACTATACCTTAGTACCAGCTTAAGTAGTAGCTGGCCATTCAGTGTATTATCTGGCAACTTAGTAGAGTACTAAAGTTAAGTTGGAATCTAATTTGATTCTAACTCTGAGCTATTGGTTTTTTTATTTGAAATAACACCATTTGAATTTCTTCCTAAGTGGATTTGTCGCCAGAAAGGACTTTGAAACAATTCAATACACATAGCAACATTTCTGTTTGAGAGTATTAATTTAATTCCCTTGCAATTACTCAAGGGTTTTAAATGTCACAAATACTTAATGGATTGAATTAAAATGGGGAAGCAATGACGTCAAAATTGCATTCACATATCCGACTACATACCTACTTGTATACGAAAGAGTACCTACACACGAGTGAGCCGAAAGGCGGTTTTAAGGGCGGACAGACGCGAATAGCGAAAAACTCCCACTTATGCCGAATACTCATACTCAGAAACACACACAGCTATTTATACTTCCTGCTAGCATACATCTTTTTTTTGTGTTTTATTTATCATATTTGCTAAATTGATTTTGCCACCGTACACTAATAATTTCGTTAATTTCCATAAAATTCATCTATTAAAGCTCAACACAGTAGTTGCGATCTGGACTAATTAATGTAATGCACCCAGAACCGACCTCAAGTGGTGATGACGAGAACAGCAGAGGGGCACCAACAGTCTATTAAAATGTGGGCGCTTCTCTTTTTTGTAGTATTTCTATTTCTTTTATTGTTTTAGTTAGCCAATTTCGCACTGAATGTCGTCAATTTTTACACAATGAAATATTTTATGTCACTTGGGACTGCAAGAGTCATTAAATAATTGTACTAAGTATATTTACGAAGTCAAACGTTACTGCACGCGCGTATACATATGTGTGTTTTTGTGGGTGAAATCTACGATACCCTGTACTTTGTACAGGGCAACCGCTACTTACTCGTTGTTGTTGTTTTCTTTGTTCCTGTTGTAGTCGTCTTAAAGTCAAGTAATGGCTTATTTCCTTCAAACGGCTGCGGGCCGATTTTCAAGCGATTATGTGTGTCTCTTTAATGTTATTTTTAATTAGCAACACTTTTACATATGTGGCATCTTGTTGTTGTAATATATTTCATTACTCAAGCACATATTGAAGAAGATTTGCGTCAATAGAGCTGCTGCGGTATGGTGAACTTTCTCTATTTTTTTTATTTCTATTTTTTTTATTGGGTGGTTTTAGTTTTTTCTTTTCTTTTTTTCTGTTGAGATCCTGCGGCGTAATATTTTGGCAACAATGCCACACTGTTCGGTTCAGTTTTCAGTTCTGTTCTCTTCAAAATGTGTGAAAGCACTGAAAGTGTGCTACACGGGAACCAAGTGCAGAAGCAGAAGCGTTGTTGTGCGCGTCGATGTATAGCCAAAACATGACGACGTTCACCTACTAACCCAGACCCAGACCGAGAACTGCACCGAAGTGTTCTTTTCAGTTTTCTATTTCTTGTTGTTGTTGGTGTGTTTGCTACTAGACCAAATCCATCTGCCATGAATTCGTTTGACATTTAGATGAGTCTGTGTGTGGGCGAGTAGTGGTAAGGGCGAGGCATTTTCCTAAAATACTCTTTTCTATTAAATAATTTAGTTGGTTTAAATAAATAATTTAGTATCTCATATCTTACTTAAAATAATTGTTTTATTTCGTTCCAACACTGTCTTTTTCCACTGTATTGCTCCACTGTATTAATTTTTATAATTTTATGATTCTGGCAGTCAATATTTCAATTTAATAAATATGTGCTGAGACTTGTAATTATGAATGAAATGAAAAGCTTTTTTGCCATTTTCCGATTAAGACAGACGGAGAAAAGTACGTCGAAGATATTCTGCTCTTTTATTTTTGAAAGACTTAAGAGGGCCGAAGCTAAGGAAAGAGAGTATTTTCATAGGTTTTTGATCAGTTTTAGTTAAGTTTATAATCTTAGATACGCTTTCCTAAGCAGTCCAAAATGAGAACATATGCTAGAAAGATTTATAATAGTGGCATAGACTAGAAGGCCACAGAGGAAGTTGGCATTCACAAAAGAATGAATTTAAACTTTTGTATTTTCTAGTTCGGTAACATTGAAGAATTGAAATACAATTAGAAAGAAAATTGTATGTTTTCAAAATTCCTAAGGCCCGGTTTCACAGTGCGAACGGCCACTATGAAACCTGCCCTTAATATTTCCTCAAAGTAAAAACTGTAAAATTAGTTCTCATTTTGGTAATAAAGAGTTCATCGTCAGTCAGCGTCGGTCTAGTGAGTTATGGAATCAATAATTGTCCGGGCAGTAAAAACCGTAAAAAAAGACTCGCCCCCTTTTGTTGACATACGTACAAAAACAAAAGGAAAAACAATATGTTCGAGCAACCCGAATAACACCTCGTCACCCCCCGAATGTGTTTACAAAAGGCACGACCTATACTCGCCTCTTTCTTCTCGTCCTGTGTGAATCGGAATACGAAATACCGCTAAAAAATGTTTGCAAGCTTAATAATAACGGTAATTGAGTGTAACGTCGCCCACCCACCCTTACTGCTGTGAATAAGGAAATGTCATGCGCACTATGAAATTTCCAGAATCTTGCTCTTGCGGTATTGTGACTTTTGCAGCTAATAAAAAGAACATTTGTACTACTAACATTTTTTTACAATTAAATAATTAATACATTTTTTTACAATAGTTAAATTGATTAATACAAATACGTAATTGTGTTTTATTTTTATAAAATCTAAAAGGACAGAAGAGAATAACTCTTCTTGCCAAATTTCGTGAAGTGTATTTTATCTCGGCTCTCTCTCGAGAATTCAATTGATACAGATTTTTGTAAAGTCCTTTGTGCGTATTTATATTTTAGTTCAGTTCAATCTTCAATTATAAAAGGTAGCGCGAGACGGAAAAATTCCTTCAGAATTTTAATACCTAAAAAGAATTGGGTGAGTATTTATTACTTAAGAAAAAACATTTTATTTTTATAGATTCACTTTAATAAAGAAAAGAGAGAACTTCTTTTAAATCGAATTGAATTGTTAAGTTTGCTAAAAAAATATTGTTGCAAAATTGTTGGTGACTTTTAACCAAAAAAAAAATCAATAAGTTCCCCCAACAACTTCATTGAGCGAACAGGTAAATACACACATTAAAGCAAATCGTTTGATGTGTAGACATTTTGAATAAAGGAATTCCTTTTGCCTACAATTAGACTATTTTTCATTCAGCTTTTTTAACAATTCTCTCATCTGTTAGTACAAAAAATAAATAATAAAGGCTTACCGAATTCCAGCAAAACATGATTGGAAACTGCATTGGTAATTGCGGCTTTGTGGGCCCTCCACCAGACTCCATCCTCCTAATGCCGCCTCCGCCGTTGCCGTCCTTCCTGCTGCCCAAGACGGCCGTCATACCGCTGCCGTTGGCCAATGATTCGCATCCATGCTTTGCGACTTTTATGTGCGATCCGAATCCGCATCCACGCGAAAGTGGCATTGAATTTGTCGAGCTGACCGGAGGTAACAACAAGGGCTTGGAGAACACTTGGCTTTTCGTATTGATTTCGTCGTGCGTGGGCGTTTTGATACTCGGAGGACTCTTGGCCGTGATTCTGCTCAAGTGTAGAGAGTAAGTTTGAGTTGGTAAATCGCTTTAATTTAGGAGTTTACTTTATCTATTCTAATCTGCTTTTCAGCACACTATTCTCCAGCTGTAACTTTGCCTCGTATCACGACTCCAACATCAAGCAGGGCGCCATGTCTGCTCTTGGGGAACCTTCCAAATCGAATCCATTTATGGCGGGCGGCATTTTGTATCCTTGTACCTCCGCTAATAATCGTGATACTCTGCAAAGCCAACTGGCCAATGACAGCCGTTTACTGTGGGCCACACTGACACCGCACGGAACGCGTCATTTCATTTCGGACTATCCGGTGGGTGGTAATGGTCAAGATGGCCACTATGAAGTGGTTGACTATCGCACTAAGGCAACACAAAACCAACACGCCTACCGAGACTATGCTAAGCGCACACCAGTTAAGGTAACGACAATTTCTTTTTCGCATGTACATTTTAATTTCTAATAACCAAAATTGTTGCAGTCCTTTGACAACAGTGGCTTTGTCGACTATGACTACGAGGATCCGACTCCTCTAATGGACTCCTACCACGATGATTTGGATTCGGGCTATCAAGAGCCGCAGGAGGTCATAGGCAGCAGCACCTTGCAACGCTCCTCACCACGTCCAGTCGTGTCGTCGCCAACTCGTATTGATAATCCCAACATACCGCCTCTGAATTACTACAGCTACAACTATCCATCGCATCGCAGCAATCTGAACAACAGCACCCACACCCTGCAATCGAACAACTCGGCCATCGAACGATCTACTACCACTCTGAATCGCAAGTCCACCACCATGAATCGTCGCATTAGTGATGCCTCATCCTATGCCGGTCCCAATATGTAAGTAAGATTGCTTACGGTGATGGTGGCGAGATATCGAAAAACACAAAAAAGTTAAATCGTGGTTTCTGTGGTCGAAATAATAGTTAACACACACGCATGCGCACAAACTCACTCAAACACAATACAACGAAACGCGAATTTTAACTGAATTGATTTCGGTGTACGCAAATTAATCACATCTGCTAAGGATCATCATTATGAAGAAAATAATAACAACAACAAACAAAGAAAAGTAATAAGAATATAAAATCATTAACCCTAAATCGCTTAAATCAAAATATTATAGCAATTCTAAACGATTATCGTAAAATTAATATGTATTCAAAGAAGAAAAAGAAAATACTCAAAGTGCAATAACAATTTCTGATTAATGTCAGATTGAACCTATTTTAATTTATACACTATAACGAAACTCATCAAGAAACCTACATTGAAAGAACAAATATTTGAAAAAACTACAATTTGAATATGTATTCCACACAGGAAATAGATATAGAAAAGCAACAACAACAACTATAATGGATATTTGAGCTCCCTGAATTAGAAAAGAAGCAGACCAGTGTAGTTGACAATGAAAAGGTGTCTCTTTTGTACTAATATTTCATAATATAATATTCAAAAGATTTTTCCACAATTGCTACTACTTGATGACAAAAATTCACTAATTAACTGTGTCGGAAGGACTCTTAGTGAGAAGAATTTCAAATATTTCATATTTCATTAAAATTAAGTTAACGCTTTTGTCTAGCGGTAAATTACTGTTCCATAATTATAATATAATAATATGGTGCTAGTAATGCACTCACTACTTAGCAATTTGAGCAATAAAATAAGAATAAGCGAGCATACTAAAGCATTAACTAAAACTCATTAATCCACCCAATCAGTAAACTACATACATTTTCAACTCGCATTTTTCGCCGAATTTTAAACATTGCATCTATATAAATAATATATTATATTCAATAAGATTTACATTCATAAGACAAACAAAAAAAATCATAAATAAATAATCGATAGCTTTCAACTGATCTCCATTTGAAATTTGTAAAAGACAGAATAATTTTTTAGGCTACAAAAACAAAAACTTGAAGTTATTATTCACTTTAAGAAGATTAAGTGAACCACTTTTAAAATTTCAAAACTCTATCGAAGTCCAACTCATCACAGCTACAATATTCCTAACACACTAAAAAAACTATATAAATAATTACTCACTCATTCCTAAAAACTCAAAGTTCATTCAAATATTGTAATAATACATTAATGCATATAATGGCTTTTTACTATTCGAGTATCATTAGACGGTTGTGTTGATTTTATTGTATGGCAATAGAATAGCGACAAAAGCTCAATTCAATATATTTGATTTCATTTTAAGCAGCAATGGAAATCGATTAAGCCGATTTCATCACCTGTACTTGTATGTTATTTTTGCATTTACATAATATGTATGTGTATCCGAAATAAATATAGATTTTCAGAATAAAAACAAAAGTTTTTGATATTGAAAAAATAATTAACAAAATTACATATTAATAGTAGCCCTCATCAAACTGATTGGTATTTTGGGCCAAAGAAAGGGACATCAACTATTTACCATAGCATCATCAGATCATTGGAGCAATTCCCTAAAAGCCGGGTGAGTATAAGAAAAACTTTTTTTTATCAATTAACTTCCTTTTGCCAAGTTGTTTTATTTAGAACAACGAATCGCTGATCGTCCGTCAAAAATGGATTGGAAGTGGTGGAACTCCCACACATCACTGTGTGTGAACTTACTCGAAATTCCCCACAAAAAAAAAACATTTTTTTCCCTCAAAAGAATGAAACTTAAAAAATTTCCTTTTTTCTTCAAATGGATTTAAAAAAGTACCTTTTTCCCTTTTCGGCAAAATACAACCAAAAAATCACTCAAGAAGGGGAATTACCCTTAATTTGGCATCACTGCCCTGTATGGAAGGAATCTTGTGCACATTAAACACACCTTTAATGTTTATCAGAAACAGCTGATTCAGATTTATTTACGAATTTTTCATTTGTTTTGTCCGCAGAAATATAAAATATAATTTGTATAAAATATATATAAACAAAATGGATCAGTCAGCACTCAGTAAGTAAAACTGCAAATATTCAACCACTTAGAACATGAAATAATGAAATGTATTAGAACAACTCCATACCATACCATGCCATAACATATATTTTTTTCAAAATTTTAACTGGAAATTATATTTTTTAGTTTCTTCTGCCGAGGAACAGCTAAAGAATTTCGGCACATTTCTAGATGATAACGATAAGAAACTAAACAAATTATTGAATAAAAATATGGGCAATGCAATAGCTTCACCTCTTTCGCTAGAGCCTTTAATTAAAGTCAATTACTGTGCCAATCGAGAAGAGCTGTCACTGTTGCAACTCCTAGAGTCGGACCGGGTGCTTAATAAGACTCTGTTGACATTTGGCCACTTGTGCTCTGAAGTGCAGACAATAGTAGATGAAGCGAGAGATATGCAAACACGGTTTCTATACATCGACGAAGATCTCGGCACGGTGGACACGGATGGAGCTGCCTCGCCGGGGGCAGCCAAGCAAATAAATGAACGCATTTTGCTCAAAATGAGCCACTATATGGAGTTCCTTTGTCACCTACAATTCCTCCTACAACGTTGCATTGTGCTGGGCAATAATATTCTACACCAGTGCGGTTCATTTTTGGCCTGCGATCAGGGTGGTGGGGCCGTTTTGGAGTTTAAGTTCTTCGTAAGTGATAATACAAATCAGATAGGAGGTTTATATCAATATATTTCCCTCCTTTCAGAACGTCTTCGATTGCCTGGCGGACTTGTTGTTGCAAATTTTGATAATTGATGAGATTTTGTCCACTTCAAATTTCTGCCGCTTCTGGCCGAACTATAAGAAAACCGTTGAGGCAATAGGCCACAATCAAGGCTCGCGAGATTTTTGCACGCTCTCCGAATTGAACGGTCTGCTGAACTGCCTTCAGGAACTGGAATTTCTGTTTTCGGGCACCTTGTTTCGCAATTTCCTCGACTCGACTTTTGCGCTCAAGGACAAAATCGGACCGAAGGGCATGGGCCAGTTGATAACCCAATGCAATGAGTATGTCAGGGAAAACCTGGTCACAATTGACAAATTCAACTCGAACGATTTGAATGACTTCAACGAGCCTCATTTGCTAGTGCGTCTGAACGCCTTCTGTGTGGTGTTCCATGACTTTTGTGGCCAAATCGATTCGAAGCATGTCAAGCATTTGCTGGAACTAAACGCCAAACATCAGGGCATAATGCTTGTGGGAAATGTAGCTTGGACAGCGGCTCCGTTTCTGCGCAAACATGCCGAAACTTTGGTTAAGTCGCATGAAAAGCTGCTGCAAGATGCCAAACGTCAGCGTCAACACTTCCTTCACTTGCGTGTGCAAACACTACCTCGCGATTGTCACACGTACTGCCGGCAAATATCTTTGTGGTCGTTGAATGTGCGCAAAGCGTTTACAATGGGAGCATTTGACTTGAAAGTGGAACAATTTAGAGAGCTGGCCTCACTACTGGTGCTCGGCTTGCGTTATGCTGGTCAGATTAGTTTTCTGGTGAAGGCACTGGTGCATGCTCATGTGGCTCTGCAGACGCCTATGACGAAGCAGACCCTGCTGTCGGTTTGCAAATTAATTGAGATTCTGAAAATGATTCAGTTGACCGTTAAGACGCATACCGACAACATTGCACAAGTGATTCAATGCATATTGCAGTATTTACAATACAAAATACTATATCTCCTAGCAGTTTGTAAGGTATCGGCAACATTTGGCCTTTTTTCTTAAATTTATTTAAACTTAAGTAAATTCTGTAGAAGAGGATCACCGCCTCGAAGCTGCACGATCGCAATGTGGATGCCTTGGCTGCTGTGAAAATTGCCGAAAAATGCATGATGGGCCCTCCTAGCCACACGAGAATTCTAGTGACCAAGCTGGCGGTCAATGCTACCAATTCAAACAATCGCACCTTACCTTCAGATCAATATGAGAAATTCAAAGCCATCATCCAACGCATTGAGATCCTGTGCAATTTCCAGCATCATCTGCAGCAAGTGTGTGACACTTCGTTTATGTACTGGCACCAGTCGATAATGTCGGTTTACTTGAAACAGATTGTCGAACGCAAAATGGACTTTAATTCATTTCAGGTAGTTCCTTTGGAATTTGGTTTGAATCCAATGGAAATCGAGTAATTTTTATTTTAGTATCTCATTGGCTCTTCCGACAATTGTGGCAAAACTTTGGACCTTCTGCAGCTGAGCCACTTGAAGCTAACCCAAGTCTTGAAGAAGTCAAACTTTGAGCTCATACGTAGCGAAATCATTAGCAATTTGTGTGCACAAATCGAAACCTTTCTACGCTTGGAAGTGCACTCCAATTTGCAGGTGGACAAAATGAATCCCTTCGATCAGAGCATTAACGACTATAGAGATTTGATAAATGTGTGTCCAATTGAATTGAATGGTCATTATGTTGTCTTAAAAGGTATGCAAAATTAGTAGCTGGAAACCTTTCCAACGTAAAGTAGAGGCCAAGCCAGAAAATATAAAAATATGGTTCGCCTCGTGATGTCCAACTATGGATTTTTCGGTCCGGTGGAATTCTGAAAGAAAATTGACTGTTGCCAAATAAGGTTTACTCTATTACACAATAATTGTGTAATTACGGTTCTTTATGTCCACTGGTCGACTAAGGTAGCCAGTCCCACATTTTCTACTAATACGCCTTCTTTGGGAAATTCAAAAAATCTTGCTTGGGTGTGTCTAGCCCAATTCTCTGGAATAGTAAATGTGAGGACAGACAAACATCCGGATTTTTATATATTGTGATGATGATTTTGTTAGCTTCTTCCATTTGATTCAATCGTTCCCTTCATCCCACAGATCATGTCGAGAACTATTTGAGTGCAATGTTTTACAATTTGACCACAATATCGCTACACGACTGGAAGACATACGAGGCAATGCGTCATTTGGCCAATAATCGTTTGATGCTGAATCCTGTCGAAGATTATTTACCCAATCAAACCCTGGAGCAGGTAACTTCTTACCACTACGCCCATCTCTCGAAAATCGAATTCAAATTCCATTCCAACTGTTATCCACCAGGGCATTGACATCTTGGAAATAATGCGCAAAATCCACATCTTTGTCTCGAAATACGTGTACAACATGAATTCGCAATTATTCGTAGAGCAGCAAAGTGCAAACAAGCACTTGGACACGATTGGTATACGGCATGTGGCCAATTCGTTGCGAACGCATGGCAACGGCGTCATAAATACCACGGTCAATTTCACTTATCAATTTTTGCGTCAGAAGTTCTACACATTTTCGCAATTCCTCTACGACGAACAAATCAAGTCGCGGCTAATGAAGGAGCTGCGCGTGTTTGCCGAAAGGAAACAGGCTGAATCGTATCCGTTGTATGCGTTCGAACGTGCCGATGCCTTTAACAAGGACATACGCAAGTTGGGTTTGTCCAATGATGGCCAAACGTACATGGACTTGTTTAGGAAGGTCATTACGCATGTTGGTAAGGCAATGGAAACTGTTAATCATTCAGTATACAAATTTCTTGCGTTGATGCTTTGCAGGCAACTCAATGGGCTACATTCGTCTAGTCCGTTCGGGCAGTATTCATGCGAATTACAGTGCCAGCCTCTATCTACCCAAATTCGATGATGACTTAAAATTTGTAGAGAAGACCAAAGAGCATAATTACCACGAGGCAACAATAGCGGCTGCAGAGAATGTCGAAATAAACATAAAAAATTTGGCACAAAGTTTCTCCGACAGCACCGACTACTTCAAGGTATGAATTGGCAAGTGTGAAACAGCCATGATGAATATAACCAGTCAATTTGTATTGCAGCTACTTGTGGAGGCCTTCCAGCCCTTCTTTCGTAATCCCCACAATATTCACTTGAAGAACTTCTTCCTCATAGTGCCACCGCTCACTTTGAGCTATGTCGAGCATATGCTGAGCTTTAAGGAGAAAATCAATCGCAAGGATCGCCAGGAGGTGGTTCTCTTTGATGACGGCTTTGCCGTGGGTCTTGTCTATATCCTGAAGCTGTTGGATCAAATCAACGAATTCAATTCGTTGCAATGGTTCGTCACCGTACGCGAACGTTTCGATGCCGAGCGGCGAAAAATCCAGGAAATGCTCGCCGAAATCAATGAAAAAAGTAAAAACACGAGTAGGGGTAAATCTGGGAATAGTGCCGCGCAAAAAAGTGAAAATGAGAAACTACAACAAACACTGGCGCTGACCGAGCGCCGTATAAATTCGCATCAAATGGAGTATAATCTATTGTATTGCAATTTGAGTAGTGCCAAAATATTCTTCAAGTAAGCGCACAGAAGCTTACTTGAAGTGCCTTACTAAAGTTAATCTAGTAGGTGATTCGATTCGATTCCATTCCATTCGCTAGGTATTAATATTGCTGATATATAAAGTAAAGCGCTCAGAAGTAAGATGATCGGAACATACACAATTTTCGATACGTTTTCGTCTGATTTTTGAAATCTATAGCCAACAAAGTCGTGAAATGTGCTACTCATCGCATCACTCGAGAACTTCTGGAACATGGCAACCTTTGCATATTTTCATTGCAACAATCATTGATATCTTTTCATCTCGATATAATCAATCGAAGGAAGGAAGTTTATTTATTTCTGAATAGTTCGTTCCAGAAAATTTTATAATTTTTCGTTTTTTTTTTATTATTTCTTTTATTATTATTAATACATCCACTTTACATAAAACAGTTATAAATCTCAATAAAAAAAATGTATTAAATCACAATCGACATCAAAAATATATATATATGTATTTATATAAATGTGTGCGTATATAAATGGTTATGTAAAATATTTAACTTTTGTCACATCACATACGAGACAAGTATCGAACGACCATGAAGTTACATGTTATTTTTTTTGGAATAAGCATTGAATTTTTCGATTGGAAGCCTTTTGTTATCAAACATTGCAAAACTGACAAAATTTCTCTAAAATGTGCTTTTTTTACCGGTAAAAATTTGCTAAATAAAAAATATATTTATAGTCAATTTAAATACAATATAGTCTATAGTACTAAGGCTGAAGTACATTTTGCTACGAATGTACTTGTACATAATTAAGTCTTTACGTTTGATTGATAGTTTAGTTGATTAGAATATGTATTATCTAAAAATAGATTATGACGAATTTGCGAGAGGATAATAATGAGAGAGTAAATGAATATAAATGCATAAGTTAAATATGTAGTAATTTCAACAACAACAACAACATTAGTGTGCCTGTGCCTTTTGTTCGTTGGGAAGTGGTTAGTGTTTGCGTGCGTCCTTCTCTTCTGAATTTGTTCTAAAAGCCCACTACGACCGAATTCTCCTGGTGATTGCCGCCGGCCGTAACAGCTGCGGCCGCAGCAGCAGTATGTCTGATGTCGATGTGTACCAACAGCGAGGCCAATTCCAATTCTTCACTGAACTTGTTCGTCAGCGTAACACTGCGATAACCGGTGCGCAGACAATTGAGCGGATAACAAGCCTGCGCAATGAAATGCGTCTCGGCAAACATATCCTCGTCTTGCAGCTCGAAGCGCAGCAGAGCAAAGTGCGGATTGCGCACAGAAAACTCGCACGATTCATTCCACACCGGATTGAAGCCGTTTTCGCTGACCTTTGTGCGATGCTTCACGCCCGTATCGAAGCTGGCTCCGGCGATTTCCACCACGACCAGCGGATTGTTCGATTTGCCGCCGCGGAACAGATGACGCGCCGCTATTATACGCACCGTCACCAACTTCTCCTCCAACGGACTGATGGTCATAGGATTGTTTGGATCGAAACCCTCGACCTGCATGAACTTCGGCTTGAGCAGATAACCGCACAGGCCATTATCGCGGAATTTGGCCTGATTCAGCTGCATGGCCTTGTCGCCGGTCTGATAGTTGAGCGCTATCATCTGTGAGCCCACGTTCCAGAAGGGCACCGGATTGAAATTTGACGAATCCAAACGCTGCCCCTTGGGATAGACGCGACTGATCTGATTGCGATGGTAGGCGAGGAAGAGCATGAGATTGTGCTGGAAGAACTGCTTCTCGGCCTTGGTCTCCGGGAAGCTGGACATCTCGTAGAAGACCCAAGAGTGTTCGCGGAAGGGCACACTGCGGAAGTAAATAATCAAATCGGACATTTCCTTGGCCACGCGTGCCGAGCGCTCCTTCTTGCGGCGTTCGGTGGCCAATTGGTTGGCGATTTGCGCAGCCTCCTGGATGGCCTTCACCCAGTCGTAGGCCAGATCCTGGTTGTCGAAACCGATAACGAATGAATTCTGCATAGCGGGTGTTTGTATTTGCAGCTTCATCAGGATGCCCGGCTCGTTGGACTCGAAGAGCGACGAGAGGGCTCCGTGAATCTCAATGGAATCGGTACGTGAAAAATTCTCGCTGCTCGCTTCATCGCTGAACGAATTGTAGTCATCGCTGGAGGAATCGATAATCTGCGGAATTTGAAGAAAAAATCATCAGAGGATATTGAATAAAAAAAAGGAGGACCGGAAGTGGTGCTACCTTCACGTAATTGGCTGGCAAATGACGCTGTATCATGCCGCCATAGTCGCCACGCCACCACATTGTACTGTTGCGCTGCACATTCGTAATGATTGCGTGCTTCGGGAAGGACAACTCGTCCGGTTTGTCCGCCTTGTAGCTGTACAGCGCCTTGCATGTTACGCGATCATCCAAACTGGGATCCATATAGCTGGAGGCATCGTTGAAGTCCGTGTTGCCGTTGTGGTGGTGCTCCAGCGACGTCTGACAGACAAGCAGCTTCTGGCGCAACAGCTCCTGCGACACCGGATACAACAGCTTGACGTTGCGATACAGTGCATTGCGCATATAGTAGTTGACCAGCGACACGAGCGATTCGAATTGATTGGTGTCCACCACATAGAGGCGACCCTCTTGCAGAATCCGACAATGCTTGATCTTGCGATTGATGGTGAAGGATATGACGAAGGCGTTCGAACTCTGGACAGAGGGACGCACCAGGAACGAGCCCACATCCAACTTGATGAGGACCTGTTCGGCCTGCTCTTTATTGGTATTGGGATGGAACCATTCCTGGGTTTCGTGCTTCTTCGGCTGGGGTACGGGCTCCTTCAGCGTTATGGAGAACTCTGAGCTGCGCAGCATATTCTTGCGATAGTAAACAATCAAGGAGTAGAGCGAATCGAAGACGAAATTGTCCACAAGATAGTATTTGGTGGTGCCGTTCTCGTGCTTCAGCTTAATGCGACAATGATTCGGACGATTGCGACGCCAAAACGACAGACTGTAGTCGCCCACAAAAGTGGCCGATTCGCGCACCAGAAATGTGCCATCGCCGAGATGTTTGTAGGCGTCCAAAAGTTGGTCGGCTTCTTGGCGGCCACCTGTCCAAATAGGAAACAAAAAAGGCGGAAACAAGTTTTAATAACAAAATACCGTTATCGCAGCACTTACAAAACATTTTCATACCTTCCAATTTCCCATGGAACCAGTTCTCACCAAAATGCAGTTCATCGTTGACGAAATTGTCCTTTGGCTTCGGCAAAATCGCCGCCGTCGAAGACAGGGACACGGCTCCGTCGTCATCTTCACTTGCACTCGTGCGATGCTCGTCCGTTTCGGAGGAGTAAATCAACTCTTGTTGCGTCAACACGAAATGGTAGAGGTTCCAGGTCTTGTCCACCGGGTCTTTGAAGTACAACATGCCCTCCTTCAGAACATTGCGTACATTGTCATTCTCATCGCCCGTGCCACTCACCGACGATCTACTGCCGATTGTGGAGGGTATGCCAGAACCACCGCCCACACTGGCTGGTCCACCCACGCAGCCATCCTCGTACTCGGGCAACTTTTTGTGCTTGAGTATGATTTTGCGACGCAACTGATGGGGCGATGGTAGCTGTGTCTCTGCACGATCGCAGCGTTGGGTCAGCAGCATGTCGCCAAAGACCTTAAAAACGGAATTGGAATTTAGAAAAAAAAATACTTCCAACTCCAAGTTCATTCTCACCTCAATCAAAGCCTGGGCCATGTTTCGCTGCTGCTCCAGCGAGCAATTCTGTTCGATGGACAGTATGACCGGGTACTCGGACGCCACAAAGGCATGGTCCTTGATGGTTTTGATGACATCCTTGAATTTGATCTTCGACGTCATGGTGTGGCCGTGGAAGATGTACGGCAGATTGTCCGGCCCGTTCCAGCAGTCCAACTCAATGCAGCGGCAGCCCATGCGTAGGGCGCGCGCATAAGCCTCGCACGACGACTCGCTGGAGAACTGGTCGCCCGTCAGGTAGGTATTGTGCGACGAGGCAATCCAATACGAGGACATCGACTGCTTCATGTCCATGTAGATGCGTTCGCAATTGCGGTCCCACATGTCGTTCTGCTTGGAGAAGAGATAGTCGAGGAACTCGCTGATGGTGAGGTAGGGCTCCTGGACGTCGCGCTCAATGTCCTGAATGAAGTCACGCACGAAATTCGACACGGCGGCATCGTCACGTGCCATTGTGTCGTGTTGTTCGGTCGCTAGAAAGCGCTGGAATTCACGCAGCGTCACTGTCTGCTGATCCTTCGAGTAGGCAAATTCGCCCGGTTGACCGAACAGCAGATCCTCTACGAAATTATTGGGCAGCAGCAACTTTCGGTACAGTCGCGCAAAATCATCGAAACGAAGATCGTTCTTGCGCCGTACATCATCCTCGGAGAAGAACTCCATTAGCTTGGTGGTGGTCATTTTGCAGCTGACGCCGGCCAAGAATGTCTTGAAATCCTTCACGGTCACCTGCCCGCCTTCTTTGGACGATTGAGCGCCCGCATTCTCGATGGCATAATATTCGCGGCGCAGCCAGCGCTCAACCTGCAAGGGGTACGGTGCCACCGTAGTGTCCTGCACCATGTATCGCAGGCCACGTACCCAGTTGTCCGCCTCCAGCTCTGAGAGAGCGACGATGGAGAAAGTCTTCAACTTGAAGCCACTGCCGTGCAAGACGACGAAACATTTGCCCGGCTCGAAGCGCTTGCTGTCGTCCGCGCAGTTGCGAAATTCCTTCGAACATTTGCCCACCCGAATCTCTCTGATCTCGCGCAACTCCAGCGAACCCTCGTGATCGGTGCGTGTGTTCGCCTGCACGGATGACCACAGCAGCTGGCGTGTTTCGCGCACTAGAATCAACTGTCGCGATTCTGGACGATGCTTGGAATAGAGCTTGGTGACTATCGTCCCACGTTCCAGATTGCATATCGTCTGCTCCATTTCGCCCAATGTTGGCGTGCTCATCGAACTAAAGCAATTCATCACTGCTGGCGGAATAAAGGGATTAAGAGGGATTATTATTTTTTTATCTACTTGTGATTTCCTCTTTCCGTTGATAGTGCTCTTCAGTGTTCTTTTATCGTGTTGGATTCTTTTTCCATATTTTGCAATTGACAAATTTTGGTGTTTTCTTCTAGTTTTATCAGCGAATAGCGAATGTTTTTTTTACTTATTATTAATTCTGAAGAGGTGCTAGTGATGGGTTAAAAAGTACTCATCGAATACTTTGTATACAATGCAGTTTTACAGCATTTTCATCTAAATAATGGCATTTTGAAAGTTTAAAAAAATGTTTTCAAATTAGATCTGTACTCGCTGAATTTAGTTCAATGTTTTCAGTTTTACAATTTTATGATGTGAAATATTCATCGAAAAGTATTTGATACTCACGAATGATCGAAGATTCGCTCGCGAAGGGAAATCGCAATTAAAACTGGTATTTGCACAGCGCTGAAAAACATCCACACTCCACATACCATTGCAATGGTCAATGGTCAAATTTTATTTGGAGATATCAAATGTTTGCCAAATATGGTGTGGAAGCTAATGAATATGGTAAATTGCAATGTTCCCGAACATTGTTCAATGCCGAGTCATTTTCGTTGTAACGAAAGAGTAACAAATAAATGAGCGCCATTTATTTCATGTGTTCGTCAATCTAAATGCACCTTCAAATGGAAGTATTTGGCTAACAGCTGTTAGATAACTACCGTAATTGTTTAATGTTCATCAAATTGGAAATTCTGCTACTGATTTCTTGCTAGTACCGATTATTTGTTTGTTTTATGAACACGACGAACACGTCTGACAAAGCATGGTATTCGTAGTGTGGTAAGCATGGTAGATAATCCATAAAAAGGTTCAGTTTAATTAAAAATTCCACTGAAATTCATTCGAATTAAAAAATCATTCGAATAAAAAAACCATTCGATAGTTGAAAACTATTCGCATATTACTATCGATAGTTGAAATCACTCGATAGTTCACATCACTAATTGTACCCCAGGCTTTGCGGGAATATACGCGCATTCGAATTTCTGAACCGGCGCAATTTTCCAATGGCCCCTTCCAGTAATTGAAAAATTCACACAAGAAGGCAAATTACACTACATATACCTTCTCAAGTTTGACTTTGCAAGTCTACGCCATTCGTTTTTAGTGAAAAAATCTTATAATGGCAAAGGTAAGTGCGGAAAATTGGCAAAACTAGCAAATAATTGAACTTAAAGCAGTAGAGAAATCAAATTCGTTATAAAATTGGAGAAAATCCATTCGGGAATATATTTTAAATCGATTTGAAAAATGTGAGCAAAAAAATTCGGAACACGAGTGAAGTGAAAAATTCTTTTGTGCGCGGGCCATCGTTGGGGAAAAATTCGGACCAAACGCGTGAAAAAGTGCCAATTTCCTATTATAACACGCTTTCGACCGATTTCAATTGAGTTTTTGCAAAATTTTCATTCCGAAGGACATTCTATCGTGTAGTGGAAAAGTGAAAATTGATTCAAGGACACGAGACCCCAGCTCCGGGTGTGCTGGAAGGTGGGCCAGAGAAGGAGGAGGGATGTGGTGGTTGGTCTGCTAGCTGCTAGTGCTTTTGTGTAGAGAGGCCTGTCTGGTTTGGAATTCTAATTGTTCTTAAAAAGAAACATTTCCAGTGCAGAAAAAGTTGCTAAACGAAAAAGTTGATAGAATTTTTTTTTGCAAATCTCAGCAGGCGCATATAGTTTGATTGAAAAGAACGCACGAGGTGAAGTACGAAGGAGGAGGCATGAAGACCACAGAAAAAGAACGCAAACGAGAGACGATAGTCGACCGACGGCACGAACCAGTGTTGCGTTTTTGCAGACATTTCGGGGGAATTTTTTTCTTTTTTAAACATTTCTAGATTTGTTCTAGTTAAGGAAAATTAGAAAAAATGTTGGCATTTTTGTTAAAAAAGGGCGACACAACTACTTGCGATTAAAAAATTTTTCAATTGAAAATTTTACTTTGTAACGCCGTTGCAAAGACACGTGTTTTCGCCAACATTTTGTGTTTTTCCAAAAATTCAAAATGTGTTTTTGCGCATAAAAGTTCTAACGTCACTAACTGGCGTAACTCACTCAAAATCCATTTTATGAGCTGTCGTATCCTAGTACTTGAAAATTATAATTATTTTTTATTATTCGTTAAATATTTTTCGTTCAAAATCCAATTTCAACTACTGTAATTTTAATGGATTATTTGAAAAAATTTCAATTACATTTTCTTTAATTGAACAAAATTAATCATTACTTTTAAAAAGTACCTATCATTTAGTATATTTGTAATTAATTAAAAACATGAAATAATTTCGTTGGTGTCTGTTTACACGTGTAAAAAAAAACTCTTTTTGAAGTCTACAGGCAAGAAGGGAAGCAGGACGGATTCGGTTTCCATGTAGATGTCAAGAAGAATCTTTGACGAAGAAATGATTTTTTGACTGGAAATGTATATGTATTTAACACTGTAAAAGGTACATACATATCTACAACCGATACCATCGGAAGTCCAAATTTTTTTCGTTCATTTACAATTCAAATTGATTTTGTTCTGGCAATGAATTTGCGTTATGTGATTTCGCTGGCTCGGCCCCACTTCAGCCAACACACAACCGCAGACACCTTCCACGACCCGTCACCTTCCATGTGCCAGATTTCGTTGTATTGGGTTGGTTTTATCTGTTTGTCGTTGGGCTGGGCCTACACACTTCTTTCTACCCCTTCTACAAACATTACACTGAAACTGCATTTAAATACATTTTTTTCAGTTTGATAATTGGTCTTTTTCCACAAATAACCACGAAATCAGTTATTTGCACAATTAGAAAAGGCAAAGAGACACGTGTATGAGTTCTTTTGTATGTTTGGCTATTTCCATCGATTGATTTTTTTTGACTTTGTGGAACTATAAATTGGCTTCAAAGTTCAAACTATTTTCAATGGAAGGACTTATTTGAAATGACTTCCTATTTTTGGAATCATTTCATCCATTTCACTCGAAATAGGATTATTTTCACTCGGATTGTACAACCTGCCTGATCATAGCATGGTACAATTTTTGGCATCAACCACATTCTTCGAAAACCTTCTGGACTGTTTTTGTAATTATGTGACAACCACTGTATATTAAAAAGGAAAATTAAAAAGTTTCCATTTGTTCCAGAACTGACGAAATAAACCAAATGAAACTGCCTTCTACGGAAATGTGATTCCCCAATTGTCTGGCGGTGCGTTTGTAAAACGTAGTCCGCTTCGTAACAAACGAAACATATTAAATCATATTGCATCTAAGCCGTCGCTACCACCACCATTGTTCGTTTCGCAAACTACTTAAATGTCAATTATATAATTTAATTTGTTGTCACTGCTGTTGTGATTGTCGTTGGTTGTTTACTCGGTGCACTTGTTTTCATTCGTTGCTTTCTATTTTCCCCCCCACTTGCAAGTACACACACACACACACTCATTCACGAGCATCTGTGATCATGTATGTATGCATGTTTTTCTACGTAAAAACAATGTAAAAATATGAAAAATTAAAAAAACAACAAAAAAAGAATAACAAAAAACAGCAACAACAATCATACGACAGCTAGAAGAAGAATTGTGTTGCAATTTTTGCCCATTTGACATTGCATTCTGGTGCTGATTTCCGTTGAAGGTATTTTTTCACATTGTTTCGTGTGCCTCACTTTACGACTGTACCTACCCGCCTTTCCACTAATACCCTCCATATGCTATGTGGCTGACTGCTGCTTAGGTGCCAGTGGAGTGCTGCGACGGCATCTGCTCCGTATCTGTTTCACAACACCTTGGATTGATGGCGGTGGCGTATACTTAATATTCCGTCGAATAAAGATGCAGTTGCTTGTGGTTTTTGTTTTTTTTTCTGTTGTATTCTTTGGCCTGACTTGAAGCTCTATTTAATTATTATTATTATTGTTGTAGTTGGTTCCATTTTACCATACCTACTCGTTCGTATCCAATTCACTTTTTTTTCCCCCCCCGACAATTTAATTTCTCAATTGGCTTTTGGTTTGGGGGCGCAAAAGCAATGGAAATTTTATTCATACAGAAATTTCAATTGTATTGAAATGTGTGTGCGGAGTGTGTGTGTGTGTGTGTATTCTTCCACTTTTCGTTGTTATTGCAATTCTTCAAATGGCGTGCTCTTTACTTACATTTTTTTTCTTGTTCATTATGAATGAATGAAATTTTAAGTTGTTAAAACTTGGGGGGAAAAAACACAGTTGCGTGCTGCTTACCATGTGGAAAATATGAAACTTTTAGTTAAATATACTTTGATTTGTTTTTGTTTTTTTTTTCACTGTGGCTCAAATTTACATTCACTAAACAAATTAAGGGGCTAAGCAGCGTGTAATTTTATAGATTGTTCTAGACTGAAGAATATGGAATTTATAGGGTTCTTTTCTTTAAATTGTATCGCATTTAAAATATTTAAAAAAAAAATAGTTGTAACCTCAAACAAAATTTTTTTTTATAAATTATTACTATTACTGAAATAGCAAAAAAAGCATTGAAAAAGCTATATTTTATGTGGTGATTATTTGAAGGTTTTTTTAAATTTAGTTCAAAATAAATTCTTCCAACACACACTGCTGACTTGTTCCACTGTGCTGCATTCCGTGTTGAGTGTAAATTGCTCTTTAATTGTGGTTGTTAAAAACTTTTTATAATAGGTTGAAAATGTAATGAAAATCAGTATGTCCTCGTTGACCACAATTAATATGTGAGCATGCATTTCTTTGAGCTTCGTGTGGAAAGGCAAAATCTTAAATACTTTTCCGCTAGTGGAAATTTTAATTGGGTTTTGAGTACAAATTGCGATGAATGAGAACTGGAAAAGAACATTTTAAATTGTTTTACAATGTTTGGCCTTTTTTCGGCGGTTTTTTTTTCGGACTTAATGGAAAAAAAGTCGTACTTAAGTCGCCGTAATTGGTTATTTCATAGTTCAATTCATACCGTCCGATGTCCATTGAAAATAAGTTTCTTTATATATAATCAAGAAAAATCTCTCCAGGATATTGTTATGTAGACCAAGAACATTCCGAATATGTTATCAGATCGGCAATCAGAATTTTGTGTTGCCCAGCGTTATTAAAAGTTGTTATTTCACTGTTGCCAATCGATTGAAAATTTTCTACTTGCTGTTGTTCTGAAACGTGAACAAAAAAGCCAACAAGCAATCGATGTGAATTGAAAAATATTCGAAGTTTTTTGCTCAAATCGAACGGTTTATTCCAGATTTGTAATTCCTGTTGAAAATAAGTTGCTAACAAACTCGCTTTTTTCTTCTTTTTTTTGTGATCTTGCAGACTTTGGGTGTTCAGACTGTTCACTAGAGGCCCAGCAACACAACAACTACAAAAACAACATCAACAACAGCAGGAGTTATTGTAGAACAACGTACATCTAAAAAAAACAGCAGCAATATAAAACGCGCCAATCTCATCCCCAACCGAGGATAATTGACCAAGGACAAAGAGTTAGTCGCTGCGCGCAACGCTGACGAAATTCAAAGGAAGTGTGAGAGAGCAGACACAAAAACCAATTGACCAACAATAAAATAAATAACAGCAATAACATCACGCCCACACGCACACTCGCCTAGCCATCTAGGTCTACAGAGGTTACAGAAGTTACAGTAGCTGAAAGCTGATAGCTGAAGGGAGAAGAATATAATCCAACCAACCAATAATATTCAAAACAATAACTACTACTAAATTTTATTGAAAACAACAACAACAACAATTTTATTAATTATAATATTGAAGATATTTCGTGATCCTTAAAACAAAAAAATTTTAAACAAAACAAAAAAAATATTTTAATTATACATCATATAAAAATTACGATATTTTATTTTAAATCATATAAAAACCAAAAAAAAAAGTATTTAACAAATATATTAATGAAGATTTAACAAAACAATAATTAAAAAGAGAAAAAAAAAATTAAATTACACACACCCAAGAATCGCATCTCAACCGAAGGATAAGGAGAGAGCCTGACTACACATAAACGAAATTCAATTTCAATTCATATTGAAAAATCTCAACGAGGCTTGGCGCGCGCAAATCAATTCAAATAAAACATTTTTTGTTTTCAATACGAAATAAATGAACTGAACTGAAAAAAATACCGGAAATACCGAAACTGTGAGTGTGTTTTCGTCGTCCTTTTCAACATTTTGTAAACCCAAATACAAGTTATACATTTTACAACTTCAACTTCATCATCCTAATATTATTATATTAATAATCAAGTAACTTTTAAATTGTTGCCGATATTTTAACTCGTTTATTCGCCTTTTTTTAATCGTTTTTAATCGTTTGAGTCGTTTTAAATTGTTTTTTTTTTAATCTGATATCGCGTTTGTTCGTTGCGCCACTTTTTACGCGAACGACGCCAATCAACTATATTTTAAACGCATTGGGAATTTCAACACCAAACGAAATCCATTAAACTGCAATAATAAAAGAAAAGAACAATCCAAAAAAAAAAACAAATTAACAAAAACAAAAAACAAATTAACAAAAAACAAACCAACGTTCAGTTTGGACCATTTTTGTGTAAGCGACTGTTCGCTACTCATAAACTTATGGCATCACTCGAGGAACTCTCCACCATTTCCTCTCCATCTTCTTCATCTACTCCGCCGATTAACATAAGCAACAACATTTTGTCATCTCTGGATCTACTGGGTAATAGTAGCGGTGAGTCCACCAGTGCCGCTCTGGAAAAGGATTTGTTGCTATTGCAGCAGATTGGTAGTGCTGGTAGTAGTGCTGGTGGTGGTAGTGGTGGTGAAGAGAAGTCCCTCACTTCGGTCGCTGTCGATTCCATCATGGATAAACTGATGAGCTCGCTCGCTTTGGAAGAGGCCGACTCTTTGGCTTGTGCTTACGGGAATGCTTCGGAGCACAAAAGCGTTTCGTCGCGTTCCTCTTCGCTGGCTGGCACTATGTTTAGCGACGTTTTCGATGGCAAGGTCAGTGAGCTGGAGGGTGGCTCTTTAGAGGATTCATGCGGTTCGTTGGGCGGCGAAACAATGGATAAGAACTGTAAAATTTGCAGGTAATTTGGGGTGTTTTTGCATCTTTTTCATATCAAAAATTTAATAATTTTTTGCATTTTCTCTTAGTTCTCGTTTGGTTACGCCACGCGTGCTCTCTTGTCTGCACGTCTTTTGCGAGCCTTGCCTCAATAAGTTGCTCACCGATGAGTCTGGCTTGACTTCATCGTCATCCGCTTCGTCTACTTCGTCGACTGCTGGTGATCTAATGTCACCCGCACCGATCAAGTCGCTGATCGAGTGTCCAACTTGCAAGCAAGTAACTACGGTATGTTCCACCAAATTTTAAACATTTTTGAGCGAATTAAAAGCCCCTCCACATTCAACATTTATAAAAAAAAAAATGAAATTTCCATTGGAAAAAGTCTAGGAAATCGAATTAATTTCTCTAGGAATAGTTGAGGTGGGCTCACAGTAAATTTCGATTGGGAGTTGTTAAAAAAAAATATTTTTTTGGAGTACGAAAATGAATTTATTTTATTTTTGGGACTTTCAGATTGGCCCCAAAGGCGTAGAGTCGCTAACCTGTGATTATATTCATACGAATATACTCGATCTGTCGACCATCGAATCGGAGCAGTTGTCCTGCACTTCGTGCAAAAGCAAGGAGAAGGCCATTTCGCGTTGCAGCGATTGCGCCAACTTTCTATGTGGAGGCTGTGACAATGCCCACAAGTATATGCGCTGCTTCGAAAATCATGAAGTGATTAAGCTGGAGGATTTGCAAAAGGCCACCGCCGAGAAGCCGCTAACCATCCACAAGCCGCTCTTCTGCAATGTCCATGTGACCGAGAATCTCAAGTACTATTGCTTCAATTGTCAGATTCCCGTGTGCAACGATTGCCTCATTGCGGATCACAAGGGCAGTGAGCATCATTATGATGTTATTGGTTTGGCGGAGAAGTCAGTGCGCGGCGATGTCGAGAATCTGATGAAGGAGGCCAAGTCAAAGGTGAGTGAATGAATTTAGTGAAATGTGGAAATAATTTCACCCACACTGTTCTCGTTTCAGGTGCAATACTGCGACGCTGCCGCGGCCAATCTTTCCAGCGCTCTCACCGAGCTGCAGAGCCAACATGATTCTGCACGCGATCTCATTGAGGAGACATACCAGAAGTATGTGAAGACTCTCGAGAAGTGTCGCGACCAATCGCTCACCGAACTGGGCAAACTGCATTCGGAGCGCGAGCTGAAGATCATGGATTTGCTGCAGAACATTGAGAACACAATGGGCAAAATCGACGGCACTTGCGCGTTCACCACGCGTGTTCTGGAGCAGGCTAACGCTGCCGAATTCCTATCGATGAAAAAGCTCATTGGCGCTCAGTTCATTTACTTGATCAACAATACGCCCAAGTGTGACATCAACTATTCGTTGACTTTCGATACGAAGGCGGAGAAATTCGATCAATTTGCGCAGGACACCTTCGGGAAGTTCCGCACCGAATCGACACCACCATCTCCCAAAGAGAGCACACCACCACCTACTCTGCCGGGTATGCCGCCCAATATGATGAGCGGCCGTGGCACTATGAACAGTTCACGCAATTCTCAGGGCCAGCTGGCTAGCTCTGTGACTGCCAGCAGTCCCATATCGATGCCCACGTCAATGCAAAGCTCGTTCGATGGTGATTTTTCAGTGTTGGGCAATGGCTTCATGATGCCGAATGTCATGACGCCAGATTCGCCACCGCAGCAGCAGTCTGCATTGCATCATCATCTGCAGCAGCAGCAGCAACAACAACAACACCACCAACAACAGCAGCATCAACATACACATCAGCAGCCACCACCACAACCACAAGGAAGCGTGAACGGCTTTAATGGAATGGGAGGAGGCAACGGCGGAGGTGGTCACATTGCTGGTGGTAACAACGGCGGTAGTGGCAACAATAATCTTAACAGCCTAATGGGTGGAGGCTCCGGCCACAATGGTCCTAATGGTGGCCCCATGAATAATGGCCAACTGTGCAACGGCATGAACAATCATATGGGCCAAGGCATGAGCGGTCTCAATGGTCCACATAATGGCGGCGGCATAAACAGCGGCATGAACAGCGGCGGCGGTGGCCTCAATGGTGGCGGAATGAATGGCGGTCTTAATAGCGGCCTAAATGGCGGCCTTAATGGGGGACTGAATGGCGGCATCAACGGTGGCCTCAACGGTCCACTTAACGGTCCCTCGAATGGTCCGTCTGGAGGCGGCGGTGGCGGTGCTCCGCCCGCTTTCAACAGTATGCTCGAATACAATTTGTCACGTCTTGCCAGTCTGACTGAGAATACTCCCGACTCCATGAATGACGCCCTGGTTGGCGCTGGTCCCGGTAGCAGTCATCATCAGTCTTCGGTCGTGCCCTCGTCCGCTCAGAATCAGCCCATCACTTTGGCTGACATTCTGTCGGGCGATCAGCGCGCTTTTAACAATTTGCAGGCTTTGGCTAAATTGGGATTGAACAATAACGGTGAGTGCCACACTTAGTAGTTGAGTACGCTATTTTGAAAATTGCCTCTTCAAAATTATTTGAGTTTTTAGCTAATGCTTGAATTGAAAAGATTCTTACACTTTTGGATTTTAATTTTCGTATTTTTTGTATTTTTTATTTTCTTTTGTTTGGTTGATTTGCATTCTATACCAAAACCACACTACCTCCTTCCGAATCTACCAAAACAACCCATATAACAACACTTTCGAAAACACGAACAAATCCACCCACCCACCATCAAAAACACCACACGCCCACCAAACCTACTGCCATTGTTTCCGTTTGTTGGCCAATCACCAGTAGATTTTCACACAGACATAAACAATCACCATCTATCGAGCGGGCCCTCACCTGGCATTGATTGTATATTACCAGATTTCTGCCTACCCGCAGCCACCTCGCCCAGTCTATCTTCCTCGTTGGCTCCGATTGGCGTCGACGACATGACTACGATTAGCAATTTCCATGCTGGTGCCACACCTGGCTCCACCAACATCGTCACTGGCCGCAACAAGGCCACACCCATGCAGATACGCTGCAAGTTCGGCTCGTTGGGCACCTCAAAGGGTCAATTCAATTCGCCGCATGGCTTTTGCCTCGGCGTCGACGAGGAGATCATCGTAGCCGATACGAACAATCACCGCATCGAAGTGTTCGACAAGACGGGCACTCTGAAGTTCCAATTCGGCGTACCCGGCAAGGAGGAGGGCCAGCTGTGGTATCCACGTAAAGTGGCCGTCATGCATACGAACGGCAAGTTTGTTGTATGCGATCGCGGCAATGAGCGTTCGCGCATGCAGATCTTCTCCAAGTCTGGTCATTTTATGCGCAAGATTGCCATTAGGTAAGAAATGCACACTAGAACTTGTTTGCCTACGTGCGACGATATTCAACTCAACATTTTTTTGCAGGTACATTGATATTGTGGCTGGCTTGGCCGTCACCTCCAAGGGTCACATTGTGGCCGTGGACAGTGTTTCGCCCACCGTCTTTGTAATATCCGAGGATGGTGACTTGGTGCGCTGGTTCGATTGCAGCGACTATATGCGTGAGCCGTCGGATATTGCCATTAGAGGTACGTAAACTTTCTTTTTTGTTTTTTCTTGGATTTTTTTTCCAAATTGTTTTTTATATCAATTGCCTTTTTCGTTTGCAGACAACGACTTTTACGTTTGTGACTTTAAGGGTCACTGCGTGGCTGTCTTCCAGGAGGATGGCACCTTCCAGTATCGCATCGGCAACGAAAAGGTCACTTGCTTCCCCAACGGCATCGATATCTCGAATGCTGGCGATATACTAATTGGCGACTCGCATGGAAATCGCTTCCATGTGGCCTGTTACTCGCGTGATGGTGTACTGCAGTCGGAGTTTGAATGTCCACACGTCAAGGTAAGTCATTTGAATATTTTTTTCCAACAATTACGGCAAAGAAATCGATTTTTTTTGTATTTCCAATGAGCAAAAATATTTTTGACCTACACCTATAATTTGTGAAGCTCCGATGAACAAACGGAACAAGTGGAAGAAGGGCCTTTAAAAAGCAATTCCTAGCACCTATTTTAAGGCTAGATAATAGTTTGTCCCACAGTACCCCATCTATATTTGATAAAGCTATGCCCGTCTGTCTGTTGGTCATGCTGACTGGACAGTACGATGAAAGGCGCTATAAGTCAGCTGGGCAGATACAACTTTTGATCCATCTTAAAACTTTTGAACCAATTTCGAATTGACTGGAATATTTTGCCGAGAATGTATCCGCGCATGAGTCTGCTTTGACCGACTGAAACTTGTTAAATTTCAAGAGATTCAAGAGATGGCTTTGCTAAGGTTTGGGTTAAAATTAAATTGCTCATTGGAAGGTATTCCGTCCAGTTTTATAAAATTCTAGAAATATTATGAAATTTTAAATATTTTTTTTAGAATTAATAATAAGAAAATTTTAAAAATATATTTGTCCCAACAACGCATTATTCCCACTTCCTTTCCATTCTACAAACAAAAAAGGTTTCTCGCTGCTGTGGCCTGAAAATTACTTCCGAGGGATATGTGGTCACATTGGCCAAAAATAATCATCATGTGCTTGTGCTCAATACACTCTATGTTCACTGATTGCAAATACAAACCAAAAACAATCCCAGCAACAGCCACAACAATAGCTACGCGAACAATAAATGCAACAGAAACGACAAATCGCCACTTTGGTTAAATGCCATCACACACAGCGAAAAAGAAATGCAGTAAGGATGAAAGAAAACGACATCAACACCAAAAAACAAAAAAAAAGAAAAGAAATCGAAATTTTTTAATTCACCCCAAGCCGAAGATCGACGAATTTACCGGAAACGAGTCGAAATGAGAGACAAACTGAAAAAAAATACAATAGAGTATTTACTACACTCAAAATGCGCTTCGAAAAATCAAATCAAATCAAGAAAAAAGAAAAACAAAAACCATAAACACCTTTTAAAATCTCACAAGCAAAAACAAACATCTTTTGATCTCTTTCCAATTTTATTTCTTCTTTTTCAATATTATTATTATTATTATTATGATAAACAAGTTTTATTTACACGAAAAACTACAAGAAACAAAAATAACCCTCAACAAGATCCATTTTCAATGTTGCAATTCATTTTAAACAAAAAACAAAAACAACCACAAAGAAAAAAGAGAAAATCATATCTTTTTTTTTATATACTTATATATTGTTATTTAAATATTTTCTTTTGTTATGTTTTTATTATAAAAAAAATTTTAAAAAAAATCTACAAAAAAACAAACAAACAAACAACAAACTTAAAAAACGAACGTCGAGTTTCGCAAGCGAGAATTAGTAAAATGAAAGAAACAACAAAAGATACAATACAAAAGATGTGTATATTATATTCCTTTTTTTCCGTTTAATAAGGCTGGTTTTCCAAGACATTATTTACTCGTTATTTTAAATTTAATTAAAAAAAAACATTTTACATTTTAACATTATTTTTATTATATTACAAAAAACAAAAACAAAACAAAAATCGAAACAAAAAAAACAAAATATTTATAAATTATTATTCATATTATTATTCTCTTTTTTTCAAACTTACGTGTTTCAAATATTTTCTTGTCATTTTTGTATTTAATAAATTTTTTATTTTATTTTTGCAAATTAAAAACAAAAAAAATATATACATATATATTTACAAACTTATGTAAAATTTACAATTTTTTTTATTGCAATTTTACCCTTATTTGTTAACAACAACAAAAACAAAAAAAACAAAACAAACAATTGACCTACAAATGATAAAATAATAATTACATATATATATAAGAAACATTCACACGGCTGTGGTTGGCAAAGGGGCGAGCCCAGATAGGTGTAAGCGTGCGTGTGTGTGGAAGGCTTTTCTATGTACCAACAAAACAATTTATTACTATCACTACAATTATTTCCTGTGTAGTTCGTTACTTTACATATGTGATTACCGTTGGAATTTTATCAACGGATTTAACTACTTTTACTTTTACTATGACTATGACTATGACTACTCCTATTTCTATTAAATGACTACCACTAATACTGCAAATGCTTGATAAAAAGAAAAATACTAAACACTTCCTAAGTGGTAGCCCTTTGCTCTAGTGATCAGTAGTACATGAATCTATTTCAATCAAGATCAAAAGGAACTAAACAAACATTGGATTCTGAACAAATTAATGCCCTTATTAAGTGAAACTGAAGTGTGTGCAACTCTCCTGTGCTTCCTCTTTCGTTTCACCTAATAAGGGCTTGTGAATTACTATATTTAGACTCTTATCGCAATTGGTTCTTGGTGAATAATAATATTTCAATACCATGCTGACCGTATACCAGTCTGACCCACACACCAAATTCTCACAGGGGCCTCTCAACAGTCGTGTCGATATGATAATAAAATTAATTTTAAAAAACAACAACAAAAATGAAATTCAAAAGTAATTTGTAAGAAGAAGAAAAATAACCATAAAGAATGATTATAAAAAGAGGCAAGAAAGAGCAAGCAACAAAGCATACTTTCAAGTCATTTTGTTTTTAAAATATTATTACTCAAAACAATAATATTTCCATATACCTATTGTTTTTCCTTTTAGTTACTTTAATTTGAGGTAATTATTTTGTTTAATCATCTATAGCATTTGTTCTTTGAAGAAATTACATTTATTTACGTCATATACTTATATATATATATGTAAGTATTTACATATAATTTACATTAGATTAATTGTATTACAAAAAAAAAAAAAACAAAACGTTTACATTTACACATACACGCACCCAAACACACACACACACACAACTGTAATTCCACGCGCTTTTATTTTTTGTAAATTTAATTTTTAAGCTCGGTTTTGTCAAACAAAACTCCAATCCAATCCACTTCTTTTATTTGAATTTAAGTTTTTTTTGTATTTTTTTCTCTTTTTGTGTTAATTGATTTTTCTTTTGTATTTCATATTTTATATTTTACTTTATACTTATTTGTAATTTTTTGGTATAGTTTTCGTTTTCGTCTAGTTTTTAATGTTTTATCTTCCTATATATACATTTTACGTTGGAAGCTAAACAAACGAAAAAACCAATATTAACTTTTCAATTGAATTTATACATACATACATGATAATTTCTAGTGTTTTTAGATTTTACAAACTTTCTAACGGTTAATGATATTATTAAAGATTTCTTCATTTTGTTTTTTTTAAAGCAAATATCGATCGAAAGTACTTCGAAAATAATACAAAGATTTACTATAAAAAGAAATTTAAAACAAAAAACGTATTAGTTTTTAAGTCATTTACATACATTTATTCTGTATACAGTGGTTTTTACTAAAAGAAATATTGTTTTCGCACACTTTTTTCCCCATTGGAACTTTTTTGAAACATATTTTTGTTGAGTTGTTCTTACAAGTTGAAAGTTAACGTATTCTGTGTTCTTTTTAAATTTTATTATTAAGTATTTACACACACACACACACACACATGTAAGTACAGTGGCGGCAATAAAAATTGGTGCTCTTAAAAGTATAAAGTAAAAATAAAACAATTTAAAATAATATATATATATATTTACATATAAATGATATGATAACTTGATGAAGAGACATTTCTCGAAATACGTATGACACTTAAAATTAAACATTTGTTAAATTGTTTTAAATTTCATCACATTGCTGCCAAATTTCATTCGTTTTTGTTTTAAACTCAAATTTACTGTAATTAATTTTAAGCTACCACGCTAGCTAACTTCCCACTCTTTAGACTCAAACAAACCTTCTAGTTTCTACTGTTGAGTGTGATTATTTTCCTTTAAAATTTTAAAATTATGTACTTGCTACTGAAAAATCAAAAACAAAAAATAGTTTTTTCTTAGATTGCAGCATACACGTTTTCACTGGCCATATTTAGAAAATTAAAACATCTTAAAAACTAGTCAAATAATTTTTTCTTTTTTTCTATATTTAAAAAAAAATAAATCCAATTTTCATGCCACTGCTGTATTGCTTCAATGCGCTTCAAAAAACAAGTTTTTAACGCTTTCCACCTTTTTCTTTTTTTGAAAATATTTTTAATTTTTTTTTTATTAGATTTACTCTATTGTTAATTAATTATACTTTAATTTTAATTAATCTACGCTGAAATATACCACAACATAAAAAAAACAAACATTATTTACGTAAATACATAATAGTATATTTTTAAATTTACATTTATATATTTACAAAATGTACACAAATAAAACATTTTTGTGTGTTTCTTTTTTTATAATATTATTTTGTATTTGTAATATTATTGATTTTATATTTAAAATTAGTAATTCTAATGTGATTTTTTTGTCTTACAATTGTTTTTGATTAAATAATTTTTTATGATTTTTTTTAGACTTAATTTAAGCATTTTTTTTAGTAGAAGTTTTCACTGCTTTTCTTATTCAATGACTAGAATAGAAAAAAATGAAGCGAAGGGAGAAAACGCAGCGTTGCACAAGCTGTTGAGGATCTTAATTTTTTTTGTTATTTTTTATTTCTTTTTTATTTTTTTTTATAATTAAAAACAATTTGAATTTAAAAAAAAAGAATAAAACAAAATATTTCTCAACATAAAATGCTGCCAAAGATTTTTATATACAAATATAAATTAATGTGTGTGTCTAAGCAATAATTTGAACATTTCCAAATTGTGTCATTTTTGTGTGTTAATTTGGTTTTTATTTTTTTATTTGTTTTATTTTGTTTTTTTTAATTTTTATAGTAAACAAAAAATTCATTTGTGCTTTTGCAATTTTTACAGGGAAACATTTTATTTTTTGTTCTGTTTAATCAAATACGTATTTTTATGTATTTTTCTTAACATATTAGAAAAAATTCCATATTTTATTCTCTTTGTGACTTGTCTTGGCAGTTAGCGTTTTTCAACTTCGCTTTATTTCTCAAGCCTTTTTTTTTTTATTAATATTTAAATCAAGTTTACTGAAAATATTGGTTTTTATCTTGGTATTTTTAGGAAGTTTGCATTTTGATATTAAATGAATCTCATTTAGTCAATAATAATGGTAATAAAAAAGTCCACTTTTATTTTAATTCACTTATACAAAAAAAAACTTACCACAATACGTTGAAGAAAAGTATGAAGACAAGAAAAAAAATATCTACGAAATTAAAATGGAAAATTGAACTACAATTTATGTAAATCCAAAGCTATTATTATTATTTCTATTACTGTAATTTATTACATGTGTATATGTATAAATATATAAATGTACATGAAGAATCAGAAGAACAACTACTACAACCACAATCTAGTGTATGTCAATTTTTTGATGATATTTTTCGCCTTATTGAAAGAAATTGAAGCAAACGAAGACGATGTTGATGACGACAAGGAAGTAGCAAAACCAAAATACAATTTACAAAAACTTACATAAAGAAATAACAAAAAAACAACAACAACAAACATATTTATATATAGAAGCTATGATAAATATGATATGTATGTATTCAAATTTCGAATTTCCTTTATGGTCTGGTTAAGTTTTGAGTTTTGAGCAATGTAAAAAAAAACAATAATTTTTTTTTTGTTAGGAAGTAGGACGTTATTGAAAATTATAAAAGCAATCAATTAAAAAAAACACTACAACAAACATTTTCAAATTCAAAATGAAAAGAAATAAAAAAAAGTAAAGAAAAATCAAAAATTTTAAATTACAAAACAAACAAAAGCAAACAACATATTTTTTATGGATTTAATCCTATTGCAATACACAGCAAAATTTTAAACTTAATAAAAATAGTAATGAAAAGCAGCAACAAAGTCATAGTAAATTAATTGAAAACAAAACAAAAAAAAAAAACAAACCACAAACGCAAACAAATTCAAATTCCAATATATTAACTTGAACCTAGTTGGCAATATCAACAAACCACAAGAAACCGCAACAACACTAGCAACCGATTATAACAGTGATTATAATAATAATTGATATATATACTAAACTATATATATAGATATATATATATGTGAATTATATACAATTTACAATTAAATTACATTACATTAATTAATTAAATATTTACTTATTCTATATACATCAAGTAGTTACATAAATTTAAATTAAAAACAAAACAAACGGAAAATTCGAAAAACAACAACAAAAAACAAATTGCTTTACCTGGTGGTGTATAAGTTCCTCAATTAAATACTTAGCATTTTTTTTTCAATCATATATGTATTTATATATGTATTTTAAAATACTTTATTTTTACTTTTAATTATAATATATATTTTATTTGCACATAAGTTTATTGTTTTTTTTTCGTCTCATGCGTTGTGTTCCCTTATTTTTAACTAATTTTTATATATTCTTAATTTTTAAAACTATTTTTTGTTCCAATGTTTCTCTATTTGTTTTGTTTTGCCTTCAATAAAAGAAAGAAAAATGTTTACGAACGATTTTTTGGGTTTTTATTTTGAATTTTAGTTAGGTTTTGTTTGATTTGTGTCACACCCAATTGAAGTGGCTATAAAATTGTACTAGAAAAATCATACTTTCAAGATTTCTGGCCTTTTAGTTGGGTAGGATTGTCCTTCGTTGGATCATTCTATTGGTTAACGGGATTAATGACCGAAATAAAAAATGGCGCATATATATGGTGAAAATTATTTGCTACTATACCTTAGTAGTTGTCAATTCAGTGTATTTCTGAACTTAGTTTGACTATGAATATGGACCGATGCTATTAAGCGGCAGCAATTGTTTTCGTAGAGCTTCATCTTAATTAAATCCCAGCTGCCACATTGTGATCGGATCTGTTTTTTTGAATCACACTGCCTTCCCTTCGATTTGTGACACAAAGATTTTTGTTAATTTTTTGTTAATTTCCATTATTCGAAGAAGATAGCAACAAAGACAAATAATGAATAGAAACGAATGATACTTTTTTTTTATGGAAAATCACACCTTTTATTTTCTAGTGACTCAGTTTGAATTTTTATTTGGAAAAACATTAGTCCTAAAAAAATAATTTTGCCAAATCAGCAGCGGAAACACACACACACACACACATAAAACACATTTTAACTAAACACTCTCCGCTTTAACTTTTAAAAAACCGCAACAAATTGCAAACCATAAAAAAACTTTTGAATATCAAAAAAAAAAATGGAATTTCCAAGAAATTAGCATAAATAAATTTTACTTAAATTTCGAACATATCAAAACTAACAGCGAAATTATATTTTGTTAATTTAAAAATACATTGAAAAAAACAAAGTATCTTTGCTGCTCCTATTTTTCACAAACACACAAAAACCAAATCTCATGACTATAATAAAAACGAGCGTATTTAGAAAATATGCATTTTAAGATAATAACAAAATGTATTACTGCAATTTTAGTTGAAGTAACATTTTACTGGGGCGAATTATTGACGAATGAAATTTAAATATGATGAAAATATAACAAAAAGAAAGAAAAAAAAATGAAACAAATTGAGAAATTCATAATAAAAATGCAAAAGAAATAATAGTGCCATGATATTTTAACAAAGAAATTAATTTTTAAATTGAACACCTAAAACCATTGAGAATAGCAAATAGTAACGGTAAATAGAAGCAATTAGGAGTGTTTATTTTTCTAGCAATTTAAAACAGAAAATAAAACAACAATTCAAATAAAAACAAATATTCAATTGAAGAAAACAAATATATTTAGAGAATTGCATTTTAAAACGAAAAAGAAAACATGGAAGCAAAACAAAAACGGAAAAAAATCAATAATTTAAAAACAATTACAATTACAATTAAAAATAAACAACAAAAGCAAATGTTACCCTCATTTGAATGACAAAGAAAAATAAAACCAAAAAAAACCAAGTTTAAATTAGAAACTTTGTAAAATCAATTGACAGTAGATAATAACTTAAAACACAATAACTAAATATCACAATTTAATAATGTAAATCACAAAAGAAAAACAAAAAATTAAAGACAAAATTGTGAGCAAGCAAAACATCCTCTTCCTAAATTCTCTCAGTGTAAAAAAAAAACAAAAGCAAACGAAAAGAAAACAAAACAAATTTATTTAAGTTCGACAAATGTATTTTTTCTTTTCATTTTACTATAGATTACACATTTTGTTTGAAAGTTGCAAAAAAGGCGAAAACAAAATACACAATAACGCATAACAAAAAACTAATGAATTAAAATACTAAATACATTTCTCTGGGTTGTTAAAAACAAGAAAACAAAACAAAATAACATAAATTATAGACAAAATATTTTTCTCTAGCGTATAGGATCAAACAAAAAAAAAAAATTTCAATTGATCACAAATTAATAAGAGCAAGTTATATGTATATTCTACTCAAATGTTTGCATATGAAACAACTATTTGTTTATATGCAAACAGACATACATACACACATCTACATATATACCAACATATTTCTACTATACTTATTATGCATTGAAAAAAAAAGAAGAAATTTTAAACTAAAACCAAATAGTTAAGAATTTGACCAATATTGTTCTTTAAATACAAAACTAATATAGAGTCACACTATTTAAATATAGAAGAAGAAAAAAAACAAAACGAAAATAAATAGTATACACTCACACATTTAAACACCAACGCATTGACAGCTACACTTGCCACTTATTCTATGTAGATCGCAAGACAATTATCATTCAGGTCTGATATCGTTGGATCTGGCATCGAATCATCTCTTCCGGTCAGAGAATTGTAATCTAAACACTCAAATACATACACGCTCACACACACACACACACACACTCCCACACACCGACCCAATGACAATTACAGGAAAACGATTCGATCGTTTGGCAATTATGTACTTTGTTGCACTTAAAATATTTATGTATATGAAGATGAAGTTGGAGAAAAAAAAACAACAAAAAAAACAATGATGACAGATGATGAATCAAACTTCAAAAATAATCGAAATAAGCAATATTATATATTTACATATATGTACAGGCGTAAACTTATATACCTAACGCTGTATATATATATACTGAGAATATACATAGTATATATAAATATATATTATATACATACAATACAACATTTGAAAAAGAAGAGGTGAAACTAACTTAAGGGATTTTTTTGAACGCATATATTGGTTAAAGTTCTATACTAGTATCTAAATATATATATATATACATCATGTTCGAATGCATATTATGATGATGTTGCCTATTTATTTATATTTGTACATACATACATATACTTTTACTGTCTTACATTTAAAGATAAGTGATTTTTTTGAAATGCTGGGTTTATTTTACATTTACATACATAATATATACACACACCGGATACAAATATAGATATGTTAGGTGATACACACTTATATATATATATATATACTACATAAATATTATCACATACATACATATATACTTTGTATTGTTGTGACGTAGTATTTGCCAATTTAAAGAAAAAAAAACAGAACAAAAAACAAAAAACAAAAAAGAAATGAAACAAAAAGCAAAACCAAATAATAAGAACAAATCAAATTCCTTGCGTTTGATTGGGAAAATGTTGTTTTAGTGTGTTTTGAAATTTAATACTTACTAATACAAATAAATTGCAAAATATTTCTCAGAATACACCACCACCACCACACCACTTCCAAAAATGATGTAATTGCAATCTGTGTTTCAAGGCTTTAAAACTAAAATTTAATAAAAACAACAAAGATAATATTACAAATTTTGCATGTGAACAGGCAAAAGGTGACAATTGTTGGCTAAAGACTAAGTAGATCAGTGCTCAATTAACTTTCCACTCAACTTCTTTTTGGCTTTTTCTTACGCCGCGTCGGCCATTATTTTTGAGGAGCTTTCGTGCTGTAACATTACAACGATATAAAACCAATAAGTACCAATTTGAATAGTCACAAGTTTTTTCAATTAATTCATCAAATCAGTATAATATGCAAAGGGTTTCTCAACCCTCAAGTCCAGTGCTAAATACAATATTTTAATAACAAATATTTACTTTGCCGATAATGAGAACTTTTGAGTCGGTACATAACAAACCGGATTAAGTTCATACGCGAATGTGCAATGTGTGTGTGAACAGTCTTAAGTCCCGGCCAGACTCGGCAAATACTTTCCCCAATATGTGTAAAATACAATCATAAAAGGAAAATATTTCTGCAGTCACATACGAATTTACTGGATTTTCAATGCAAATTTAAAGCAAAATCAAATTAAATGAAAAGAGAATACCTAAATTTCCCAAAATTTTCTATGGCTGTCTCAATTGTCTTTGAGATGTACCGACTCATTTTAACTCTTTATTTGAAGAGCGAGTATACTAGTGAGGTTGTTTTTGGGAATGATCGACAGTAAAATAACCAACAATTGTTAACCATTTTCCGAAAAAAATAAAATAGCACGCATTTAAAATTAAATTAAAATAAAAACAAACAAAAGCAAGCAAAATACTTAGTTGAATTGAAAGAAAAAAAATGGAATGCTTTTTTTTTAACAAGAACAGCTGAAATTACACAAAATTAATTGAAATAAAAAAGACAAAAACCTAAAATAATAAACAAAAAAAAAAGAAAATAAATAATAACAATTTAGAGTGCTTCAGAACACGAACTTGCCACAATTTTAAAATTTCTACAAATTTACGAAACGGTTTTCCAGAAAAAAAAACAAAACAAAATAAAATAAAAAGAAAAACAAAAAGAAACACAAAACAAAATTTACTTTAAAAGAACATGAATTAATTAGAAAGTTTTTCGTTCCCATTTGTTAAATAGAAAAATGTTACTAAAATAACAATGTAAAAATACATATATATATAAAAAAAATACAACTAAATTGTAATATGTATCAGTATGTGTTTGTATGTGTGTGTGTGTTATTTTTAACGTTGTCGTGTTTACAAATAAATAATTGTGTTTTTTTAGAGTAGAACTTAAAGCATAATAACAACAACCACAACAACAAGAAAAACAAAATGAGAACATGATGATAATTGGCATAAGGTAGACTTTTCTCTCTCCAAAAACAAAAACAAAAGAAAAAACAAAAACAAAAATTCACGCTTGAGAACTTTAAACAATTTTCTAATTAATTCATTTTCTATACGATTGAGAAGAGAAAGAAGAAAAAAACAAAGCAAAAGAAGAAAAACCAACCAACCAACATTTTAATTAAAACTTAAAAAGCTGCCTCAATATAAATTATTAGAAAAGAAACATATTTTTAATCATTCATAACAAAATATTGAGCCTTTTTGGCGCACTTGTCTAATTTTTAAAATGAACAAAAAAAAAAAAACAAAAACAAAATATAAATCATTTTTCAAATATATATATACATATATATACTAACACCAATAATTTTTTGCTAAAACTTGAAAACAAAAACTATTTACAAAGCGTATTGTAATTGTAATGAAGATGAAGGTGAAGTAAACCAAAACAAAATGAAATTTATCTAAATTTTTGCTGACTGTATTCCTTAGGCTTTTTACACCATTTACTTATATAATATACTATGTATTATATGCTATATATTATGATTATATACTTTATACAAAAACAAACAAGAACAATGAAGCTTGTGGAATTTCGTAGTTTTTTGCCAACACATTATTTAATTTTTTTTCGTTTGTTTTGATGAGTTCAATTTTGAATTTGTATGTGAATTGAAATTACATTTCCTATACGATTTTTTGTTCACAATTTTTATGTATACTCTCTTTAAATCCCCCCGCCTGTGATAGTTATAAAAAATATTCTTATGATTTTTTTTTGAAAGAAAAAAACGATATAAATAAATTTAAAATGCATTTTTTAGTTTGGATTTTTTAAGTAAACTTAAACTTAAAATAAAAATAAACACTTTTAACGACAATATCTGATTTTAAGTTAATTAAATTAATTTCCCGATGGCGTCTATGGAGTTTGTTTTGTTACATTTAAATAAAAGTAAATACAAATTAAATAAATTTATTAATTGACATTATCACCTCGAAAGCTTGAAGCTTTGAATGGAATTCTGAAATCCAAAATAGTTTTATTAAGTTGAAAAAAATTTCAATCTAGCGGTCGCCTTACATATCTTACCATCGATCATTGAGTATTTGATTTCAAGAAAAACTTCTTCAAACATTATTTATTATTTCCAAAAAAAAAAAAAACAAATAATAAAAAATAAAAATGGAAATCAAAATTCAGTTGCTACTTGTTGAAAATTGTTTAACTTTATTTATGTTGAATTTGTTTTATTATCTAAGTTTTTTTTTTGTTTAATGCAAACAAAAAATATTTATAAAAAACAAAAAAACTGAGGCTCAAATCATCATCTTAGAGAAAAAAGAAAAATTTGTGAGAAAGTTTTGTGAATTTAAACTAAATATTTAAAAATATTTATATATATATACTAAATATTATATTATTGTAAATGTTAATGTACCTTTTTGAAAACTTGCATACGTCTTATTATATACAAGTAAAAATATTAATATCTAAAAACAAAACAAAAAAATTGCAATTAGTATATGTACTTTCCTCCCCTATTATTTAATATTTAAACAAAAGCCAACCACAAAAGCAAAAGCGTTGGTGAAAATAATGAATATAAACATAATATGAACAATATACCCTACTAATAAAATTGTTTAACCTTGTATACACCCAAAAATTATATACGAAAAAGAAAACGAAAATGTTTAAAATTTAATTGTAATTTTAGTAATGCAAAAGAAAAAAACCTAATTTTTAATGCAATATTTTATTGAGTATTGTGGTAGTTTAAAATTTTAACAATTAATTACTAAAACCAACTCAAAGCCACACGGGTCCCCCGCTTAAATGAAAAAAAAAATAGGCATGAAGTACCAAATTCGTAGGCGTTTGATTTCGATGTTTTGTCAGCTTGAAGTCCTTTAAAAAAAAAACACAAACTCACACACACACTGGAACTATTGGCAAAGGGAAGGCCTAAACAGAGAACCTCAAACCTAACTCCTCAAACCCCCCCAAAAGAATTTAAATTTGAGATTTCGGTATTGAGCTTTTGTATGGGGTGGTTAGGTAGTTTCATAGAGTTAACTGTTTTTGCATTATTGTGGTATTAAATGAAATTTCATTTTCCTATTTTTGTTCCCCTAACCAAAAATTGCCAAAATATTTTATTATTCTTTTTTTTTTTTAATAATTTTTAAACTTTATTTGTTTTGTCTCTAAGCTTTCAAATAATTCTTGTAGGTTGATTTATGGTTGCGTCATTAGACTACCTATTTATTCATAAGATTATATACGAGTAAATAAGCATTTTGTTGAAATAATTGTTTCATTTTAAATAGTTGCTTTATAAATGTATAATTTTACACATTTAATTATAAAACTTTTTAAACTTATACTTAAATAGATTTTTTGTCATCTTCATGCATACATTTTATTTTACTTATTTGCAAAAAATATATATATTTAATTTTTTCTTCCAAAATACTTTTCTGTTGTTTTATTTTGATGTTGAGTACGTTTGAGTTTTGGTTTGGGTCAATTTTATTATACAATCAGAGCTATTGAGACTGGAGTTTTAGTTGCAGGATAGGGTGCCACCAGTCATGGCGTTCTAAGGTATTTTATTTGACACAAAACATTTAGTTAAAAAATATGATATGTCATCGGACAAGGATAGCCTCTTAGTCCTCAAGAAATTGCTTGGATAACCAGTCGTTTAGTTCCATAGTGAATTTTGTCCATAATTTCTGAGAAATTAAGGAGTGAAATCGCAAGGGTCATCTCTTGCTCATAATCTCTCCCAAATTGCTGATAGTTTCGAAGATTCAGAAGCTACAAAAAAGTCATGTCAGTTATAGTTAGCTGCAGTCATACAAGTCATGGAAGTCATTTCAGATTTGCACCTGCTGTTTCTGTGAGGATTTTAGAGCTTAGGCTCAGGATTATGTTTATGATCAGGATTCAAATCAAACTTAGTTTGAGAAAAATATAGACATAATCCACTATGGATCTGGGCCAACACTTGTTCGATCGAGAGGGCAGCATCTGTCAGTAATTGATTTTCGGACGAATTTCAACTAAGTCTGAAAATATTGCCAAACTCACCCAAAAAGTAAAATATCGCAATCTGCTATTTTTGTGGGTTTTATAAGTAACCGACTTGATCTAACGAAAAGAATTTAACGTAAGTTAATGCAACCGTTAATGGTAAACGTTGAAAAATAAAATACGCCACTCGATTTTTGTAAGACCCAGGTGAGTTTTGTTTCGTTGAGCTTACTAACCTTAAATTAATTTAATTTTTTGTTGCTTAGATTATTAATTTACATTTCCTTGTTTACCGAAATTTCATTTGGAATTTTTAATTTTTGAATTTAATTTTAACAAATCGAATATTAAAGAACCTACTATGGTTTCATTTACATTTTCGATTTCTATATGTAAAAAAGTGCTGTCTATAATTTGAAAAGAAAAACTAAAATTAAAACAAGAATTGTATGGATTTTACATAACGAGTTAGACTTAACCAAAAACCTAAAAAAGTAAAATTAGATTCACGTCATTCCATCCACTTGATATTTTTGATAGTAGCGTAAAGTAACTAACCTAAAATGTTTCCAACAACAAATTGTTCTAAATATTTAATAGTAAAACCAACCACAACAACAAAAAAAAGCCCAAAACTTTCAAATAAAATATTAAAATTGAGAAAAAAAAAACAATACTCACACTAGCAAAGACACACAACTAAAGTATTAAGAGACGACCCCTAACAATAAATTATGTGGTAAGGTGAAAATAGTGAAAATATTTTTTCAGTGCTTTTGCACTGGCCTGAATTGAATGTTGAATGCTGAAAAAGAAAATTGATTGAACCATAGAACCGGTAAAATACTGTTTGAACAAATTCTCCAAATTGAACGCTTTAATTACAGTTTGTAAGAACTTTTCATCACACACACACACACAGAAAGCACACTCACACACAGATGAAAATCTCACAATTTTATGTCTTCCCAGTAAATCAATTAACAAAATTAAAATAGTAAGAAATTAAAATAGAAACTGAAAAACTCGATCGACTGTAGGAAATAAAAAATATTATTGTTGAATATTTTGGAAAGAGAGTTTTATCTTATTTTACTAGACTCTTGGCCGTGATTTTTACACCCACTTTCTCCATAGTTTCTTCTCCTTTTTGATAGTACCCCATTTCAATAGTGAACATGTCATCGAAAAGCCATAATTAAACTTTAATACTCGTACTCATGACAACTGATCTTAACATAAACTATGAACTATTTATCAAATACAACTTACTTACGACTACTTTATCAACGTACGTTTGCGTGTATAATTTCCAAGTATTCTCCTTTATTTGCAACGATTGTAAAACTAGAGTAAGCACACCAAACAAAAAAATAAAATAAAACACAACCAGTTCAAGCTATTTTCAGAAGGTACCTATAGAATAGGATGTAAAGGAAATAAACTTACATGCATTTCAATTGCCATTCTTCTCGTATATTTTCAATGAATTATAATTTTTCATTTACTTATTAGAATAAATCCCAAACGAATTTTATTTTGGAAAAAAAACCCAAAATAACAAACAAAAAGAAGAAATAATTCAAAAATAAATTAAATGTTAAAAGCAATGAAACTCTACCTTTGAATCAATATTTACACACTCATAGACGGTAATAGAACTTAGAAGGCAGTAAGTGTAAGATAAAATTAAACTTAAGCAAATACTTACAGTACGTTTTAAAATATGCATACACACATATACATACATACAAGTACATACATACATACATACATACAATAAAACGCCTAAAACTATAATTCAATTATTTCTTTGATCGAAGGATTTCTCTGAACAACAAAAATTAATTGAAAAAAAAACCAAAAACATATTGAAGCTTAAGGTAGTGAGTACTTCTCTCATTGAACTAACTAACAGTAAATACATAATACTTATAAGAGTAATTAGCAGTACTACTTAGTTTTGGTAAATTCAATGTTAACTGAAATACAAAAAAAAAAAAAAAGAAAAGAATCATGAATAAAAACAAATGAAAAAGTAAAATCCTGTTTCAACGAAGAATGCAATAAGAAGCTACAAAGAATTACATGTTAAAACAACTAAAACTAAATCTAAATTTTAGTGCATTAATTGAAAAAAAACACAAAATAACAAAATGAATAGTTTTTAAATAAGAATATATCGCAAAAAGAAACAAAAAAGAAAAACAAACCAAACTGCATACCTACACCCAGCTTGGAAATAGACGATTTGTACTGAGAGCGGAGGATTTGGAATTCACGGAAGAAGGCGAAAAAGGTTCTTACTTTGATTATGCATTTTTTTCATTAAAGGATTGAAGCTACAAATGAGGTGAGCTCTTGAAACTTAAAGTTCTGGACAGGAAACAACTCAACTCGATGGTCTCTTATGAAAAGAAGAATCTGCTCTTGAGTTAACTGAAATGCTTTACACTCTGTTTTTCTTTCTCTCTTTCTTTCACTACTCAATTACTATAAATCTAATACTAAATATCAAAAATGTTCAGGCTCTTCGTAACGGAAAAGACTCGATTGGTAAAAAAAAAACACAAAGAAAACAAAAATGTAACCTAAAAAGCAATTGTCAGTTTCATTATTTGATTTATCTTTTTCCATCAAGGGTTGTGAACATTAAGTTTCTATTATAAGTAATGATTTTCATTTAAATATTATTTATTGTATAATTTAGAAAAAAAAAAGAAAATACTAACGGAAAGCTTTGCTAAAGTAAGAAATGATATTTGATAAAAAAAAAACAATTTGAAAATTGCACAATTTTCCTAATATAAATTTAAAAACAAATAATAAAAATGTACTAAACAAAAAAGAAAAACATAAAACTGATGCGAAACATTTCTACATCAAAAATAAATACAAACAACCAATAACAATTTGAAAGCAACACCATTTTTTAAAAGAAATATTTCTTATGTATATCGTAAATTGTAAAAGTGTGTACTCATGCGTGTGCCCTCCTATATATTTTGCTCATTGTGTATTAAGAAACTTATTGTAGATTATTGTGTATTTACATATTAAAGTTTACAAAGATACCAAACAAAAAACCAAACAACAACCAAAAACCCACAATTTTTGAAACCATTTATAAAATAATGAAAAAAACCAAACAAAATTAAATTAAAGTAAAGTAAAAAAAACCACAATTATACACAATTATAATGAATATATTTGCAAAAGTGTTGCCTGAACTTAAATTAAAAAAACCACAAACAAAAATGAAAACGATGTTATCGAAACGAGTTATCGAAGAAACATTTTTTGGAAATAATAATCATCACAATTAACAGTTGAATGCAATCAGGTATATTGAAATCAAAATTTATATCGTTTTGTTTTTGAGTATACTTTCAAGTGTAATATGTATCTATGTACTTTTAAGGAACATTTTGCACCATACAAGAAAAAAAACAAATGAAAGGAAAAGAAAGAAAAATCAACAACAACAACAGTACTTTAAAAGCTATCATAGTGATTTATACACCCCCCTTCCCCCCAAAGAAAAACAAAACAAAAACTTTAGGTAGAACTTTCCAATATATTTTCTAAGATTAGTTATTTTCATTAATGGTAGGAAATTTAGTGAAGAAGGTGGGAGACTGTCAAGTCTCCGGTGGCTCATTGTCTTGGGGGAAGGAAAGAAATATGGTCAGATGGTAGGTTGGTTTACCTTAATTTACTTACTCCCCGATCCCTGACAATGAGTACGCTTCCAATGAACCCAAACATTTAATTGAATTATGAACAAACACAAAACCAAAATAAAATATTCTAAAGATATTGACCAAAATACTAAATACTTAGGTGTATTCATTTGATCTCATATTGCTGCATATTTGTGTGAGGCGAAATAATACTGCGTAGCCCATCCGATTTTGTTTTGGAAACCTATACATATTAACACACTAAGATATGAAACCTTAAGCGATCGATCTCCAACTGCAAAAGCCTTAACTATAGTTTTACAGTCTTACTTTATCTTAAAGAAATTCTATTCGTTTCAGAGACATGTTTTTTGGTTTTCTTTTTTTTTTTACAAAAATATTAAATGAAAAACGAATAACAAAAAAGCGTATTTCAAATTTTTAAACGTTCACTGATGTTACGTAATTTTAAATAGAAAAGTATATATCGCTTCTGACAATAAGCTTTGGCCACTTTTTTGAAATGTTTTACGTTGAAATTAAAATATACATAACTGATTTTGAAAGCAAAAACAAAAATTTAATAATAAATTTAAAACAACATTTTGAATGAACCAAAGAAAACAAATAATAATAAAATTTGAAAAATAATATTAATGATATCAAATACGATAAAAGGAATTATAATAATAAAAATTCAATATTGAAACAAAAAATCAACAATAAAAAGTGCGTTTGGAATGGGGAAAAAAATATAATATATAAATGTACATACATATATTTATGGAAATGTATTTCTTTCATAGACACCGTAACTACACACTGAAAGAATCAAATACTCACACTGAAAGAAAAAAAAAAAGTAAAACTAAATGAAATTAAGTTGATCGCATTTTTAAGATAACATATCAAAATAAATTATATATTTAGTAGGAATTTTCTGAAATTTTTCGCCAATGAGTAAAAACAAAAAAAAATAAATTTGAAAAAAAAACAAAAAAAATTAATTACCAAAAAAGTGAAAAAAAAATTGTTAGGTGCATACGTATTTTATTCAAATTAACAAATTTCTAATGTACGAGTATTTAATTCGAAGGCTTGAGATATTTTTCAAAGCAAACATTTACAATTTTAAAAATTAATATATATATATATATAATATACAAAGAAAAGTAATGTATATCTATATATATTATAAAAAAAAACATATATATTTAGGCAGGTATATGTATACAAAAGTAAAAAACAAAATAACGATGTTCATAAGTAGAAGTTTTATTTAACAAAAAAAAATGGAGTTTAAAGAATTGTACACGTTTTAATGTTTACACTCGCATTTAAAGAAAAAACACAAAAAAATTATATACTTAAAAAATTGTGAATGCAAGTTTATGTGAAAATTGAAAATTTTAGCGCCAAAAGAGAGTTTTTCGAATTTTAATGCATTTTCGCCATTTGTTTTTTAAATGCATTTTAATGCTGCAGAAACTTTAAAATTGCAAAAGTTAAAAAGAAAAAAAATAAAATAAAATAAAAGAAAAGAAAAAAAAACAAATTTACGAGTTATTATAAAAATTTTTGCTGTGTCTTAGTCCATGTCGTAACGAATTTATTATAAAAAGAAAACAAAATTGCAAGATTTTTTCTCCCCCTCATACGTTTTTCCTTTCACAGTACATCAGCACAAATCAAGTGTGAAATGCCTTGTATTATTTATTTGTCAAAATGATTTCCGCATTTGTTAAAATCATATTAAAAAAAAACCAAAAAAAAACGACATCTTCAACAGTGCAGTCTTTAAAACTTGTTCCACTGTGCAAACGGCTTTATATTGAAAAAGAAAAAAAAACAACAACTTCCCTATTTTATAAAATCTTAAAAACAAAAACAAAAAACAAAATGATGAAAAATAAGAACACTGAACTAAAATCAATCTTACATTCTAAGCATATTTTACAAAATAAAAAAAAAAAAAACAAAACCAAACAAAACAAAAAGGAAACACATACTACTAAAACACTATGTACTCCTCCTATATACTACATACTATATATATATACAATTTACTCCTTAGTAACGATCATCAGCGATTTACCCAAGGGCTATTTGAAAAAAAACAAAAACAAAAACAAAACAAAAAACCAAAATGAAAATTAAATTAAAAAAATATAATAAAACAATTTAATTACGAAAAATACATACATACATATATACATATATGATATACATATATATATAGTTTAAATGTTTATATGTATTCGAGCATTACAACTACAAATTAAGACACACAACTGTACTCTTTGAATTGTGTATTGTTCCGTATTATTACAATAAAATATTAAAAAAAAAAACAAAAATTGTTGTTTTATTTATTTGTTGCGGTTGAGTAGGTTTTGGTTTTTGCCACCAGATGGAATTTATCAGTGAAAAATTAATTTAATTTGACGTATTTTTTTTAAAATTTTTTATTTCTGGTTTTTTTTAAATTTTATTTCCTCAGCCATTGCAAGTAGTTTCATAGGAAGCTCGAATTACTCGTAAAAGTATTAATATATTCAATTAAAAGGTAGATTAGAATGGCCACAAATCGCCTCACAAAGACCATTTATGCTCAAATTGTTGCCACAACTCTCAATTTACTCGATTTCGGTGGCTGAATCAAAGTATCCCATACATTTTATCTTCACTGTTTAAAGTCAAACTACATGCAGTATTTTTAGCTCATCAATTATAATTCAAAATTTTATTGTTTTTCAATATAAAAAAAAACAATTTTTTTGGAAAAATTCTAGTAAGAAAATAAAAGTAAAATCTTATATATTTTGTATACGTATTGACGATTTGTAGGTAGGTGAGGCTATTGAAGGCAAGGAAGGTTCACAGAGGAACTACTTAATTGCCATATTTTTTAAGGAATAACTGTCGCAGCACTTGTAAACACAGGTGCCGTCAATCCAAGTGGACTGCACTTCCAGTTGATCGTTCAGTAGTATAAAATCCGCATCCGAGTTGAAATCCAGAGTACCTTTGGTATCGGCAATATTCAAGCACTGGGCCGGATGCAGGGTGGCCGTCTCTATCGCATACACTGTAGAGCAATCTAGTGCAAGCACAGTGAAAACTTATATGGAACATGATTTTAATTAAAAACACAAACTCTCACCAGTTGCCTGCTTGAAAATCTTAACACACTCATCCATGGCGGCAATACTGCCGCACAAGGTGTCAGTACCTGCAATATAAGCGCTTTTCTCTCTGATTTGAATTTCCAGTTGACCAATATGATGGACGCCCTCGTCGAGCCCCAATGCGGAAATGGCATCGGTGACCAAGCACAAGCCATTCGGATGAGTGCGATGAGCAATGCGCAAAGCAGCGGGATGCGTATGAATGCCATCGGCAATGATGCCAAAGTAAACGGTTTTGCCTGCGGGTATCGCATCGGAGGCTAGAAGACCCACCAATCCAGGATCGCGATGATGAAACTATTAAAAGGTTAAGTACATTTCAATTTTAAACGACTAAGAGGCTATTCCAAGGAAACCATTACCGGTAGCATGGCATTAAACAGGTGCGTAATCATATTGGCTCCATTTACGACCGCATTTTCACCCTCGCTCAAGCTCGCCATCGAATGTCCCAGCGCAACTGTAATGCCGCGTTTGGTTAGCTCGCGTATAACCTTACCGTTGCTGGTGTCTTTTTCGGGCGCTAATGTTAATAATTTGACATTATCCAATGAACCGTAAGTCGCAATGAGGACATCAATACTCTAAAATTGCATTTCATAATAAAAAAACATTTTTTTTCAATTAAAATTCTTTAAAAAAAAAAAAATTGTTATTATGTGATTACATCAAAACTTTTTATGAACTCTTCTGGGTGTGCTCCCTTTTTCTGGGGATTGATGAAAGGCCCTTCCAAGTGCACGCCCAGCACACCGGCTCCGGCTGTTGTCTTGGGTATGCGCGGCAGTATTTGGCGATAGGATTCAGCGGGCGATGTGACTAATGTGGGGCAAAATGAGGTGACGCCGCTGCGTATTAGACCTGCAGCAACTTTGTTGATTCCTTCTTCCACGGTCTCGACATCGTAGGAGAAATCGACGCCGTAACCACCTGAAAAGGTTCATTTGCTACTCTAATTAACTGAAGTTTAATTTTAGAAATAGGTGAAATTTAAAAAAACCAAGTTAACATTTCGTGATGATTGGCGGGAGAAGGGTTATTAAGCTTTATTTGGTTCATCTGATCGATATTTGTGCAAAGAGAGAGAGAGAGAGAGAAGAGTGGGAGAACCAAGAGAACCCTGACTGACACTCGAGATCTTCTGCAACAAATATTTAAATTTCAACTTATTTGGAAGTGGATTTTACACAGAAATTAAAATACACTTATCAGACCTACTCAGACAATGGACAGTATTTCATAGATACACATCGAGAGTGATAAGATAAGCCATCAGCCACTTTTGTTTTGAAAAAAATCTATAAATTGCAATGTAAACAACTCGCCAAACAATGATAAAGCCTATGTTGCCCCCAATCCAATTTATTCGCTTCAGTTTTTGCTTTATTATTTGTTTGGAATTGATTTTACGACGCCTACCGTTAATTTGGAGGTCAATGTACCCCGCCGCAATAATCGCATCGCCACAATCGATACGCTGATGTGCGGTTTTTTGCTCTTCGAAGAACACCGGCTCCGGATTGATAATTTTGCCGTTGCGTATCCACAAGTCGTCCCTCACCAGCTGATGATTGCGCACCAGGCGACAATTGGTGAACTGAATCAATTTGTCGTTCAACATGGTGAAGCACTTTCTGTTGTTGTGGGCTTAGTTATATTTGTTGTTAAATTAAATACTTAAACGGCAAGGGAACGAAAATAAAATTCGACTTGGCACTGCGGGCGGCCACTCCACACTGATGCTTGCCAGCGAACTGTCAATGCGAAACAGCTGTTTTTTGTTCCAGTATCTAACGAATACATTGCTTTGGTTTTGTTTGGAGCACCAATGTGGTGCTCATGATAAGCGCAGACAGAGAGTGTTATCGTGGCTGTTGTTGATTTTTTGTGTGGTTTTTTCGCCTGTGTTAATCGAGCATGCTCAGTGTTGCCAGGTTTCTTTTTGACAAAAACTGTAAGCAATGAAAAAATTTTTTTTTAATTTTTGTATTTTGCCTTTCTTTCTATAAGGAAAATGGGGCACAAAAACTAATTTAAAATTATTTCAATTATAAGACAGTTTTTTACCTTCACTGCAGCTTTTTCCTAAGGTAAGCTGTCCAAGTGTGGGCTAGTCAGTTTCTTTTCCGCTGTCAATGGCCGTCCTGGCGATATCGTCAGTCGGTTTCCTCAGTGTATGACCAATCCACATCCATTTTATTTTTGGTATTTTATTTTACATTGGAGTTGAACAATTGAATTTTCGTCCTACGATATAGCTACGTATTGCTTTATCTAGGCGATGACGTCACTTGAGCCGCTGGTTGTCGTGATGATGCATTCCAAATAAACAAAGGACTAAACTTCTTCTAAACTTTAGTTCTGTAGTACGAATTTCAGCTGGTGTTGATTCTCATTGCATTTCTTTTGACAAAATTGACTTTGAGGCCTGCTTTGGTCAACCGCTTGTAGTTTAAGCTGCATATTGGTGAAGTTGTGTGCTAAGAGACGGATGTCATCAGCGTAATCTAGATCCTCTAAGCGACCCTGAAGGACCCACGTAATTCCCAATCCCGTGAGCCTTGTTTTGCTCATCACAAAGTCAAGCAAATTATTGTATTTTCATGCGCGAGTCGATAATGTGTTAAAATTTGGACATTCTGACGGGCATTGACCGGCGACAGACATTTCCTAAATTCCGAAATTGTTGTCAAAACTGATTCACAGTTTATGGTCAGTGCAATCAACCGAAGTTGTAATTATTATAAGATGTACTTCGATTAATATTTTAAATCCAATCCCAGCACATCCGCAGGCAATTCACGAATTCCCAAAGACGAATGGATTACATTGAAGTTACAAGAGTCACAATTTCCCAATCGTACTCCCCTAGGTGCTTACCAGCATTTACCAGCGGGCGGTGTTGGAGCTTAAAAATTTACTACATTATCTTCAGTCCTCGAAAGTACGTGTATAATACTTGCAGAAACTAATGGCAATAATGCCAGTCTAACAAAACACGCTTTTCCCAACGAAGCGAGAGTCCTTTTGAGGCTTCCTGGCACTGGCAAAAGCGGCCCCAACAAAGGCGGCACACTTAAATGCTTGGCGAACACCTGAAGCACAAATGCAAACAAAAAAAGAAAAAAACAGAAGAAACAACACCGACACCAACAATAGCAACACAAATGCGAACAACGAAATGAACATACCCACACAATTATCCTTGCAAATTAAAGTTACGCGAAGGAGAAACAAACTTCCTCCTTTCACTGGATTTGTTTGAAGATAAAATTTTATTGCCTGCGATTCTGTTTTTTTTGTGTTTTTTTTTTAGTTTTCTTTTAATCATTTCTGTAGTTGTTGGTGTCGTACTTGTGAGGATGTGAGCACACGGCACACGATAGACGGTAGAGCACCGTTAGGCCAGAGATAGCCCACGCATTCGCCACATGCATATTTTAATGAATTCGTTCGTATTCATTTAACATTTTAATGAAATTTCTTAATTATACTTGATTAACATGAAAAAGATAATCCCATCCAGAAGAAGCACTCCTCCACCATGCCCATGCCGTGAGTACACTCGCTGGTAATTAAGTGTGTCTAGTGTGTCTGCCGCTAGGATTGAGACTACCTTGTCGTTTTGGCTCTTTGCCTGTGCCAGGTATGCCGTGTTGCTTCAGCAAACTAAACTCACTCATTCCGGGCTCAACGTGCGGGAAGAACGTGACTAAAATGGCAAAGTTTCCATTTGGCTGCCAAAGTTGTACTTTAAGGCTCTCAAAGCAGCACCGACAAAAATGAAGATGGCGAAAAAAAAATACCCACCAAGATGATGAAATGTGCTGTAATGAAGCCGCTGCTGCTCCCCTCGAGCTAGTCTGCCACCGCCACGGCGAGGAGCAATCCTTCCGCCATAAGTGAGTAGTTGCAGCGAATACGTTCGTATGTACGCTGCCATCTTGGGCGAATTAAAATTTTTAATTACATCAAATGCAAGCGGCTTTTCCTACTATTTGTTAAATACAGTTTTTGCTTTGTGGCTAATGAAGGAAATTTATATTCAAAGAGGTTGCGTGTCTTATTTTTTGTTGCCTTTGTTTAGTGGCGAAATATTGGCACTGCCTATACGAGTTGTTTGCGGCACGCTTCGAGTTATTTGGAAACTTCCAAATTAACTTTACATAGCGACTGCAATTAAGTTTCACATATTCATCGGTATGTTGGCGCATTCTGTGCGTGTTTGTGGATGGGGGGAAATGTGTAGGCACTCCTGCTGCTTAATGCATAATTCGCATAACTTTAATCATACTCCATTGTCTATAATATTTGATTGGGAATGTTCTGATTTGAGGTTCGCATGGACATTTCATACATATTTCGTATAGTCTACCTTGTCTGTTGACATACGTTTGAAACTAGTTTCAATTTATTTTTGAATGAATCACTAAGAGAGTAACAACAATGCGTTTTGAAAATCCTTCCCTCTTGCAACTATTAAAATAAATTAAATTGCGTACTCAAAGAATGAGTGTGTGAGATATCTTATTTGTTCTCAATACATTTTCGCGCCTTCCGGTGGAGCTTTCTTAAAATTAACGTTGATATAATGCAGCCTATAAAACAAAATAATAGAGGTATTTACGCTGTTTGATAGTGTAAAAATTACCAGCTTTAGTGGATCAGTTGAACTTAACCAACTTCCTATGCGTCACTATCGCAGGGTTTGATCCTCGGGGCAAAGCAGACATTTTGATCGAAGACTCTCGACATCTTTCTTAACCAATGTCAAACAATTTATTATAATTATCTGCAATTTTCATATAAGTTATCGCTTGCCCATATAAATTGCTGAAGTATGCCCCAATTCGGTCTCCTAGTGTGTCATCTTGCCGGAAGGCGCCTGATTTATTTTAGAGATAAACTTGAAAATGCAAATATCTCTTAAACACTATTTAAGTACACTAATTTTTTTTTGTCAAATGTAGAGAGAATGTATTTGTATTTAATCAGCAAACAAAATGTGCGCTCACATAATATTAAAATAGTTGTGGTGCAATGCACACAACCACAGACAAACAGACGCAGGTGCGGGTTTACACATGCCCACACACACACACACACACACACGCACACATGAGCACCGAAATGCAATCAAATACACAGCCCAACATTCCTACATACGAACAAACAAACCCATATACTGACACTCAAGCAAACGAGCACAAAAAAAAACATAAAACGACCGCCACAGGCGATGCAGAAGTTGCAGTCGCGCGCGCCCACTGTTATGATTGCGATAAACAAACAGCAGTAATTTTAATTAAAAAAGCAAAGAAAATACAAATGAACAGCAAACCAAAAAGACAGCGGCTCAGAAAAAACTAAAACGACACAAAAATACAAAATATGCCGAATTTGCAAAAGGAGCATCATTTAGCAGTTTCGACGTGGCGCCATTATTAAAATTTGATTCTCAAGTTGCAGTGAAAATGTGCAGCATTTACTTCCGTTTCCGGTAAAGTTGTTTCCGTGACGGCTTTTGGGCGGCCCACTGAAGAGGTGGACAAGTTCCAATGAAATTAAGTAAGTGCTCGCCAACAAAGTTAAATAAAACTTTCCCCTGGCCGAAAGTAAATTAAAATAATTTATTAATTTTCGGGCGAAACACTTTTTTGACGTTCTCCATTCAAGGCGCAGTTGTGCGAACGAAATTGTTACAGAATAGTGAAATCTGCTTAATGCACAACAAATTCAAGGCAAAATTTTAAAGAAATGCAATTAGTCATAAGTTTTTTTTTGTTTATTATTTATTGATGATTAATTCTTACTTTAAGCAATGAGCGCTTATTTAAAGAGCCTACACACATACATATTTTCACTAACATTTCTTTAAGCAGACACTTTATGCTGGGGGTGAAAATGTTGCGCCAAAAAGCAAGAACTCCTCTCGAAGCTCAACTCGGCGTTGTTGAACTGAAACTCCACTAGACTGTATTTGAAGTATTATTATTGTTGTTGTTTTTTTTGCTGTTTTTTTGCCAACTTAAACATCAACAAAAACACCAACACCGAAACTACAACTACAACTGCAAGAACAACAGCAACACTGAAATAAGCCCAATTCAAACAAAAGTGATCCAAAGTGCTCTTCTCCTTTGGCATCCCAACAGACAGACAGACAGACAGACTGACTGTGACTTTGTTAGCGGCGACCGCGTGGTTTCAGCTACGAGATCCGGATATGAAGTAATTTTTGGCAAACTCACGCGCCCTACTTAACTTTGGCGTACCACACGTCACCGCAAAGTTTAACTTGAATTTATGGCATTGGTGTTTGGTATTTGTTGTTGTTTTCGTTTCCTGCTCATGGTGTGAAGTTCGCAAAATCATGGGCTCATTCATTTACTTGAGACATAATAGCAACAAAAGCAAAAGCAATTTTTTTTTATTTTAAAATATAAAAGATGTGGCTAGCTTCGAAAAGGGAACTTGCCTGCTTATAGGAAGCAGATGCACAGCTGAGCGTTGCAGGACCCTGGAATTTACACATACTCCCACATTGGCCAATGCATTTTGGTGAACAGTTTTTTGAATTCCTCGAAACCAAAAAGACGGACCTTTCCGTCGTAAATTCTTTAACACTGTTTACTTTTTCATAACAAATTGTTGGAAAAAAGTATATTTTTAGTCCTTGAATAACAAAAAATCCTGATGTGATAGTAAAAATGGACATCTAGGTGCGCTGATTACCTTTAAACTAGAGAGTGGACTATCTTCGGCTATACCGAAGCTGAAATACCCCCACACAGTAGGAAGAAGTACCTTGAACATAAAAAATTGGGGTCTCCAGACCCTATTTTGAGCCAATTATAGGTGGTTTTGGAGCCCGGACCATGTCCAAAATCCATTTCTAAAAATTTCCAATTAAATCCACAAAAAAAAAAAAATTGGTCTCAAGACCCCCTTTAGACCCTTATATATGTGGCTGCGGAACCTCGGACCATGTCGAAAATACGTTTCTAAACATTTCCAATCGAATACAACAATAAAAAATGTTTACCTTTTTTTTCGGTGTATGGAAGCCACGCCCAGTTTTTGTCCGATTTGGCTGATTCTCGAACTTGATCTCAGTATTCACGAGAAAAACATGTAAAAAAAGTTTCAAGTCGATATCTCCAAAACTGCGACCGCTATCGTGCGGACGGACAGACGGACAGACGGACAGACGGACAGACGGACAGACGGACAGACGGACAGACGGACGGACAGACAGACGGACATCGCTAAATCGACTCAGGAGGTGATACTGATCAAGAATATATATACTTTTCCATACCGGACACGCCTCCTTATGGGCGTTACAAACGTTGTGACAAAGTTAGTATACCCTGCCACAGTGAGTGTGGGGGTATAAAAATACGTCAAAAGGAAAAGGAGACATTAAAGGTCTAATTATCAGAGAAGTTTATTTTGCCACCTGTAACCCCTTTGCGTCTAATTCCTCTTTAAATTTAAATACAATTTCCATCATTTCGAATCACTTTCAAAATTTGTATTTAAGACGTGAAATTTATGCACAAGAACAGATAGATGGTTGCTGTAAAGCATTCAAGACGCTTTAAAGACTGGAGTAGGTATTTTGCTGTTATGGCATGCAATTAAGGTTGTAAAATGTAACACAGCATAACGCTGCTGTAATAACGCAACAACTAACTAAGGCGTTTGGTAGTAAAGAAAATATATATATAAAACAAACACACACATACGAATTGCTGGATGGAGGGGAGCCAACGAAACACACGCATTGCCTTCATAATTGAGCTGGAGAAATCCAGCGGTGCATGACTTGCTTACAAATGCGTGCATCCGCCATCCATTCCATTTGACCCCAGTAAAAGGAAATGAGTGTGAATATCGCATGCGATAAATTAATTCAAATCACTGTAACGAGGTCGTCACACGGTTGTTTCCCTTTCATTTTTTTTTCACATTCTCTTCCTTAGCTCTTTGTCATGATTTTTCTTTTTGTGTGTGTAGTTACGCTCAGCTTAGAATGGCGTCTGGTTACCCTTTTTACGGTCGTGTCTTTAATGTTTGCGACACTTGGGGGCGCGCTGAATTAAGGTGCCAAAGAAGTGTCGCTTCCTCTATACGCAGCGGGGCTTGTGAAGTAATTCACATAATTTACACTTTGGCTGTTAAGGGTTGTCCTGCCTCTTTTGGCAATCACTACGCAAAGTCTGCCAGTTAATTTTGCAAAGTTAATTTTGTTGCTGGAATATACGAGGCGGTACTCATTCGTTAGGAATTTATGATTTGACTTAATTGTTGTAATACAAGAAGAAAAAGTAGAAATTCGTGTATGCATTGAAAATGGTAATTTTTTTGTCGGATACAGTGGTTACGATCACGATCAGAAGGCGCATGTATTTATAAGAAATGCTTTTCTGTGAAGACCGCCATCAATGGCGAACCTGTGAGAGTAGAATTGGCCATGAAAAGCTTCAATTCGCCGTTCGGATTCGTCATAAAACTGTGCCTTCTGGAATTCTCAAGCAGCGCGGACAAAACTTGCTCTCAAGAGCACTCAAAAATTATACCAAAAAGAGCCTAGCCTCGAAGTGAAAAATCGTTTTGTATTTACTTTTATTTACTTTGCCGATTCGATTTTTAATCACTCTAGAAACCTTTGGAAATGAAAAGCGCCACCACACTCATATGCCTGGCAGTGACTCAAAATGCAAATTTAATTGAAGTAATAATTAAATGTATACGAATAATTTGGCAATGGTAATTACTTTCGAGCTGATATTATTATTATTTTCACTGTAATTTATATTCACGCATTTAAAGTAAAATTATCAACAGTTGGTGAATGCATTAATTAAAATGATAAAGTGCAATTAATTAATTGTCAGCGATGATGTCATTACAATAAAAGTTAATGAATTAATAAAAATAGATGGCCACCGAAATCTATGCGAACCCAGGCAATGCCCAACCGCTGCAGTTTATGTGATTTACGTGAACTTCGTAGGAATTTTAGTTTTATACGCGAAACATCAGCGGAATGTAATACAACCGAAATTGTATGTGTGTCGGTAGGCACTTACGTGTGTGTGTGTGTGACTGTGAATTATAGACGCATCATATTTCTTCGATAACTCACCCTCGGACCAGTTTAGCTAATAAGAATTTCTCCATAATTATTATGGTGCTCGCGTTTGTTTGTTTGTATAAGCACAACTATTCAGATATGAACATACACATGTATTAATCGGTAATTAATCTCGAGTGGAGATTTGACATTAGGAATTAGTATTACTTACATACGTATGCATTTTTTTTTGTGGGTAAACATTTTGAAATTCATTATTCGCTACAAATATTTGCGGAAACCATAAATTAAATGTGGCAAGAACAGTGAAAATATTTAATACTTGATGTTGTCAGTGGGCTCGTGTTTGGTGGCAGGTAGAACTGAATTATTGCCGAAGTCTAATCCAAATTAATTAGAATAAGGAGAGGGAAAAACTTTCAAAGAGGGGGGGAAAAGAACAAATTTAAGGATTAAAAAAACAGTTTTTAAAATATAACCCACTAAACCCGACTAAAAAGTAGAAAATAAATTTCCTTTAAAAATTTGTTTGCAATTTCGTTGAAAGAAAACGACCTTCACATTTCTTCAAGTGTCTATTTTTACGTCCAATGGTAATTTGGTGAATTAAAAAAAATATTGATTTATGCCACATTGTGTAATGTTGCAACCACAAAGCTTCACTTTGAATTCATTTGAAATAGTTCTGTACATAAAAAATCCTTTATCACTGCTCGCATCAATTGAAGAGTAATCGCGCATTCAAATCAAACCGCAGCCAGGCGAAATGAATTGAAGATAAGTCCTTGCGTTTCCTTTTTTTTTTTTTTTTGTTGCGGCGCATCCTTTATGAGGGAGTTTAGCTGAATAAAGCGGCAGGAAGGCAGGCTGGTACAAATTAAAAACCACTTAAAAATAAATAAATTGCACTCAATTAATGGCGCGCGGCGAGGCGATGATGAATTTTGAAAATGCGATAATGCCGCAAATTAAAAGCACAAATTGAAGTCAAGTGGGCACTGAAGAGGTACTACTAGTGGTGGTGGTGGTGGTAGTGCTGCTGCTGGTCAAGTACATGGATAAAGAGATAGATAGAGAGAAGTGCACACTTTCCGTTGTCCTTCACGCTTACAATTAATTTTAATTTTTCTTTCAGTTCTTAACTTTTTGTTGCTGCCATTTTTATTTCATTTCATTTTTGACACAACTGTCGACTTTTTTCCCGTTTCTTTTTTTGCAAAGTGTTGTCGATAATTCAAGCTGACAGCGCACTTCATAAGTGCAGATGCTGACTGTTGGCTAGTGCTGCTGTGGCAGCAGTTGCACTGTGCAGTCGCCAGCAATTAAAATCAATCGCCATGCGATGCACCACTCCCATTTTACGTAACATTTTTTTGTGTTGTTTTTGTTGTTACAGGAAATACAATTTCGCTTTGGTTTCATGGGGATTTTATTTTGCCATTTTGTGCCTGTTTTTGTTGTTGTTGTTCGTGTGCCGCACTTTTGCATTCCATTCGGTTGTTTGTTTTTTTTTTTTTTTTTTTGCTTTCGTGCGCGTTAAAGCACAACTGCTGCAACATTGCCAACTGCAACAACAACAGCTGCCATTGCACCGCCGGAAGTTGAATGCTTGTCAATTATTTATGGATTCGACTGTTGATTTTTTACGAAACTGATAAATACGAAAGTTGCATTTGCAGTGGACGCGGTGGGCAGACGGCGGGTCAGTCTTAAAATGTGCTTCAATTCAGTGTACAATAAATACAACAAAAAAAAATGTCATATTGATGTCTGTTCGTTTGCGTTCTTCTTCAGCATTCGCCATCATCATTTTGTAATTTATGCGCTGTTCTTGCTGAGTTGTTGTTGATATGTTTTATAAATGCCTCGCTTTACTTTTGCTCTCTACGATTTATTCGTTTTCTTTGCAAAAGTTTATTTTTTCAATAAATTTACAACCATGCTTTCCATCTTGCGATGAAAGTTGCGTATACGCCCCAGTGACTTTGATTGCTAAAGAAGGCAATATAATTTTAACATCATGCTAAATAGGAAATATATGAATCGATTGTTTGATCAATTGCTATCCCAATAATTATTACCAGGTAACAGACTTTTCTAATCGTAAATCTACTAAAAATGCTAAAAACGAGGCAGTGGATTAAACAAATTTTCCCCTCTTTAAAATTTCATTCCGATTTACTAAAATCGTGGTTCAGTTTGTTAAGTGGTTTCCTTCTGCTGTGTCACGACAGAATTAATTTGTGTGACATGTGTTTCTGTAAAGACAGCAACCTCTCGTAGACATTGACAAAACTTACGAACTTGCCAAGGAATGCTTCAATTTCCAAATGCCGTTCGGATCCGGCATTAAACTGTAGGTCCCTGCAATTATCATATGTTTGCCCATGAGAATTGCAGCAAGAAGCATGTGGTATCACAATGGACCTTGTTTAGCTTAACAAGTAAGTACACGAGGTTTCGGTTGTTATGGGATAACTGTTTTGTCCAGTGAACTGAACTCTTTATTTATAGTTTAAAATCTACTTAGAAATTACAAATAATACCTTATAAAATAAATACCTACAAATACATACGAATACCTTAAAACTACCTATGTACACGATGCGATTGCGGTCCCATCGTGTGTATAATAAACGGTCCGCCCAAGCAACGCACTAATTATCTATTTCGCGGAACAAAGGATCTTTTTATTGGGCCTCATTATCGGCCGAGACAGATCCTATTTAGTTGTGTACATTTGTATTTGTACACTTCCGCTGTGTATGTGGAATTTCCATCCAGACTGACAAACTGCTACCAGATGTGGAAATTACCCGTTTCTGTATCACTTCAAAGAGAAGGACCATAAAAAAACTATATTGCGGGTATTTACAAACTCACCAACTATTGGTATCATTTCTGTAAATACCGACCGCAACTACCTATGTCTTCGTTGCTTGGTGCCGTTCTTTAATTTAGCATAATTAAACAGACCTTGTATGGCATATGTGTGTCACTGTTCCGGCAGCCACCTTAACCTAACCTTCTAAAATTGTCATCGAATACCCTCGTTTGATACTCTTTACATCGTTTTTGGTTCAACATGGCCAAGCGATCACATTATAAACTATCGGCAAAACGATCGATATCGAAAGCAATGGAAATTCGCCCTTAAGTGACATATGTCATGTTGGCCACTCTTATGGATCTATTAAGAACCAATTCATTAACTACTTTTATTCAATCCACAAGTCATCCGTATATCGCTTGTATGCCTCTGTATGAGATCTTGTGACAATTATCGCTTTGTGGTTGCTAGGAAAGTTTCATAAACTTTTCTCTTCACAGTATTTAAAATTAAATTATGTATCCTACCCACAATGAATAATGAGGCTACATTCTACGAATTTAATGGAAATTATTCAGGAGTACATGGCGCTGCAACAACATCAGCAACAACACAATGTCTTTAAAATCACAAATACTGCGCCGCACATGTTGCACATTCAAATATATTAATGTGCTGCCTCAAAATCTAATTTCACATCAACAGCAGTTTGAATGGCAACATGAGTTGCGCCACAGCACAAGGTAAAGTTGTCTTATGGCCTAAGAAGGGTGCAATTAAATCAAAAAAAAATAAAAAGAATATATACAAATCTTATTTGATCTCTAATTGTTGCATGAGTTGTAAACAGACAAAATATCTTTAAAAAAGCGGTATCTTATAATAAATCCCAATTCTATTTGCGATCGAGTCAATATTCTCCATTCAGGCCCTGTATTTATTATGCGCACCACTGACAAGATGGATGCCTGCCCGAATTTGGCATTTCATACCGTTGAGCAACTACGACAACTACTTAAAGAGCACTAAATTACAGAAGTATGCATAAATACTGTACGATGGCAAAAGTTTTAAACCGAATTGCACCTTCTTGCAGTACTGCAATTAATATTCAGCAGCCGTTGTTGTTCGGTATGCGGTGATGTTGCTGCTACTGTTGCTGCTTCTGGTCTTGGTGGAGATGCTGATGGCAGTGGTGAAAATGCGCTGGCATCATGCTTATTTGCATGCATTACTCATTTCGAAGGTGGCTGTAGAGAGCAGTAAGCACTGCAAAATGCTATTGATAAATGTTTGTATTAAAGAAAGTTCAAAGACGTTGAGGGGGTGGGCGGGTGCCAAGCGAAGTCAAAAGAACAGAGCTACCAGTGCCTTTGATGTATGCCATTTAAAATTTCGTTTTTATTCATATTTTGTTTTAGTTTTAGTTTCAGTTTATTGAACAGTGAAGTTTTGTGAGAAATTAAATGCATTTAGACCAAAATATGCACAACATTTTGTTAGTAAAACACATATTGAATTTTCTTAAGTACATAAGACTGCTGATCGTCTCACGTTTTACGTTTCAGCTCACAAAAGACTACTGTTAGATACTAAATCCTTGGGAAATCATCACGAAAATAGAATAAATGTTATTTTTTAGCTTTAGACAGTTTACTAGACATTCCAGTTTTCGTCTAATACAAACGGACAGAGCAGCAAAAATTATAAATCGAATTATTTCATTTCAAAATCTTTCTTACACACAACAATGGAATGAGTTTGCCCAGGTCTCAGAAATTACAATTCAACGCAAACAATTTCAAAATTCCACATTCCACAGAATAACCAACAACAAAACGCAAAGTACTTATTATGAAAACAAAGAAACCAAATTGAAGTTTCATACAAGCCTGAAAGTATAATTCCGAATGAAGTTCATGCAAATTTTTACAGTAAGGCGAATGCATTGTAAGGACACACATGCGCACGTTGTGCATGGGTATGCAGGAGTCTGTATGCATGTACACTCAAAAAACTTTGTACGATACATTCTTCGACAACTTTAAAATAACTTTATAATGATTTGTCTATATTTTATGGATAAATTCCATTTCCACTTCATTCTCGTTCCATTTCCATTTTGTTCCGTACCCATTTTCATTTAATTTTTGTTACAATTCCATTCCATTCAATTCACAAATGTGTATTTTTCCGTTGAGTGTATTTCTAGGAGAACTACGAAAATACACGTGTGGAATTAGCACAAAAATATTGAAAGGAATGCCAAATAACAAGCAACGACTAAAAAGGGAATTATGGGTTTGGTAAGAAAACAAAACACACAAGAAATCCAAATTGAAGCCCAGGAAATGAAATGAAACTCGAACTAACGGCCTGGATCGGGATCGTGAGGAGGTAAAACAAAATACAAATGCCCCGCAAGCGATACAAAGCACAAAAACAAAGTAGAGGTAAATGCACAAAAGAAGCACCCAAAAGAAGAAACCGCAGAGACCATCCACATCTCACCACCGTCATAATGACCAACGTCATCATCACTGTGAGTAACTGCATTACCGACATCATCGGCCAGCTATGAGTTGGGGTTGCAAGTGTGGCTGCCTGCCGCCATTGCCGCGCACCGAAAACATTACGGGGAAATAGTAATAACTCTCATCAGTTGCAACAAATCCGGCAGTGATGGTGTGCTCGGAACGGTAAAATGCAAACTGCAGTGAAATGCTGCAAGGTAAGTGAAAATGAGACGCTTACGTTTCGGCGCCTTTATGAATTTTACAGCAGTTACAGTCGACGACTGTTGCTTACGGCCATATTGGCTGCCATATTGCATGCGGCAGGAAGACGACGACTTTGGCACTAGAAAACTACCGAGCTAGTCGTCGTTGTTGCTGCCAACCATTGTTGTAGTTGTAGTTGTTGGTTGTTGTTTGTTGTTTGTTTTCCTGTTTTCGTAAATATGTTCGGACTTATGAACAGGCGAACGATTCATTTTTGCTGTCTGGATGGTGATGGTGGTGGTGGCCCTTCAAAACAACAGCAACAACAACAACATCAGAATGGATTGTCCTTGCGAAAGCACTTTAGCGCACGTTTTCACATTGCGCTGCTGCAGCATGAAGGAGTCAGATGCTGCCGCCACCGAATAGTTTCGGATCTGCGTGTGCGGTTTGGTGCTTTTATGGCCGCACCACTACCACTACCCCCCTTCTTGTGATATTGTTGCGCTCACGTCGGCACAATAACAAATTGCCGCAATAATGCTTTGAATGCTTCTTGGGGGAAACTGCATCGCACTTCGCTTCGTTTCACTTCCTGTTCGACTGTTTGCTTCATTTTCGTTTTTTTTTTTGCGTTTGCCTTACGTGGCATGTTTTGTTACTTTTGCGGCTGTGCTGCTTGTTGTTGTTATTGTTGCTATAACGGTAAAGTAGTAATTGTTTAAGCAATTCGTGTCATGTTCGAAGTTTGGGCTGTAAGTGGGAAGGTGCTGCACTGTGTGCTCCTTGCCATGCCTGTGCTCAGTTAAATGTTCTGAGTTGCTGGTGTAGTTTTCCCTCTGAGACGGACAATTGAAAATTGGAAAAGGCATGCATACATTTCCGTAAATATTTATTCATAGCTGTGTAATTTTTGACTTATGGACATGCCTAGCAATTTCCTCAACATTCTGTGAGTAAAAGTTGATATATCAGATTTTAAGGTAGAAGTTCCTCCAGTAAAAGCTAAAATAGTAAATTATACGTAAGTACTACAATACATTTCAGTAATACAAATTAAATAAATTTATTTTAAATTCCATCCATTCGCTACCGACAATGTAAGCAATTTTATAATGTAAACATAATAAAAAAAAAATTCCATAAATAATTTTGAAAAGCAGCACAGTGTGGTTGTTTCGTGCGTTAGAACACATCAATTTTATGACAACTGCATGAGCACAAATGGATATGCGGCTACAAAAAAGAAATGAAACCGCCAAAACAAGAAAAGAAGCACACGTTCGAGAAGCTTACATGAATGTAGTACACATATACAATCCCATTTTTATATGCAATTTGTTTATATTGAATTTTGCAACAGAGCTGCCACCTTTAATAGTCAAGAGAAGCAATCAATAATATCGACTCTATTTTATTTTACCTTAGCTTTACTTTCACTTAGTGAATTTAAAATATGAATCGACTTAGGACTACTCCACTATGGAACTGAGCGCCTTATATGCAACGTGTCGGATATTGTTATAGAGCAGAATTTAGTGTCTTCTGACTGATCGTCCGCGTTATATTCTTCTAATATGTTCGTCAGTTCGATAATGTGAATGGGCAACATCAGAAAAGAACTACGCATAAGTATAATACAAAATGGTAGCCCAATTTCCATACTTCACAGAAATGACTCTACGCAAGAAAGATTATCTACTCCCCTACTTTCTTCGAATTCCTTTGTCATGCAAAGAAGTGAGAACCCTAATTGCAACATAAATGAAAGTCTAGATGAACATAGGTACACGTAGGTGCAGGGTATTACAGATTCAGTCTAACCGAACACGGATAATTCACTCTTAATTACGTATTTCTACATTGAATTAAAAAATATTACGTTTATGATTTACAATGGTTTTTCACGGAAAAAAATCTTCAAGAAAACCAAAAAAAAAAGAATAGAAAGTCCCCTAAGGCCCCAACAGTAAGTAGAAAATCCCTCAAGATGGCAGCGATGATTTCGTGTTGGCACATCTTATTCGTCTTTAAGACGACAAATCCGAAAGGAAACAACATCTTAGATGATACAAAAGCAAAAAAATGTACGACACAAAAGCAAAAAGAGAGAGAGAAATCTCCACTCACACACAATCAAAATTTGTGTGTATTTTTCCTTTAAATATTTTAAACACGTTTTTTTCCTTTCATAATACAGCAGAAGAGTAAAAATAAATGAGAAAAAAGTGCCAAAGCAACGCAAAGGAAAACAAATGAAATTTGTGTGTGCGTTTGTGTGTGTGTGTGTGTGAGTGTGCGTTTTTCGCAGTGCGAAAGAAAGAAGGAAATAATAAGTAGTAAATTCGTTATAACGGTACTGTTGTTCAATAACATAGCGAATGCACCAAAAGTACGCTGTTGGAAGCTCGGCAATGGCAATTTGGTGGGGAAAGCGAGACGGTTGGTTGGCTTCAAAATATCATTACAATGGCAATTGCCATATTGCATTACAACTATTTCCGCTTCCATTACTATTTGGAATTTTCTCTTTTGTAAAATGCAAACCCTTCAGCAGTCCTTTGCCTCTGCCATGGTTCGCCTTTATTGACGAATGTCAATTGATTTTCATGCGAGCATGTTTTTATGGCCTGCAAATGATTTTAGCGGAAGCGGTAATGTTCGGTTTTTATTATGACTTTTTATTGTATTTTATTATTTTTTGTCTGATATTTTGTATTTGTTTTTCCCACTTTTGTTTTCAACTCTCATCTATTTTTGCTTCTCAGCCATTGTTGTTGGCCGCTTTTGCAATAAAAATTTCCCTTCCTCCTGCCTGTGTGCTGCGCTTCGATTGTTAGTTGTTTTGTCCGTTATTATTTTTTGTTGCTGTTGTCTTTCGATAGAAATTTTTTCTCTCGCGGCCTGTGAACTTTTCGGAGCCCGTAAAAGTGCGGTCAGCCGCAAATTTTATGATTGCAATTTTTTGTTGATTGAACCGCGTGAAATTAAATTTTGTTGCCATGTATTTCCTTGGTGTTTTTTCTGTTTGTTTGTGGTTTTCTGTGGTTTTTATTATCCTGATTTTCTAATTTTGTATATTTCTATGCTTTTGAGTTGGACGGTTTGTGTCGTGGTGGCCGCTGGGGGAATAAATTGGCAAATTGTCATAATATCCTTTTGGGGCTGGTTAATTTTCTTATGATTATTGTCCGTAATTTTTAAGGTAGATGTGGTCGAATTGTCGATTTTAAGGTACTTTAAAGCCTTTCTACTCCACTCCACATTAAATTAATTTTATTTCACAATTTTAATACAGAATTTCTACCAGCAGGTATTAAAAATTCCCTCTCTGTCCGTGCCAAACTATTTGGAAAATTAAAATAATATGATTTTTATTTAGCGTTGTTAGCACCAAACCTAATTAGCTATTCCGAGAAATTCATTGGCAATTTTAATAACAAGCAAATGGAAAACAAACGCGCCAGAAAGTGTGCTTTCGAAAATTAACCTAGCACAACAGCATGCGGCAACAGCAGTTGCGAACGAAAAAAAAACCATGAACAGCAACGTCGAGAAAACTCTCTCCGTTTATATGGAATAGCATGGCAATGGCGGGACGGACAGATTGATCTCAACTCAAGTACAATACCCGCGAACCATACAAGAGAACATACAGACAGACAGACATTCAGACATACATCAAAGGCGACAACGACGATGATGACGATGATGATGATGGTATAATGCTGGCAACAGCGAATAAAGCCCGACGGAATTGTTTAGTAAACACCAACTAAACAGAATAATAACAGGAACAGGTGTCGTATTAGCATATAAATGAAATTGAAATAGTTGCCACAGATGGGCAGCAGCAACAACCCTATACCCCATCGGAGTAGAACTCCACTTCTGCTCCACTATAGCATGGCTGTTGCCGGCACCATCAGCAGTCAATGTAAAATAATACTTTCTGCTTCGACTGGCAGATGTTGCTTTGTTGCCTCTGCCGCTCATCTGCTGCTGATAGAGTTTATAATGAAGTGATGAAACAGATACTGGTTTGCTGGTGTGCGAGCGCCACGACGAGACTAGAACAAGCGCCCTTTGTTAGTGAGCTCTCGGGTGAAATTTCTACCCGAAGCATCGCCAGGCGACAGAATGGCAACGGCTACAGCAGCAACAATAGCGCACAACACAAATAACCCAACTGCAATTAGTTTGGCCCCGAAAGTGGTGAAATTAAAAGGCATTCCCGGCCAGGCCAAAGTTCAAAGGGAAGAAAATCCGTTTTTATTTAGTTACTTACAATTAGTTGTTTTTGTTTTTTTTTTTTTTTGCTTTCACTTTTGTTGTTGTTTGGCTAATTTTACCATAGACGAAATGATTATCCTGGCGATAAGTAACTGCTGCTCTCACTCGCTGCCAGTGTCCTTGTATAGAACAGTTGGTGTTGGGGTGTGTGTGTGTGTGTGTGTGTGTGTGTGTGCAAGTGTGCGAGTGTATGTGTTTATATGTCAGTTGGCTTGTGTATGAAAACGTGGAAAGATGGTTTGGTGTCCGTGCGAGCAAATTGCTAATTTGTTTCCAAAAAAACAAAACTTAATTGTTTCGATGAGGCGGTGGTGGTTGGTTGTTATTGTATTTGTGTTTGTGTTTGTGTTTGTTATTGTTGCTATTGTTGCTGATGTTATTTGTGGTTGTGGAAAATTCAATTAAGTTTCGCTTTTGATAAACGTTTTCATTCATTTTATGAAGCCTCAAATGAGGTTAAAACGTTAAAAGGCAATGGCTTGTTATTTAATTAACCATCAATTTTACACGCGCACACACACACACACGTACTTACTTGTTTTTTTTTGTTTTTCTTGTGGTTCTATTAACTATTCATTGATTAATTTCCATTGCCCAAGTCGTCTCTATGTTATTTACATAAGTAGTAAATTTACATAAGAAGTAATTGAAATTGGTTAAGGGGAAATGTTTGATTTGATTTCGGAATTTAACCAAGAGATGAGAGGAGATAATGGAAGCTATTAATAAATTAAATATATCGATCGAATATCGAAAATACAATATGAAATGAGATACATGTTCATACTACTTGCACTCACTACTCGATCAGTTTAAATAACACAGAACAGCTCAAATGTCGAATTATCACAAATTACCAGATTTTGCACTTATGATAAAATCGATTTTTCTATTTCTGACGAACCAATACACAGAAAAACACCCATTGTAGAAATAACTCCGATCGTACCTATTTCTAAGTTAAAGCAACTTCATTAAAAATAACTTCATTGAAATAACGGTAAAATGAAGTTGAAATACGTCAAACTAAAGTCGTCCACTTTGAAATAAAATTGACAATCTCAAATTGAAATTGCACCACTTCAAAATAAAAATTGTACAATTTTGAAATAGAAATGCACGACCTCAAATTGAACTCAAAAACTTTAAAATAAGTTCGCTTAATTTTGAAATGAAATTTTCCAACTCAAAGTGAGGTTGTTGGTACTTGTTTTGAGTATATTCTTTACCAAAGTATCAAGAACGTTACAAGCTATCAATTTAAAAAAAAACAATTGTTTTGTATTGAATGTCACTCATACGTCCCGTATACCATTGTGTGAAAAATTTAGCAAAACGTCGGTTGAAATAACTTTTTGTATCGATTCACAAAAGCGCATTGGAACTAAATCAACAATCTTCTTTTAACTGAAGTATCAAGTATTTTGAATAAATTTGTATTTATTTGGAAATATCAAATATTGCTGAAACGTGGACACATGGCCCATTTGTAGAGGATTGTATGCGTGTGAAAAAAGTGAGCTCCGTCATTAACTGTTCCAAAAATTGGGCTGGAACCACTTAATCTCGTAAACGATTGATGAATAAATAAATACAAAATAATTTAAATTGGTTTAACTTGGTACTAAAACGAAAATTTTTCAAAGTGTTATACATGGCGTATGAGTGACTTCAATACAGAATTTGATTTTAAAAAAATCTAAACCAATTGAAAAACTAGAAAAGCAGCGAAACTCGTTGTTTTACTTTCAGTTTAACCTTTATGAGTCATTTAATTGCAATGTGAGACTACTAACCGCCACCTTAACCTAACTTAACCTTTCTCTGAGCGTGTCATACGAAGGATCAAGCAATTTTTATTGTGATTTGACGTAAAAACTGAATGGGACTGAGCGCATGATATATAGGAAACTTTCTGGATGCAAACTTGTTTTCTACGGTGTTACTGATTTATGTTTCATTAAACTAACAGTGACCCAAAGTATCCATAAAGGCTGTGATAGCCGTAGGACCGATGCTGGAATCACTGAATTACGACCGGTTTCAACTACGTGCCGAGGGCAGCATTATAAAAACGAAAATTACACTAAAGAAGTTGTCCTGTACAACCTCTCGCCAAGAAATGCTGAACTTACAACATAAAAACTCACCACGCGCTATTAAGCTACGGATCCCTTGAAATTCAATTCGTTGAAAGATTGTGAAATATTTTCTATAAGTACTTGGCAGACTTTTACAATGTATGGAAACAAGTTGCACTCGAATAACTGAATTGAACTGTGGGGCATGCATGCTGCTTGCTTCCGCAACAATTCAGATAACTACAACCGAAAAAAATACACACTCACACAAAACAGATTTGCATGACATGACAGAGAAGGTGGTGCAATTGACAGTGTGGAACCCGCTTTGCAACTCACAATTTAATTTTGCAGTCAAATGCTCAATAAAAAGAAGAAAAAAAAAACAAACCAAAAACTTTTCAAATAAAGTGTAACGGCGACGCGCAAACTTTTTTATCGTAATTGGCGGCAGCGTACGCGTGCACTCGTTCATCGACATTTGACGTTGTTCTGATGCAGCGGCGGTGGCCACCAACGATGACGACGAAGTGCATAAGTTGCTGATACTAGTTACTGTAGCGGGTAGCGGGACGGTGTGTGCACCATACAGGGAATGAGCCTTTAATTCACTTCGCCAACTATAGGGAGTATGAAAAAACTTTTTCATTGGCAACACCAACAACTTTAAGTGTTGTTGTAGTTGCTAGTGTTGGATAGCAGCTCTTGCCGCTGATAAAACTGACGGTGTTGTAGAACACAAAAAACTCACTAATAAAAAAGAAGGTTCAACAGGAAAAAACTTCCCTCCTGTTGCACACGATTTAACCGAGTCGAAGTTTTTCCCATGTTTTTTTCTTTCTTTCTGATTTCCCTGATTTTGTTGCTCTTTGTGGGTGTGTGTGTGTGTGTTTTTTTGTGAAAAGAATATCGAAAATCAATTAAGGACCTTTTCTGGCTCAAATGAAGCGAAACTTGTGATGTTGAGATAATTAAAATTCCCTTCTGAAATTGCCAACAATGAATTAATTTGCTTATTTCTATTTGACTGTTCAATAGCAACAGTTTACCAGTTCACATTGGCAATCAATGATTTTGTCAAACATCGAATGCGATTCGTGTTAACAACTTTCAACCTCGGAGCATAACATAATTTAGCAAACTTCCTTAACGATCCAGCACACACATGTTGGCAACGGCAAATTCGACATAACAATAAATGTAGCCAGGCAATATGCACCAACGGTATGTACATCTGGAGCACTGGAAAAAAATTGTGAATGCATTTAGTAAAAATGTAAAATTATACAGAGAAGTCCTTGTCGGATTTCAACATGAATCGGATGGGGATTACACAGATTTGGCATTGAAAATTGAAAATATTTTGCGGAGAGTGCAACACTTCCTATAAAACTCCAACTAATTTCCAACTATTTAACACAGCAATAAATTTGTTCAGTGTATCTTCTCCTCCGTACGATGATGATGCTAGTGAACATACATAAACACCAAAAGTTTTGTTTTAGTTTTACGACCTAAACTGAGCGGTGAGCATTTGTCTCGGCATCCGAATCCACCACAATATGCCGGCGCACTTCCATTGTCATTGTCGTTTCCCTGTGCCCTCACCCACACCCTCGTCGATTTGCTGTTGTCCTGACTTGTCGTTTTCATTGTCGTATGTGGTGTTAACAACGTGTTATTATAATAGTTTTGGCTTATTGTGTGCGTCCCAACACACACACACACAAACACAAGAACACTGGTGTATGTGCCAGGTAGTTTGCCGGTGTGGCCATATTGTCAACATGAAGTTTTGACATTTTTATGATTTTGATGTTCGCCTTGTAGTTATTAGGCATCATGCATATATGGACATTCCACCAGTTGTTGGTGCTGTTGTTAGCAAGCCTCTGCCAAACAGAAAATAAGTACTCAACTCAACTTTTCGCAATTTGTGAGGAGTTGTTGGAAATTGTCCTATCCGTTCACTTTTCATGCATGAATTTGTATGTTCGGCTCCGTTGTCATGTTATGAACTTCCACTCCTAAAGGCGAAAGTTAACCCATTGCGGCATGTCATTTTCTTAATTTACTTTATCGCCCTGCAGCCTGTTGGAGTATTTGTCGTGTGCATTTTACTGCGTAAAATAAACAACAACAAAAACTTTTGCCATTTTGGAAAACTTCCTTTCGCCAATAGGAATATCTTTTGCATTTGATGTGAAACCATTCGATTAAAAGAGAGATTCGCATAATTAGGCGATCATCATCATAATTAAATTTCCTGGTCGTCTAATTTCACTTATTCTATTTGGAATTGTCCTTGATGATAATCAGTTTAGAGAGGCATTCGTTGGAATCTCTCCAATCTCGTCAAAGACTCAGGTCTCTCAAAATAAATACCACAGACATAAACAACGCCTGAAGTGTCACCATGAGTAATGCTTCACATTCAATATGAATTTAATATTACTCATACTCCTAAGAGATCATGGACATTTCTGCACAGTCAATTGGAATAACTTTCATTTAATCACACCCATTCGCGATTATATTGTAAATTTCTTGTCAATGGCCTTCGAAGAGGCATTTGATTAATTGTGAAATTTCACCCGAAGGCGCCGTTAATGTGATTTTTGAGTACAAGATGAGAATATCATTTTCAAATCCGTTCCAGCTTATTTCTATTTCATTTCCTGCACATCCTGCACAAAATGCAAGAAGATAATGGCTGCCATTACAAATGAAATTTGCCAAAAAACCACAGAAGACATCAACATCACCATCAGATCAGCATAACCAGAACAAACGGAAAAAAAAATCAAAAACCAACGAAGCACAAAACTAACAACGACAACAAAAAAACCAACACCAAGAATTAGATTTCGAAATCAAGAACAGACACCAACGACGTCAATACTGGCACAGCGAATGATTAAATTCGCACCAAATAAGAAACAAACTTGTGGAAATGAAAGAAATCACAGGCAAACATAACAACAAAAACACCAACAAAAACAACAACAAACACATCACCCGCAACACGCTTGATCGGAAACGAAAACAAGCGCTGCAGCAGAAGCGGAAGTGGATGGCTGCTGCTTCTTTTGCTGCTTGCTGGTGTATTAAATCTTTATTTTGTAAAGTTTTTTGATTTCTTTAAATGTTCTGTTCTTGTTGTTGTTGTTGTTGTTGGCGATTTTTTATTTTTTTCCTGTGTTGCTGCCACATACATAGTTACGAATGTATGTACGTGCGAACTCTCCGGTATTCCTCAACTAACTTAACTGACAGCACGTACCAACACACAGACGAACATACACACATGCGCTGTGGTGGATACACATACGCCATACACTCTGACTTATTTGTCCGATACTGTCCCGGAGTCAGTCGTTCGAAACATCATTTCATTTCCCATTGGGAACATTCAACGAAATAATGAGAAATTCACAGGACTACCGCCAGATGGCGGATGGCGGACAACGGGCGTTGCGAGTCAAGCAACCAACATGCTAGTGAAGTTGACTGTAAATGCAGCATTGGCAGCGGCAGCAGCAGCTGCAGCGCCAGCATCACTTCTATTGCCAACAGCATTCCGCTCTTGACTGTAAATCTCAGTGAATTGAATAAGTACTCAGCCATGGCTCTGGCGCCATTACTGCTGCTACATACTACCTACTAGCGCTTCCACTTCCGGTAAATTCTGTAAATTCGACGAGAAAAGATGGCTGAAACTTTTTATCTGTCGCAATTGAAACTGTGCTGCTTTTACTTCTTTTTTTTTTGCTGTTGTTCTTTCAGTTCAGTTTGTTTGTTGTTGTCAGAAATCAAGCAACAAAAAAAAAAAAATACGGAAAGAAGAAGCTTCTAACAAAAGAGGTAATAAACATACAAAAACGTTATAAAATGTTTAAGAAAAAAAAACCCAAGTTTGAAGGAATTTCGACTTTTGCTGTTGTCTGAGTTTTTTTTGGTTGCTTTTATCTGCCTTTTTTCTTTCCTACAACAACAATAAATCACTGCTGATGTTGTATTGCTTTTTTGTGGACACTTTGCACTGTCAATGAATACTGGACTTTTGTATTGGATTTTTCATAGCGTTACTGCTCATGGCAGAATATTTATTAAATATTTCTGATCGCCACCATTGTATAGAATACAAATGGTGGTAGGCAGGCGTCATAAGTCATAAGTGCTAGAGAAATACATATGGGTTAAGTTTGCAAATCGAATTCTTGAGAGGTTTCACAAAATGTGTTAATTTTCAACTTATATCCGTTACTAGATCTTACCTGCAGCACCTTAGTCATATTTGGCCAATACCTTCTTCCTTTCTACTTGAACTCCAAAGTGACCCACATTATTTTGTTGCTTTAAATGGTATATCCACAAGGTGAGTGGATATGGGTACATTTTGCAAATGCAAATTTACCAAATAAGCCATAAATTTTTTTCCGTGATCGAGTAACCGGTTACTTTTTTAAACTACATATTATCTACATCACCGGTGTACCTATTAAAGTGTCTACTGGATACTAAAGGGCATTTCAAATATTAAAAATCTGAAAAAAATGTATCTAAAAACAAAGTAACCGGATTTTTTCAATCGAAATACGCATACCCAGGTAAACTGCATTGTGTGTACTTCTTGACTTTGGATTTAAAAATATACACTATTTAATCATGGGGTAATACCGTGTACACTTTTATTATATCCTGCAACAAAACCGTTTACTTTAAATACTTAACCGGATCACAGATAAAGCTTGAACCATTTGAATGTGACTTTGCACACATTAAACGTTTTATGTACAACCAAAGTAACCGGCCTTTTTGGGTACCGGATACAAATTTATTGTAACTATATCAAGAAAACCCACTAACTTTGTCTTTAAAAGCGTTTCCAAACTATATCTGAAAGTAATCGAGTTTTACGGGTACCCTAAATGTTTCACAATCTTATCGATCTTGTATGCAAGATCAATATTGAAAACAACATAGAATTGAGAGCAAAATAAATATCAATTACAGACATTCAATTGGCTCTTGACCTCAATAGAACGAAAGACTCAGTCGCATCATTACTTGCATTCCTTACGCTTCAAATACAATCTTATTTATAACAAAATAAACTGAAAGACCATCCATCCATCGCCTTTGTTTGTTGCACTCGCTGTGACAGAGCATAAAATTAAACGATTTAGACGTCAACCAAACTCATGCATTCCGCACCGTATCACATACACATACACATACCCAACCGAAAGATGCAAAAATGTCTGAACAATGTTGTTTGCACATTCGCAGCGTCTTTCATATGCAGCAGCAGCACCACCACCAGCATCGCCATAGCGGCAGTTAAAGTAAGATGATGTCGTTCTCACCAGTCGAGCATCCTCCATCGTATCCTCCAGCCAAGTATGAATAAAATAGAAAACGAAACGCCAGCGGGTGTCTTGGCTGCCCGCCTCTATTTTCCCATCAGACAACAGAACCAGATTGTGTGAATCAGTGAATGTTGCATCCGCCATCGCCAAACCCAAGTCCCCCCCTCCCCGCCCCTCCAAGAAACTGTTCTTTATTATTTTCTTCGCATACTTACTTAGTATGGAAAATGTCGCTTCCTTATTTTGTAGCACATTTTCGTCTCGTTTAAATAAAAATGTCAACTGCTGCTCCAAAAGTGTCACTTTGCATACTCCAAGCGCTGTGGCGGGCGTCTTCTCTCTATGGGTGAATTGTGTAGATGAGTGTGCGTCTGTGTGTGTGTGTGTGTGTGTGTGTGTGTCGTTTAAATTCTATTTTCTTCATCATCTGTCAGAAACAATACATTTCCGGCCACCTTCGTACATATCCGCACGCCGAAGCCTCCAACCCACATAATGACTTACTCAGCCTGTCAGTGTCACTGTGTGTGAAGCTGGCGGAAGGAGTCTCTCAAGTGCTGATGCTGCTGCTTGCAAATCTCCCAAAATGCCAGTACTTTTGTCGTGCACTGGTGATCCCCGGCGTTGGCGTTGATGGCTTCTTCTGATTTTTCTGATTCCGATTCTTCTTCTTCGTTTCTACTTCGTTGTGCGTCTATGTTGTTTGTCTTTGGTTGGTTGGTTAACTGACTGTTTGTGTGTGTTGGCTCGGTAGAAGTTTTCAAGTCAGTCGCCGTTTTTTCTTTTTTTTTTTTTTTTTCAATTTCTTTGATTTACCGAAATGGCGTAGAGATTTGTAAAGACAAACCCAACAAAGGATTCTCGTCTGCCTCGAGCTTATGTTAAAGACAAACAGAACATAAAATTGAAAAGTGACGTTTAGAGAAGGTAAAAAAAGACAAACAAACGGGCGAGGCACACAATTGACTCATGTCGTTTTTTGTCCCATTTTGGAACGAAAAGTTAATTGGTTAATCTGCCATTGCAATAATTACGGGTTTTGTGTGGAATGCAGAATGATGTGATTTTTGCTGAATCTACTTTTAATGATTGGCAAATTTAGTTAATGTTAGTTCAAGATTCGATGCATCAATCGAATGGAGCAGCAGATTATGAATCTGTCGACGAATCAGGGAACATCCTGCATTGTCCCAGATTCAAGTTAAAAAGATTAAAAGATCAAAAATTATTAATATGAATTCACTAACTTTTTTTATCAATACAATTATTCCGACCACTCAATAGCGCCTTTATTGAATTACAAATGCTATTTCGAATTGGAAGAAACTGTTTCCCATCATGTAGAACAAATTTTTTTGAAACCGAACCACTTAGTTTCGTTTGACCATCGATTTTCAAAACATTCCTTTTCTTTACTCTAATGTGTGCTGAGCCTACATTCTTCTACCCTGATGGTAGTAGCTTTATAGAAAGAGTAGTAGTTTTGCATCGGATGAAACTCACATAAAATATTGAGCTTCTGTGACCATTATATTTGTCATACGCTCTTTTTTTGTGTTCGAGTTCTTCCTTCCCGTTACGCGCCTTTTCACATTTAATTGACGATTAATTAGATTGTATTTTGCATGAGGATTCATCCTTTTGGCAACTGCAATCAGCTACTTAACTCAAACACAAACTGGATTAGAAAAAAGTTCACCCTTCAGGCGGCACCAGTGAAATCAACGCTGCAATTGTTGCTAATCCCATTCAGCAAATAAACATGAAACATCAATTTGAGCATATTCAGCCATTTCAACGTCGTCATCATCATCATCATCCTTACAAATGGACAGATTGTGCTAGCGCGTACATCTGTTTTATTTTTATTTCTTTCACATTATTCAGACAAACTAATGCCACCTCTTTAATTTACAAATTCAATTTGTCCACGTGTACGTTCGCGTTCACATTTTCCCTCAACTCGAATTGTACAAAAATAAAGCAATAAAAAAATTTAAAGTATGTATGTTCCTACTATGTGTAGAAAAAATGCTACAATTTAGCCCTTTGGCAATAGTGTGACACTATTTCCTTCGAATTACCCCCATCCCCCTTCGTTTCCAACTAAAAAGTGAAAACACTAAAGATGTGTGTGTGTGTGCGTGTGTGTCGTGTATAAATTCAGACCGTGCCAGTGCAATGGTTGCACAAAAAAATAGTAGTATTTTGCTACTACTATTGCTGACAAAAAAAAAGTATATATAAGTAAAACATGCCGGAAACTGCAGTAAATTCTCATTTATGTCCAATTCAACTTTTCCACTTTATATCCTTCCTTGTGCTGGCGTCAGATTCTTTCTTAAACCGCTTCATAGTTGGCGCGTAGTGTGGTATTCATGGGACGAACTGGTGGCGGCGAGGGGTGGCATATTTTAAAAATGCAAAATGCGAATTCATGAGGATTTGGAGGCAGTGGCTGCTGCAACAGCATGGCATGCATGCTTGTGTGTTTGACTGTATCAACATAAACATTCGAAACGAAAATATAAACGCACATTACGTTGCAAAAAGGACATCATGAATAAAAAGAGCACGCTACTGTCGTTAAGTATGTGTGTTGTGTGCCGGAGAGTGTGCGGCACCATCATCATACACACACAATACCCAGTGTGACAGGGCGATAGTGTGTGGCTGTCGCTCCAGCTGGGCCACGAAAATTCGGAAAATTCGCAATTCACCCAGTTATAGCAGCGCTCACGAGAGCCCGAAAGCCGAGTCTGCCGCAAAGAAAGCGTGCGCGGCGTTTTTGATTGCATCAAGATGGAGACTGGCAATTTTGTGTACGCTACGCCGCAACCGCGTATAGCCAAGACCAAAAACTCTTGTTCACTCGGTCGTTTGTTGCTGTTTCAATATACTATATATATTTTTTCGTCCTTTCATCCTTTTTTGTGTCAAGTCAAAGCGAGCGTGATTTGATCTTGGGTCGTCTCGGCGTCCCTCGAGTGCACTTCGAGATGGCTTTTCGAGGTTAAATGGAATTAGCACAAGAGAAGAGGATAATTTCTGGAACCTTTTCCGTTTTTGTTGCTTGCTCTGGCAGTGTGTAGTGCAAATTAAATTGGGTACTTAAATTTAATAATAACATATTCACAAAGTGCAGCAGAAGTGTGACTTTTTTCGTGTGTAAAATAATTGGATTTCACACAGCAAATTGCATGAGCAAGAACTATTTTGTTGTCAGTGTTATGTGAGTGAAGGGAAACGGAAAATTGAATCACAAGCTCACAGGTCCTTTTTTGCACCGGTAGTGGCGCATTGACAATTCGACTTTCTAGAAAGGCGCCAGTGAACATATGATTCTTAATAACATAAAACAGCTAACGGAATAATGTTATGGCTCTAACAAAAGGGCTTCCATTTGCTACCTTTTACAAAATAACGAGTTCCATATGAAATGTTGTAAAAGCATAGGAAATGTTATAAAAGTTTCGCAAATTATTGTATTTCATATGGAATTTTTAAAATTCTTACCTCACTTGGCACTTTTCGAGTCATTCGTTTGACATCACAGATTCGCACACATAAAAGGTGCTTATAAAATTCGCATGATATTGGTTGCCCAACTCCCCAAGCGATAACTCAGTGGGGTTTTGTATGCGCGCACTTGCGGTCGTGTAGCAGCATGCCGCTAAAAAAGAACAAAAAAAAAAAAGCAAAAAAAACGAAGAGAGTGTGTCGAAAATGGCACGATGCAGTCAAATTTTGCAGTGAGTCCTCTGCTGCAGGGCTCTTCTAGATGGCGTTGATTGTGACAATGCCAGTGCAGTGCAGAGCAATGTGCACGTGTCGCTGCAAAGAAGTGTGAAGAACGTGACAGAATGCGTTGCACTTTGGGTGTTCAGTGCGATCCACGCTTTTATTACTTGGATTTTGCATTGTATCAGTGGCTGTTGCGTGTGTGTGTGTGTATGTTCAATCCTTACATTATTACGTGCTTAATATTTCGCTGGAATTTCGTATCAAAATATGCATGAGTTAGTGTTCATATTTTTTCGCATTGCCCAGGATGAGGTTCGAAAATTCAATCAGTTGCAACAGAATACATTTCGCGTAATGCATAACGTCGCTCGTTTATATTATTCTGGTCATAAGGTTTTCTCATGTATGAAATGGCAGTTTAGCAGAGAAAGAAAAATGCGTTGTGTCTCCATGTCATGTTTTACGCTTCACTGGTACGCTTTTATATTATTAGAGTGAAGTTTTACTTTTATATTTTGAAATTGTATCAAGTATTTCTCGCTATATAGTTCGGCAGATATAATTTTTCTAGCTATGCCAAAAATTTGCGTTTTCAATTTTCCATAGAAAATTTTGAATCTCAAATCCTAGCTAACTCTCAGCCTTTAAATTAACAGGTAATAGTATTAAAATGTATACTCCAATCGGATATACTTACTCAGTTCAATTATAAAGCATCTCTGATCGTTGACAGTCATATTTATGAATTAAATGTTGCTCATACGCCACGATAACCGATTTATAATTTATACTAATTTGTATAATTCGTTGTGCTGACATATTTGGGATATTATTAGTTGAAGTTGTAGACATGCTGGCGAATATTTGGGCCCATGGTTAGGTTAGGGTAACAACAAAACAGTTCTGGTTAGAGTACAAAAAAATTACATCTTATCGTTCAAATAGATTGTTAACTAAACACTGCCGAACAACTGGTGTAGAACATGGTGAAGGGGAAACTTTAAAACATCTGATCTGTATGTGGGCAGCTCTTGCCGCTAACAGACTCCAGGTTATCCGCAAACATCAACCGTTTCTCAATGGTTTCTTATATTTCGGGAGCCGCCGATTAATGAAATCTTCCAGGTTTTACTTTATTGGGTTCATTGTATTACTGATGGAACTAAACTAAAACAATTCGCCAGGAAAATCAGATTAGAACGTAAAAGCAACCGATTATACCCATTCACACTGCTATACGCACATTTAAGCAGCTTACATGTCTCTCTCTATCTTTGGTTCTCTGCTGCTTCACTGGACATCACTGGAATAGAATGCAATCACAAAGAAATGATCTCATTACCGTTTGGCTTAGTGTGAGCACTCGAGTCTTTGCATGGACTTTAAGGTTTAAACCCCTAGCTTATTTCATCCGCCCTCCAACTGCAATAAAACACAAAAGCATTTTCATAATTTCTTCATAATATTTTATTCATAGTTTACCGATTTTGTATTCAATTACATTTTAGGTTTTTTTTTCTTTCGTATTATTTGTTTAACATAAGTAATTGGCGTATGGCATTTCGCTTTATATTAGACACGTTCAGAAGTCATCAAATTTTTTGTTTCTGTTTCGGCAATTGTGTTTTTTCAGGATATTGTAAATTACGTCTATCAACAGTTATGTTCAATATATGTTTTTTGTGGCAAAGGAATATGTAAAATAAAAAATTTCAATTTGATTTAACTACTTATACATTGGAGCAGTTTGACATGAACAGGTCGAGAATAACTTCGTACGTACATACTCAATTAAATTCATTAATTCGTTTGTGTTGTGTTGGCAAATAGCTTTTCTTTTATTTTCTTTTATTTATTTTATTTCTTAATTTTAACACTTCTAAGTTATCATCGTCTTAAATGAATTTTGATATGTACAATGTGAATCGATAGGGCAACAGTTTTAAGTTGTTTATAATTAATATTAATATTAGTTCATTAATTACTTCAGCTTACTTGTGTTTTTTTTTTTTTTACAAACAATAGACTAAATTGTAATTCTCTTTTCATACAGGATAGTAGTGAAATTAGTATATAGTTGTTGTTGTTTTTTTTTTATATTTACATTGCAAAAATTTATCACAATAGGCACTGTTCAAAATTACCTAAATTTGTTTATAATGAATGAAAAGTGAAAAATTATAACTAACGGTAAGCTGCTTGGTTGGTATGTATGTATAGTAAGTAGTAGTAGTAACTATGGTTTTACTAAATGTGTTAGTAAGTAAGTGGTTTGTCTTTTCGTCTATGATAAACTACATTAATCGGTATATATTTATATATATATATATTGTATGTATATAAACTGGTAGAGTCTTAGTATTTTTAATTTAGATTTTTTTCCTTTTCTTCACTGTATTCACAACTTTATCTTTCAATATGTATTTCGGTTTTGATGTTGAGAGGGTATAAAACGTATTAAATGCAATAAGTGTATTCAAGTCATAGCCTTGCCAGTGGAGGTCTTTGTAATTACATACATTCGGTTGCGGAAACTTCAATTAATGTGTGTGTGTGTGTGTGTTTGTTTTCTTCTTTCTATTTTGGTAATTGTATTAATTGACTATATTGCACGAAGTACCTTTTTTTACAATAGAGAAATTCTAGTCTTCCTTATTAAGTAAGTACATACAAAATATTTTACAGCATTTTTCATTTTTTTAATGATATTTTTTTGTTGTATTAAATTGTAAATTTTTATAATTATATTTGGCAGATTTTAGCTTATTTATTTTAATTTAAATTAATTTAGAGTACATTTATTCATTTCCTTCGTAAAGCAAAATTGAAAGCAGAACATTTTTTGATTTAAAGGTAAAATTAAAACTGAAAATTACCCACCCTGCGTAAGAATGACATTTTCATGCTGTAAAAGAAACTTAACTATGACAGTAGTCAGAATGGTGTTGCCAATGCAATAACATAATAAACTATGGCTCCTGCACTTACCAGCCATCCCAAATTACCCTACAATCTGCTATTTTTTAAATTCCTTAAAACCTGTGTGTGAAAAAGCAACTGATTGTATTCCATTTGTCAATGGGAAAGTCAAACATTATACAAACGAGAGCATGAAGTACAAACCACCCCCACAAATGTCGCTCACTGTGTTTTTTTAAATAATATTATTTACATGGGGACTCTTAAAAATCTGTAAAAATCACTCAAAGTGGCAACGGCAATAAAGTTTGACAGTCTCTCCAATCAATTGCCATCATCTTTTTTTTTTAATAAAAATTCAATAAATTTTAAATAAAAATGGCAGCCATTGAACCTTTTACACAATACGTACAGACATGCACGCAGATATGTACACATAACCACATAACTCTGTACACTTGCATGCGCTGACAATAAAAGTGAAAAGTCGAATAAAGTCTGTCTGCCTGGGAGTTAGCGGCGCGCACATACACACTTATCTGAATGTGTGTACATTTGTATGTATGCATGAGTATGCCTGTTAAAGTGCGCTCAATTCCTTTAAGTGTTTGCTATGTTTATCCTTTTTTATGTTAAAAAATTTTTATTTGATATTTTGTACGTATGTATGTATGAATGTGTGGGTTTTTTTACATTTTGAAATTCCATCAAGCGGAAATCGAAGTCAGCAAACACAAAGATAAATCCCCAAGCATACACATTCAAACGCACGCATGTATGTATACAAAATATACATACGCCGACATACGCGAATTTATGGCAGATGCTGGAGTGTGCCCGTGTGTGAGTGTGTTGATGTAAACAACATTTAAATGAGAGTTGCCTCCCCCACAACTGCCAATCTGCATGCATGGGTAAGTTGTGTGTGCCGGTGTCTGTCTGTCTGTCTGTCTGTTTGTCTGGCTGCCTGATCCTGTCGCCGTGTTTGCATGTGAATATGCTCCCTATCGTGGGAGCGTCAAGTACTTAACGATACAAATGTTGTGTTGTGCTTTTATATACAAACGGCAGTACGTACTGCTTCCCTATGATGGCGCATATCGCTAAGCGGCTTCGAATTAAATTTATTGTAAACAGCTGAAGAAAGGCTGGCATTGCAAATGAACTGTTTGAAGTGGTGGTACCCATTTAATATTTATTAATATTATTTACATTTTGGCATTTATTGGAAAATTTCACAGGTTTTGCTTGAACTGATTAGGGTGAAGTTTTTGCAATGAGAGAAATCAAGGGGGGGAGGGGGCGGATTTCTAGTGTTGCTCAAATTTGTAGTCTAGAATCAAATGACCGGTTAGAAGTCAGAACGCCACAGTGTCCCGTTTATATGTGGTTTTGGAACCCCGGACCATGTCCAAAACCCAAAGTCTCAAGTCTATATATCTAAAACTGAAACAGCCATCGTGCGATGGCACAGATGGACATGGCTTAATCGGTTAAGTCGGTTGATAACGTCTCCTTATGAACGTTACAAACGTCGCCTCAAAGTTAATGTACCCTGCCACAGTAGTGTGTGGGGTTAAATACATGTTGGTCCAAATCACCACCCCTTCCAATTTGAAAACCTTCCCATTCCCTTTTATATTCAGTGGATTGCTTCTAAACTATGCACATTAGGGGCTATGTATTGCAGATGGTCATGGTAACGGTTTTTGTTTTCATATGACCGATCTCTATCACAGGAGACTCGATATTAATAGCCGAAGCATTCGGGCAAAAACAGTGTAGCGAGTTAAAGTTATTTAATTTGTGACCGTGACCGCCTGCATAGCATCGAAACGCCCAGAGAAAAAGGACTTAGGGCTCACTAAAAAGGTAATAAAAGTACAATTTCTTACGGTGTATAGCTTTTTATTCGCTTTGTTTTAATTACATTTTGTTTGTTTTATAGTGAAAACTTCTGTATTTGAAATCCTAAAGTTTGGGTGAAATACAAATTCTTTCCTTAAACATTTGCCATTCTAAAGAAAGTGAGTGGTAGTTTTGAAGAGGAATTAGACGCGATTTTTAAACGAAATTTCTCATTCGCAATGCGTTACTTCAGGTTGATTAAGAAGTAAATGAAATCGAAAGTTTCTCAACATAAACATTGTCATTCTCATTCATTTTCGGATTACTTAAATTTCCTTGAACTGTTTAATTTTCCAGCAATTTCTCCCAATCATCAAAACCTTTCCAAATTGAAGTTCACTTGATTGCGAGCCCGAGATGTTATTGAATTGAATTTACATGCAAAAGACGCCGATGTAAATCGGCAAATGGAAGAAGTAGAGAAGCAACTTTATCTATGCGCACGATACAAAACTTCAAAGTCAATGGCACGCAATTCCTATTAAGAATAAAACTTGTAAGACAACAACAACAACAACAATTGAAGCAGCCACATCCTTTCGATACCCATACATAAAATCGTATTTCATGTAATAACAAGAAAACAAAAAAAATGAAATGAAAAGAAAAAGGGATTTTCCATAGAACGATTTTGTACCTACTCACTCTCCTACAACACGTTCCTTGCCAATGCATTTCGGTCGCCCACAAAACCCTTTTGCGACATTGACGAAACGAAATTGTCTCAGAAATTCTGAAGTTTCGTGCGCAAAATTTATTTGTAATTAGAATTCATGAAGACTTAGCATAAAATTCAACTCGAAAGAAAGCTTCACATTCAAATCCACTCAGCATTCTGCCTTCCAGACCGACCTCCTACTACTACGCCACTCTACACAAATGGCTGTTATTGTTCACCCTTTGTTACCCGGTTCCACTTGACTAACTAATCCTTTTGGAAAACTGTTATTTTATAGGAAATTGTGAATGTGAAATTCAGTTTGAAGACGAGACCAGCCACAGAAATGTACGTACGAACGTACGTAAGTTTGTTCGTTCGTTTGTACTGCCTTGTCACCATGTCACACCGTCTCGCCCCCTAAAAGTATGCTAGTATGTTTGACAATGAAACGCATGTTGAGTTGCTGTACGACAATATCGCAACATTTTAACTACTACTTACAACATAACTCAGAAGGGATTTGAAATAAAAAAAATAAAAATTTACATGTGCACATATTTTGCAGACATAAGCAACAACTTCCGCAATGCCATCACCAACACTAACGCCAGCAGTTGAAAGTTTGTGCCAAGTACACTTTTTAGGTACGAACAAAATTAAATTTCCCCCGCAATAGTGAAGTATATTAAATGATATGGTAAATTTCGAGAATATCATCATTTTAGATTCATAAGTCAAAGGATATGTCAGCACACATCCATTCCGTTGTGGGGGGCTGTGTGTATAGGCGGTGTATCTGTATGTGTGTCAGAATTTATCTACTATATGTGAAAAAGAATTTTCGTTAAAAGATTTTAGTCAGATTAATTTTGAAGAGATTTACTTAAACTGATATGACATTCTACACCCGAACACATCATGCGCTCATGCCACACGAAGCCGCCTTTTGCCCTTGTCCCATTCATTCACCCCGATGTTAGTTAGAAGCCATTCACACAGCACTGTGTGCGGGTGTAGTTAGTTTAGTGAATGACAACAACTATCGGGCGCTTTGCTTTTATGCCATCATCGAGTTTTGACCTCGATTAATAAGATATGTTTTGTCTTTCGGCATTCTAATTATGCATGGATATTTATGCAGGATTTGTCGATTTTAAATCGAGGGGAAAGTATGCGGGAGGGGGGGGGGTGTTTGTTGTTGTATTTTTAGTGGTAAATCATTTCGTTAATTTTGCTATAAATTACAAAAGTCATTACGCTTCAGATGATGACGGGCCGACGGCTACTTCATATTTCGAAAACTTCCTTTGAATTGCCATAAAATATTTCATTTGACTGACACTGAAAAACACTCAACTGTCTGAGCTGGCACATTGGCATATGAATATTTCATTATTTCGACAAGGAGACCTTTGAAGACTTTGAAGAAGTCATTCCTCAATTTACATAAGTAAAGACAATTAAGGGGCCATGTTGTAAGCATGGTTCTCATCTGATGGTGATCATGTGCCATACCATCTAAATGGAAGCAAAAAGAAGTGGAATGCCAAAATTTTAAATCAATGGCTCAGTTATCGTGCAAACTGAGAGACTGTCGTACATGAATAGATCGACTAAGGAGATAACTCCTCATTGTCGCCTGCCTTTTGGCATTACAAACAGTGTGACAAAAGCAATAAACCCTTTAACGCTTCGCGTGCAGAGCATGAAAGCATTTTATTTCGTTCTACATAAATTCCGTAAAAAGGGAAGCATTTCTCCCCAATGAAGAATGAAGAATGAAGAATGAAATCAACATCATTATCACCGTATGTCTGAAAAATGAATCGAAATGATGATGAAAAATATGCACATAAAAATCCCTTTCAGTTTCGTTTTTTTTGTGTGATTCTTAATCGCCTGCGCCTTTGCCGTCAAATGAAATTACTGTCAGCGATGCGCATTCATCTTTGTGGGCAACTGTGTGAGGCGCTGCAAACAAAGGCGTATACCAACAATATACAGCGTCGTGCGTTTTTTGACATCTCATTGACAGAGACAAGTGGGCGATGGGCCGGCCGATGGAACAAAAACATTTCAGCAGTCCATTTAGAGTGGGCCTCGTGTCAATTGTGCAACAAGCAACGGAGGACGAAAGCTGATTGCATGGACACGCACGACTCCACTCAACTCAACTCTCGGCCACACGACTCCACTCATTCGATACTGGAAGTGGTTTTCGGATGAGAAGTACACCGCACCGCACCACACCACACCATTTCAAGCGGAACAATTAAGTTACAACGTGCGGATGACAAACGCTGACGAGAACAGTTGAATGGTGGCATGGAATGGTTAGTATGAAAGCATAAATTCCACAATTGGTGGACGCTGCTGGACCACTTTGATTGCGAGTTGACGAAAGTGCGGTAAATTGACTCAGATGGAAAAATGACTGAAGGCGAATTTTATGCGGATTTTCGCTGTTTGCAATTAAGGCGTTTAGAGTGATGCTGGCCGGCAGGGTTTTTTTCGCCCCTCTTTGTGAAGAGAAATGGTTTCATAAATAAATGTCTTCTTGTTGTGTGGAGTTACTGAGAGTTTGTTAATTTTTCCAAATTTTCTTTAGAAAAAATCTCTCTGCGATAAATCGTTAAACATTTCCTCTCACGAACCATTTAAACTGAAAAATTCACAATTTTGTCTTGAGCATTCAAAATAAAGCAAAAATTGCTTTCCCAAAAAACAATTAAGGTTTAGTATCATATATTTGGAGGCGTCATTCGCACACTCCCATCGAACTAACGAGTGTGCATCAATTCGGCTTTTACTGCACTTGATACTACTGTGATTGCTGGATTTTTTTCAACCATTCCTCTAAACTACGAATGTTTTTTCTTTTAGTTTTTATCCAACAATTTGAGTGCTTATTCCACTTTTTAGTTTTAATCTTTAAATTGATTTTCAATTACAAAACATTGCGCGTTGCTTGAGATTTTTTTTTTCGTTGCTTTTGTCTGTGCACTGCTGGTATTGATGATGATATCCGATATTTGCTGCTTTTTTTTTATTACTTCTTCTACGATGGTTTCGATGGTGGTAAGGCGTCCTTTCACTTGCCTTTGTTGCTTTTTGTTGTGGTCGATTTTTCCTGCTCAATCCTATCGACATTTTCTTTGAATTGTTAAATATAAAATGCAGTGCTGCATTTAAGCTTTTTTTATTGCAATAGTGCAAAACATATCTTTGGTTTTTGCAAGAAATATAAAATGGAAGAAAAAGATCAAGGCTGTAACTGGCAAACGCTGCATCACAACCACTAAATGCCACTACTGCATACCTTCGTTTACAAGCAAATTCACACTCAATTCATGCATTTGTGTGAATTCCACAGTGAACTGTTCATTTGTGGTTACTTTCGAACACAGATACTGCATATCATCGATCATCAAAGGCAAATTAGCCAAGCAATTTTGATAACATTTTATCCGAAAAAAAAAACTACGAAATTGAACTGAATTGCAAATAGTTTACAACCGATCAAGCGTGCAATCGACCATGAGATAAAAAAAATATTATTCCCCTCGAATTTGGGTACACTCGTACAATTAGGGGACAATCCTTTTAAGGAATTTTTCCATGTGCTCCATGTGCAGTTACATTTATGCTTCATATGGGTTGACCACACAACGTGCAGTTAGAGCGGTTGAGCGACACACAAATATTTCGGATAATCGACACAAAGAAAAACCAACAACAATTTGTGTGCGGATTTCGACGAACGAAACGAAAACATTTCCCTTCAATCCAACCCCCCCCCCCATCGATTCGCACAATTGCAATTGCAGCCCTACGATACCATATAAAATGATACTTCAAAGATGGTCGACGAAAAAAAAAAATTTGGGTCAAAGTGAAAAATCATCGACAATTGAATTCAATGTTTCCGACCATCCATACGTTCGCCCGTGCTACCACCACGACGCCAGTTCTATTTATGTGTAAGTTCATCCTTCTGGCCATGCCTGTCTGTATGTATGTCCGTCTGTTCGCCTGTCGCTCTTTCATTGATTCATTTTTACATTCCACTGCAATTGAAATTGCAAATGAAAATGGTTTATTTTGTGGATTTTCCCTCTTTAAATGCTTTTCAAATAGGTTAACAAGAAGAAGAAAAAAAAAGAAGAAAGTCCCCAAAAGAGGAGAAGAAGCAGCGAGTAGTTGCGACAAAAACCGGAAGATACGGTTATTCCTTCACACATTCTCTCCCCACCTAATACCGGAAAGCAAAGAATTTCGAATTATCTCGTTGATTATGACACTTTTTCGTGAAATGACGCTAAGAGAGAGACAGAGAAAATCTATTAAGGGAAAAAAAAACATAGTTCAAGGGAATGATGATACTCCATGAGCTCGATTTTAATGGTTTGTCCAAAATTTAGGAATGCACTGTCACTACTTTTGGTTTGACTAGGGGCAGGTGTACGGTGTGTGTGAGAGTAGGGGGCTGTGAAGTTCTAATTGAAGCTGATGCTGATGCTGATGCTTGCGTTGGCATTGGCATAATTTAATCAATAAACCAATTGCAATGTCCTGTGCTCGTGATAGTTTTATGCTTGAAGTTGGTTTCGAGTTGTCACTCAGTGGTGTTGGAGGTTGTGATGCCTGAGTTTGTGTCTGTGTCTGTGTTTCTCGGAATTGGGAAAATGATGTTCGAAATGGTTCATCATCATCATCAAAGTTCAAAAGACTACCACTGACAATGAAAAATGGACATGATGAATAAACAATGGATTTGTGAAATGTCTTTTTGGAAATTGTTACTACTCTTCACAAGTACTGGTCGGTAGGTAGAAATGCAAATCAGCATGAGTGCGATTGTCAAAGTGAATATGGTAAATGTAGATATGTGCTGCCACTTTCGGTAATAAAATTCAAATGAAAACTGCTTGACGTATGAGAAAATTTTCAAAAGTGAGTATTTACTCAAAAGTGACTCATACAGAGAATTGCCTGAACATGACAGAAAATAAAAGAATTTCAAAAGGTTTTTCCCAATTAGGTCGAACTTTGCTGAGAAAGAATCGGAAAAATTAGGCTTCTTCGTAGGATTCGGTCTTTTTGAAATCACTGAAATCGTTTCCTCAATGACTTGGACTGTGAAACTGTTTTGTTTTAAGATTACAATATAAAGTTAAGGCATTGACAAGTCAATCATTTCCAAATTATATGAAAGGAGTTTAAGTATAAAGGATTGCTTGGATTTGCTGATCTTCTTTATGTTAACATACATAATTACATTAATAAGAGAAAATTAGGCCAGATAAAAGCTAAAATATTCTAAATATTAGAGTTCCGGTTAGTATAACAGTAAGGGAAGGTGGTGTAATTTTCTTATGGGTTTAGTTTCCTCATGTAAATGATAGCGTGTGAAAATGGATTGGTGTTAAAAGTAATTCTAAAAATGGTTTGTAAAATTAAGTCTTTTTATTCAGTTTTCTTTTTTGGTACTCATTAGTAATGAGTCCTTACATAAATCAGATATGTTTGTTTATATATTTTGTGTTACTGCATTAACTTTTTCTTCTGTACAAAGTACAATCTAAAAATATAAGTATATAAATTGCTCAATATAGATGATCTATATATTTAAAACTGCATAGCTAACACAAAACAAAAGTGCAATTAAGCTACACTCTTCAAAAAATATTATTAACAGAACTTTATATACATAGGTGAATATGAGATCCTGTCTGAGGTACACCACCTTCCCCTACATAGAAAAATGATTTTATTGATATGTGATTTTATTAAAATTTTTGTATTTTTAAAGTTTTTAAAGGCTAAGTATATGAAACTTCTCCTTTCAATAAAATGTACTTCAAAGAACAACTTGAACGTTTATTTAGGGAATTGACTCATTAGCTTTAACGATGTTTACTTCTGGGCTAACGATTTTCAAATGAAAGAAGTTAATTTTTGAAAATTTACCAACATATTGATTCATTAATTTCTTTCAGTAATTAAACAAAAATCTGCTTTCATTTGGCTTTACGAACCAGATTATTTTTACTTAATTATCCTCTATGCGATCACAAGGAAGAACACCATATTCCAGTATATTCGTATTCATATACAAATATTTAAATAATTACTTCAATATTTTTTCAGAAATATTCCAAAAAAAAATCCAAATCTTTGGACTTTTAACTGTAATTGTCTATAATTAATTTAATATTTAAATTTTTTATATTAATATAGATGCTGGTGGAAAATATTTACACATTTGTTCGTTTAGTATTGTAAAAAAGAATTGATTATTTCTTACAAAAACTATTAGTATACCTACATATCCAGCTCATGCATTGGCTCAGTTCCGCTCCGCTCAGCTCCCCCAACTTCATCTCAGCCGGTGTGCTATTTTGGGCGGCCTACACTGCCACAGCAGAAGATCCTGAATTTTCAATAGCGCAAATCGTATGAATTTAATTTCGATTATGGCGGCCGCAATCAACAGTATCATATTAACGCTGAGGGCTGAGGCGGAGGAACCTAAATTACCCTTTGTCAGTTGGTCCTGACAACGGCCGATCGAATCCAAGTCCAGTTCGATCATCGAACGGCCATTCACCTCCAACGGCGAAATGCAGTAATTCTTCTGAAGGAATTCGCTCAGATTGTGAGCACCCTCGGCCAGTGGACCGTCGAGCAGAGTGTGTATGTGACAACCGCACGGGAAGTGATTATTAATCAATTGCAAATGATCCACACCGTCGACAATGATGGCATTGGGATCGGGCGTTTCCAGTATATGATTGCCGTGGAATTTCAAGTGCTTAATGGCGGCCGTGTAGGTGAAGTTGAGCTCTTCGATGGAATCGATTTTGTTGTTGAGTATTTGCAGCGTCTCCACCTGAGAGAGGCCGGTGAAGGCATCCGAACAGATGACACCCAAATCGGACTCTTGCAGGGTGAGCAGCAGCACATTCGACAGACCGCGAAATGTGAACGGCGCCAGTTCTTTCAGGTCCATGTAGGCCAGTTTCAGCAGACCCACATTGTCCATGGCAAAGAAGGCGTCCGACTCGATAGTGCGTATCCCTGAGGGCAGTATCAGATGGCCGACATTGGTGAGACTGGAGAAGGCCGAACTGTCGATGCGTATCAGCGGATTGTTCGACAGCAATATCAGTTTGACGTTCGAGGTGCCCGCAAATGCATTTCCCTCGATGCGTACAATCTGATTGTTGCTCAGCAGTATCGTCGACAGATTCTGCAGACCGGCGAAGGCGAACTGGGCCACCGTCTGAAGCGGTGTATGCTGTATGGAGAGATCCTTGAGGCGTGGCAGTCCCCGAAAGGCAAACTGTTTGATTTTCGTGATATTATTGCCGTCCAGCGAGAGCTTCTTGAGGGCGCGCAGACCGGCAAACGAATCCGGTTTTATGACCGGAAAATTGTTTTTCGTTAATGCGAGATTCTCCACGGTCGAGGGTAATTGTCGTAGCGGAATCTGCTCAAGTCCGCCGGTGTTACAGAGCACCTGAACGCGGAGTGGAGCAGAGGACGAGAAAAGAAAAGAAAACAGAATATCAGAATAGAAAGTAGATAAGATGAGTAAATGGCTGGAGTGTACATTTAAAATTTTATTTTCTTGCTGCTGTTTTTGTTTTTTTTTGTTGTGTTCGCTGGTAAATTGAATTCGCTCTGTTATTGCTGCAAATTAAATTAAATTGAGTTTTTTTTTCTCTTTTGGCATTTTGATTTGCGCTACGCCACGCTGTATTCTTCTGGCCACTTTCTAGTTTAATGTGTGCCTTGGGGGCGGTCGAGGCCAGATTGTGTGCTGTATGTGTTGCGCAACACAACGTGGACATGGTGTAATGTGCTGAGTTGGCAAATCATCAGCACCATTGAACGCGTTCGCTTGCCATTTTTTGACTGATTTGATTTGGAATTTTATGGCATTTTGGCGACATGTAAATGCGTTTAGTTGTAAATTGAAAATCGCGGGCCATGGATTTGCCCCATCAAAATGAAATTTATATTGAATTAATATTCATTTATGTAGATTTAAAGCCAAACAAAAGTTGTTTGTGCTGGCGTAATCTATTCACAGATAGATGCTAGTAGGCAGGAATATTCTATTAAATATTCATTTGGGCTTACAAAACGTTTATTTCTGGTTTAGAAAAAAAATGAATCTTGCATTTAGTGACCTACAGTAAAACTTGATGCGAAACATTTTCGTTTGAATACATTAACCCTCTAAGTTCCTGTTCTATGGGAGTTTGTGCACGAAAAAACCAATAAGGTAACAAGAGATTCAAACAACAAGTGGGCGTGTACTATAAATCCTTTGTGCAGTCTGTCTGCTCGTTCGTTAGTTTTTATCAAGATGGATGCCCTACTTAAGTATGACATCCATTAGTAACTTTGATTGAATAATTTGGAGTTGCAAAGTGAATTGGTTGCCCACCGGAGTGCAGTTTGACACTGTTTAAGCTGAGATGAACACAAGTCAAGCTCATAACTTAACATTTGCTAATTGTAAAGATTCTTCAAGAAAGTAAACTCAATCTCTCCCAACCGCTTAATTTAATTGTCTCCTTTCGTTTGCCAACGAAATTGTAAATTGTTCATAATGAAATATCAAGATGTGCACTGAATCCGGAATCACAATTTCATTGCCCACATAATCTGGAATAATGAAATCATTTAAATTCCCAATTCAAGCAACGATTCCGCATGCACTGCAGATAGAGGGAAGCTGCTTAAGTGGGCTCCCATGGGGCACAATTTCCACAATTTCCACACCAGTAGAAGGCAACCGTTTCTTTTTTGTTGTTGCTCAACCCAACTGAGTACGAGCAACAACCACAACAACAACAGCAACAATGAAAGGGAAAACCCGAAAAGGGGCAAGAAACAAAAGAAAATCATAATTTTCTTGCATTTTCCTTTTTGTTTGTGCTTGTGCTTGTGTAGTTGATGTTGATGCTGGGTGGGTACTTTTGTTTTGGATTTTCCCTCTTATTACCGTTCGTTGGTTTGTATTGTGTTTGATTGTTGTTATTCTTGTCCTTTGCGTCTTTTGGCTGCCATTATTTTTTTTTCTTTTTTTTTTTTATTTTTTAAGTGTTTTTGAGCGTAACGAATAAAAAAATAAAAGGAAAACAACAAAATGTATAAATAAAGAAAAAATTGAAATAAAAACGAATCGCGGCAAGTGGCCGTATTCGTCGCATTCGCAAGCTTACTTGAGTCTGGGATAAGCAGATGCATTCGGCTGGACATGATTTTGATGTTTCAGATAGTTGCGAATTCCATAAGCAGCCAACAGTAATCGCAATTATGAGGAGCCAAGAATTGCACATTTCACGTTGCTGGCTGGGGATGAGGCGGCGCAATGGTAGGAAAAAAACTGCAACGATAAACAATAAAATACAATATTAATTCAGCAAAAATGAAATATGACTGACTACGGGCACAAGAAGGACCTAAAATAATGAAAAATGTGAATTGCACTCGAAAGAAATTTAATTAATCGTAATTTGTTATATTTAGCGGAGCTGGATAAATCGTTAGTTTCAGTGGAAATTAGGCGGGTAAGGATTTGAATTCGTTAACTTGTTGGTAATTGCAGTAAAGTACTATAAACATCGTTATTAGAATAGTCATGATCTTTTAGCAATCCAGCAAGTAAGGTAAATTGCACTTAGACATTTGTAAGGCCCATTGTGCACTATTCCTTCCACCTCCAAGTGCCATCGACAAATAGTTTAATTAATTTCCAAGCGATAAATCTCACCTCTATGAGGCTTGCAAATACCGAGAATCCCATAAATTGCTTCCACAGTTTTGCGAAAGCTGAGCAGTTCCATAGATAGTGCTCAAAGGTTTCCGCTTCTTCCTCACATGCATCATTTTCGATAAATATATTGAATCGTGGGTCTATCTGCAATATTTTCTTCTTGTTTTCTTAAATAAAATGATTGAATCTCATCAATCTGTGTGGGCAGCAATTTCATGCTCTTCTATAGGGAACATTTGCAATTATTTTTGCATCCCGAACAAAAATGTCACAATATGGCCATGAGAATGGCATCACTCAATTTTTTAAAAATATATCTATTACGACAGTTCGTGGTATTGCCGAGAATATGCACCTGGCGTAAATTAAATACGTAATGAAATATTGTATTTACAGGTAAGAACATTTTTTTTTAAATTTTATGGACAATAATTGCGATTTTGAAATTGTAGAAAATTATGCATTATCCTTTATTCCACGAAGGGTTAAATTAAACATATTTTTGGAAAAACAATGTTGCCGAGCAGGTAGATTTCCTGGAAATGCTTACATATATGCCAAATAATGGTTGCAATTGTGCTGTGACATTAACAGAATTTGCTCTATCGTATGTACGCATCATTAACACTTTTCAAAGAGATTTATGTGAAATTCTAATTTACGTTATTAGATAAAATATTTCGTTGTCACCTGCAATAAATTTCATCTCACTTGACTATAAGCCCGAAAGGTTAATAATTCAATTGAAAATCCCCAAAGAAGTTCTTTTGTTGTGAAAAATGTCACAAACATTTACATAACTACCGAATAATGGGGGAATAGAATATTAAATTTAAATTATTAACAACAATTGCAAGAGCAATGACAACTACAACTACAACTACAACAACAATAATAATAATAATCATGACCATAGCAGGACCATCATAGTCCAAATGATAAACAGATGCATAGAAGATGCAACAAGCGGCGGAGGCTTGTGGGACAGAGGGTAAAATGCTTCACAGGAGAGTATTGCTGCACCTGATGTGAGTCTTAATTGAATGACGGCCGCACAAGCAGCAACACAAGCAATTACAGAAGCGGCTCATCGCAGCCGCACAAAAACACAAATAAGCACAAATGAATAATTCCATTATAATTGAAATCCAACGACACGCCCACACACATGTGCAGTGAAAAGCACACACACACTCCACAGAAACACACTGACATCCACTGCCGAGAACGGACAATTGTACGGTTTAAAGGCGGCACAGAGTCGGTTGCAAAATTAACTGCAACAAATGCTAGAAATTGGCCTGCTGCATGCATTAAGTGCAGCCACACAGCAACAACAGTAACAACACAATTGGACAAACACGAACAACAGCAACAACTGAGAAAACGACTGCACACAGAAAACAAACGGAATTCGGAATGATCAGCATTTGTATGTAGCACAGGAGCAGCAGGAGTGCAGCAGCAGCACAAGAGCTTTGATAGAAAGGACAACACCGGAATTAGAGAAGGAATCTATTTATTATTCCAGCAATTTAATATTTATACTCTAATAATACCGACATCAGTAGCAATAGCAGTAGCAGCAGAAGCGCCAAGAACAATATGTACGGAATGCAGGACACTCTATACGGAATTCCATAGTATGGGAATGGCAATGGCAATGGTAACGGCATTAGTTGTAGGTAACATGAGACGACAACGAATAGACAAACAAACAAGCAAGCAAGCGAGCGAGCAAACAAAAAACATGAAACATGCTAACAAGCGAGCCAGCCAACGAACGAATGGCGGACTTATGTACGTTTAAATGGCGTAGTCCTAGGTAGCGCAGGTATCCAGGCATTAATATTGGCCACTCTCTGTACATAAAGTTCTGTTGCTGCATTAAAGCTTCTTTTGATTTTGATTTTGCTTTTATTTTTGTGTGTTTTTTTTTGTTTTGGAGTAAATCCTTTAAGTCTACCTTAAGACCAATTAAAAGGATCACAACTGTGTACTATGTGCTGTACTTTATAGTCGGAATACTCATTGGGCTTTATGCGCTTGAATTTTAAAATTAGAAAATGTACTCATGTATTTTGCTGCTGGTTTCATTTCCATTAAATGGATTCACATTTTCCCGCAAATATTGTCGTGCGAAAGGTAGAACTCTGCAGGTGGAATGCATTCAGTTGATGGTGTGGAGCGTAGCATGTGTTGCATGCTTGAACAAAAGAATTCAAATTCAATACAATTTTTGGATGTGCCTTCTTCCTAATTCATTTTTAATGTGTCATTTTTGAGAATGGTGACAAAGTCCATAACTATCATACAAAGACTTTAATTTTTTAAAGAACAAAATTAACAAAGCAAATCCAAAATACACGAAGTTACAGGCTTAGTCATAATATCCTGAAATTTACCCCAAAAACGTGTTTATTTCATTGTCCTTGCTGATAGTTTCTGTTCCTTTCGTTAGTTCAACCCTCTGTACCCTTGGACAACAATCGAGTCATGCAAAACAAATAAGTTTTTTAGCGTAATTTTATAATTCAGGGTATGACTAAAGGACTTTTTTGGGGGATCGAGAAAACCCACTTACAGAGATAAAAAAAAATACATTTTTCCCATACATTTTATATTTATGCGAAGCTTCGACACAAAATTTTCAACGTCCCGGTGGATTTGAAATTTGTTTGTGTCTTTTTTTCACAAAATGGAATTATTTTTGGTCGTTTGTGGATTTGTAGCGGAACAACATTTATTTTGAACCTTGCTACTGATGCAAGTACATTTTAAGCCCGAAAAGCCTTTAGTGGAAATGTTGGTCTTATTTTGAAGAAAATACAAAAAATACATTTCCCAACCACTGCGCACTGAATTATATTCGTAAGAATGCCTGAAGAAAATGCTGGTTATTTTATTATAACTTTTTGCAACAAATTTACATATAATATGAAAATCTAAAACAATAATTGTGTTTTACTTCGCTTTACCGCAAAGCAAATGCATTAAAATAGCACAGGAAGAAAAGCGATATATAAAAAAACTTAATATTTGGGCTAATTTTGTCGAACTTTATCTACTTTCACATCATATCGATACCTTAAAGCACAACCATCCTATGTCCGTTTTCATGAAAATCGAGTTTTTGGCATTTTGGATTCCTGAGAAGAAGCTGCATCAGACAAATGAGGAATAAAAAATCAATTTCCATACAAAACATGTTTTTAATTTTCTAGAGTTTTGAAAAAATGAACATATGGTGGTTGTGCTTTAAGGTATCGATATACTATGGATGGTCTAATTAAGACCCGCTTTTCCGTATTTCCAGAGATTAACTTAATGACAGCTTCATACAAATCTCGATATCCTAATACACAGTCATGCTATGTCCATTTTCATTGAAACCGATTTTTTGGTATTTAAAAATTAATTAATTAATTAAGTAATTGCAAAATACAGAAAAAAAAGTTAATTTCCATGAAACAATTTATGTTTGATAACAGCGATAGAACACATTATAGAAAATATGCTAATATGCTTGGAAGAATGAAACAAAAAAGAATTATTAGAATCATTATAACAAGCAATGACAGTAAGGAAATCAGCTAGATTGCATATAACATCCAAAAGGAGCACAAATATCAATAACTGCAATTTGCAGTGATGAACACAATAATTTCTGATATGAAGTCTGTCAATAACGTATCGAATTGATGACTGTGAGTTAAATTGGGGGCCCATTGAAAACTTGAAATACAAACAAGTTGTTTGAGGAGCCATATCTCGATACTGGAGTGAAAATGCTAATACAATAGAATACATTTAGTCAACATATGGTTGCTGTTTTGTGATCAAATTTCTTCAAACCATATCATTTTTTGTATTCAACTGAAACTACTCTGAGTGGACAAATCATGTCCTTCAGAAGATGTATTTAAGTACCCCTTTTGATTACTTATGTTCAACAATAGTAATAAGCCCCCCCATTACAGCCGATTAATTTGAAGTTTTTCAAATAATTATTGAAACAAATCCATCCTTTTGGTAAAATGGAAACTCTATGAAAATTCCATACTCACATAGAAACATATTTCAAAAATTATATTTTTTCGCGGCCACCTGCGGCTTTATTTACTTCCTAGAATAAAGTGACATTAATCCTAAATTGGATTATGCATAATTGCAACGCAAAAAAAAAAAGAATCTTCTAAGTCGCAATAAGGCGCTAAAACGGTTTTCCACAAACGATCTTCCCAGAAATGATCGGCAGGTACAGAACTTCCTGGAATTGTTCAGGGAAAGGTCACGTAAGTAAGTGCCTAGGCAGGTACGCACTAGCGCAGGTACTTACCTGCACCGGCAATCAGGATCACCAGGATCACTCCGCGCACGGTTTAAAAAGGAGCGGCGCGCGGTGACTTTCAATCACAACTCTCCAGAGCTCGAAGCAGTTAAGTCATAGAACTTTTACTTAAATTCTCTACTTCAACAAAGCAAAAAAAAAAAACAGAACCAACCAAAAATGGCACCACTTAACCGTTATGAATTCGTTATTCTTCGTTTGACCTACATCGGGTAAGTAAACAAAATCTTTGCAAATAAAGCGAAGCATTTTGCATTCAAATCTCCTTAAAGACAAATTTTTAATAAAATTTATTTATTTAACTTCCAGTCGCCATGAAAATTTCGACGAGAACCCCAGCGAGGATCAGGAACCGATCAACTATGTGGATGGAATTCGTGCATGGTTCCATGATGCTATGATGCACGAAATGCACCAAGTGCCGCTCAATAACAAAGTGCGCTACTCCGAGTGGTGCTTCACGTCCAAATACGAAGAACTCTTCACCATTGGCGGCAATCGTTTCGACAAAATGATGTTCATCATGGGCGACGAGATGGTCCATTACATCTTCTACAATACCAAGACAAGGCGTCCGAATCTTGTGGGTTGCGCCAAGCTGCCGGTGTCCTATTGCAGTTGCTGCATCAACATTCACTACGACAAGGTCGTCGAGGCGGTTAGACAGGATTTGCATAACAAATTATCTTTGAATTTGTGTGATTTATGCTGATTTATGCATAACAGCATTTTAATTGTAATCTTAATAATTTTTTTTTAATTTCCCTTTTTCTTTTTGTGACTCTAATCAATTTCAAGCTGTGTTAAATAGTAAATTTCCTTAATAAAAACTTAAATTCATATTTTAAATACACGAATTGTTATTCTATTTCACTGTTGAGGAGTTCGTTAGTGGATTATGGCCAATGCCTTCCGATCGTAATGCTGATATCATACATACAGCCACCATATGGACTTTATATCGGCGTGGCAAAAGCAAAATTTCCACTGAAATTTTTTCTTCGCTTCTGCAATTATAATTTTTCTTTCTCTTTAATTACTTTCGACTTCATTATTTATGTGAGCAAATTGTCCGTTAAAAATATCACAAATGCCCAAGTACTTAGACATTCGCGACCATAAACAGAATACCGGTTGGTTGGCAAATATAATTGCTAAAAAATTACCTGAAGCATATCAGGCAAATGGACTAATGTTCCACTTCGTGTGACTGTGAATTGGGCAAAACGAACAAAAAAAATGAAAAGTAAAAGAAAGCAAAAGAAATCAAGGAAAGCCCTACAAGCGGATGGATGGCAGCAGTGTCGTCTATGCTCCAGTGCACCACAGCAACGTTGTGAATTGGCGAGACTTCTTTGCTCAACAGCACATAATTCACAGTAAACCGCACAACACACTGGGGGAGAGCTTACACATCACTCGCACTAATGGCAAATGTCATTTGCTGGCCAAAAAGCAACTTTCTTCCCGGACAGCTGAAGGCGAAACTGAACTGGCCAGCGACTTTAATGCTGAAACAAATGCCAAGGTGATCTAGATTCTCATGAGAGTTGGTCCCTACCAGCTACAAAATATGCGCTGCACTATTCTCTGGTACTTCTCGGTTACTTAACCGACTGAGCATAGGGTAGAGTTGAGTGTGAAATATGGAACAGTGGGAATTTTTTAAGTTTAATTTTTGTCCATCCGCCACCGCCACTACAAGTACTACTTTGGCTACAGTTTGAAATGACTCTTTTTGTGATGGCATCCATTTTTTTTTGTTGGTGTCCCTACTCCACTGGTTCCACATTTGGCATACATTTCGTTTCACATGTGTTTCAACATTGTGTCTGTCTGTCTGTCTGTTTGTTAAGGATTAATAGTGACATTCTCTACGGTAAAGCGGCGAATGCGGAGAAAATGACACCGACCGAATGGGAAGGAGAGCATAAGTGGGGAATTTTTTTGCAAATTTGAAAATTGTGCAGAGATGAAAGTTAATTGCGCTTAAATTATGGTCAATAATTAATGGCATGTCTTTTCCCGCTATCAGAGCGTGTTAATTTCAGCTTTTTTTTGTCAGTTTCGGAAGAAAGCTAAGTGAGTTGTAAATGATGGGGATGGGTGAGTGATATTAAAGTTCTAATTATGTAATGATTACATTAAAATATTCCTTTGAAAAAAATAAAAATATTTTAAATTGGTATTAGTAAAATTAACAAAAATACGTATATCCGATGGGAAACATCAATATCGCTTGAGTAAAAATTTCAAAAATCAGAAGCCAATCGCATGAGCTTAATTGAGCAGATTTTATTCAGCCACTCAGGCAAAGAGGTCTATACTGCAACCAAAGGGTCCGAACAGATTGCTGCTTGATCGGTTTCAGCAGTCCGTTAGTGGGCTTTAGTAATATCATTCGTTCGTGAGCGTTAGTGAGCGTTAGTGAACGTGAGTCAACACCCACGTTGTTATTCTCTATATTTCCAACATCCAAGGCACTTAGACAGCAATTAGTTAATTTCATTCAATACGAAATTATCGAATGTAATTGACAATTTTTACTCCACTCTTTCTTAGACTATATGAAGCACCTTAATCTAATATCCTTGGGCTTCTATAGATACATGACACACACGCCCTCAACCATGCCATCTTTCACCCTGAAAACCTAATTTCATATTTCCCATTACATTAACCACAAGTGAAATGTCAATAAACGGAATAAGGCAAACCCTTAAGCGAGGGGCTCTCCAGTATTCCTACGATATCATTTTACAGACTCCAATCGTATTAATAAAAAAAAAAAGTATATAAAAGACAAATATGATTCGATTCAACGATGACGAATTCCCCGTGCAATATTGTGGAAATGCAGCTAAGTGCACTTCAATATATCGATTTCGTACGTTTGCGACAATATTGATGGGAAAATAAATACACTGGCGCGGGAATTCTTATGAAGAGGCTTCAGTGTTTTGGGGAGAAAAGAAGATGCGTTTAAGCTTTAAAATGTTTCAATAGAAAGAATCAGAGATACGATATGAATGGATATGAGTATCGCAGTCCAAAAATTAAATGAAAAATTGTTAAGTCAAAACACATTTATGTGAAATGCTAAAATGCCACAAATTACGAAATCACAAGAGTGAAAAGCGGAAACACTTGAAACATTTGTGCAACTCACTGTGCGTGCATGGGTGTGAGAGCGTACGTGTTACTTTTGTGTGTGTGTGTGTGTGTGTGTGTTCATTCACACTAGGCCACATCACCACGAGAACACATGCACTGGGGCCAATAATTCAGACAATAATCCAATTGGACGCCGTACAGCAACCCAGCAGCACCAATGGCTTTCGAAAATGTAAACGCACCGAGCGTGTATATATTTTGATTTTACGAATTCAAAAATATTTCCAAACCAAAATGAAAGCGCTAACGCTCGTACATACAACCATACACAACCACACACAACCAGTTACACACGCACACAAATTTCCCCTTGCCGGCATTATTAAGCTATATTTTGTATGCAGTGCCTGTGTGCGTGTGTGTGTGTGTGTGCGGTGAAAGTGGAGCCCGATGGCTTTCGCATGGTGGGCACTTTTATTCGTTCTTACTTTGCTCGCAATACGTTGCCTCGTAATGCGATTTCATTGTGCGGTTTTTGTTATGCGAGTGAGTTGTTATGCAAGTATGTGTGTGTGTGTGTGTGTGTGTGTGTGTGTGTGTGTGTGTGTGTGTGTCTGAAAGCCACTCACACATGTCTGTGCGTGCCCCCCTTTAAGCGAAATTTCGCCATGTTGAATTTCATCGACAACGAAAGTGGCGGCAGCATATGAATCTAATGAATTGACTGCTGCAGTTATTGTATTAATTTTCGAAACAAAAATTTGTTCAATTAGCTTAGATTAAAAAAGTTGTAACAAGCTTTGCTTGTGATTAGGCTGTGAATTTCACTTTATTTTTGACATTTGGCAATTTATTAGCTAATTAAAATGGCCCATAGCATGGTTGAGGCGATTTAATGGGGTAACTCATGCAACGCTCCACAACTCATGCATCTACCACAGACGAAACCGCCTCAAAGTGTATTTATTGAAATGAAATGATAATTGTGGTGGTCAAATAAATTGTCACACACCACCGCCATATTAATTAAATAATAACACACAATCACTGAGGCATGACAATTGCGCATTAATAGACGTAAATGCGGGTGCCACAACCGCTGAGGGTCTGACGTACAAACACAAACAAAGCGGTTTTTTTGTTGGTGCGTATTTGTATTTAAATTGAAGTAGGCGGAGGTGCAGCAGGTGCGAATCGCGTTCAAATGTGAAATCAAGTGTGAATAAGTTCAGCTTAAAAAGCAATTTTCCGGTCAGCATGCTTAACTATTAATTTGTTTGTGTTTCAATGACCGCAATTCGAATTTAATTTTAAACATAGAATGCCAGCTAATTTAGCTAACCCTTGGCTTCTATTTAGTAAACTTTGACAGATTCACACACTCCTGTTGCATGAAAAATCGCTTTCGCAAATTGAAAGCATATATGAATAATTTGTATGACTTTAAAAATTGTTTTTCCATTAAGTGTTGTGTACACATAAAAATGGAAAAAAAATAAATAAACAATAAATTGTACATGTGAAATTAAAAGGTATTTAAAATGGGCGTAAATAGCCTGAAGGCACAAAAAACACATGCCAGAGCGAATGCTTTTGGAGTTTTTTTTTTTTGGTTTTGGTTACATGAGGTGAAAGCCGTAATGCGAATGTGTGTGCGCGCATAAGCTTGTGTGTTTGTATATGATAAAACCGTTTTATAGTGGGAAAAAGTAAATAATGCTGTGAATTATTTCATCGATAAATGTTGATGAATATTTACAGTGCGGCTGATAAAATTAACAACAACAAAAATAAAATAAAATGACAATATAAAAAATATTTTCAGGGGTAAAAAACGCAGAGTACTGACAAATGAAATTAAAAACCCATAAATATTGTTTAAAAAACACACACTTATTTTGTGTATAAAATTTTTGATGCTTTGGAACGATATCAGTACATGACACAAATATCGATTATTGAGGAGCACATACGGTTTGGATAAACTGTTAAATACTGACCATGCATTTGTTATCGGAATGCAATGCATTTGTCTCACACTCACTCATTAATCTGATGGACGCCCTTACTTAGAATGAACTACTGAAATATATTTTCCTTTTTTGAAGGTAGCTTCACAGAAAGTTATTATTCGTAATTTTCTGTTAAAATGTTTACTCAACTACTCCACCGGCTTAGACCGGGCTCCTCCAAACAATTAACAGTTTAGTACCGAATCCGTCAGGTGAATATGAGATCAGTATGGCAACCATATCTGGAGATAAATATGAATTTTCTTACATACACTTCATTTTAGCATAATTAGACAATAACTTTCTGTCTGTCCGAAGCTTAAACACCCTGCACATGCGAGTACGATAGGTTAGACAATTTTTAGAACATTTTCGATTAGTTATCGATGATTTTTCGAAAGATTTTCTATGTTTCATCAATAATTTACACTTCATTCCCGATCCATATCTAAATGTGGTTCCAATTACATTTTGCTCCGGTCCGATTCCATTTCTATCCAGCTTTATTCGACTTTTTTTCCCGACATCATTTCCATCTAAATAAAAAACGGCGCCCACCCTTGGTCACTATTGTACAGGGTATAAAAATATGTGCTACTTTGAGAAACCACAAGTGACAAATATCTCGGAACTTGGAAAGTGTCAGGTAAGAGTTTACCATAGGAAAGGCAGGATAGTTGCTCCTATGGAGCCTTACCTTTGCATGTACCACGTAGGGTAACACTGTAAAAAGTAGGAAACGTGTTGATCTGGCTTAGAAAAGTACCTAGGAAAAATGTGTAGTTTTCCAACTTCTTGAAGAAAGTCGAGGTATAGTGGAAAATTTCCGATACTTTACCAAAACAAAATACTTAAAATGTTTCTTTTGCAGCTTTTGGATCCAAGTTTGACAGAGTTTCTTGACTTCTAGTAGGGTAGGTAGTACGTTAAAAATTATATTATGTCTCAAACGAAAAGGAATGCCCCTTGCCTGTTTGTAGCTCACCTACCGAATCATTGTACAATTAAATGCAACAGCAGTTCTGTTTAAGCTCTTTTGCTTTTAACTTTTTTTTTTAAATGTTTTTAATTATTTTATTTAATTTTTAATTTTTGTTAAAGTACTTTTTCCTCACCGATTGGCAGTGAGTGCGGTGTATTGAATTTACGGTCTGCTGATTTTTCAATTGTCCTCAGTTGATGCAAATGTATTCCTATAAATTAATTAAAATACTCAATGTTGTTTGTCTACCTGCTCATCTCTGCTATTATCCGTGCGGTGCATGAAAGAACGTAATTTTTTAATTGGTTGCAAATGAATTTTGCAAATACGTAATTAGCAATGAAAGAGTGCTTAATTGCAGTTCAAAAGTTGCGAAATTAAAATTCACATCTCACTGGCAAAGCGCATTCCGCGTTGATATATGGAAACGTTTGTATGAATTGACACCGATTACTAAGTGGTATGTACAATGTACAACATGACACGAACGCCTTTTGAGTTTTTTCTCACTTTTAACGTTAATTGATTGATTCAGCTGTACGTTTGCTTATTGCGCTTAATAACTTTAGGGCTAGGTCAAGCTTCACACCACGATATACTTGAGTAAACCTCAATCTTTCAGATTTAATTAAATGTTTGCAGTTTGTAATACTAGCCGAATCGTACAAAGATTGGAATCATTCACTCAAGCCCATTGACGAAACCATTGGCTTGTCTTTCCAAGCTATGCACATACCTTTCTAAATATTTAATATTGTAACGACAAGCTATGATTTGGAAATTTCACATTAAACGATATCGAATTTGGCACTTTTATCTTAACTCTTCACACAAACGCGCACATACGCACACGCACAAATCGATCATTCGGCAACAATTCAAAATCAATTCAAGAGATAATTCACTACCCATAGCCATGGCGTAGCCTATGGACAACGGCAACCTGACGCATAATTGTGACATATTCCGGTACACACTGTGTTGTTGACTCATCTGTGTGCTTTCATGCTGAAGTTCCACAAAATGCCGGAAAGTGCATTTTTGGGCAAATGCAACTCTGTGCATTGAGTTTCAACATTTTTTGCCTAAGCAAAATACGTTTTTGTTCGGCACTCGTTATGGGCACTGTTGTGTGCTTGTTGTTATTGTGCAGTTTTACAAATATGATTTGATTAGTTCAATTTTGAAGAGATTTGCAGCAGCGTGAAGATTCCAAATCAGTTGATTGACATTTTCCAAACAGATTTTTGAATGCACATATTTTAGAACTCTATTTTTGAATATGTTTTACTATCAGCCTAAATGTAGTTTGTACCTGTGTGTTTGTTAAGTTTAGGGTTAGGAATTGAATTTGATTAGGTTTTAATTACACATTTAGATTTTGGAACAGTTGCAAGGGTAATATTTTTTTGAAAGCTCAATTCAGTAATATTTTGAACAAGACACAAATAAGAATTTGAGTATGTGTGTTTCGTTTGAATAAACTAATCTTTAATATAGCAAGAGAAACATTTACGACTTGTTGGTGATTTCTATATTTACATACCCACACAAAAAGACTAAGACTGGAAATTTAACAAAACAATGCATTTGAAAAGACAACCGAATATTTCGAAATCATACCATTTTATCTTAATTGAAATCCGTCTCGAAAAGGAAACAAAAATATTTGAAAGATTTGCCAAAATCAATTGCTTTAGATTAGTTAAGATGCATTAGCTTTGAATCGGTCCTATTCGGTTTTGAATATTACTTAGTTAAATTTTGCAAAATTGTTCTGATTTTTAAATAAAAAATAATATCCAAAACTAGTAAGAGAATTATGTTCGGTCTGGCCAAAGCTAAAATACCCTACACATGCGAATAGTGTACGTTGTAATTCGAAATTTTTCGAAGTGTTTTCGATGTTTCATCGATTATTTTTCGAAACTTAATCGATTTTTAATCAATTATTTTTCAATGTTTATGGATAATTTCCATTGCCCGGATCTATTTCCAAAATTTTGCTCCAATTCCATTTTGCTCCGGTTCAATTCCTTTTCGTTCCAGATATCCGCGTCCAAATCGGTTCAGTATTTCTCAAAATAAACGAAAATAATACATATTTGGCGGCCATTTTGTATGGGAGGTAGGCGTGGTTCTTATCCGATGCCCATTTTCAATACCATTCAATCGTTCGCTAATATAAGAGGAATGCCAACAATTGGAGGCGATAGCTCAAAAACCACGACATGACAGACAGACAAACAGACCGACGGAGATGGCTCAGGAGGTGGTGCTTATCCAGAATAATTATACGATTTCTCCTAATCATCAATCTTATCCATTCACAATCTTGGCTCGAGAAAAGCCCTTTGTACAAAACTTCTGTTAAATTTTACAAACTTAGCCTGACGCTGAGAATACCTTGCCTCATATTTAAAGTTTATTGTTAACAAACTCTTCGCAAAGTTATTCAATTGCTCAATTTTAATAAACCTTAAAAATATTCATGTTTCCATTCATACTTGGCCAAGTGAACTCATGCGTTGCCCTGAAGTAATCTAAATATTTGCCTAATTTCATTAGACTTCAATGAATCACAATAAACCATGCGAAGATTTTCACAAAAATCTGCAAATGATTGCAATTTGAAGCTGCCGAACGAACTATGTAATATGTACAGTATCTCCATGCCATGATTACTTATTGTATACTCATTGTAAAAATTTGTTGATGTGTGAATATGCGATAAACTACTGGACGCAAATGGGCAAAACAAGATGCTCCATGAAATATACGAATATCAAACAATAACATTGTACCCATACACACACACGTACACGAAAGGCCAAATTACAATAACAATTTGATGGAATTCATTTGAGAAATATATTTGAAAATTGAAATTACACAGTGAAGAACATAGCAGCAATGCGATTACAGGCAATACATACATTGTTATTGCACCAACTACCGAATTATTATATCAAATTTCGAAAATAACCAACCGACCCACCCACCAACTAATACCCAACTACATGCCCACAAGCTCCTCAAGTATTTCCACAAATTTTATTGAAAAGTTTTTAAACGGAATGCAGACAAAAGCCCAACAATGGTCGAATGGCAGTAAATGGAAATTTTGTGCGAACAACTTGCAGCTCGTTCTTGACTTTGAGTAGCGTCGTCTCTTGACTGTCTCAATCGCAGTCGCACGCCCAGAGTGTGTTTGAAGGCGCAGTTCGCTGGGAGCACGCAGGGGGTTCAAGCTAAAGTTTACATTAGTTGCTAATAACTATTCCGAGTTTCTTGGCACGGCTCGGTCTGGCCTTTGTCTAACGGGGTAATTTTTGGCCAACGACAAAGTTCTTAGTCCAATGTACCTACCACACAGCCTAACCTTGGGTCGCATTCCATCTACTTTTGGGGAGGATATGCAAAACAGTTCTAGTCGTTTGCCATGAGTCTATTAGGAAAGTCATTTGCTGCACAGCACAAACACAGCAAATGCAAATAGTTGAGCGAAAAGCAAAAAAAATCAAAAGAAAAACTTCACTTCGCTTGTAGGTTGCAGGCGAGACTGATTCATGCGAATCACTTTTAAAGGATTTGGAAACCATAAATTTCAGTGAGAATTCTACTGAGAACGGTGTGTGCATGCGTGTGTGTTTGTTAATACCAAAGCTCACGGGAATTTCCATGTCCCGGGTGTGAGTGTGTGTCTGTGTGACTGTTTTTGGAATTTATTTAATTTGAAACATTTACGTACCGGACGCTTCTGCCAATTTATGTACGAGAATTTAAACAAACTTCTTTTTGCATACATTTTAATTTCACAAATTGCTTTCGGTTTGATAATTTCATTTTGGAGAATTTTCACTTATGAAACGCTTGCAAGTGTACGTATATAATTCCAGGACTTAAAACCAAGATGCTAATTTTGTGGTTGGAAGTTTTATGTTGACCATAAGTTGCTTTCATAACTGAACTAAGGCAAATCGAATAGATCCCTATAAGTAGAAACATATGTATACCAAATGGCTACATGAAGTCTTAAAAGTTTCATGTCGCTCCTTTGAAGTTTGTTTATGATAACCCGCCTTTGTTGTTGTAGTTAAGGCTGATTTAGTAGAGAGCAACACTGTGAAAAAACCACAAATCAACCGGGCAACAGAAAAAATGTTGCTCACTACTGACAATTCATTTTATTTTCCCATATTGCCACTGATATCGATAACTGCCCTTAGCCATATCTGCGACTATATGCCGCTTTTCACTTAACGAATACTCAATAACTGGTTTTGGGTTGCTGAAAAATATTTGTGCAAGTACTGTCAGCTGTTAACTTTTTTGCCTGAAGTCTACAGGAACACGAACGTTTTCCGTGCAAACTCAACAACAGATTTGTTATCGTATTGTAGTTACCGATCCGTTCGACAGAATCCCAAGAAAGTCTTATATATATTCTGAAAGTAGGGCACCAAAAAGTGCTGGATGGGTCCATGTCAAATCTTAACATTCTTTCCGACCCAGGAATAGGCGCTGCAATGCAAAATAAAAACAACATAAATATGTGTTTTCTGGAGTCATGCTCAATGGGTCATTTGACTGCACTGTTTAGTTCGGAAGCTTAGTCTCCAATAAAAATGGTAACATTAATCCGGTTAGAATGTAGACGCACAATTGCAATAACTACAAGCTACAGTCTCATAGGTCACCATGTGAGACAAATGGGGTTGGTATCAATCGATTGTAGCCTAAGCTGTAATGATTCAGACGAGGAAGCAGCTCTAGAACATCTACTCTGCAACTGTTCAGCTTTTTTTGTCCAACTACATACATTCCACACGCTAGCAGAAGTCACAACTATGCAACATAAAAACTTAAAGACCTTCACTTTTAGGTTTCACACATATTCCAGTTACAGAAGGTCCACAAACTTCTAATAAAGGATAAGAGGAATAAAGGATTTAAAATTTGTCCTGTCCCATAAGTCCCTCGAAATTTGTGTTTCAACTTCACTCAGTCTAATTGAAATCTTGTTAATTCTTACTTAACATCTGTCTATCCGGTGAAGACACGACCAAACACACAACAACTCCTCAAAGTTTTGGTACACAACATTTTGGCATTAAATCAACATTATAACAAAGGATAAACTGCAATCGAAGTGTACGCAAGCAATCTACTATAAATATGAAAGGATTCAATTCCCTCCAGTGTATTTAAATGAGCTGGCTGTGTGTGTGTGTGTGATGTTAGTGTTTCCTGCTTTGTCAAGCGATGTGGGAATGAGATGCTATCAATTTCAAATTTGGATGAAATATTCATAAGCGTTAATTACAATAAACTGAAAAATCTATTTGATACGCTCACACAAGTAGCACACCAATGCACACACGAAGCAGGCAAGACACACACAACACTTCGTTTTGAGTGCTTTTGAAGATCCACAGCACACAGCACACAGCGCATATCAATTTTCTATTTGTGATTTCGAGTTGAACTTTATGAAAATTAACACTGATTTCTCTGGTGGAATTTCAGCGTCCCACACAGCATAATAACATTAATTCCTCATTATCTCGTACTAGGAACAGACATAAGGATGTGTCATTAGTTTTGGGTTGGAATGTGTTTGAGTGTGCGTGTGTGAGCTTCTGTGCCACATGCGACAATCACGTATTAGCTTCGCATCACAACACTTCGCCTGGAATGTACTCATCCAGCTATGTGAGGATACACAACATAATCCCGCGGTTAAGCGCTCATCAACATCGCCTCCGACCACCGGCATCCATTAACTTCACAAACACGACGAGCGCACTTCATTACATTTCACTTCACTTCGCTTTACCTTAACGCAACGCAACTCCATCTCAGTGCTCATTTTGCTTCACTTAACCCCGCTCTGCTTCGATTGTGTTCAGTACTTAACTCGAATAATGCTTAATAAGCAGCAGCGACCCTCAGAGGAGGGCTAAGATTAAGTGCCGGTGACACGCGTTGCCAAACATTGCTTCACTTCAGCTAAGTTCGCACTTGATGGTGTGGTTGTTGTTGTGTTTGTTGTTGTTCCGGTTGGTGTCTGTCCTTTTTTGTCAAGTGCTATTCTCTCGCTGCATGCAGTGAGTGGGGCTTTGTTGCTCTTGTTGCTGTTGTTGACTTTGATATCGACATATTCAGTGGCCCCCTAATGGGTTCATTTAGATCATTATTATCCTTTCGTTGAGTGTTTTGTTTTTGTTTGTAGTTTGCCATTGTCTGCCCTCTCGCACGCTTCGTGTCAGTCGATCGCAACACGACTTGTACGCTTTGTGCCAGTGTTGTGTAAAGCAGAATTGGTCGTACAACAGCTAAATATGGAGGAACCTTTGGAAATTCCATTTTCCATACACAACACTGGCATAAAATGGCATGTATGCAAGCACATGAGGCAGTTGTATGGCAGTACAATTCGAAATATTCTGACAGCCAACTCTGAAGTCAAATGCTTACACACACACACACATAGCACATGGCCACCAAGCCACATGCACGCACCCATAGACACAATTAGCTTTTAGCCTTGCAGAATAATATTATCAACGACAAGTGACAAGCGACGACATAAACGCTGCCATCATCATCAGCATTGTGTTCTTCTCGGTCGTCATTCAAGTAGGCGACAGCTACAACAGTAACTTCCGGCAAGATTACAAGCAAGGACATCAGGAAACACAAGGACGACGTACAGCTGCTGTTGGGGTTGATGGCGTGGCGGCTCAATGACGAATTCGTACAATAGCTGCGTGTGAAAATGCGATGAGATTTGGAAAATTACTCCTTCTCCTTCTGCTTCGTCTTCTTCGTCTTCGGCGTCGGTGTCATTAGGCGGAAATATGACGGCATTATGGCGCGGACGGAAGGAAGTGATTTTACGAACGGAATATATGCGACGATAATCGCGTTATAATGATGAAGGGTATAAAATAGACTCACTTGAATGCGATGGGGGAAAGGCGTTTGGCGGAATACGCAGACGAACCCAAAGTAAATACAAACTCATCATGACGGCTGACATGGCATCGGGAAGGGCTCAAGTGTGATTAGGCTAGAGCTCGAAATATTCTCATTCACGCGCGAATATCCTTTTCAGTTAACAAAAAGTCTCACTTCGATACTTTTGGTTGCGAAATATGAAAATCATTACAATAACAATACACCAACAACAACAATAATTATCATGTCAAGTGGTTGTGCTATGGAGTGTGTGTGTGTGTGTGTGTGCCGAATCTGGGCTTCGGTGTGGCTTACCACAAAACTCAACCGCATATGCTTGAATGTGTTAAAATATTTGTTTGTATTTGAGTGTGTGTGTGTGTGTGTGCGTGGGTGTGTGAGAGTTGGCAAAGTCTTTTGCCTTCGAGCGAAAATACTTAAAGGATAACGCGAAGCAGTGAGGCGTTAGTGGAAAATTATCATCATTAGATGTGAATGACGGCGCGCGTACAGCATCAAAACAGCTTTTTCGCCAAGCGTAATTTCATTAAATGTTCGTTGAAGTTAATTTTATTATCGTAATTTTACAGCAATAACATTAAAAAGAACAACAACAACAACAACAGCAACGGGAACGGGAACACGAGCAAAGAAATATACGGGAATTTCCTCTTTGCCAATCGTCGGGATTAAATGTTGCGCCTCTGCCAGCTCATCATGTGCGTGCAAAAGGTTTGGGATTAAACTTTCAAATCCTGTTGAGTTCAAGTTGTTCTCCTTGTTTTGCTTTGCCCCCCCCCCCCCCACACGTTTAACTTTTTTGCCTCATTTTTACTTTCGTTGTAATTGAATCAAAACAAATTTACATTTAACTGACGGCAATAAAAGTTTAGACGAAAGACGATGGAATTTTTTTCATGGCTGAGGGCTTCAGCACCAGTAGAAGATTCAATTTAACATCTGTATAAGGTCAAGTAATAAGTAGACAAAAAGAGATTTTTTATTAATTTTGTTCTAGAAGAGTGTACGACATGCTCGTACTTACAAAATAATTTGTGCTAAGAAAGAAACTTTAACACTTTCTATGCGATTCACACAACATCTGACTACCCCGATGATTGGAAACTTTCTCTAGTAACAATGACTCTCCCAATGACAGAACCTAACCTACTTTGCACCCGTCTATTAGCTGCCTATCTAGCAACTTTCGACCCAAAGTATTGATAAAGATGTGATTTAAGATCACCAATTTGGTTTGCGAGAAAAAGATCATTCGTACGCAAACAACCAGTGGAATAGCCATCGATTCGACAGCGAGCTGCCATCAGTGACCAAAATATTCATGAATGACTCTCCAGTGTAATTTCAACGTAGAGGTTAATGACATTTTCATAGTAGTGTCCCTCTTTATCATGCATGACACTCTTCATGACATTGGAGCAATGCCATCTCATATTTTTATTTTTTTTATTTCGGTCTAAGAATTCATCATTCTTGTGAGATCCGAAAGTTTCGTACCATAGTTTCTTTTAACTTTTTTTTTATTGCCCACCGAACAGCCATAGAATTTATGTACATAGAGAATTAATTCCGGCTCCTAATCCTTTCAGTACAATTACCCTCTCTACACATTTTCATTTCAAATGTTCAAATCTAATCTCACATCAAACCGAAAACGAAGGAGAAAAAACCCTAAAGAACAAAAAGAAAAATTAATTAACTCATTTACAGCAGCAACATTGTAATAAAATCTTTTCAAATCCACTGGACTTGAAACCTTAAGAAAAATGCCAAAAAGTGCATAATTATAGCAAAAAAGTCCTATGGCATCATCAGGAAACCACGAAAAAAATGTGGCATAAAGGAGCAGGAAAAGTGCGCACAGTAAAACATGAGGCGCGGGTCACGTTGCGCTGCTTAGTTACCAACCGGAGAGTAGAGTACTCGGCACGGAGTCCTTCGGTGAGAGCTGTTTTGGCTCAGCGCCACTCTTGGCTAATTTTTAATGTTTGTCACGCCGAGCAGAGCAAAGCAGCACCAGCATCTAAGCCGAAAGTACACAAGCGTACCACAACAGCCAAGCCATAGTGGACGCACCACTTACTCTGGCATCACGCCCACACTGCATAAAGTACGTTCATGTACTTTAATTTCATTTTCTTGTGCTTCGCTAAAATAATTGCGCTCCTTGCTGAAAAGGAACAAAGTCGAAAAAGGAAAATAAGTAAAAGAAGAAGAAGAATACATACAAGACTTATTATAGTTACTTGGCTGTATTGCTAGCGGATTAGCTCGCTGCAGAAGAAGGTACATAACCGAAAATGCACAAAAAACCATTTCGTATGACCAGTACGAAAAATGCCAGCTAATCAAAAGCCATATCGTTGTCACGTTAACCCTGTAGTTTTTTTTGTGGGGGGGAAGGGAATTTGTATAGTTTAGTATCAGAGCCATAGAAAATATAATCACGCACACCACAATGTCCCAGCTGGACACACATTACATTAACCTATGTACGTGCCCTGCGGTCACGCTGCACTTTTCACTGCCAATTTGCGCGCCAACTAAAATTGACAAAAACTGCCACCAAAACAAGAACAAAAAAAACAATGAAATATAATAAACAAAAAAATATCAGCTGGAAGTCCACAATCAAAATTTAATTTTGTTTAGTGCGGTTCACCTCCTAAAACTATACATAGGCGATGCCATGAAATTGTAATGCGTGTGTGGTTTTCCACACTCAGAGCATAAAGTTAGTTTAACATGGGAAAAAATAATTCGAAAAATAAAACCTCGATAGCTCTATAATTGGGAAGTCCTTGTGGACCTATCAACCGAAATCGGTTATCGATAGGTACTCAATATACTATTGACTTATGGACTTAAAATTATAGTATTCGATTGCTTTTTGCAACCAAAAAATATGCAATGAATCCTGAAAGTCTACTGAACTTGGCTCTGACTCACTTTGCGAAATCCAACTAATTGCCAATTTCGTATAATTTTAATGAATATTTTTTTAAGTGAGTGTAATCTCTTGTGCATGGTGTAATTGTTTGCACGTGTGTGAAATACAAAAAGAACAATATGATTTAAAAAAAAAAGTCATGACCATTCAATTGTTGGTATTTGAAATATTTATCCTTTGCGCTTTCTGTATATCCAGTTGAAACAATTTCATTTGAATACAAGTTTTCCGTACATTTTCCCACAATGCCAGTTGGTTATTTGTAAAAAGCTTTTGCGTTCGTTTTTTCTCCTTTTTTTTTTTGGTAGGTATGTCCCATATTTTGTGCAAAAAAAAAAGTGCCGCGCAAACATTAATTTATGTGCAAATCATTTAAATATTTCCGCTGGCCATAAATTATTTGGGTCCAGGGTTGGTCCCGTGCGCCTTTCAGTTCGCAATGCAATGGGTGCTGCCGCTATCGTCGCATCCAAGCCGCTGCTGCTACGCTTACGCGGCAGAAACTACTTGCCAGCCGGACACGGTGTCGTGCGATAACATTTTTTTATGCACTCGCCAGCAGTTGGGACAGAAACACGCGCGCGACCCATCCCTCCCGCGCGACCCTTACCACTCAGCCAAGAAGAATGTTTGCAGGTGACATTTTTTTAAGTTGCAATTTCGCAACGCTTCGGGTTTTAAAGTTATTTGGGACACAATAGTAGTTGTCACATGTAATCCGAAGCGTTAAAATAAAATATTCATTGGTCAATCGTAAGGGAACTGAATTCACTCAGAACCGTTGTCGGTTCAGATCAATCATCGGATATAAACTGAACAGCGTGCTAGTGAATTTGGTTATATTTTTTTCTGTTTTTTTTTTGTTGCTTTTAGTAGCAAAATGCAACCACATGAAATCCATTAAGCGCATTTGAATTGCAATGTATTTTAAAACAAATAAATGAATAAAATATGAAGTACTAAAGAATGCAAAAGGAAAAAATATTTCCACTCGCCTAACAAAATCCCAAAGGACATAATACCACACATGATTTTTGCTTGTTGGATATTTGATATTTATTTCAATTTAATATTTCACTGAATATTTATTATCTAAAAGAATTTTTCAATTACACACCGCAACACAAATATATTTTTCTCTCACAAAAAATAGTGTGGCGTGAAGGGAGTGAAAACCATAACGTGGGATGGTCGCCTAATTTTATTTAGAAGCGGGCATGGATTGAAAGCCTTTACTCCATTTGCCTTTGGAGTGTTTAATGTGTCCTCACTATAATTAAAAAAAATGCAATTACTTCAAGTGTTTAGTATTAAAAGTGTGTAAAGATCGTATTTCGCATTTTGGCAATTTCAAAACGAGAGAACGCCTTTGCGTTTTGAACGGTCCAGGTGTGAAAATCACTGTCGCACTGTGTAATATTTATGCCTGGCTAAAATAGTAAAATAAAAATTTCGATTTACAACTTTCCAGCAAATGAACACCTCTGTCCTGCCCCGCATTTGTAACTAGTTTGCCCCTTTGCCTTTATTTGTCCTCATAAATATCCAAACTCTGAAGTGGGAATTTTGTCCCGTGGGCAATAAAAACACAAATATTAATTTCTCCATAAAAAAAACCAAAAACAAATACAATTTGCACACACGAGCGTATGCGTAACATTAATTGCAGTGATTTCTGTTTAAATTCGGCATCAAAAAAAAACAACTCGAAATTTCAACAAAAACAACAACAAAACAATTAAAATACACAAGCGTATTTATTTATTTGCAAAACAAGTTAAAATTTATGCTGTCACGGACAACAGCGAAAAATGTATGAACTCACAAGTAACGGTGGCCACCGGAAATAGCAAGTGACAGAGTGAAAGCAAGAAAAAATTTTAAAAAAATACACAAAAATAAAATGGCAGCACAAATAGTGGCAGCAAAAAATACTGCGCTAGTGAAAAATACTTTAAAGGGGGGGACACGAAAAATAGGCAAAGCGGCACTGCAAAGAACAGCTATGCACTTTGGCCGTCAAGGATGCACGTGACCGGACCGGAAGCTGAAACGAACGAGTGGCAAATACGAAAAAGCAAAGCCTTTTTAAAGCGCATTCATAATTTTTAGCAATGCTTTGAGGGCAGCGCACCGCAGTGAAATGAGAACAAATAGGAACAACAACAACAGGAGGAAAAACAAAGTTTTCTACAGTTAAAGCGTTGCGCGGGGGATAGTTGGGGTGTTATGCTCTTTTGCTCTACAATGGTGCTATCACCCAAAGGCCCGAAGGCGCGAAAGTCAATTTGGTCCCTTTTGCATTCAAACATAACAACAACAACAACCAACAGCAATAGCATCAAGGCACACTGTGCTGTGTGGCGCCTTGGCACACCAACAACACTATCATCAACAACAACAGGGTGAAAGTTTTGTTGAATTTATAAACAATTGAATCTCAAAAGTCTTGTCTACTCTTTTGGCTGCAGCTTGAGTTTCAGCTCGAGGAGGGGGGAGGGGGGGGGGGGGCAACGGAACAGAGCCGTGGGAGGCACAAAACTACCGGAAGCAGGAGTTTCTGCTCTAATACAGCGTGAAAATGCGTTATTTCCTTTCGCTTATACGTTTGCATACTTTGCGGGGCACCGCATTAAAACGGAATTTGTAAATTATATCAAAGTTTTCACAAGTTTTCTCCTCTAATGAAGTGATAAATTTCCAGCGAATTTCATTCGACTGTAGAGGCCAAGAAGAAAAAATTGCATCCATCATTTACATTGCAAATTTTTAGAAGCATTTTCGCATGTTTGTGGCAGTCCTGCTGTAGAATCACTTCGTGTTTGTGTTGTGACTGTAAAGCGGATTTAAATAATATATGTAAATTATAACTGTTTTTATGTGTCGCCCACGCCACGCCGCCACACACAGCTCTATGGCGGTTAATAAAAATGTTGTCACATAGTATTTGGCGCACCCATTAATTATTATCGCTGATAGCGCGTACGCGTACGCGGTTGCATAATTTATGACCACATTGATTATCTACTCATATGCACATATAAACGCACACGAACACACGCGCTTACATACAAACAATATTTGAAAGTTTAATTAAACTGTCTGAAGCGCAATAATTTGCCGACGCGCCATTTTGTGCATTTCAATTCGAAATAAGCGGGAAATTAAAGTCCGTTTGAGTGCCCAGAGTTTTGCTAGTGAAATTTTTGGGTTTTCGTTCATTCTCACTTCTGCAGCTAACCGCCTTTCTGTCAGTCAGTAATGCCACAATGAACATTCAAAAACAATTAAGAGAGCTGCTCTTCCGCTTTTAATTAATAATGCAATTTTCCATCACGTCACGTTAAACGAACCGTTCGCTGCAACTGACATTTGCCATTTCACAAACGTATTTTGCCCATTTTGTTGGCATTGTCGAAAAGTGCCGTCCGCACAAATTACCGCATGTGGTTTTTCCCCCGTAAAGTCAAAACGTTTCAGAAACATTCTCGGCACACGTTTCTCATTCATCTTTCATATCGACGAGATCGCATTGAAATGAGTCTGAATTGAATTGAATTGGATTTCGGTGTCGAACAACTTCGGTGGCGAACGTATGTGTGGCGAGTGCTCATTTATTGAAACCTCCTTTATGTGTTTATCATTGGCTGTGATGACTGTGCGCTTTGTTCGTTCGTGTGTGTGTTGCGCTTGCGAGCATTGCATCCCTTTTGGACACTTGAATGTCAAGTCGCCAAATGTGATCTAGCAGCTGCTCCACCACCATACATAACTTCGACAGTTAACATGTTCTGCTAAAACCCATAGTTAATAATGGCAGCAGTCGATAAATGTATCAAAATGAGTTCAAATCGAATAGCATTGCCGAATACTTGGCGCTGTTGGAAAGCACGTAACTGCAGCAAATTTGATAAATACACTAATTTCGAAAATTTCTACGTTTTGTGAACATACCATGCATAGTTAGCTGCAAGCTCTTTTTGAATAATTTATCCAAAGCAACAACACTTTCTTTTTGAAATGCATTTAATCCAATTTTTGTCTGCTCTTTTTTTTTTGGGTATTTTTTTAATGTCATCAAGAATGAGTTGATGAACCAATATTTGATACTGCTTTTAGCTATAGCATAGAATTTTAAGTTTGAATATAAAATGCTCGAATGACAGCTATAAAAATGTCATAGCATCAGTTTATACCTGAATCACAAAACGGCCATAATCCGATGATATCATTTCCCCGATTTAAAAAAAAGTCTTTGTGTTAATAAAAGTTCGTACACGACAAAACTACACTTTTCAGAAAAATATACAGGTTTGGACTCTTGATTCTGGCAAAGGATCGAATACAAAAAAAATATACTGTGTCGGTCAGATAATTGCGGACAACCTAATTTGGTAATTGTTTAATGACTTCGAAATTTTTTAAATATTTACTTGGGTTCCATTGGAAAAGTCTATAGGCTTTTTTCAATAATACATTTTTTTTAATCTATAAATTCAGAATTTTTTCTTTATTACAAAAATTTTTTTTCTTACAAAAGCCACCAGGAAAAAAGTTCGAAAAGTAGGTCAATTATTAAACATGATTTCCTCAAAAGGGTGTAAGGGATAAGAACATTTCATATACCAAATTAAATACTATTTCGATGAAATCTGGAATTTTCTTCGGCAAATTGGATTTGGATCCGGCAATTGGAATTTTCCAATGACAAATTTGTCACTCCAGGTTACTAGTGATCTTGGTCGAATTCCTAGCTGCAGCTTCTCACAGAATCGACATTTTTTCTGTAATTCACAGATACGAATCTTTTGTGGAAGTTACATGGGCCTTACAACTTAGTGCTCATTCGGAACTACAAGTAAAGTCTATTCACGGCAAATTTTATTCTCGTATGTGTGTCATTGCTTGACGAGAGGTTGTGCAGTGCAGAAAACCATTTTTTGTTGATGCTATAATTGAACTTGATATTTTTAAGGAGTGGCAGTTGATTGATTCTGCCCATTTGCAATATCAACTATTTACTTATACCTAAAAAAAATAAATCCAAAGTTAGGGTCGCCAAGCCAACTTCTAGCTACTTCAATTGTGCTTACCAATAAATAAGAGAGGACGGACTGACGGACATACAACCGTTTCCCGAAAATTATTTACTTTGGAATCCTCACACGATCTGTCAGTTTTAGAAAACTTTTTTTATTTACGACGTTTAAGCAGTCTTACGTTACACTGCACTGCAACAGTGAACCGCAAATAGTCAAAGAAAATGTGAAATTCGCAAAAAAATTTTTATTTTGTTGGATATGCGCCATGTTGCCGGGAAAATATCGATATGTGTAATACTATTTTCGGAACACCATTTACATATTTCGAGTAGATCAATTTTAATCACATCATAATTATCTTTGCTTCATCATCTGGAAGCCTGAACGAGTAAGTAATACGAAATACATTTCACACCACAAGTCACCACAAAGATGCCTTCACAGCTTGATTATGATTTAATATTGCATTAATCATACGCACTGATGCACTCAACCGTAAATAAATATTTCAGCACGCACACAGGAGAAGTGCACTCATAGTGTGCGGTAAATAAACGTTTATAAAGTGCGCTTCTTATGCCTACGCACGTAAATACATAAATAAAATTGTGAAGTACTTTGACAAATGTCGCACACTTCATTTACCTTTGACACTTTCAGCAAATTTCAATGCACTCCAAAGCTGTTGCAAATGTTGCTGCAATGCGAATTCGTATGTTGCCCAATGACACTTTACAATTATCAAAATGACCGCAGTGCCGCCGACTCTCTGTTGTAGTTTGGTGTTTGTTTAGTAGCGATGCTTCCGCTTCCGCTTTAGATTTTTGTTTTGTTTGCAAAACGGCCACCTTCGTGTGTGCACAACAAATTGCCGAAAACCGCGTGGCTACCGCAACACAATCCAAAATGCATCTCACGGGAGGCCTACAAACACAGATACACAAGCGGCAGACGCACTGACGCGACGCGACACACCACACACATACAATACACACAGTTAGCCAACAGAGCGGCCAACTGGGAGCCTTACAGCAAGAACAATTATTTCACAAAATATGCAGGCCAAGTGGACACAAGCGCTCCGCGGTTATTTGCTAACAAAATTTTCGAAAAATAATTCTGTGCCAACTGGCGTCACATCCGATTTAACTCGCACAAAAAGAAGCCAACACAAAGTGCTCACGCCTCGTTACGGCAATTGACTTGAACTGCCACACCGATCCCGATACCGTCTAAATGCGTACACGCGATTATAAAGCCACCGATGCTGTCGTTGATGATGATGCTAGGGAGTACAATCAAAATTCAAACAACTTTGTCGCATCGCAGCATTTCCGTCCGGATCCGGTACCGATGTCAACAAGCTTCAATTCGCAACTAATTCAAATCCTCCAAACGGATTATTTCCGATGATGGCTCAGCAATTCGCATCCTACAACGAGACGACGACGACGACGTACACACGAGGACGACATACAACATACAGTCGGCCACGGTCGGTTGTCGTGTGGAGTGGCAACTTCGGTACATCGTTCACGAAGTTGGGCTAATGCAACGTAAAAGCTTTGCGCTCTCTGGCAGGACCGAAAAAAATGGAGCTTTTACTCCTTGTGCATACATAGTTTGTGGTATTGTGGGGCAGCACGTGGTAAATCGCCTCAAGTGCATTGGCTGCGTGCAATATAATTTCAATTGGTTTCGATAGTTTTTGATTAATGATATTTGAAAACTTGAAGAGGACATATTGGATTACCAAAGGGCATAAATTTTCGTGCAATGTGTGCTCGAATGGCGGCATGTGAGTTCGGTAATATTTACCTTATTGCAGTTGCCCCGAATAATACAGACAAAGTGCAAATAACATTCGAGTATTAATTTTAAAGTTAACTTTTTTTTGTCTATTAGTGAGACTGAGTGTGAGATTTAAAAAAAATTGTTGTAAATTATTTAAAAATTTAAATTAAAACTTATAAAAATAATTAAAATTTTTTGTGCTTAAAAAAAGTTTTTTTTGCTAATATTTTGAATGCAAATAAAGTGCAGGCTTTGCAAGGCAATGGTACTTTTTTTAATGAAATTCTCGGCCATAGTTACACCAATCAAAGCAACACTGGCAGTATTTCTATGCTCTGCTGAGAGTCTGATTCTCCTACTCGTCCGTATTGCAATTTCACACTCTCTATCTCTCTTTCTATCTATCGTAATCTCTCCTTGAATTTCTCTATGTGCCTCTCCCTACGTTGCGAATATTGCCGGCAATTTCACATTTACGCTTTGACGCTTTTCTTTTTTACGTCAGCTCGTCGTTTTCGCGTGGTTTTTGTTTTCGCACACATTTTCGCTGCACAAAGGACAACACAACACAACACGAATTCATCCAGTGTCGTTCCTTGTTGACATTCGTTAACGCATTTAAGCTTTTTTCGTTTTTTTTTTGTTTTTTGTTTCTTTTTTGTTTGCGAGCATCAAAGGACCAGAGTAGAAAATTGTCGGTGGCGGCGTCACATCCATCCAGTACCAAAATGATACTGCTGCAAACCAACACACACACACTCACACACATACAGTTAGTGTGTCTCTGCGTGGAGATACTCTCCTCGACTCGTACACGTTAAGTACTTGAGAAGGAAGTAAATTGGATTTCGGTTTTTGGGTCCCATGGAATTCTTTATAAGCGACTTTTGTGCATATTCTTGGGGAATACGATGTGTCGGTGTGAATATGCTTCGAATTGATGTTGCTGGTGTTGTTCCTGTTGTTGTTGTGGCTCTTATTGTTGCTGCTGTCGTTGCCTTTGTATGAGCCATTCTTTTTGCGTCTATTGCTTTCGTGATAATGAATGAAATCCGTTTTTTATGACATCGTCATGAGGATGCGGATGTACTAGGAAATGGTGAAATGTTGTGTTGCGATGTGTTAAGTAAAAATACTTAACTGCATTTGCACAGTGTGGAGTCTTAAGTGTTAATTAAATTAAATTACTTAAGTTTTGGCTGCATGTTTTTCCAATTTTGAAATCATGTAAATTGTTCTACAAGGTTCTGCAAAATGTGGTGGTTTAATGTCGATAACAGGCTCTGACTCTAAGACAATGAAATCTTATGAAAAAGAATTTAATTAATTGGTCCAAGTCTTGGGACTTCCACTTATTTACTCCGGTAAACGTATTGTTCGCTCTGTATTTGCGACAGACAGTCACCAATAAAGAGAACTGTTCATGCTACGTGTGTATTTACGGTAGCCAAAAATGCATTTTTTTTTCCCACAAAAATGTCTGATGAACATCAATTGAGCACATAACGCGCGCTGCCAGACCAACTGAATATGCCTTACCTCCTCCTTGTGGGGTCCCTTCAAATGCCAAGCACAACAAATTGAGTTCGTTTTCTGTTCTCACGTTGCAACTTGTTAGACATGACAGCAGCAGTACAAATATACCAAACTGCTAGAACGGCCCAAAAGGACACACAGTCGTCGCTTCGGTCGGCTGGACAAAGATGCACAGTCGCTCATACACACAGTCACACGTAGCCTACAAGCGGAAGTGTTCCTTTTATACTTTAAATGTAGTTACTTATGTGCACCTCGCTCTGTATGAACGAACACACAGACCGACACCTACTCGTTCCGTTGGCTGCCGTGTAGCTTTGTTGCATCATTTTGTGGCATGTTATCCAGCCATATTCGCTGGTAATTCCACATATTCATTTCGGGTTTCCAAAACATTTTAGTACGTCTCGTGTGTTTAATTTTTGTAGAATTCACACGTGTCTTTTTTTGTTGTTGTTCTTTGACTCAGGTACGTATCTGCCTGGCGCAGCAGTACAATTGTGGTGTTGGCGCTTATTAAATGCAATTGCATACTTTCAGTTACGGTCTGTTCGGTTGCATTGCACTGATTCCGGCAGAGAATATTCGGTTTATTAAATTGATAACAATTTGCATGCACACTCTGCAAAATACCTGCACTGTGGTCTTTTTAGTGTTGGGATAATGGGGCGTATACGTAACTTTGATTACAAACTAGGTGGGATTCAACTTTGAATGAACATATTTGTATCTGTATCTGTATTTCCATATTTGGGGTAATGATGGTGATTTCCGTAGCTGAAGCTAAAAAGCTTTTCAATGCTTTTTGAAATTTGTTAAGCCCACTAAATAGTAAATATCACTCGAATGTCCGCGCACAAACACAAACACAAATCATAAAAATGTATATGAAAAGATGCGCCTCAATAAGTGCCGGGCAAATCCGCATTTATTGTGCACTTCAAAAAGACAAATGCAAACAGAATACAAACCGAACGGGAAATAGAGCAAACAACAAAACAACAGAAAAAAATGAAACACAACAAATACTTCTACTCTCTACAAGATATCGAAAACCAATAATATCGAACGTACAACATTGCACCGCAGTGCACAGCAGAAGCATCGAACCACAACGCTCGCAAACCCATATTAACAACAGAAGCCGCAGTTGCGGCCCGTTGCCCATATTGCGTGCCATCGTTGCCCCCGTTGTTGCTAGCGAGTAAGGCACAGATTAGAGTTTGGCGCGCACTTTTCACATGAAAACAAAACGATTTCAAATGCTCGCTTTTTTCTCATTCTAAAAATAGACAGCCAATTTACCAAAACAAAAAAAAAGGAAAAAAAAACTTCATGGAAGTGGAGGGGGGGGGGGGGGGGGGAAAGAAAGAAATTGTTCATTTTGACCTAGTCTTTGGTGAATTGATGAAATTCTCGAATTGACTGTGGTTGAAGCACGTCGAAAACATAATTTGAAACTCATGGTGGGCAACATCCAAAAAAAAAGGGAATATTTTGACAGGTGACATGCCCGAATACTGAAAAAAAATAATAATCTCAAATTGGTGCCCATACATTTACTTCTAATGACAACAACCATGACTCTCAGTCAATTTCCGGTTAAATGTAATCCCATATTTCATACTGGTCATTGTGTCCTTTGGTTTTCCAACCTGCTATAAGACTTCTACACACAGTGCACCAAAACAGAAAAAAAATAAAATAAAAAAGTGGCAACAACAACAACCAGAATATAGGCACTTCAGGTGCCATTCACACATCGTAGTCATTTCATCGACATTTTCGGCTGCTCATGTTGCTGCTGTGCGCCAGTTTTGCCCACCTACGCTCTTCGAATCGCAATTCAAAATTCACATCACGTACCGAGGCCATCATCAAACAATTTCATACGCATTAGTGCTGTCGAGTGCGTCGAAATAAGCCATTGCCGGAAAGGGCAATTCAATAGAACCGTCTTCGACTCATTTTTGTTTTTTTTTTGTTGCAGCCTCTGCCCGGCATTGACTTCAGTGTGCGTGTGCAAGAGGCAACGGGATATGAGTGTTGGACGGAATATCCGCTGGGATTTCATTTCAAATTGGGGAATTATGAAATGATCATTAGTTAGGAGTGTGTGCCTATGAGTGTGTATTAGGGTGTAGCGTATTTCCATAAAAATTGTTAGCATAATTTCTCATTTTGTTAGTTTTAGTTGAATGGTTCCAGCATCGAAATCTACTGAAAAATACGATCGAACCTACGGTAAGCAGCATTTTCGAGACAATGAAAGAGTATTTAAAATAAGAGTCACCCTAGTGTGTATGAATGAGTGAGTCTGTGTATGTCCACAGAATTTAGTCACTTAGGTCCGAATGGAATTTCGGTAAGACGGTATATATATTTTTGTATAAAACCACAAAATGCTTTCAATTATTGGTAAGCCTTTTTTAATTGAATATTTTAATTTTTATATGAATTTCGTTATTACTAAACATTGGCTAATTAAACTTGAACTAAGCCTGTACGTGCCAACAGGCAGTTCCACTAGAGAACCATGTTAAATACATTGTATACATCTATCTAATGCATTATGGAATATCTAGTCTCTCTTATTTAAAGAAAATTCATTGTACTCGTGGCTTTTTAAAGGCAATAATCGAAATCACAATCATCCCTGTCGGGTGGGATATGTGTATTGCTTGTAACTTGTACTGCGGCATGTTTCTGGTTCGTTTGTTAAATTTAACTATGGTTTTAGTTCACAAATGTTTCGGTTTTGACATAAAAAAATATTTAAAAAGCTTAAAAATTGATCTGGATGATAACACAGTGCCACACAAAAATGTACATTAGCCTCGTGTCAGTTGACTTGTTTTTTTCCATATTGTTGCTGCTGTTTTGCAATAATCTGATTCCATCTCTTTTTACATAATTATCTGGCAGGCATAAAAAAATCCCAAATAATTTCATTGCACAAATCAATTTTCTATACAGTCGCTTAGCCCTCAAAACAACCACCAAAGAAATTAAACTTCCGCTTTCGAGCAGTAAAAAAAAAAATAAACAAAATTAGACGAACTCTGAAATTAAAACTATTTTAATGGCACACAGCACGTAATTCATTTAAAAAATTTCCAATTTTGTATGCTCGCCACATTTGTAGATCATGGCTTCATTTATTTGGATACTGCTGGAACGATTACTACATTTCACACCAAACAAACAAAAGTACTTGGCAGCGAGTTGACTGACTGGTGGGTTGTGAAATAGTAACAAACCGAACACACACACACACACACACACATGTATAAATAAGAAAGCATTAAAACAAATCTATCGCATCGCACACATCATCATAACGCCAACGAAATAGAAAATTTCACTTCATACGGGCAATGCCTTGCCACTCACACCAAACAAAAAAAAAAAAAAAGAACAAAAATGAAAAGAAAAGGAAAAAACCCCACGTTCATTTTTACCCAAACCTACTCCAATATTCGCACGTATCAATATGTTTTTTGAAACGTGACGTGAATTCATTTCGCCTCGCCACTATCGAACTGGCTGTAAAACATTTTCTTTTCATTCATTTGTGTCGTACAGGATCCGGGATCCGGCATTGAAATTTATGTGCGGAAATTGGCAATGAAAAGTAATAAAACGTACATAAGTATACAATGCCACTCGAACTCGTGTATGCATGTATGCAGCAGCGCTGTGACGATTATGAGCACCGAAACGGATGTGACTACATTTTAAGCCGCTCACCACCCACTCGCCACAGTTGTTTCGACGCGTGGCTGACGATTGGCAGCATTCAAGTTTGGTTCTAGAATAGTTCCAGTGCCAACGAAGAATTTCTCCCAAAAAAAAAAACGCTTTAAACTAATTCAATTCGGTTTAATGTCGATGGAATTGCTTTATTATGCCTTTAGACACACACACACACACACACACACACACACACATTCATACATATATATAAATTCAATATCAAGCATTTGAATTTGAATTAATTTTTGTTTTGGTGCGTGGTCATTAGATCAAGTGACAAAATCACCAATTTGGGATTACTTATGTGGGCACAACAAAGTTATGAGTATTTAAGGAATCAGCTAAGGTCTTTCTGATGGCTGGATTTTCATTAATTTGTATTCGTCTTAGGATTTGTGAAAATGCTTCAAGTTAAAAAAAATTTAAATAAAATCTGTAATTTTGTCAGATGGTATTATGTGTAGACCCCACTTTTGTTTAAGCCTGACAATGTCCTCCATGCGCTGCTGCAGTTGGCGGCAACCACACCACCGCACACAGCATCACAAGCACACACACTCACACACACACATTCAGTCAATTCACAGTTGGCTGCACTACATTTTTATGCCAACATGACAGGATGAAAAGAATTCGAATAGGAATACGCAAACGTGAATTTGTGACATTACATCGCATTACAAATTCAATTACATGCTTAGATACATTTTGGAAAAATGAAAATTTGAATTTTTTTTCTCAGTTCGAAAACTCCTATTCTTAGCAAATATGTCTGTGAAATTTGTGCTAAGTAAATATATTTTTTATGTTTTCCTCTAGTGGTGTCAGACATACCATACTGTTGTGTATGTATCTATAGGCTAAATACAGAAAGAGTTGAGCCTGAGTCCATGGAGCTCAACTGGGTTTTTCTTGTTTTCCACAACAGGGATAAATAAGACACAATAAAAAATGTACCTCCTATTTTACCTATTTTAAAATAGTCACATTTCCAATAATTTGAAACTGATCCAATTTTAAATTACAATTGGTCCACAATTCAGACAATTGGTCTGAATTTACATTTCAACTAAACCAGTCGTACTAGTTACAAAACAAGTAGTCTTAGGACTGCACTCTGCGAGTCAATTGACTCTAAAATACCGACTGGGTAGGTGTACATGCCCTGCTTTTTAATCAGCCAACATTTAAAAACGCATTAACTTTATAAAATTTTAAATGTTATTAACTAATTAAGACGCACGCAGGCTAACTTCACAGCTCAGTGTTTTTCCAATTTTTGGCCCTTTTTTTTTTGTACAATATTCAAGCTTTCAGTCTATTTAAATACTTTCATTTACGATGTTGGTGTTTTTGATTGGATCCCTATTGATAGGGCAGCTGGCAATGGTATTAATACTTTTTTCATGGGTTGGCATAATTATTTTTTAAATATTTTCAACTGCAGGTCTCAAGTTTTAACACAATTTACAAAACCGTTGGATTGGAATGTTTACCAAATCCTGAATACCTTCTCAATGTTAGCTGCAAGTTGAAACCCATCAGTTGGCAGAAGGCCGTTAGCAACATGGTATGCGACATTGCAAAGCCAATCCGTAATGCTTCTGTAAGCGTTTACCCTAAAACAAACTGAAGAAGTAAAAAATTAATATCACATTTTTTGCCATCAATTCCAGCTTCACCTGCAGGTTTTCTCCAAAAATGATGCCAACCAATATCAACCGTTTTTGGTGAATGTTACGCAAAATATTTGTGATGTTCTGGATAAAAGGATCTATCCCGCTTATACCACAATCGTTATAAGTATTTTGAAGCAAGTATCTAACGTAAACCACAGCTGCCCCTACACGGTAAATTCAGATTCTTTTCGAATTCGATTACAACTTAGAGAATCGTTGCACAGGGTCAACTCGTAGTAAAAAACCTCTTTGTGGATGAGAAGTATTTGCCAATTTCATTTCCCCTCGGATTTTATAAAATTGTATTTCACTTCATGGAAGGACATCCTTATGAAGATATTGGCACTGCAATTTTGTACGTTGAGGCTGTTGAGAAGAACTTACGACCAATAGCGAAACGCCCAAGAAAGCCAAAGGTTAATTAAAAACCACTAGGTAACCAGTGTTAAAAGTTGCATTGCATTTTACGTATATATTTTCGAAAGGAAGTTAGCATTAAAGCAAATGCTGCCCCACAGTGTAATAAACATTATTTGAAAATATTTCAATTCGAATTTTATTTCCGTGATGTCTGCATTTGTTCAGAATTTAAACAAGTTCGTCAGAACTCAACATTTTGATGATATTTTTCCAGCGCAATGCCACTCAAAAGTGACATACACACTCGAATCGTGGTATGCAGAAGAGTTGCAACCAAATATAAATAAGCCGGAAAACAAAGTAAATCATGGCCAGCGACAGCGATGATGACAATAATGCAACCAGAAGGTATTTTAAACATTCAAATATGTATCACAGTGCGATGTATGGGCCCCAATAATTTGCAATGACAGCAACAGCAATGCGAACAGCAACAACAACAACAACATGAGTCAACACATAATTAAAATTAAAACTGGTAAAGAGTTTTTGTTTAATGTGAACACAACACATGACAGAGCAGTTAAAAAGAGCATGCAGTCAGGCCAGCAGCAGTAAATACAACTGCAACGGCCATAAAACACTACAAGGCGCGTCCGCGATTCACGAAAACGACAAGCAAACAACAATAACAGCAACCAACACCGAACAACAATAACATTGAGTTATTACTTATAAAAGAGCTGTTTACAAGCAGTACAAACACGTCTGCCAGCCGGCAGTACACTTGTACTGCGACTGCTCTGTGCTGGTCCAGCCACGGATGTTCGCTCATATGACTGGTGGTCGCGTTGCGGCACACAATGCCTTAAACCGTCCTGTGGACGCTAACGATGGAAGCTCGACGAGGCGCAGTCATTCATTTTACAATTTATGAACTCGACACGACTGGCGACTGGACTGAGCTGGGCAGTAGACGGCAGGCTGCAGTTGCTGCTGCAATTTCGGTTTCAATTTCAGTTTCATGGCCTTCGTCGCATTTAAGACGTGCATGTACGTGTAAGCTTTATGCTGCACATTGCAGAGACTCGTCCGCCGTCCTCGTGGTCGTTCGCTGCAGCATTTAATTGAAAGACTGAAATTAAATTAAGGAACAAACAAGTCAATGCGACACATGCTCCCATGGATGTTGCTGCATTACCACTTTAATCGAAAGTGATATGGCCGCTTTCGGAAATAAAAACATTTCCTCTCACCCCCCGCTTAAAAGTACACACGCACGCAACGGCTTGCAGAGGCTATAGCGAAATTATTTTATATGTATTTTGGCAAAAGTGTTTTTAATGCTGCCATCGCCACAGCCACACGCCTTCATTAACTTGTGCATCGTGAAAACGATCGCGCGCCGTGCTTGTTGTCGGATGTGGATGTTGATGCGGATGCGGAAGTGCTCGGCTGTCATTATTTTTTTTTTTGTATTATTAAATCGCCTCTTTTGCCATTTAATGATGTAGGCTGTTGGCTGGTTGGCTGGTGTGACTGGCGCCAGCGCATATTTCGCCTCAATTGATTAATCCATTAAGCGGCGGTCGTGTTAATTGCGCCTAGTGAATGGTGCGTCGGCGGCTGTCAAATGGCGGCATTTCATTGGTCTTATTTTTGCTCTGCGGTATTTGTGTGGCAGTTTGCTTTGGAGCGTGTGAAATTTAAAGTGTGTACAATGTTGTTAAATGAACGGCTAATTTTAAATACAAAAAACACTAATCGGATTTACCAAACCGAACGAATGCATCTCAAAAAATGGCCAAATACGAGATTCTGTGGAGCTCTACTTTTGGCAGATACGGGAGACTCTCTGTAGAAGTACCTACAGTAAATTTCTACTTACTATAAATAACACCAACATGAAATATGGCCCGTTTCAAAATACATACTAAATTGAATTTAAATTCTGCTCTAATATCATCAATGCACAAAGTCAGCCGCAATTACTAGGTATACCTATTCACAGAGCTCACACACACACGCATTTAATATCATATTTCATTGCAGCTGCCGAACACATTTACGCATTCGAAATAACAATGGCCATGCGGCAAGTGCACCTGCTGCAGTAGGGTTCATGCGTTTAAACACAACTCCACACTCCCTCTGAACTCCCAGGGCATGCGTGAGCAAATAAGCTTTTGTATATTGAAATTTTCTATGAACAAACAGACAGCGTATGATGGAAGCGAATTGTTTAATTACTTTTAGAAAATTACCGGTGTCCAAGGCTGTGTGTGCGTATGTGTTTGATTGCATTTAATTGTATACGTTTTTTGCACAAACACACACGCCCACACACATAGTTAACCATAAGCCCACGCTATGCGCGTTGAATATGAAATGATATTGCTCGTTAGCAATGGCCAAATTGTGCTTTAAGCCGCTTTTGTTTTTGGAACGGTACAAAAAAATTTGATTATTACCAACAAATTATATTCGAATTAAAAATAATTTGCCGGCAATTAAATCAAAATAAATTAAATGGAATGTAAAGCGTTTATGCTCATCGTGAATAAGTTTGGCGAATTGAATTGCACACGAAACAAAATTGAACATTTTTTTAGGGGGGGAAACCATTGGATTATATTCAAATTATAGAAAATTTTAAGGTTTGAATTATTAATTCTTTTCGCCGTTAGTTTCAACCAATTTAACATGTGAATCTGTAAACTTATCAAAATTCTTGTTTATGCTCTTACAGACTTTATAGTTTGTTCCGTTTACCAGAACTGTGGTACAACAATTTACAATGTAAACATCACACGCAAAAACTTATTGAAAAAAAATGCTTTTCTCGAACATATTTTTTTGTCTCTAAAAATTCATGTTGAGCACCAAATCATTGAATAACTTTTAATGATACAAACTGCTGGGTGGAAACAACTACTAGTGTAGACAAATAGAATAATTGATGGTGAACATTTCACCAACAGCAAATTGCCATTTCCGTTTGAGGTATTTCGCTTCCCATTGTCTACACTCAAGTGAAGAGTTCATTAAAAAGTTTATTTTTGAGCTTAATTTGTGGGAGTCAACCGAACGGCCACGCCAATCTAATAGTGGTGCAACAAAAAATATCACTAGCCAATGTGCAGTATTTGGTAGGTACTTGTCTACAATATGGTGGTCAAAAGCAACAGAGTTGCACTGAAAATTCTCACAAATAATAAAGTAATCGTGCATTTAGCAAGCATATTTTTCAACGGCTAATCGCTCATTTCCGATGGTTACCTAATTTGTATTTAATTTTCAGTATTCGATTGGAATGTTCTTACCGTAAAGACAGTACTCGTTAGCTATGGGTATGAGACAACAATTCGTTACATCACTGAATCAACACCAACAAATAACGCTTTGTAAAAATCTATACCAAAAATATCCATTTTTTTCGCATATTTCCGTGAAGCAAATAGTACGAATTTGATTAAGGGCAAGTGGAAAAACAGATCGAAAAACCCGGAGAATGCACGAGGAAATGAATGGAAATTGAAAATGACACTTGATTTGATGCGCCTCAATTGACACGGCATCGCAATTAGACAATGAATGCAATTGCCGCAAATGGAATTTTTGTTTCTTTTTTTTGCTCTTCTCTCACTTCTTCTTTGGCTACCACCAATTAATGTGGCCCAGCCTAATTGCAACTAATGAGAATATTCGAATTTTTTGATTTTTTTCTGATAATTTCACCATAATTTGAGTGCTGTAATCAATTGATTTAATAATCGTACATGCAAAGTGTCTGTGTTGAGGCGAAGTCTCCGGTTGACTTTTCTTTTCTTTCTGGCAGCTCCTTCCTGGGTATTGTTTGTGTGGATATTTGCGAATTTTCGTCACGTATTTGCCATGAAGACTGTTTAGTGCCATCATAAAAATAAAGCACCCAATCCATACAGACTGACATGCTGAAAAAGGAAAATTTAAATTTGTTGCCAAAATGATTGCGGCATGCAACAATTACGGTGGCCTTATTGGGTATGGAATTGGGCGGGTAGTGTATGAGAGGCGCACCTAATGAATTTGGTAATTTATTGCGGTGACTTATGAATTTTTATTGTTTCGCTATGATTGTTTTTGGGTTTAAAGGGAAGCTTCTATGAAATTTTGTGCAACGTAAAAAAATTCAAGCAATTTTTGAAAATTGAAACCTCTGCCTGCCTACAAAACTTCACCAGTTCATAATTCTTCCGCATAGACATATTCAATCCTCTGGCCAAAAGAGAAGCGTTAGACGCTGCAAATGAACCTAAAAATGCTACTACCAAATCCCTGAGAGGAGCCATCATAATCCCACATTTCAAAGTTAGTCAAGTGCAAAAATTGCGAAAGTGAGAAAAACGTCAAACAAAAAGAGAGAAAAAAGGCGAATCAGACGAGAAAAAGCAAGAAAAGGGTTTAGAAACGTTAGCAAAAAGTGTTGGGCACAGCTTGCACGCCTTGACACTGGACGCAGCAGGAGCACCAGCCATAGAAGCTGAAGTCCAATCACAAGCAGAGCACACCAAGTGAAAAAATGTATAAATTCGAAAGGATTCTAAGGGAGCGAAAGAACGACATGCAAGGTGAAGGTGAAATGTGAAGGTGACACTTATGCTGATGCTGATGGATCTGTCATACATTCACACACCCACACACACACACACAGACACACTGAGTGTCGAGCACAATATGTGCAGAGGATAAAAAGGTTTTTTTTCACTAAATCGTTTTAAAACGGGTACCAACTCGAACAGTTTTGCATTATGATGTCACATGATGGAGCTCAGTTTATGACAGTGGTTTTATCTAAGCGGTGTCTGGCCAGAACACAAAAAAACCGTTTAGATCCTACTCCATTCATGCGGTGTGAAATTTCGGTAGATTAGCTACAGCCAAGTTAAGTGCAGAGATGGGCTAAGAAGAGAGGAGGAAGTATGATTTCCCCAGGGGCTGATTTTTTTTGAGGCAAAAGTAGGAAAAGTAGGAAGCTAAGATGTTGATTGAAAACTATGTGAAATCGTAAAGTAAATGAAGTGAAGTGAATTGAATTGAATGGGAGGTTTTGGAACACAGTGTAACAAATACCTACTTTCTGCTATTGTTAGAAAAATAATTTCCGATCTCCCAATGGAATGGCACATTCAAAACCTTTCGTCATGTAGTTTGGAAAAAAAAATATTCTAAAGTCGACAAAAGAGCGAAACAAAAGTGTCACGTTCCAGTAGGATTACTCTCAAAAAAATTGTGTTGGTAAATTGGTTTTAAAATTATTCGGTGTCTTTATCCTTGGACCACTTCCATGCAGTCCATTCTATTCATAAATGTATTTAATTTACTCATATTATGTGTTTCTTAATTGGAAAACTTTCTGCTTAGAAGTAATTGAAATACAAATACATACTAACTTTTCATCTTGAGTGCCTCGAGCGCTTGAGGCAAAATGGAAGCGTTTCACTGAAAACATAAATAAAATGCAATTTCTACTACGAGACGACGCACACAAACGAAATGAAACGAAACGAATCGAAATGAAGTTAACAAAGCAACGCGTCAATAAAGGATACGGAAATGGATATCAATACGCATGCAAATTATACACACACACACACACACACACGTATTTTCCTGACACATTCTCGCACACACAAATGACATGCACAACGTTACAATAACTGCTCGAGCGCAAAGGTGAAAATTGATTTTGCGACAATTGATACGCGCGCAAAACGACACTACGAAAGGGAAAATTAAGCATAAGGACAACAGGATGCGTTCGTCATACACGACACGACACACACGGCATGTCATTTGATTATGCTAATGAAATGACAAGCGCACAACTATACAGTTGAATCACAATCGAATAAAGAAATTGAATGACATGAAAGAGAGACACGTGTAAATATGTACTGGGATGACAGCATGCGGGTGCGTATGAGCAACATCGAATTGGTATTGGTTGCGTTGAAGTACACATAAACTAAACTAGAAGTTGTTGTTTTTTTTTCGAATTTGCTTTTGTACTCTTATTGAAGGAAAGATTCGGATAAATTATCCTCTAGGAACTTTCGAATTTGCATTGAAATTCTTAGCATGCAAAATGCTATCTGTACCTCATTCATGCCAGATAACCGAGCTAAGGTTTAAGTGTCTGTGCATTATCAGCTTCACACAATATACATACACTCACAAAGGAAACACACACAAAAAATGAAAGCATTTTGTGAAATAAGCGGAAACTGTTTATATTAAATACCGCAATATCGTATAATCTTGTTTTTGTATTCGCAAATGCGAGAGAGGGAGAAAGAAATTAAAAATTTTAAAACAGCAAAAAACGGGCACAAGCAAAGCAACAACTACAAACAAAAAAACGCAGCCACACTAACAAAAGTGGTGCTTTGCCAAAACACCAAAGGACATAAGCCTGCCGGAATTAGAAGGACATTGTGTCGTGACTCTTCACTAGAAAAAAGAGAAGATTTGAAGAGAAATTAAAAAACCCACTGATGGTGACTGACCGACTGAAACGTACTCACTGGACAAATAGTATTACGATGACTCAAAAATAAAAATTATTTTGTAGTGGAAAGTAAATAGGGAGAGAATCACAAGAAATTCCGTATTTTGTCGCTACGGCTTATGCCCGATTACCCAATATGAATGCAAATGTGTGTGGCCGCAGCGTACACCCACACCGAGCCGCCCGCTTCCATTAATTCCCATGAATATGCATTCATGCACAGTCACTAAAACACTTAAAGGAAGCGTGGTTAATTTTCATTTTCATTGGATTTTCTGCTGCTGTTGCTTTTTGAAATTGTTTTTCATCTTGGTTGCACTTCATTTTGTTTCGTTTTCTTTTTCTTTTTCGTTTTGTTTTCCGTTTTTCTTCTTTAGCTTTTGTTTTGTTGCGTTCTGCCGCATTTAGTATGCATTAAAGTGTGCAATTATGCAATTTAATTTTTGTTTCTTACTTTTTGCATATGTATGCTCCTTCGTCTACTATTATTTGACTCATCACCAGCCGCACTACGGCCACATTTAATACTCACAAATGCGTATATACTTTATATTTCATAATGTGCGAAAATAATCACCCTGTATGGAAGTTTTTTTTTATTGTACTTTTGCATTATTCATGTTGCATCTTTAATGAGCCAAATGCACACACACAAAAATTGCCATAAAGTGTTTAATGGTATTTTTTTTAGCTTTTGGTCGCATTAAACAATTTGTGTTGTGCTGGGAAGTTGTTCGTTATTCATATTTTATTGAATGCGTGCTTTAAACAAAATTTCTTTCTGGGAGAATATTTGCAAAAAATAAAATCATTCAGATTAATTTTTAATTATGATCCAGCAATGTCTAGTGGCGGCCGTGGGGCAGTGGGTGATATCGGGATCGGATACCGCAGAACAAATTGTTGTTTAAAACTTGACATGAAAAACTTCTTTGATTTGGGAGTCAAGCAGTTCGGATTCGGCATTAAATGAAATTATCAGCTATCCTAAGCCCTAATATGGGTTTTTGTTTCAAAATAGTTTTCTATCAATGTGCTAGAGGGGAAAGTAAATATCGTATGGTTGCATCACGTATTACCGTATAAAATCATGTGGAAATAAACACTTTTATTCATGGTATTTAGTAAAAATTATTTTACTGAAACTTTGAACAATGCTAACCTAGTTGTTATGATTAACCAAGGTTTGTTATTGGATTTTTTGCGCGTCTCACTATTGGTCGTAAGTTCTTCTCAACAGCCTCAACGTACAAAACTACAGTGCCAATATCTTCATAAGGATGTCCTTCCATGAAGTGAAGTACGACTTTATAAAATCCGAGGGGAAATGAAATTGGCAAATACTTGTCATCCACAAAGAGATTTTTGGCTACGAGTTGACCCTGTGGAAAGATCCTCTAAGTTGTAATCGAATTCGAAAAGAATCTGAATTTACCGTGTAGGGGCAGCTGTGGTTGACGTTAGATACTTGCTTCAAAATACTTATAACGATTGTGGTATAAGCGGGGAAGATCCTTTTATCCAGAATGTCACAAATGTTTTGCGTAACGTTCACCAAAAACGGTTGATATTGGTTGGCATAGTTTTTGGAGAAAACCTGCAGGTGAAGCTGAAATTGAAATTGAAAAAATTGTATTTCCATTTTTTTTCATCAATTTGTTTTTTGACACACGCTTACAGAAGCATTACGGATTGGCTTTGCAATGTCGCATACCATGTTGCTAACGGCCTTCTGCCAACTTATGGGTTTCAACTTGCAGCTTACATTACGAATGTATTCAGTATTTGGCAAACATTCCATACCAACAGTTTTGTAAATTGTGTTAAAACATGAGATCTGCTTGAAAAAGTAAAAAAAATTTAAATATTTAATTAAATATAATTAAATATTAATAGTACCTACCGTTGTTAGTTGGCCAATAAAGAAGAATCCAATCAAGAACACCAACATCATAAATAAGAGGTAGACTGAACACTCCGAATTTTTACACATACACAGCTGCACCCCAAATGTTATACTAAAATAGAAAATGACACACAGACTAGTCTTTGCAAATGATCGTATATTTTAAATTAGTTGAGTGTCAGTCACAATCGTATTCACAATCAACTAATCGTTATATGGGGCGTTCAGCACCATTGCGAAATGTTGAGTAAAAGTTAGCTGTAGTCATAGGAGCCATATGGGAGTCATTCATACCACACTCAGTGTTTCAGAAAAACATGGACTTGACCTGAAACTGATCGCTATCAATGTATAAACACAGTAAAATTTCTTTTAAATTTTCTATAATTTATATAAAGATGATGTCATTTTAATTACCCGGATGCTGAACATTGGATATCAATTAAAGTGACACCTATATACTATATAATTGCACAATGTAACATTTACATTGGCTATAAAACCATGACAATCTATTAAAATACAAAACAACTGCATACATACATACATTTTTCAGTTGTATTAATTAACCATCGAATCAATTAAAAATCGAAAGTGGTGATAAATTTGTTACAAAATACACATACAACAATAGTAGGCAGCAATTAATTTCCCTACAAATTATAGTAATTGTACACGCACATCTCTGTCTATAACAGCCTTTTTTAAAGTTTGTTTTGCTCTCTCTTTTTCACAAGGTATAAAATGTAATACTGCTTTGGGTTTTCCCTATTGGTTTAATGTTTTCCAACGCACAGCAGACAGGCCATTCTGAAATCCCAAACAACTAACAGAATAGGTCCTCATGTTATGAACCAATCAAATCAACTGTAAACAAACCCATTTTAGCAGTGTTCCAAAGCTTTAAGCCTCTGGCATTCTACAGCAGCTATCGCTCGTATCGATCAAAGCTCTTTTTACCCGCGGGTATAGGCCTGATGAACACGTATTTTTGGATGGTTTTTATGTATCTTTTTCGAACATATAAATTTTTGAGCTCTAAAATCTATTCCAAGGATTTGCGAAGATTGTTTTAAGATCAAATACATAGCAACTACTGATACCTACATACACTCGCCATAAAAAGTCTGCGTATAAAGCAATTTCATGTGCAGTGACTCATAGACTCATTTTATAGTATCGGACGCTTTAACCCGTAATGCGTTGGTTTTAAAACCTACATTTTTCGAAATGTACTTAACAGCTTACCATGCATAGTTCAGTCTGTGCGTCTGGCTTGCGGTGAGTACAGATTGTGAATATGATTGTGACTGGCACTCAACTAATTAAAAATATACGACCATTTGCAAAGACTAGTCTGTGTGTCATTTTCCATTTTAGTCTAAAATTTGGGGTGCCAATGTGTATGTATGAAAATTCAGAGTGTTTAGTCTATGTAAACCTCTTTATTTATGATGTTGGTGTTCTTGATTGGATTCCTCTTTATTGGCCAGCTAACAACGGTACTATTAATATTTAATTATATTTGATTAAATATTTCAAATTTGGTTTTACTTTTTCAAGCAGATCTCGTGTTTTAACACAATTTACAAAACTGTTGGTATGGAATGCTTACCAAATCCTGAATACATTCGCAATGTTAGCTGCAAGTTGAAACCCATAAGTTGGCAGAAGGCCGTTAGCAACATGGTATGCGACATTGCAAAGCCATCAATTTCAGCTCCACATACAGGTTTTCTCCAAAAATTATGCCAACCAATATCAACCGTTTTTGGTGAATGTTACGCAAAATATTTGTGATGTTCTGGATAAAAGGATCTATCCCGCTTATACCACAATCGTTATCAGTATTTTGAAGCAAGTATCTAACGTCAACCACAGCTGCCCCTACACGGTAAATTCAGATTCTTTTCGAATTCGATTACAACTTAGAGAATCTTTCCACAGGGTCAACTCGTAGCCAAAAATCTCTTTGTGGATGACAAGTATTTGCCAATTTCAGCTCCTCTCGGGTTTTATAAAGTTGTGTTTCACTTCATGGAAGGCCATCCTTATGAAGATATTGGCACTGTAATCTTGTACGTTGAGGCTGTTGAGAAGAACATACGACCAATAGTGAGACGCGCAAAAAATCCAATAACAAACCTTGGTTAATTCATAACAACTAGGTTAGCATTGTTCAAAGTTTCAGTAAAAGAATTTTTACTAAATACAATTAATAAAATGTGTTTACTTCCAGAAGATTTTCTATGGAATTACGTTTACATTTAAATGTTAACGAGACTGACCGTTAAAAATAGATTTCAAACTGCCAGGCAGAATATGTTTACTTTCAACCTGAAACCGTCCCAAAAAAAACAAACATTTAGCGCTCACGACTTAAAGGAGCATAAACACATGCCATGTATGGGGCAAAAATAAAATCGAATTTTAAGTTCGTTTTAGGTCCAGAAAAATACTTTAAAAAAAGATTTTGGGGACGACCCTCGTAGTTATGTTGGTCTAAAATAGTCCCAACAAATCTTGGGGCTGATCATATAACGTATAAGGGGTGCGCCAATGAGCTTTATTTGATCAAAACAAATGTGAAGTCAAAAAAATGTGTTTTTTTAAATGGTTTTAAATCTTTTGGATGCCCTATTCGTATTCACTGGAGTATGGAAATTGATAAAAATGAGGGCCTCAAAGTTTTTGTTTTTGTTTTTGTTTTTGTTTTTGATGTGGGCTTTGTGTGACAGAAACCATATACCCATGGTACTTGTGCGCTCGTTATATGTATGTAATGTGTACAGAAAAACAAGGCAGCATACAAATTATAGATTAATCCGTCCATCTGTCGTTGATTTATGTAGACACTTATTTTGTAATTGATATGTTTTTCTATTTTGGTAATTATACTTTTTTTTAACTTTATGGTTATCTCTTCTTAATTAAAAATTCATTAATCGTAGCTTGGATATCAGAAATTTTTTCAATTTAGTATCACTCTACACTTCGATTGAAAATGTGGACTAACAACGTCCTGGGACTTCTATTGATTGGCCAATTGGCTATTGTGAGAGTAAGTTAGGACTTTAAATTGGTTTTACAATAATTTGATATTTTTATTTGTTGCAGGAGACGAGTTCGGCAATTATCTTTAAAACCGTTGTGACGACCCTAAAATATGGGTCCTCACATTCTCAAATATGAATACATGAAGCACTCTATTTTGATTTTTATTTATAATTTATTTCCCTTTATCTCTTTTTGGGTCCTCACAGTCTCAAATATGAATACACGAAGCACTCTATTTTTTTTTATTTTTATTATCTTTAAGTTTTCCTTGATCTCTTTTGGCTATTTATGAATTAAAATCCTAGCATTTAAGAATATCAATGTAGCTAGAAAATAATGAAGAAAAAAATATGAAAGAACTAGCTAGTTAATCAATACCAAATAGTACTAAAACTAAATACATAAACTAAAAGGAAATGTACCATAAAATAAGTATGAATTTAATTTAGTATGTAGTTTGGGCGAACAGCGGAAAAGGGTAACCCCAGGCAAAACTTCAAACGATAGATTATTAAATTCAGCAACTCGCATAGACAACCTACCAGAAGAAAAGAGACGGCAACGAGTGGCGAGAATAGACCAACACAACGAACAACGCAACAAATCACCACGGCCAGCGACAGAAATCGATGCTACAGTTCACCAATGGTCATTGTTGAAAAAGAGGACTATTAAAATAGCGAACGACTCTGATTCGGTCTCATTTCTCGCGGATTCCGAATCAGGTAAGTCATAATTAGTAGATTGTTGTTAAAATATTTGCGCATTATTTTTCTTTGAAATTTCCCTCCGTTAAGTCCCACTCTTCGCGATCGTACGACCAAATCATATTTTTTTTATTTAATTTCACAGGAGCAGGGATGGCGGCATGGTATGGGTTTGTTTCACAATCTATCATGTCGCACTCTCAGACTTCTGTATGCCGCGAAATCGAATGAAAGAAACCGTAAGGAAAAAAGTACTAAAAAGAGAATTACTATTTTAATTTCACAGGAGCGGGCATGGCGGCATGGTATGGGTTTGTTTCACAATCTATCATGTCGCACTCTCAGACTTCTGTACGCCGCGAAATCGAATGAAAGAAACCGTAAGAGAAAGTACCAAAAAGAGAAAATTACTATTTTAATTTCACAGGAGCGGGGATGGCGGCATGGTATGGGTTTGTTTCACAATCTATCATGTCGCACTCTCAGACTTCTGTATGCCGCGAAATCGAATAAAAGAAACCGTAAGAAAAGGTACTGAAAAGAGAATTACTATTTTAATTTCACAGGAGCGGGGATGGCGGCATGGTATGGGTTTGTCTCACAATCTATCATGTCGCACTCTCAGACTTCTGTAGGCCACAAAACTCTCAACGAAAGTAGAACTTCGAAAAACTCAAAGAAATACAAAATCGCTAAATTTAACATCATTCCGGGATTTAAGAAATAAACTCCATCTCTCACAGGGGCGGAGGTGATGGCATGGTATGGGTTTGTTTCACAATCTATCATGTCATACCCTCCCGGTTCTGTTTTTCCAAAAAAATCTCAAATGAATTAACGCTAATCAAACGTTTTGTTACAGGAAAATTAATTAACCTATTGATATTTCTTTAATCATTATCTTTTCCTCTAATAATAAATATTCGTCATGCTTTTCAACACTGACCATTGAACATTTGCTTACAACAATTAACAAAAGTATTCATTAATCAAAAGCTCATTTCTCGCGGATTCCGAATCAGTTTCAGAAATACGAAGCAGAGGCACAGCAAAGGTCGTGAACACGAGCGAGCAAGTGAACCACCAGGACAAGCACGTCACATAGTCTTTCCAAGTTCCAATTATCAACCGGCACGGCGAGTGCCCCCATCAAGTCAAGTTCAAAGCATCATTCAGAGGCAGAGCGCAAGAAGCCGCCCTTCCTGAAACCTCAAGTTTTACGACGCATCGATTCTCCGAGAGAGCGGTTGAATTTCCCCGCCATCGGGTCTGCGACGCCAAATCCCCCACGGGTTCTATTTTTACACGTCACGTTGGACGTTCAAGCTCCTACGCGTTCATATCCGTTCACGCTCAGCTACGCCCACGAGTCACACCTTGCTACGCCTGCGTTCGTACTAGCCTCGTTCACGTATCACAGATTCAAGTCCTACTTTAACTCACGCACGTAACACGCTCGTATCACGCACGTATCGCGCACGTATCGCGCACGTAACACGGTCGTATCACGCACACAACGACTACACACTAGCATAACACAAACCAAAATCTATCGCCCATCATTACGTATCGTCTCCTGCACCAATATCAATCACACGCGATCCTGGTCTCCAATTAGCATCCGTCCATCGATATCTTCCGTCATCCGAGTCAACGAGAAGCTGCAACGCCTATCCACGACTACAACAACACCGCTGTTCGCCCAAAACCCTGAAAATCTGTAACTTTTACTTATATATATTGTTATTAAATAAAATTTCTGTTTGAATTTAACGAAATCTCTGCGAAATAATAAATTTTTCTGTGTACGAAGCCCTGGACATCCGACGAGTCCTTACCCCAGCATAAGCAACGTTACAGATGGCGCCCGAGCAGGGACCCTGAGCAGAAATAACAACAAAAAAATCACCACCAACAAGTAAGTAAGAGTCACCACAGAGCGGCGTTCAATTAAGGAAAGAAGAAATCAGTAAAGGACATCACCATGGTAAAAACCACATGGATCAATTACCTACGAAGAGACGATCTACGCGCATACGCGGCAGAATTTGGATTCGACGATAGCGGCAGCGTAGAGGAGCTACGCCGGCGATTTGCAGCCTTTGTGAAGGATGAAGCAAGCAGCGCCGAACACATCGATCGACTGACGACACTGGAAAACAAGCATACACGAAACTCTGAACCTGGTCAAGAGGACTTCCAGCAGCCGCAGACTTCCCAACAAGCCACTGGGATAGAGGAGGCGGAAATCTCGATGATGGAAAAGAAAACGAAGCACACCTTGACAGCTGACTTAAGAGACCTGTTCAACGAGGAAAATATCGGCAACAACAGCACCGGAAATGAACAAAACGAAGATACCGAACCAGCAACTATACCGACACCAACAACAAAAGAAAACACGCGCGAAGAGCACACCAAAGCCAATGCGCGGCATCACGAGAGCAACCCTGTATCTAACACACCTATCTATCCGCCCACTGGAGGCCCATGGTACTTCAAGCCAAGACCCACCATCATCGACCAGGTAAGGAAATGGTCTGTACGATACGATGGAGGATGCGACCCGCTGGCTTTCGTGGAAAGAGTGGAGGAACTGGTAGACACCTATAATATACAACAGGACGAGTTACCACGCATGATGCCAGAACTCCTGACGGGCAAAGCACTGACCTGGTACAGGAATAACAACCGGAAAGGGAGGACATGGAACGTATTCAAGGAGGATTTCCTGCGGTTCTTTTTGCCAGGCAGGTATTTTGAACAATTAGATGATGCCATCAGGAAGCGAGTCCAACGCCAGAGAGAGGCGTTCAAGGATTACGTGATCTCGCTGCAGGACATGATGCGGCATGCAAGCTATACCGAGCAGGAGAAGCTGGACCGGATTTTCCGAAATTGCCACATCGATTACCGCTGGTATATTAAGAGAAAGGATTTTCAGACGCTGGATGAATTATTAGCACTGGCACAGGACATGGAGGGGCTACGTCTCGACACGGAGGCACCAGAGGAAAGACATCGATTGGTCCAGTCAGCACATCCTACTCCACCCGCGAGACGCTCCTGCCATCGCTGCGACGAGGTAGGTCATTTTGCTGATCGATGCAATAACGCGGTGGTACTCCATTGCTGGGACTGTGGAACTCGAGGAATCAGGACAATTGAATGCTGCAGGCGACGCGCGGGAAACGGCGATGGGCCCGGCCGAGAGCGGGAGGCTACCGGCGCCCCTTCCACCGAACACCCCCCGCAACGCGAACATTAGAAAGTGATGGCCGCCGTATCTCCGCCACCATTGCTCTGGATGGAGAGGAAGTCACGGCAACAATCGACACGGGAGCAACTAGGAGCTTTCTATGCCGGGAATGGGCCCGCCAGTTCTGCACAGCGGACAATTTAGTACCAGTGTGGACCGCCATACGACTGGCTGACGATTCAGTCGTGACCATCGAGGAGGCCATGGTATTAGAACTATCCATAGGAAATCGGAAATGTCGAATGCCATTACTACTGTTGCCAAATGCAACAGACAATTGTATTCTAGGTATGGACTTTTTAGGACGGCTCCACGCCACCCTCACACTGGGCGACTGCTCCATCACACTTCAGCCAGCAGTAGAGGACGCCCGAACACTCAAAGAAGATGGATACGAAGGCCTGGCGGAATTCGAACGGAAAATGGCCAACGATAACCAGCAAGAGGTAACGCAGGAAGCAGATACACCCCAGGGAATTATACAGGCAGCAGGCGACGCTGCACACAAGGAGGCTACGCAGCCGGAAATCACATCAGAGAATCCACAGAGGATAGTTGCACGCAAGAGGAAATCATGCAAAAGGAGTACACGGAGGAGAATCATACAAGGGAAACAAGAGATAGCCAAGATTGCACGCGAGGAATTAACACAAATAGGAAATATACAGGGGATACACCCGGCGGGAGATGCCGACACCAGGATAACAACACACACGGAATCAGTCCAATACAGCGCGGGCCAACGAGAAACGAGTCAAGCACCAATAGCAACTGAAAACGAAAGCCGGCAGGACATGGACACGCAGCAGGAATTAATAAATAAATTTCTGGAAGAAGAATTGCCGCAGTTTGCAACATTACAGGGGACGACCGACATAACTAGCCACAAGATCATAATGCGGGATGAGGCGCCGATCAAGCAGCGCTATTTTCCAAAGAACCCGGCCATGATGGGCATAATCAACGCCCAGATCGACGAACTTCTCGAGCAAGGATGCATTGAGCCAGCCCGAAGCCCACATAGCGCTCCCATTGTATTGGTAAGAAAGAAAAATGGGAAATGGAGGCTATGCGTCGACTACAGGCAGCTGAACGCGAAGTCTGTACCAGATGCATACCCGCTGCCACGTATCCAGCATATTTTAGATAGATTGCGGAACGCGAAAGTCATCAGTACGCTGGACCTCAAGAACGGGTATTGGCAGGTACCAATGTCACCAGAGAGTAAGCAATACACCGCATTCACTGTGCCTGGACGGGGATTGTACCAGTGGTGTGTCATGCCGTTCGGCCTACACTCGGCCCCAGCAACGTTCCAACGTGCTCTGGACGGAGTCATCGGGCCCGAGATGGAGCCACACGCTTTCGCTTATCTGGACGACATAATCGTGACTGGAGCTTCATTGGAGGAACACATGGATAACTTAAGGGAGGTTTTCCGCCGACTGCGGGCAGCAAATTTGAAAATCAACACCGAAAAATGCGAATTTTTTAAGAAGGAGATTAGGTACTTGGGGCACATGGTCACGTCAGAAGGAATACACACCGACCCGGAGAAAATCTCAGCTATTCAAGAGCTGAAACCGCCAACTAATCTGCGGGAGCTGCGCCGATGCTTGGGGATAGCCTCGTGGTACCGACGATTTGTTCCCGACTTCTCCAAAATAGTGCAGCCACTCACCTCCCTGTTAAAAAAAAGTCGGCGATGGAAATGGGAACCGGAACAACAGAATGCATTCGATCAACTGAAGCAACGACTCACGGAAGCCCCGGTATTAATTTGTCCAGATTTCACAGAAAGGTTTACACTACAAACAGATGCGAGCGACCAGGGGTTGGGAGCCGTGTTGACGCAGAACATCGAAGGCCAGGAAAGAGTGGTGGCATATGCAAGCAGACGACTGGCAGCGGCGGAGATAAACTATTCACCAACCGAGAAGGAGTGTCTCGCGATCGTCTGGGGCGTGCGAAAGATGAGGGAGTATTTAGAAGGCTACGAATTCACCATAGTCACGGACCATCTATCACTAAAATGGCTGAATTCCATTGAGAGTCCGTCGGGCAGGATCGCGCGGTGGGCGCTCGAACTCCAACAGTACAGGTATACCATAACTTATAGGAAAGGTGCCCTCAACGTGGTAGCAGACGCGCTGTCACGACAACCCCGGGATGTTCTCTTATCCGCAACAACAATGCCAGAGGAAAATCAAACGTGTGCCTGGTTGGAAAAGCGTAAGGCGGAAGTCATCAAGAACCCGGAGAAATTCGCAGATTACACGTTACAAGGGGAGCAATTGTACCGCCACATTCCCCGCCGAGTAGGGGATGAGGACTGCGCACCATGGAAGCTGTGTGTCGGCACCCATTTGCGGAAACGCGTCCTGGCCGAAAATCACGACGATCCGACAGCAGGACACCTAGGAATCAGGAAAACTATAGCACGACTAGCAAATCGGTACTACTGGCCGGGTATGTTCCGCGAGGTAGGAAAGTACATTCGGAGCTGCGAAAGCTGCCAGAAATACAAACCCGAACAACAAAAGCCGGCAGGGAAAATGCTGACCCAGATAGCAGAGGAGCCGTGGGCCATTCTGTGCGCGGATTTCGTGGGACCATTACCGCGGTCTACTCATGGAAATACTATGCTATGTGTATTTGTGGATAAATTCTCAAAATGGGTCGAAATCGTCCCCATGCGAAGGGCGACAACCGATACCTTGCGGAAGGCGTTCCGAGAAAGGATTTTGGCACGGTTCGGCGTACCAAAAGTCATGGTCACTGACAATGGCACGCAGTTCACCAGTAAGGCGTTCAAAGGGTTTTTGCGAGATCTTGGAGTGAGGCACCAGTTTACGGCACCCTACACACCCCAAGAAAACGCAACGGAACGCTCAAATCGAACCATAAAGACAATGGTGGCACAGCTGGCCAAAACTGACCAACGAAAATGGGATGAACTCCTCCCCGAGGTGATGCTGGCAATAAACACCGGAGTATCGGAGACTACAGGTTACAGCCCCGCATTTTTGATTCAAGGCCGAGAGCCAAGATTACCTAAATCACTATATGACGAGGCCACAATAGGAACAGGACAAGCAGTGCAGACGCCGGTAGAACGAGGAGACAAGCTACGGGAAGTTTTTAGCTTAGTACATCGGAACCTGGAGAGGGCGGCACAGGATCAAGCTAGACATTATAACCTGAGACGGCGACAGTGGCAACCCCAGGTAGGGCAAATGGTGTTAGTAAAGCAGCACCACTTATCAAAAGCGATCGAGGGATTCGCGGCGAAACTGGCGCCCAAGTATGATGGGCCATACCAAGTAGTGAATTTCACGTCACCGGTAATAGTCAAAGTGAAAAGGCAGTGTGATGGACAAGTGCGCACGGCCCACATCGGCGAGCTGCGTGAGTTTAAAGAAAGGGGTAATGTGGTGGAGACAGAGGCAGCGACGCAGGTATAGTATAGGGAATGCGGGGTCGACAGTAGCGGCAGAGGAGAATACCTGCCATTTAAAAAAAAAAAAAAAGAAAATATATATACATCAATTTGAAATTTTAAACCTTTCCATCAACGCAGCATGCCCAGTAGAAGTACTACAAACAGTCCAGCGAACTCTGGCCACACTCGCCCGGGGACAGCGAAGACGCTTTATGATCAGGCAGGGAGCCATGGAGTACCTGGTGCGCATCAATCGCGACCACCAAGTGATCAGCATTCATCGTCCGGTAAAGTAAGGGGGGGGTGTGACGACCCTAAAATATGGGTCCTCACATTCTCAAATATGAATACATGAAGCACTCTATTTTGATTTTTATTTATAATTTATTTTCCTTTATCTCTTTTTGGGTCCTCACAGTCTCAAATATGAATACACGAAGCACTCTATTTTTTTTATTTTTATTATCTTTAAGTTTTCCTTGATCTCTTTTGGCTATTTATGAATTAAAATCCTAGCATTTAAGAATATCAATGTAGCTAGAAAATAATGAAGAAAAAAATATGAAAGAACTAGCTAGTTAATCAATACCAAATAGTACTAAAACTAAATACATAAACTAAAAGGAAATGTACCATAAAATAAGTATGAATTTAATTTAGTATGTAGTTTGGGCGAACAGCGGAAAAGGGTAACCCCAGGCAAAACTTCAAACGATAGATTATTAAATTCAGCAACTCGCATAGACAACCTACCAGAAGAAAAGAGACGGCAACGAGTGGCGAGAATAGACCAACACAACGAACAACGCAACAAATCACCACGGCCAGCGACAGAAATCGATGCTACAGTTCACCAATGGTCATTGTTGAAAAAGAGGACTATTAAAATAGCGAACGACTCTGATTCGGTCTCATTTCTCGCGGATTCCGAATCAGGTAAGTCATAATTAGTAGATTGTTGTTAAAATATTTGCGCATTATTTTTCTTTGAAATTTCCCTCCGTTAAGTCCCACTCTTCGCGATCGTACGACCAAATCATATTTTTTTTATTTAATTTCACAGGAGCAGGGATGGCGGCATGGTATGGGTTTGTTTCACAATCTATCATGTCGCACTCTCAGACTTCTGTATGCCGCGAAATCGAATGAAAGAAACCGTAAGGAAAAAAGTACTAAAAAGAGAATTACTATTTTAATTTCACAGGAGCGGGCATGGCGGCATGGTATGGGTTTGTTTCACAATCTATCATGTCGCACTCTCAGACTTCTGTACGCCGCGAAATCGAATGAAAGAAACCGTAAGAGAAAGTACCAAAAAGAGAAAATTACTATTTTAATTTCACAGGAGCGGGGATGGCGGCATGGTATGGGTTTGTTTCACAATCTATCATGTCGCACTCTCAGACTTCTGTATGCCGCGAAATCGAATAAAAGAAACCGTAAGAAAAGGTACTGAAAAGAGAATTACTATTTTAATTTCACAGGAGCGGGGATGGCGGCATGGTATGGGTTTGTCTCACAATCTATCATGTCGCACTCTCAGACTTCTGTAGGCCACAAAACTCTCAACGAAAGTAGAACTTCGAAAAACTCAAAGAAATACAAAATCGCTAAATTTAACATCATTCCGGGATTTAAGAAATAAACTCCATCTCTCACAGGGGCGGAGGTGATGGCATGGTATGGGTTTGTTTCACAATCTATCATGTCATACCCTCCCGGTTCTGTTTTTCCAAAAAAATCTCAAATGAATTAACGCTAATCAAACGTTTTGTTACAGGAAAATTAATTAACCTATTGATATTTCTTTAATCATTATCTTTTCCTCTAATAATAAATATTCGTCATGCTTTTCAACACTGACCATTGAACATTTGCTTACAACAATTAACAAAAGTATTCATTAATCAAAAGCTCATTTCTCGCGGATTCCGAATCAGTTTCAGAAATACGAAGCAGAGGCACAGCAAAGGTCGTGAACACGAGCGAGCAAGTGAACCACCAGGACAAGCACGTCACATAGTCTTTCCAAGTTCCAATTATCAACCGGCACGGCGAGTGCCCCCATCAAGTCAAGTTCAAAGCATCATTCAGAGGCAGAGCGCAAGAAGCCGCCCTTCCTGAAACCTCAAGTTTTACGACGCATCGATTCTCCGAGAGAGCGGTTGAATTTCCCCGCCATCGGGTCTGCGACGCCAAATCCCCCACGGGTTCTATTTTTACACGTCACGTTGGACGTTCAAGCTCCTACGCGTTCATATCCGTTCACGCTCAGCTACGCCCACGAGTCACACCTTGCTACGCCTGCGTTCGTACTAGCCTCGTTCACGTATCACAGATTCAAGTCCTACTTTAACTCACGCACGTAACACGCTCGTATCACGCACGTATCGCGCACGTATCGCGCACGTAACACGGTCGTATCACGCACACAACGACTACACACTAGCATAACACAAACCAAAATCTATCGCCCATCATTACGTATCGTCTCCTGCACCAATATCAATCACACGCGATCCTGGTCTCCAATTAGCATCCGTCCATCGATATCTTCCGTCATCCGAGTCAACGAGAAGCTGCAACGCCTATCCACGACTACAACAACACCGCTGTTCGCCCAAAACCCTGAAAATCTGTAACTTTTACTTATATATATTGTTATTAAATAAAATTTCTGTTTGAATTTAACGAAATCTCTGCGAAATAATAAATTTTTCTGTGTACGAAGCCCTGGACATCCGACGAGTCCTTACCCCAGCATAAGCAACGTTACACCGTTAAAATCGAATGTGTTGCGAATCCGGTGTACCTCCGCAATGTTACATGTAACTTGAAACCTCTCAGTTGGCAAAAATCGGTGAGCAACCTTGACTGCGACATTGTCAAAGAAATTCGAAATGCTTCGGTAGGTGTGCTTTGTCAAAAAAAAAATAACTTCAACTTCTTCTTCTTCTTTGTCTGAAATTATTTTTGTTTCTTCTCAATTCAGCTGCACTTACAGGTTTTGTCCAAAAACGATGCCAATCAATACCATCCATTCTTAGTGAATGTTACTACAAATTGTTGCGACATCCTCGCTCGGAAGTTCTTTCCAGCGTACACAACTATGGTCATGAAGTTTTTGAAGACGGTATCCAATGTCAACCACAGCTGCCCTTACACGGTAGGCTACGCACTCATGACTAGTGTATAAAATACAATACTAACTTTGCGCTCTCAACAGGGTCACTTGCGTGCCAGAGATCTATATTTAGATGAATCATGGTTACCTATACCATTTCCATATGGAAATTACAAAGTGATTACGCGATTCTTAGAAGGCTATCCATATGAAGAGATCGGCTCCTTAACACTGATCGTTGAGGCAACTGAGAAACGGAAACAACGTCCAAGAAAGTGAAATTTAATATAAAAAAAATATAAATCCTAGGAAAACATTTTACAACACGTTTTCCAAAATTTGTATTGTTGCACCTAGAAATAATTACTTTTTGCGTGGGATTTAATTTTCATAATAATGATGAGGGTAAAAACAATTTAAATACATAAATAAAATCGTTAGCGCGTGTGGCTTTTTTTTCAATACATTTTTTTGCTTAAATCACTATTAATGGAGATTACGCATTGGAAATTACCCAAGCATATCGTTTGTTAATACTCGTCATGTGAGGCGTCCGGTTTCATACTGGAATAAGTCGACTTGGGCGCTTATTGCCTTTGACCGATTTGTATTCAAATATTTTTTTGGTTTATCCCATAAGCGTGACTATTGAACCGATTCAGAAAATTAGTCTGCATTTTGTTCGTGTTTAACAGTGCAACTATGCACAATTAAAAAATAAGACTAATTCGGCCAATTATTGCAAAAAATTGTATTTATTATTTTAAACTAGAAACTCATTAGATTGTATCACAATGTATATTCGCAAATGCTCATACTCTAAAATTTTAGTACGGCTTTACACTTCGACTGAAAATGTGGGCTTACGTCTTCAGACTTGGTTTGATTGGCCAACTGGCAATTGTGCAGGCATGTGCTCATTGTGAAATTCTACATAATCAAGTCTAAAATTTTACTTCTCGCAGATGACCGCATCAGCGAGTAATTTCAAAATTGTTAAAATGGAATGTATTACAAATCAGGTGTACCTTCGCAATGTTACCTGCAACTTGAAGCCTATCAGCTGGCAAAAATCTGTGAGCAACATGGACTGCGACATAGTCAAGGAAATTCGCAATTTTTCGGTAAGTAGATATTGACGAATAGCATTCTTATGTCCAAAGGATATATACCTGATTTCAGCTCCATATGCAGCTGTGGGTTAAAAATGATGCCAATCAATACCATCCTTTCTTGATGAATGTTACCAGAAATTTCTGCGACATCCTCGATCGGAAGGCCTTTCCAGCATACGCAACCACGATTATGAAATTTTTGAGAAAAGTGTCCAATGTCAATCACAGTTGCCCATATACGGTACGAATCATCCACATGAATTGTCTGAAGCATTTATACCCATAACTTTGAGATCACTTTAAACAGGGTCACTTGACCGCCAGAAATCTGTACATAGATGAATCGTGGATGCGTATGCCATTACCATATGCAACATACAAGTGTGTTTTCCGGTTCTTAGAAGGTTATCCATATGAAGAGATTGGTGTGGTAGCTTTTTACATTGAGGTCACCGAGAAAAAGAAACAGCGACCGAGGGATTGAAATTATGGAAGCCAAAAACAATTTAAAATGTATGCAATTGTTGGAATAAATCAGTGACAAATTACATCCAGAGAATACAAAAATGTATAAATTAATTGTGTTTAAATATATTTTTAATTAGCTCGGATCAACCGACACGGTTCATTACTGTTGTGTTATGATTTAATGAGCCGTGAAATTATATCCACAACTACTTTGGTTTCTTTCACAGTCAGTACCTATGGCGTTCTATCATTTTTTCATAGTATTACCATACCTTTGCATCACCCGAACCCACAATCGCAACCATTAAATAACTTTTGTTCGAATGAATTTTCAATGTTACTCAATTTAAATAATTTTCTATTAAATAGCTTAGAATCCACCCAAAATTATTTATATTTTACTTTTCAGATCCGATATGAATTTAAGCACCAAATAAATTACAAATGAAATCTAAACGCACTAAATTATCGAAATCAGCTTTAGTCAAATCAAGCCAAACCAAATCCCCCAACCGAAGGGAGCCAACTGCAAAAAAAACCCCCAGCAACATCTGCTCGTTTGGCCAGAAAATGGACATTTATTGCAATTCTTTTGGTCATTTTCGCATAAATAATTATTTGCAAACATTTTCGACGGCCTTTTTTGTTTGTTTCATTTTATTCCAACAGGAAAATGAAAAAAATAAATAGAAACAACGACTGCCGCAATATAGTAAGGATAATTTTGGCAACACGTCTGCATGGCAATAAAAATTTGTAGCTCCAAAAGAACAACGGAAAAGTGAAAAAAAAAACTATACAACGAAAACAAAAACAGAAGCGAAGCGAAAAGAAACTATGAAAAAGCATACAAACGTTTTTTCGTTGTTGTCCATTTGAAATTCTTTACGTCATCATAGTTTTCAACCTTTCCCCCGTTTCCACAGTGGTCATCTTATTCTAAGCGTTCGCAATGGTTTGTCCGCCGCTCGGCCATATTGCATGAGTTGTGAACATGTGTGAGCGCAATTTGGAATAGTGTTATCCTTTCCGTATATTAGTTCCTTCACACACACACACTATCACTTGCGAATCCTCAGGAGTATGTATATCTGGCGGGGCTTCACAACCGCCCTTATGTGCCGTCATAAAAATAAGCAGCGGCAAATTGTATTTTTATGAGCTAAAACTGTTTCGGGCCGCACTTTTGTGGTAATAAAAATAAAATATACATACTTTGGTAATGGCAAGCAACAAAAAAAATTCATTATTGAATATTAGCCGTGATGGGCGTATGGTTTTTTGTAGCTATCATTTTTTAGTTTGGCATTTCATTTGACCATCATAATTTATTAAACGGCCTCCGTGGAGTCCTTGCTGTGCGACATGTGTCCACTAATAATTTCTCAACACATTTCATAAATTGAAAGGAGCATTTCTATTCCTGGCGGTTTCATTTATTTATGTGAATATGATATTAGTTTTTTATTTTAATTAATTTTAGTTTTAAAAAATATACAAACATTTGCGGTTACACAATTTAAGGGATAAGGATTTCGATTGGGCCGGAGGCTAAATTTAGGTTTTTGTTTTCTTGTTATTTTAATTTATTTCTCGTCTTTGTCTTTTAAGTATTCGAAAGTACCTAAGTCTTAGGAATTTGGTAGCAAAGTAATCGAAGATTGGAAGTTTATTGAAAAACTATGAACGGTTGACAGTTTTGTACCTGAGGCGTATGAGCAACATTTATTACATACATCAAATTAGACTTACTAATACTTGATTTAGGAGTATCAATAGCAACACCACCCTCAAGAGTGTCATGCTTACATACTGTATGTAACAGGTTTGTGTCATCCCTTAACATTTCCAGATGACAATTTACATAACGTCATTGCGCTGACTAATATCAATATTCATCAAATTTTGAGTTCCCTTATTGCATACGACAGTATGAAAGCTTTCATTATGATTTCCACAAACCACAATAACCTATTCGATTCAGCTTCTTCTCAGGAATCCAAAAATACCAATTGAGGCAGGCGACAAAGGCAACAATCCTTCCCTTAGAATACCGTCTACCTGTACTCTCAACAATATATTTTTGTTTAATTTGCTAAACATACCTTTACTTTCAAAATAAATTGTACAGCATTAAAATATAAAGTCTACCAATTTATTTGCTCCCCTTTTGTAATTTCAAGAGCAGTTGACCAAACAAAAAAAAGAAGAAGAAGAAGAACTTAATTTATTGCCCCTCTTCCAAGTCGACTTTATTTGGACAAACAATTGTATAAATAGACAAGAACTACACAAGGAAAGAGTACGAGTACATGGAAGGACTACTCGATTGCCAAAAGCACATTATACGCTTGGATGCGTTCGCAAAAGCCAAACCAATGCTTTCATACCGAGACCATATTTACAACCAACAAGTAGAGGAGATAAATTGATAAATACATACAATATTCGAATGTCTGCAAGCATGCGAGTGACTTTCGAAACGTACCCCGACTGTGAAATTTGTGGGAAAATTAAATACATGGATTACAATAGAAGGATTTCATTTGACGAAAAACAACAAGGGGGAATATTAAGTGAATTTAATATTTATTGATAGTTTGAATACGTATAATAGCAATAATCCAATTGCGGCCACTTGTCCATGCTACACACGGTCACTCATATTGCAACTTTAGAGTAATCGCTTACGTTTTCCAATATTTGAAATTACGATTCCAGCAGCCATGGATGAATCTATGCGGTACAAACTTATTTTGTTGCTGGTTTTTATTTTATTTTCTCTCTTGCACAAGTTTTGCGTACAACTTTCATGACACTTTGTCGTGTTGTTTGCAGTGTTCTCCGTCAAGTTGCATGTTGCATATGACAACTGCAAAAGTTTCGCCAAATCAAGATTTCTGGCCGACTTTCCATGGAGGGGCCTCCAGTTCAGCCAGTTCTGCCTGGTTTTCTGTGCCATAAAATGAAATTTTAAAACAATTGAGCAATCGTTTCTTGTATTATTTTTGCTTTTATTATTATTCCTCGGCATTTGAGCATTCAAGATGAGCACTTTTTGCATTTGTTTTTCCCATTTCAATTTCGGAGTATCAAAATGTTCGTTCATTGCGCCGGAAATAAGCAGTGGCGGCTGGTGGCGACATAGTATGCCGCCTGACGGTCCTCTACTGTTCGGTGTTGTAAATCATTAAAAAAATATATTGTTGCCGTTGTTTGCCGGTGCATTCGTGTTGAAAACGTGCCGTTTTGCATCTAATTGAAAGAATACAATTAAATTTAATTGCATTTCCAATTTATTTAATTATGTTCGTAGATAAACACAACAAGCATTTCGTAGAGTATTTGCGTCAAGGATCTTTCGGCTGACAGTTATGATTATCTTGTAGTTTTCTTGCGAAGGCAAATGCTTTCCAACTCAACTGTGACTGTGAGTAGAATTTCGAAATTGCATTTTAGAATTTAATTAGAATTAGTTTGGAAATCAACTTCAACGTTCCACAACTCGTGATTAGGGCAAAAAGCACTCCCAAAGACAGTTCTTTAATTGCAAAGTTTTAGTTACAAAAAATCTTTGGTTTAGCAAACAAATGAGTTAAGTGTCGGTTATGGAATTTTATAAGAACGCAAATTTGATGTTCTCAAACACTTAACACATGAATTTGAGGTGAATCTTGAACAGATTTTAAACTATGGCTTTTATAACTTTCAAACAAAAAAATCACACATTTAATGAGCTGACTAAATTAATTGCTATGCATTTACGTACTTTAGCTAAATGGCAGCTAAATTTGTATTATAAACTGTGAATATTTTTATAACAACAGCAATTAAAATTCAACACAGTTTGGCTGGCTGAATGGGCCATGCTACACCACTACTTTTCCTCATCAGTCATCAATGATGCTGCTGAAGGCTTTCATATATGAAAGTTAATATATTAACCTGGCATATATTACAATGCAATTACTGAGAACCCTCAGGCCATTTGAATGGTTTTGTTGTATTGCCGTGTATATGTAGGTTGATAAATCTTCTCAGAATCCAACAACATTAATTACTATATTGATGACTAATAGGCCAACATGTGACCGTGTGTGTAGTTTATTAAAAATTGCCTTTTACTTTGGAAGAAAGGAAAGTATAAGGATGCGATGCACTAGTCACTGTTTGATGGCACTCTGTGATATTGGGGATATTCTTCCCTAGTGACGTCTGTAGAAGCTGCAGAGACTAGGTCTCAGTTATGCTCTTGTCAAGCACTGTCAGGTTCCAGAAAAGCTTTCTTGAGATCATACTTCCTGGAAGGTACTTATATGTGATCTCACTCATAGTTTCATCAAAAATCCAAATTGTTTAGAGAAGGAAACACTGATCCTATGGTATACAATGGTCTTAAGTGTGTCGGCATGCTGTCCGTCACTTAACCTAAAAAAGATATTAGATTTTTTGTAAAGTAAACTTTTGTAATTTAGAAAAATAAAAGTGGAATTTCTTAATTTTCTCATTTATTTATTCTCAAAAAGATTTTTCATACACACATACACATGTGTGCCATTTTGCACTGAATAAACCACGATAAAAACATCTGGGTCCTTGCAATCGCACATGCAATTACGTAAATTGCATAAACGTACTTAACTTAAACTTTCCAGCCTAGAGGCTAAATCCCATGTAAGATAACGCAAATGGCCACTTTAGTTAATTATGGCAACAGATATGAGATAAGTGGCAATGATGCCACCATTAACTATTTGCATTATTGAGTTGGTATTATCCAAGTATTATTATTACATTGTGATAAGTAGGTACCAATGTGTATATTAATTTCTTTAAATTGTTTTTTTTTATGATATTCTATGATGTTTAAAATTGTAAAATGATGGCAACACTGACAAAACAAAACAAAAATAGCAAATCCACCTGTGTAATATTTCCGCTATTTGCAGAATATACATAAGAAGCAAAAACAAGAAGAAGGCCGTTCGGCAGTTGGCAAGCTGCAACTTCCACTGCAACTGCAACAACTTCGAATGGAACTCGTACTCATTTAACATTTTAATGAAAGTTCCCTAATTACACTTGATTAACATGAATGAGATAACGCTGCTGCGGTTAGCATGCACACATACACATATACGAGTAATTGTGTGTGTGTGTGTATGTGCTTGTGTGTGATTGTTTGTATACGATGGTAGTCCTTGTATATTTGTCTTTGGTGTAAAGCTTAAAATTGTGTAGCAAAATGGAACATTTTTATCTCAGATCCCAGCCTAGCTTTTGGGAATTTTAAATGAACAGGGGGGGAAAAACCCCAGGAAGATACCACAAAATAAAAAACGACGTGACTAAAATGCAAAATGTTCTTTATCGCTACGAAGTTAAGGCAAGGCGTTAGACGGCGCCCACCTACTGAACGGCAACAGCCACTCAAGTGGTGGTTCCGAGGAAATCTCTTTGCGTGATGATGCTGATGATAAACTTAAGTGAAATGTTTGAGTGCTTTATTAGAAGGATTTCATAATAAGGGCAATATAAGAAAAAAAATACCAAAAAAAAATGTAGAAATTTCCCTTTGAATAAAAAAGAGTTGCCAATTTGAATTTATAATTTTTTTTTCCAACCATTTATAGAATTTTATTAATGAAAACATTTTGAAATCACTCAGTAGGCTATCACCTTTCGATAAGTGGTGTAAAAATAGCCTCTAAAAAGGATTTCCTTTTGTAAATACTTCATACCTTAAGTTCTAATTATGATTTTGCTACATTTCCATTTGGAATGCATCACAACTACTTAATTAACCAAAGGCTCACCATTATTCTGCACACGTCGGATTTCCATCAGAGAATATCATCATGAGAGTACGACGGAGTACGATACATAGCAGTCAAAGCGGCTCATGTGCTGTCCGCACTTGCAATCAGCATAAGTGTGCATAAAGTAATTTGTAATCGTAGTCTCCTTATGCGTATGTGTCGTTGAGCCAAACACAGCCACACACATATACAACAGACACATACTCACGCACACAAATGTGCCAAACTAAAACCGAAACTACGGCGCATAAATTGTGTCCTTATGCCCCGATGATGTCCTTATTATCCACAGGGATTTTAGCATCTGATATTGTGGTTGTTGCTACTGCGTTGTCGTCGAAACTGTCTCCACATATTACACCGATGATTGCTCCATTTTGAGGCAGTGTTCCCCCGGAACGATCGAATTCGCTTTCATTTGGCATTCATTGTGCACATTTGCAATGTCCGTCGTTGTCGTTGGCGTTGTCGTTGTCGTTGTCGTTGTCGTTGTCGCTGTCGTCGTCTGTTCCCGCTTGACCCAAAGTGCGTACTACCATTCGAGGGATGCGCTCTGCTTTGTCAGCCACCCTCTCCACGCCCGTTCCCTTGTGCGTGTTTAGGCTCACTGATGATGTATTTTCGTCAGCGTCCCGTGTCCTTTGGGTTTAATTGTATTTAATCGTTTAGGATTTATTTGTATGCGTGTGTGTGCTTGATAAATTTGTTATTGAAATCTGAATTTTAGTCAATGAATGCAATTACATAGCCAATAGATTATTAAATTTGTTAAAATCTGGCAAAATTTGAGCGATGAATGGGCAGAGCACTCTACTATGGAAATTACGGTCGTCCCACTGCTACGCCTCCAAATTGTCAAATCTCTATAGCTCGGGTGCCGTTCAAGGTATTTTTCGGAAATTTTGAATTTGGTGTTGGGTGATGGATGAGCAGAGGTGTATAAAGTCGACATAGAACAACTGTTCAAATACTATTAAATGAAGTGAATACTCCCCCACGAATTGCGATTGACATTTTTATTTCCCACCAATGCATTAAATAGAAATTACCGTACCTAAGCCATGCCATCAAGTGATGAATTCAAACGTAAATAAATACGTTAGTGTGTTAATGGAAAATAATTGAGGCGTATCCACTTTATACGTCCGAAATGGCGAACAAAATATCTAAAAAAAATGTAACCAATTTCGAATCCGATTTTTTTCACTTGGCATCAATAATTCTCACTCAAATCAACATTTTTGAAGGCTTAAAATATTTTGCAGAAAAAATAAATACCGAAATGGCAAAGGACTCACCACACACAGACACACACGCACTCACAGCTGAAGTGAGACAAATAGTTTTGGCGAAAAAAAGTGTCGTGCGCGGCGACACAACATATGCTCGACTCATCGAACATGCTGCACGGGCCATTGTACCACGTAATGCACGGGGGCTAAAATCGGATATGATTTATGCACTTGGGCGCTAGTTTGCGACACTGCTGCCATGTCACGTCGAATTGCAAGCGTCGCACCAATTTGTGGCGACTTCGTATGCGAGCACACATAGTGCTGGTGTTGAATGCATGCATTTGGCTTTTTGGTTGCCTTTTTTTTAAAGCGCGTATTTTTTTTTTAAACATTTTTTCTGAACTTGCAAAAGCTGCTTTTTCTCAAAGCTGCAATTGAATTTATTGCCTACAGGGAAAAAAAACACTAAATAAAGAGCGAAAAAAATCGCTAGCGAAATAAATTTCCGCTTAGTGCGGCTAATACAATAAATTTGCAGCGCGAATGAAGTGCCACCGATTTTTTTTTGGCAGCACCACAACGCGCTTCACTTGTTGTCTTTGCTGCTTTATTGCAGTACGTTGTTGTTGTTGTTTTCTGTTGGTGCAATTGTATTTTATCAGAGTGTTGACAAACAATGAAGCAATTAAATGGCGAAAATTTATTATTGATTTGGTTTTATGCGGCATTTTTAAAAATGCCCATGTACAACGAGCGCACACTTTGTGTAGTTTTGTGCATCGTGTTGGACGTTTTTGCTGAAAATAAAAGTGATAAATGCCGCAGTAAGCGATTTATTGTGTTTTATTTTCGCGCAATGGAGTTCGAATTGCATTCACTGTCCCATTCGATGCCATTTAATTCCATTCCATTCGATGCGATTTGTTGCACATTTCCACACATTTTAGATGCCCATCAATCTACATGAAATACCATTTTTAGTAGTTATAACTTTTTGTTGCTTGCAGCTGACATAATAAAAATATTTCTTTTCGTTTTTTATTTCATTTAATTGTAAAACATTTTTACTATCAATTAAAATTGTAAAAAATTGTTTTGGGGGAAAAAATGCCCATAGATTTTAAGTGCATTTTTGGAAACAAATTAATAACACTTGAGGAAGTTGGCCACATTGTGCACTAGATTGAAAAGACTTATAATCACTACAATAATTTCTATATTAACCCTAACTATCATAAAAGCTACACGGATACTGGCAACGCACATTTGACCTATCAAAGATCCATTTTGTGCTTCGAATGAATTTGAGAAGGGGTGCTCTGCCAGTTATGGTGTGCTCTCAAAGAACCGGGACCTTAAGACTCAGTGACGATTTGTTTGATTGGGCAAGTGTCCTGATCACCGCAGCTCCTATATATCTATATATGGTCACTATTTGCCATTTCAAAGCAAGTAAAAAATTGTATGGGAGGAGTGGGTCCATCTGCCCCCAGTTAGGATATACAGATGAAAGTATGTCGAAAAACTTCACATTGGCCTGGATTTTTTCGCTGCATTTTTCGGCCAAGCTAAGCACGGCGGTATTACCTTGTAAAAAAATAAACAATTTAATTGAAATGAACCTTTTAATGAAATTAGAATTCACAACCTGACACAATCCAGTATGAGAACTTGTCACTTGACATTTATTTTGTCAAATATGGCAAACATGTCAAAAGTTATAAATTCCCTCAGAATAAATGTAAAATAAATTTAAAGAAAAACGCAAAAGCAAAACGAGCAGCAAGTGCAAGGCTGTCATGTGGCCGTGTGACAGCGACGACAAAGATTGGGGCAATGAGTAGGAACTCTAAACGCAAAAGTCAGCTCAACTTTTGACACAAAATCGCATTTCCATAAATGTATGTAAAATATAACGAAAAGCAGTGATTGTGCCGAAACTACGAAACAGCGCAGTAAGCACATTTCTACGTTGTGTTTAGCACTTTGAGTTTTCCAAAAAAAAAAAAACGTAGAGATGGAAAAAATCTATGAGAGCAGAGCAAATAAAAGCGAAATCGTATGAAAGCTGTCAAAATATCGCAACATAAATTAATTTTGATGTGTCATGCAAGTCATGGCGTTTGGCAGATGGCAGTTGGGCTGCCATGTGAAGCGACACCGCTGAAAATTAAATTTTCCACCTTCATAGCCTGAGCGGGGGGGGGGGGGTATACCTTTCCCCGCTTATAAAATATGCATTGGAAATATACCCGAAACGATGATTTGTTTGAAATTCCCAAAATTTTATAAAGCAACACGACTCTATGGTATCGTTCGTATAACACGAAATCACAGTCGGTTGCGCAAAGTAAAATAATGACACTTGCTGTCAAAGGATTCGTACGCCAGAGCGTTGGTTGTGTGTGTGCCAGTGGCTTGAGTCAATGTGGTGGAATTATTTCAAAAAATGCCACAGCAAATAGAGATTTCTTCTTGTTTTGTCTTTTCTTTTCTTCTTCTGTTTTTTGGTTCCTTTTTAAGGCGATTTAAGTGTGTGACAAATGCCACATTGTGGTTTCTAAATTATTAACATGTTCATGCTATCTACACTGAACGGTAGACTGACTGTCACACTGACACACAATCAAACAAACCGTAAAATTACATTAAATTGTTTTTTTTTCGTCACCAATTTCATTGCTTTTTGTGTGAAATTCCGTTCTGCATTAGTCTCGAATCAATTGTTGTACCCTACACTTGTACAAAAAGCGATGCAACTTATCCAAAAAAAATGTTCGTAACTGCTAACGGTAAGGGAAAGGTTAAAACAAAAACCGAGCTGTCTTTGTCATGGTTAGGCCTAGAGATCCTGAACCTGAACTCTGTTAATATATGTATTAACATATTAGATGGGGCCACAATATGATATAATCGGTAAGAGAAAGTTAAGACAGGAGTTGTGGACTCTGCCACTGTTAGGTTCTTTGAGAGCATTGGGTCTTTAGAGGTGCTTAATGAACGATCTAGTTTCTATAGAAGGGATTCCGACCGTGAATCGGGGTCATTGTATATTTCTCAAGCCTACGACTAGGGTCAATCATTTGTAATATCTAAAACAAATATGTATGTAGGGTATGTGAATGACGAAGTCGTGTCGCTGAAGTTGGAAAAAAGGAATATAAACTGTTTTATAATTGAATTTATAATGTGATCAAATCATTCCGTTTATGCAACAGTGGGTGTTGTTGTTGTCATTTGTTCGCGTGTGCTGCGTCAAGCGTCATGTTGTCAGCTGTGACAACATGACGGTGCCAGCAGAGCAGCAAACTATAATAACATGATGCTGTGGTTTGTCTGTCTGTCTGTCTCATGCAAATGCATTAGTGCAAGCGTAACGTGAGCGTTCGTGACATTCGTTTGTATCCAGTTACACATGAGTATGTATGTTTGAAAAAAAAGTGTCATGCCGACGCTGTTACGCTTTGAAATTCCACATTTGGCAACCATGAAATGCAATTAAATTCTAGGCCCACATACGAACCATTTTTAACGAAATCATTTGCTGATTGAAAGTGCCGTTTTCTTTGCGAATACTACCGAAGACAATTTTAAATAATGTTAAAGTTAAGAATTCATATTAAAGTAACTTCATTGAAGAAGATTCCGATACTCACTGCAAATGTGAGCGAGAAGGACTCCTTATAAATTTAATAACTAAAGTGTTGCGCACTGTCGATGTATGTAACCCTTTCGCCTTTCTGCAGGGTGCTTTACGATTCAAATTACGAAAATAGCAGGTGTACGAGAAGGGTAAAGTTTCATTTTATTTACTCAAAACATAAAATATTTTAAGAGTCTCAAATGGCAGAAAGGCATCATCACTATTACCATTAACTAAGCCAATTCATACATACATATTTGCATTTATACCGTTATGTACGTTGTGGGTGCACCACACAACGACCCACTGAGAATATCCGGGCATACCAATACACATGAAATATTAAGCATATTTGCCATTGTGCGATTATCAATTGTGATTACTTCAGTTTCGATTACTTGTATGCGATATAACCGAACACCCGCTACTCATCCAGCCTCCAAACTGTTGGCCTACCTACGATTGCAGTTGCACTTTAAAGTTATTAGTCTGTCCGGCATTGCTTCTCCTTGATATTTGATCTGTTGTGGGTGCAGAACAGTGCAGTACAGTGTAGTGCAGAGTGGCGTGAACCGCACTGGACTGGAGTAGAGTGGAGTGAAAAAGTTTTCTTCGGTTTGGCCGGGGGGAAGCTAATATATTTACTAGTGAAATTCAATAGTTTCCTAAACAAGTTTAAGAACTTTTTGCATTTCAAAGTTTTTTGCATAACTTTTACAAAAGTGGCAGATATTTGTTTGTGAGCCATTCTGAAAGGGTTGCGTCTATTCACAGCAAATGAATTTTGAATCGATATATTGTTTCAATTAACTTAAAATAGAAAATACTAAACAGAAACTTAAGGCGAAAATATTAAACAATTAAAGTGTTCTTCGAAATGTTTTTAAGTACAATAAATTACTCCAAACCAAAGTCATCATAAAGTGAAAATTTGTTGGGAATACATAACACGATGTCGAACCATCAAGTGAAGTCCCTAAATGTTTGTCAAAGACATGTTTGGCCCGACATCGACTCTGTCATTAGATATGGAGACAGGTCGTAAGTATTATAGCTTCAACGGTACACGTGGCGTATACGTAACATTTATTTTATGAAATCAGCATTTCTATAGATTAGAATACAAGTCGACGATACAAATGGAATGGAAATGGAATTTGAATGAAACAGGCATGAAATGGAACAAGCTTGTGAATGGAACACAAAGCCTCAAAATCACAAGCTCCTAGAACAAACTGGCAAGACAACAATGACTTCTCGGGAATGACTATTCCATTATAGCTGGCCATAAAGGAGTTAAATTGTAAATAATAATTTGAATACCCTAACCTAAATATTCCCACATTATTCCAAGTTTGTCAATGAAATGAAAGCACTTCGACAACCGAATTTTAATTGCTGCTCCTGCTCGAAATGGAGTCTGCAAAGAAAGGGAAACGAAAAAAAAAACGAATGTCAACTAACTCAAAAGTTGTAAAAGGGATTAAAGAAGAAATAAGGTAAAAAGCAGCAGCGGCATTATCTGCAACTGACTCCGGATAAATTATACTGAGTTTTTCCCCATTTCCTGAGCAAATTCCGAAGAATGTCAACAAGGAAATAAAAAGCAAATAACGGCAGAGCATTAGGATTAGTTAAGAAGAGGAAGAATAGAACGGCACTACATTCGGCTAAAGTATTTGCTGGCCAGGAGTGGGATGGAAATACATAAATTCCTAATTACCACCCGAAAGGCCAACGTTCCATTTCCAATTCGAATTAAATGCTGCATACGCCATTTAAAGTGTTAATTTCGCCGACAATTGCGCTGCTCAATAAGTTTTCGATTTTTTTTCAATGAAATTTTCCCACATTTCAGCTCATTTTTTGCCATTTTTTTTTTTGGTGAAAATAAAAATCCCGCTTGACTGAACATGACCTCGTTTTTTGTCACATATTTTTTCTTTTTGGGGTGGTTGAATATTGACGCTACCAACTGGTAAGCAAAGGTTACCGAAACCACCGTTGCCGACCCACCGATCGACCGACAAAAATCCACATCCAGAGGGTCGCAACACTTAAGGATTTCCGCACAGCTGATGGTGGCAATGATGATGACGACGGTATTGCCAACACAGTCAAGCGCCGGACCAAGGGCCACCAATACAGTCGCCGTCGTCGTCATCGTCGCTGGTAAGAAAAAAGAGACACTGCTAAGGAAACACTGCCAGTGTATAACTGAATTCGGTGAAAATCCCATGAGAGACGATTTAATCCCACATTTCAAAGTTAGTCAAGTGCAAAAATACCATGAAGGAATGCAAACAGAAGCGCACCAGTGCAAGGATAACCAACTAAGGAGTCTTGTCCTTGCTTGGGGTTTTTTTTTTTTTTATTTTTCTTTTTTTGGTGTTTGCCTGTGAGTGTGTAGTTGGAATAAATTCCGGGGAATCACCAACACCACAGTGAAGTGGGTGTGTGTGTGTGTGTGTGAGTACGAGTATGTTTGACTTTCTTTCTGGGTGATTTTTTTTTTGTTGGTGTAACAAATGTATCGGAATAATAAAAGCGGAAAAGGTGCTGTTTACAAAATGTGGAAAATCAAATGAAATCGAATTTAAATATTTGAAATTTGTTTTGGTGTTGAACACAATTTCCAATCGAAAAGTTCACCTTAAACTTGTATTAATGTAAACAGATTTCAAAGTGTTAAACGTTACACCTTAAATGCTGCGTACAGTGGGCAGAAGTGTGAGTGTTTTTGGTCACACTTGACGTTTAAACTTTAGAAACTACAGTAGCTTAAGAAATTGTTTGAATAGTGTGTCTTGTGCAAGGGCTTTGTGAGAGACCGAAATTGAATTACATGTTTACCATTCCATTCAGTTTGCCAGAAGCGTTTTTTTTCAATACATGCATACAAATCATCATCAAAGTGATAGGCAAACTTTGACTCGACACTGGTCGAATATATAAATGTTCTATTTGACAATGAACTTTAAGCTCGCAGATCCCTGCAATATCCGTCCATTTGTTCTTCACTAATTTTACAACCTATTTAATCGCACTTGTTCCACACTGCTCCGGCAATTTTATTCTCGTCCATTTATGTAGTCGTTTTAAACTGATGCCAACAGATTTATAGCGGTTTATCTCGTTCCACTTGAACGAATCTGGACTGGCGAGAGAGAGAGAGTATCTAAAGTTGTGAGCCAGTCGCATGCACACTTCCATATAAACATTCACAGGTGAATAGCACCAGTCCATAAACCTGTACATGTAGGTGTTCAACTGTTTGGCGCCATTTTAAAGGTTGTCGCCTGTGACGCCGGCACTGCCCCAGCTGACCGCATGGCTGAGTGCACAGTTCCCCAGGCACCGCAACAACCCAACTGGCGTCGATGGAAAGTGCACAGAATGGAAGAGAAAATGATTCAGATAGGTAAACAAAACAAACAGCTGCAAGAGGAAATGATCGATGAAGCCGTCGCATGGAGTTTATGGCTCTGCAATTTACTGGTTGGTTTTCTTTTTATTCTTTTTTTTGTTGCGTACTTATTTGGCTTTCAACGTCAGAGCGGCGACTTTAAACAAGTTAAATTGCTGTTGAACTATTGACTTTATGCCAATAATGGAAACAAGCTTTTTCGGCGTTGGCAATAAGATATCTTTTCATTTCTATAAGTTTAGTCCATGTTATGGTAAATGGTAAAAAAATTACTATTCAAAATGAGAAAAAAACTAGAGAGTGGACTATCTTCGGCTATACCGAAGTTGAAATACCCCCACACAGTAGAAAGAAGTACCTCGAACATAAAAAAATGTGGTCTCAAGACCCTATTTTGAGCCAATTATAGGTGGTTTTGGAGCCCAAACTATGTCCAAAATCCATTTCTAAAAATTTCCAATCAAATCCGGAAAAAAAAAATTGGTCTCAGGACCCCATTTAGACCCTTATATATGTGGCTTCGGAACCTCGGACCATGTCAAAAATACGTTTCTAAACATTTCCAATGGAATACAACAATAAAAAAGACTTGAAAAATTTGTACCTTTTTTTCGGTGTATGGGAGCCACGCCCAGTTTTTGTCCGATTTGGCTGATTCTCGAACTTGATCTCAGTATTCACGAGAAAAACATGTACCCAAAGTTTCAAGTCGATATCTCCAAAACTGCGACCGCTATCGTGCGGACGGACAGACGGACAGACGGACAGACGGACAGACGGACAGACGGACGGACAGACAGACGGACATCGCTAAATCGACTCAGGAGGTGATACTGATCAAGAATATATATACTTTTCCATACCGGACACGCCTCCTTATGGGCGTTACAAACGTTGTGACAAAGTTAGTATACCCCGCCACAGTGAGTGTGGGGGTATAACAATATTACAGCTTCCGCCGATTACCTCACTAATCGCGGGACAGCTTTTGCATTAATAGTTTTTTTTGTCATTTACTTTTTTTTTCTAAAAATTTTTACAATTGCGTATCATTTTCATAAAATTAATTTGAATTTAATTAGTTTTGGTTCTCAATGTCATTTGGTAGATTCCTCTTTTTTACGTTTCAATAACTTAAATAAATATGTGAATCTATAAACCGATAGCCGTGAAAATAAGCCACTTTTTTAATGCAATTATAATCTATAATCTATGCAGGTAAATAGTGATTAAATCTGCTAAAAGCTTACATTAAATGTAATTGGAGACCGCCCACCGCCCACCGCCCACTGCCCACTTTAAAAGCATGCCACTTGTATTATTTTAAATATCTCTAATCAGGTTCCCTTTTGTGCGTACGCACATGCAGACATACTTTGCCAGTAGGGCGCCTAATTTGTTACAACGAATTATGTATTTAGTTTCAATTGAAATTACTGTAATTAATTTATTCTTTTGACAAACAGACAAATAAACAAACCGAATTCTGCGGTAGAGCGCGCGTTTTTCGAATGATAATAAATTCCACGAAGGGGAAAACTTTAAAATTCCACCGAAAACGCAAACTTACGTACGTGGTGGCCGCAGCCAGTTGAGCACGAGTCGTGGCTGGTTTTACTAAAATCCGCGCGCACATAAATTAAACAAATGCATATTTGCCAGGGGTAAGCAGTCGTCGGTCGTGGCTGTCTATTGCCATCCTGACCTTAAAAGTGGCGCTATTCCGTCAACAATGTCGCTTCTGACCATTTGGGAGTTGTGTGAATGTGCTGCCCTCACTTGCCTGCTTCCTTACGGTTCGGGCATTCCTTTGGCAAATTTTACTTTTGGCTGCTCGCTTTGATTACCATCAAAGTCTGAAAATATTTACTTTCGGATTGTTGTCGTTCCATTGCTGCTACTTACTGCCGTACGAAATCGTACGTGATGTATATGCCCCTGCATTGAGTAGGCAGTCAGTAAGTTTTCTAGTTCTGATATCTTAATGTTCTGCGCCACGTACACATACACATAGCCACAGTCAGAGTCATAGCTGTAGTAGGGCATACCTCTATGGCAAAGTATTTGCATTTGCCACCGCCTGTGCGTGGTGGTACCTACTCCAGCTTTAGGAGTCTCCGAGTAACCTGGGTGATTTTGACGATATTATTTACATTTGCATTTCGTATGCAAAACAGCATGTATTTCAAATTAAATTGACTTTCAAGGATTCAATTTTGCTTGTTGTTGTTTTTGTTGTCACAATTGTTGTAGTTGCCATTACACGCTCACGTCTTCCTTCAGTGGCATGGCATTGTTGATCAGTCTCTTGCTGTTGTTGTTTTTATTGTTGATGCAGTTGTTTACATTGTCATTTTTCCAATATAAATTCAATGTTTACACAGAATTTTATCAAAAATCAAAACTTGCATATTTTATGCCAAAAAGGAACAAAAAACGAAGAAGAAAAACAAAAGCAAAACGAACTAAAAATGATTTTCTGTTTATTTGGAAAAATGTTTTGTTATCTTGAAATTATTCAATTAAATTTAATTTTAAGTAAAATACTTTGTTTATGCAAGGAACTTGAGGAATTTCTATTGTACAAAATGGTGTAGGCATATACTTGTAAATACTTGTCAATTGAAATCAATACAAAATCAACTTGCAACCATAGATGAGGAGAATTTCAAAGGAAAAAAAACCAGATTCTATTAATATAAAATTTTTCTTTTCTTTTGATTTTTCGAATGAAGCTCTGCCATTTTTCTTGTTACCTCACTATTGAAAAGGAAATTGTATTACCCTTTTTAATAAACACTTACGTAAATGAATTAAAATTTATTCACTGAAACCTGAAGCCCATTAAAGTAATTGGTTAATTGTTAAAATTAAGTGGGTGCCGAGTTGGCCATAAATGCATATAACTTTTTCATCATATTTTTGGGTCCTTTTAAAGCAAAAATTTCTCTTCATTTGAAAATTTAAAAAGTTTAAAAAGTACCCCTAAAATTTCTCTTTTCTTACCTCCCATAAAATACTTATTTTGCCCCAACCAAGTTCAAAATAATTACAAAGTTTTCATTAAGCAACAAGAACAACAACAACAACAATTGCAGCCGGTTTCCCTCTCACATTCCCCTCCCTCTATTTAACCGAATCAAATTATATCCTACTCAAAACATATTCCAAACAATGCATTGCATTGCGAAAATGTTTCGTCGTTTCGTTCGTGAACGCGTTGGACCTTAGCGGAAACTATGTAGGTACGTCCGACCCTGACTCCATACTCCGGATGAAACATGAGTGTGTGCATTTTGTGTGTGTGTGTGTGTGTCTGCGTATATGGTCAAAGCGTCCCATACCTGGGTCGTTCGTGTGCATGTGCAACGACGTGGCCAGAACTTGCTGCCGGGAGCATATTTAATTGTAGCTTAAGTTCAGTAAAGCCAACAACGAGTGTACCAACGTCCACCTAAAAACTCTGTACGGCTGTATTTCCGCTTTTGCGTTCACCTGGGAAATTATTCTTAAATTAACGACAACAAGAGCGGAGTTTGTTGTGTTAATTTGCACAAGTTTTTTCGATTTGATTTGTTTACGGCCTAGTGCCGACACCGTGTGACAACACTCACGTTCTTGCTTTCTTTTAATATATTAAAGGCGGTCATTCATGCAGTTTCGAAAATATAAAATTGGAATATTAAGACTTTTTCCTATTTACCTTTTAAAATTCAATTTCCCAAAAATTTTGAAGGAATGGCCTGAGCCAAGGAAAGTTTTTCTTTTTAAATATATTCTTGAGTATTCTTGGAAAATGACACCACATGTGACTGTGAAATGAAATTACGCCACCTAATTATTAGCCTCAACCGCTCGCGTTCGGACACACAACATTATCCAATTGCAGTGGCGGATAGGTAGAATCTGAAATTAGAAGTGAGTATGCAATTACAAGCTGTACGCGCGCAATGCGAGATGGCAAGTTAATTGCAGGACATATTGTGGCTAGCGGGCCAAACCAAGCGGAAGCTCCAAAATGCATTTTTTTTCGAATTTAACCTAATAATATGGCAGAACTGTGGGCATAAATATGAATGCAACAATAGAGGTAGCCGAATGCCGACTGAAATTCACATGCAGCAGAACACAGAATTCACAAAATTCACCAAATTCAAAAATTCCCAAAATTACATAGGCAAGGCTGTGGCGTGAAACTCCATAGTTAAATAAATAAATTATAGAAGTACATACGTACGACTGATATGGCCATGTTGATACATGAAACTGAGCACAGAATGCAATAAAATGTGATTAATCGATGCGACATGTTCGGATGATGATTCCCACCGGTGTGTCATCGCTGCGAACTGAGCAAATGTTTAATTTGGGAATTTTGGTCTGCGACAATGTATTGTAATAAAATGAAATGAAATTTATAAATTGTATCAAAATTACGTGCGAAAAAAAAACAGATTTGCGAAATGCAATCGCACAAAATTTGCTCATTAGCATGCAATTTTCGACTTTAATTAATGTCAAGTATTAAATCGAAAAGCAAATATGTTGTATGGCGGTGCGATAAATTATTCTAATATTTAGATGAGACAGCACACCACACGATAATACGTAAGTACTTTAGTTGGGTGAATTTTTAATTTAAAATTGGTTTTAAAAATTTCTTTGGTTTTTTTTTTCAATTTCCAACAAATGTCAAAAGGCCATAACCAAAGAAAAACATTCTTCAAACTCATTTGGAAAAATATTGAGAAAAAAATACACACTAATGGCTTTGATGGCCCCAGGCTAATTTATCAATTTGAATTTTCTGGGTTTATTTCGTCTTCTTTGCAAGCCAGCCAAACAAAAGCATGATTCATTCATGGCAATAGTTTTGTGCAACTTCGACTACCATCCCCCCCTAGCTCTTCTCCTTGCAAGCCTTTAGAATGCACAAAAGGAGACTTGAACTATTTTTCAAAATCATGTGGCATCTCATCTGGTAAAAGCAGAACTTTAAAGTGTGGCTAAATACAGCAGTTAGTAGAACATTTTCGGGCATATCGGCAATCGGAGATCGAAATCAAGTCAAACCAGGCAGAGGCATATGAACAGGGACACTGGCAAAACTTTTTCACATAACTTGCAATTTTCGGGCGGAGAAAAAGTTCGAACCGCATCCAGAACGGAACTATCAAATACCAATTGTATTTATTGGCCAATTTCAATTTGAGTTTATTTGGCTAACCACGCCAAGCAGTCTAACCACACCCACATCAAATCCCAAGCACATACTTATTGCAGTTGATAGTACCGTGCATTCATACACATGCAGCTGGTGTGGGGTATTTGTTTTGTGTGAACTCATGTGAGTGTGCGTGTGTGTATTTGTGTGTGTTAGACAATTGTCGTACACTCCAATCTGGTAGCATCATAAATATTTTTCTAAAAAGTTTTCCATTTGGATATGTTTCTTCGTTTGATTTGACTAAGGAATTACAACTTTTTCTTCTTGGTCCTTGTTATTACTTTACAAGAAAAAAATGTGTAAGGAATTTCGATAATTGGGTATGACAAATTGTCCAAAGGCTCTTGGAGTGTGTTTGATTCGAATGTAATTTATTAGGTACTATTTTGGGCAAGTTGTCAATGGATCAAATTTTGTATAGGAGGCTTGAAGAAGTGGTCATAGAGAAGGATTGTTGCAAGCACCAACGAACAAATTAATGAATAAATTCAAGATCATGCCATATTTTGGATTGTACAGTAAAACAACGATAAAAGTACCATTTCCTTAATTTTTCAATATTTTATAAACGGTTTGAATAAAAATTCAGAAAAAATCACATAAAACTTTACCGCCTTCCAAAAAAAAAAAAATATTTTTTTTAAAAGTAAATGCCTAAAATTTTTTCAGAAAACTTATTTTTAAAAAATTAAATTAAAAAAATATATATTTTATATCTGCGACTTTTGCGCAAATTTCGCATCAAGTGTCTTCGAGAGAACCAAAAACTAAACTTTAAATCGTTCTTTGTCCTTTTGTACTTTAAATATACGAGTACTTCTCCCTCATTTTTGTACTTCGCTTTTATGCCTAACATAACTGAAACTATGTTCTTTAATAACTTACCAGAATGCGAATGCGCATTCATTTAATGGCCTGGTAATTCCCGGGGTAATTTTTTTATTTTCTTAAACAATTACATTTTTGTAGTTTAACCCATTCAAACGGAATATACTCACTTTTATTGCTGTTTCGTTTTTGTAATTTTAGTTTTTAGTTATTTTGTTTTTCGGTTTTTCACTGTTTCGCACTAAAATGTTTTTAATGCAAAGTGCTTTTCACATCCTAAAAATGCTACTGCAACATTGCCGGGCAGTGCACGGGAAGCCGTGAGCAGCAAGCAAATTCATTTTAGATGCAAACATCGCACATCAAGTGTGAAAGCTTAAATGTTTGCTAGCAACAGTACCAGCAGCAACAACAGCAGCAACAACAACAACAACAACAGCAGCATCAGGAACCGAAATGATGGCGAGATGATGTCACACGAGGTAGCACTCTCTGCCCTTTAGAATTGCCCACTCGTCGCCACATCGCCCACTGGCACTTCATGTGTTGCTTTGGCACCACAAGAGTGGAAAGAATCGGTTTCGCCCTGTGAATGACAAACAAAATGCATTTGCCGCTCAATGCGATGCTGCAGGCGGGCGCCCAGCCACTCTGCCAGCAATTTTAGACGGAAAATGAAACGTCAACACAATTTTAACTGCCATTTTCTATAAAATCGCTTTTGATGTTGCCTTTGCCCTTTTCCAAGGAAAACTCGTTTTGTTGCACTTGAGCTTTTGCTGTTGCCGGTGCCGGTGCCGGTGCTGGTGGTGGTGTTGCTGCTGGTGCCTGTATTGTTGTTATTATTGTGGGTGTCATTATTATTTTGACACTAGCATTTGTTTGACAGTTTCGCCAATGGTTTGGCACTCTGCAAGACAGAATAACGGTTAATGACTGCTCGTACTTGGTCTGAGATTAGCATATAAATTGCATTCCTAATATCCAAAACCAAACTGGCTGGCAGAGTGGTTACGAGCATAGCATAAACAATTTACATTGGAATATGTTTGTTGGCCGACGTCGAGCAAATAACCACCACAAAGAAAGCTTGACACTTTCAAGGGAAATGGTAAAATGTATTGAAAATGATATGATGCGAAAACTATAAAAATATTTTTTTCGAAATATATGAGGACAGGTATAGCAGGTTCTATGTAGAGGTTATGCACGGAATTATGTGGATACGATATATTCAAGCGAAATTATTATTCCAATAGGAATATATCTCAGTAGCATCTTCCTAATCTAAACATTAACCCTGCGAAGCTTATGTGGTACCTACGATTGAATATAACATGATCAGCAGTTAACCAAAAACTGCTACAGTTCACTTTATAGGCTCAAAATCACTTTTGGTCACAAAAATCACTCATACGTACCACATGTTTTTTTGGTATAAATTTTCTTCATGAAATTTGTTTTGCTGGAAAGCCTTCAAGAAAAATTTAGGGCACTAGTCCTCACATGGATTTACCTTTCTCTCCGTCATATTCAAGTCCCAACTTGGACCAAATTTTTCTAAATATATTGCATCAATCCGATTATTATGAATAAACAACAAAATTAATAGAAAAATCAACCTGAAAACTGAATAGTGGCCACTTTGCTGTTACGCCACTTTACCTCTCATCAATGATCTTCATTGCTATGACGATTGCATTGTATTCAATTGTAATATATATTCGCTCACTTTATCCAAAGTTTACCTGAGAATTGGGTGCACTGAGTGAAAAGCTTTTATTTGCTGAAATTCTTTAAACACAAATGTGCACAACAGCTTCCTTAACTCAGTTATCAAAACAGGTCTGTGCTATGTATTTACGAAATTCCGTTGAAAACATCAATTTCAATTTAAAAATGTATACATATTTCGTTTTTCTTTGTTGTATTAATAAAGCGAACAGAAAAAATCGAGCTGTTTGTATGTCGTCAGATTTCTACCATAAAAGCCAACAAAGGCTGGCCATGCCATACAGCATGCAGGCGATGTGAACAAACGAAAATGTTCAGCCAAACATTCGACTCGACTCGACTCCACTCCAGCCCAACTCACATGCATTCTCTGATGCATTTTCGTTTTACGCCCGGGTATGTACTCGTATAAGAACACACAATTTATTGCTTTGCACCCCGGGCAAGTTTTCACGCACTTTCAGTGTTGAAACATTGCTACGAGGCGACGACGAATTCTTGAAGCAGCAAATTGGATTCCAGCGCCAGGATGTCACAGTTCCATGCAATTTTATAGAGCCACCACTGGGAATTGTCCATCACACACACACACACACACACCCGACATACATACATAGTCCCGTTCATTCATTCATTGTAATTGCATTTTCAAGTGTATGTGTGTGTGTGTGTGTTTTTTTTTTTTGGTAGTCAAAGCGGCGCTTTTGTGTTTTTCCGACGTATTTTTAGTGCCGCTGTGACATTGAAATCGCTGAAAATATACTTATGAACACACTACAGACAAGTACACTTAAGTACACATTAAAATAAAAAAATTATTTGCCCCTTAAGGCCTAACAATGCATTAATTAAAAAAAATTACTTGACGAATTAATGCCGGAATTGCACTCATTTTCGAATTTGCACGTTCTTTTCGCTTTAATGCTTCCGGAGTGCATGCATGGTCCTCTTTCAGAAAGGACATTTGTATTTTCCTGGCTGTTGCACAATCGAAATATATCTCTTGGTCACATACGGCACACAATGACTCGGTCTGTGGTTAGGTTTCGTTGCCATTCAAACGACTGCATCAGCCTCAATGTCCGCTATTATTGAGTCGTACCGGTGCTTCAAATGTCGTTCCATATTCCTTTTGAGGCACATGGATTGTATGCATCTACACTTAATTTGGGACATAGATTTTTCCTTACATTGCGACTCGAAATTTATGGTAGTCGATTACAGGAAATTTCATTTAAATTCTTAGCATCCTTTCCTCTCGACAAGCGAAAATTGAAACACTTCAAGTCAAGAGTATGAAAAGCTTCTAAACGAAATTATCAAAACATTTAATGTAAAATTTCGAGTTAACAACGACCCAAACCCAGCCAAGCCATGCCAAGCCAAGCCAATCCAACCAGACACGTTTGGCGCGTGTGTTATTATTAAAAGAACTGTGTTATGCATTTATATGACATTCGAGGAGCAACAATCGTCTGGATATGCTGGCTATTGCCAGTTATTCTTATGATTGTTGTTGTTTTTACGATGCAATGTTTCATTTTGTTTATGGCCAATAGAAAGTGTGCTAAACATTTGCATATCCTGCAAATGTATCTGACATACGTGATTCAAATGGAAAATGCGACATTATATTTTGTGTTGCGAGAAGAGGGGAGGGGGGGAGGGAGGCAGGAGGGATACCTACTCGCCCATGGTGTTGTGTGCTCTACTTCGGCTCTATGAATACATATGAGCTGGAAGATATATATTTGGTATGCAAAGCAAAGCGAAACTTGAAATGAACTCAGTTTAGCAGTTGCTCCATTTTAGATAAAGCTAACCAGTTCCGGCGCCACAAGAGTAGTAGAATAATTTCGGCATTCAAAACAAAAGTTCCAGTTAGTACGCTCAAGCAATTATCACAGTTAATCAGAAATAATTTCGACCAATTACGAAAACAATCAGGGCTTTATTATTTGTTGTTTTTATTAAGATACATCGTCAAAATCAGAATCAGCAAGTAATAATAATTTCCCACAAGCGAATTTGCCGAAGCTACCAAAAGTTCGGCACGTAATCAATTGCTAATTGTTAACTTTTATTTTTACCGGTTGTGGAACTTTTGCTACGCGCACAGACTTCAACAACAACAACAACAACAATAAAGACGCCAATATCAACAAATACATGGATACAAAGATACACGTGCTGCAAAAAGCGCTTCCGGTCACACATTTTCATGGCAAAACGTGAGAAATTAAATCTCACCAAATTCTCCGCGAATCCACCTTGTCCTACTCGCCTTAGAAAATACTTTCCGCTGATTTTGCTCAATGTGCCAAGCAACGGTGTGAGCTGCCACTCTCTCACTCTGCCCAGCACGCAACTCTATTCTATACTGGTAACATTTCAATTAATTCCTTTGTTATTGTGGTTCGGCGTACCACCTCGGTTGGCTATTCAGCGGACTCGTGTTAATAATTATGATTAATTTTCATAAATTATTGATAACCGCCGATTGGTGATGGGAGATAATGGCGCTGCGGTTGAGCGAAACCAGGGAATAGCCAATTCATTTAATTAGTGTAGAAATGGTCTCTAGGACAAAAATTGCCTAAAATATAACTGAATGGCAAAAGTGATACAGAGATTTTATCTACAGTTTAGTTGGGCCTTCCGAGCGCCAATTGAAGTTTCTTCTTTTACCAATTAAAATCGGTCAAGGCTCTTCTTTAGCATATTTTCTCCTAGCTGCCAATTAAGTAGGCAAAGTGTTAAAAATCGCACAACAAACAAAGCGCCTGTCATAATGTAATGCGTTTGCTTGTTTGCGTGGTAATAAATGCAAAGGCGAAAAACGGCACGGTGCCAACGTGTAAAACGTAATGAACACCACACACTGCCATGCCACGCCCTGCAAATATTTGCGATGCCAGTATTAAAAATGCAAATTCGAACCTGACTAGAGTGACGGCGGCGCCGCCGCGCATCACGTTCGAGTGTTGAATTGCAAATGTGGCAATTGTCAAATGCGACGACACCAATTCTAAAGCCAAAGACATGACGGCATTATCAGCCTCCAGCATGAAGAGGCGGCCCCACCGATATGTGAAACGGTGATTGTGCTGATGAATGCGATGACAATGCCTATGTGTGTGCATGAGGCTATATGCATTTAGGCGAGTGTGTGTGTGTGTGCGTTTGTGTATTATTCAGAAGGATGCCAAAAGGATTCCAACGAGTTGGAAATGTTCTTCCCACTTAATGGCATGAATAATAATAATCACACTCGGCTTTCCTCTAATGAATTCTTTTGCATCTACTGCTTGGTAAAAAGGATGTAAACGCTGCAATTAGTAAATTGGGTATGTGTGTCAAACAACACACAAATACATATTTCATGTGATGGTTAAAATATTTAAGTGTTGGAGAATGTGTCGTGCAAAGGACATTGTATGAACAGTCGACTTGTTTCAATTAGAAATCCAAATTGTGAGATATTTGATTTCAGCTATGCATTTGTGTTCATTTGCATTAAACATTTTTTTTTTCTTGGTTGTAACCGAAAGACTGTTTGACTCAACTGAATTAAATCAAAATTCGTTCCAGTATGAAAACATACTTTCATTAGCACCAAATTCGGATAAAAATAAAATTACAAAAAACGAATTTCTTTTATAACATTTTTGAGACAAACGAATAATTTGTTTATTGCAACAAAAATACGTTTGCATGAATTTAATTAATTTTTACATCACAAAACTAACTTTGAAATGGAAGTAATTGAGAAAATCCATTCAACTGTCTGCCGTCATCTTAATATTTAATGTAAAAAATGTGACTTGTCGCCACCACTGTGCATTAAAGTAGTGCTCGAAAGTGTGCAGACCAGAAGGAAATTAATCTAAAGCCGCAGACAGCGAGAAGCCAAAAATAAATCAACAGAGCAATAATTTATCAGAAATAAGTGTGCCGCACACAGGCACACGCACACACACACACACACATAACGCAAAAATACGCATATGCATTCACGGACATGCCAAGCGGCCACACATCCATACAAGTGCAATGTCAGCAATACAGGAGCAGCGCACAAAATCCACACCAGCACACGCTGAAAAGAGCAGCCAGCCGCCGTCAGTGCCTGTGATAAATGGCGTGTGCTCCTTCATTATGTGCTGCGGCACGGTGCACTTTACCTTCATTCATGGCTCATGCAAATTGCTTAAATTATGCAAAATGTGCGAGCGCGCACGTCGCCAAAGACTTGCCAAAGCAACACATACTCGCCCAACGTCAGCGCCAGGGCCATCAGGCCATCAGACCACCATCGGGATAATGAGGACATTTTAATTTCAAGCTATATTGCTTGATGCTTAACATCGATTGTTGCAACGCCATTGTTCTGTATGCAAATATCCATACATATATGTGTGTGTGTGTGTGCGTGGGTATAAGGGCATGTGTCAGTGGCACGATTATTTCTAAATTAGTTCTTGAGTTGAAGAGTTTCTTGAAGCAACATTGATATTGCCGCTCAACCAAAATTAATTGCCTGACTTGATTGTTAAAGTCTCTCTAACCGCACTTCTGGAGGTCGAACTACAAACTCAATCGCTGCATATATGAATTTTTAAAACCTCTAAGACTCTATGCAAACTTGTTCTCTCCATCTTTCTTCTTCTATCTCTACTTATTTGTGGCAGCACTTTATATTATCTTCTTAAGAGCTGCCGGGAAGCGTACTGCTGGCATTTCTGTTGAATTGTTCTTTTTGTTAGTGTTTGTTCGGCACATGTTGCATGTGGAAAAATAAGAGAACAAAAACGTCGTAAGTTCTTACATCAGATTTAAGTTGAGTTTGCAAGACAAAGTGCCTTTAAATATTTACCATTGCCGCATACAATATGACGCTAAGACCGCTACTATTTCCTATTTCCTGTCATACATTGCCAGTGGCTTTGCCTTTACCGTATGCGGAGAGACGATATATTCGCATTAAGCTACTTGCTGTGTGTGAGAAAAATGCACTTTGCACGTTGTTTCCATTGCCATTTGATTAATGCAAGCTGGTGCTTAATGCTAAATTTATAGTAATCAGTGAAGCGTTGCCGAAATTCGAGAAATTCAATACCAAACGGCCAATGAGTGACTGAAATTTTACAGTGGAAATTCTTAAGATTTTAACTACTTATTTTCATCTCTGTTTGCACTCTTGACTTTCTCTTTTCTCAGCAGTTACTTAGACGAGTCTGTCATAACAGACCACGACTTCCACAGCGTATTGAAAACGAAATGGTTCTTGATCTGCTCTCGCTCACACAATGGATGCTAATTGGCATTTAAATGCAAATTCAAGTACTTTGCACCTTCTTCTTTACAATTCCAAATCAGGTGGAAATCATCAGCTCAACTGTTGCTCCGACGGAGATGATGATGCGGTGAGTGTGTCAGCTCAACTCGCTTCTTCAGTATTCAATAAGCTTTTACCACAGACGCACAGACGCACCATTAACTTTCGAATCGAGGCTAAATGGCTACCTACACTTTGGTAATCTTTTCATTGCTTTTGCAAATGACCAAATCGGACTTTTATAATGTGAAAAATTCGAGGTCGCAGCCCCGAACTTTGACATACCCAGAGACGGCGCCAACTCGTATACAAGTAAGGAAATTAATAAAGTGATTCATGTGGAGTGGAGGAAACTCTCGGAAACGCGCAGTTGTAAAGTTGTGCAAATTAACGGGCAAAAATCGTAGTGTGGGGAAGCAAAGTGCACAACTTGGGTGCAGAAAGATTAGTGCTTAATCTTAGTGATGTTGAATAGTAAAATTGTTACTTGAATAACTTCAAAAATAAGACCACTAGATTTTCGCTTCGTTGCGGGCTATATATCGCAATCAACTGTGATTTTAAGTGCTTCATATTTTACTATTCTTGTTGATTGGTGTTTACGGAAGACATCGCAAAAGAAAGATCGTCAAAATATTGTGCCGTTATCAAAATATAGCAGGCATATCATTGCCATGTCAAATTTCAATCAACTGGCTAATCTATTTTTAACTAAATATATGACAAATAACTTTTGTTGAGTTATAGAAAAGTCGTGCAGAAATAGTCTGTTTGAAAATAGAATTGCTGTTCTGTGCTTTGCTTCATTTCAATTCGTATGTAGTGAAAATTTGCTTTTAGATCTCAGTAAAATACCGAGAGTATCAGCAGTGGGCTTCACATCCCAAATGTGATTTGCTCGAGTGCGGGAAAAAAGCAATTGACATTTTTATAATTTATCAAATTGCTTAATAAGTAATTTATAGAAATGAGAAATGAGAGTTAAAAAATTTATTTTTGGTAAAGTTTAAACTCTAGTGAAATAGTGCGTTCTTAGTAAACGATGCGAAACTCTTAAAATTTGAACTATTTTTTCCGTTTGCACTCTGGATTTACTTACATCTACCGTGAGTCTGCAATGACAAAACGATAATTCCACACAGCATTGAAAACGAAATGGTTCTTGATTTGCTCTCGTTCACACAATTAATGCTAATTGGCAGATAAATGCCAATTCAAGTACTTTGCACCTTCTTCTTTACAATCCCAACAAATCAGGTGGAACAATGATGATAATGATGATGCTGCGATGAGTGTGTCAGTTCGATATGCTTTTTCAGTTGTCAATAAGCTTTTACCACAGACGCATCACCACCACCTGCTTCGAATCGAGGCTAAATGGTGGTTTACACTTTGATAATCTTTTCACTGCTTTTGCAGATGACCAAATCGGACTTTTATAATGTGAACAATTGGAAGGCCCAGCCGCGGGCTTTGATATTCCCGGAACAAGCGCCAAATTGTGTAACAGTAAGAAAATTAATAACGTGACACATATCTATGGTGAATGAGAAAAATTCGAGCCTATAACTTTTAGCTTGATAAAGATATCAAATAACAAAGTTTTAGCCAATGGCCGTATTGGGGTATAGAAGTGGACATACATTCCCTTATAGGTTATAATAATATCATTGACTCACACTAAACTCATCACGCTGTTGTCATAGTATTGTCATATTGTCAGGTTGGCTAGAATAAAGGAGTACCTCAGATTTTTGTCATACATTTTTAGTCAATTACTCGTCCACTCACTGTTTTCAGCATAAAAAAAAACTATAAAAAAAGTCAAGGGGGGCGTATGAGTGATATCATTTATAAATATGAATTTGCAAATGTCACTCATACGCCACCAAAAAGTGACTTTGAGTCATTAAAGTGAAATAGAGTGAAATTTTAAATTGATAGCTGCACTTTGAAATAATTTGTTAACGGAAAGTGTTTCTGTATCGGATCTTCGTCAAAACTTCTTTACTCAAATCCAGCTAACCATTATCTAGGGTCATCTAAATTTAAGCAATTAATGCTGAGTTTCCATTTCAAGCGAAACTAATTTGAAATTGAAAATTTCCCAAAAACAATTCCAGTTCATTGGCGGCATTGGCATACCAGTCGAAGATTTGAACTTCGAATCAATAACATCGGGCTATGTGCTAAAAGCTGAATACTTTCTGCCAACCAAAGCCGAAGAGTTCACACCAAACTACTTCAAGCCCCAGCCGATTCATCGACGTAGCGTAAACGAAACGCTCGAGCACCATACCAATAATGCAGAGCAACGGAGCAATGACAGCGGCGGCAACAGCCACAGCCACAAGAGTCGTTCCAGTTTCGGTGATAATTTCCAAAGTAAACAGAAAAATGCTTCGATCTATCGATGGACGGTGTACAAAAGCATTGAAATGGTATTGAAAAGGTAGGCGAAGAGGGAGACAGGCGAAAGGTGGCGAGTTCTATAATTGTCCATTCGACGTTTTTCTATTTACAGTGCCGGCTTGGCGGGACGAGTGTGTCTCTTGCGCAGCATTTGCGAACACGCTGCACTGCCGTTGCAATACGAGAGCGGTTTGTTGGCTGAAATTTTGCACATCATTTTGACGTAAGTTCAGTGTGTGCACTCACACAATTTCGTATTTATAATAATGACTTTGTTGTGGTTACCTAATCTCTCAGGCCTTCAACATCGAATGAAGATTTCTCTGAAGCGTCGGATAAGGCATATTTAAGTGCGGAAATAATGGGCCGTACGGAGGGCAACTGTGAACAGTTGTTTAGCGAGTGTGCGACATCGCCAATCGATCAAATTTCGGCCATATTCGATTTGGCTGAATGACTTTAGTTAATGCATTTTTTTACAGTTCTTGGTACAAGCAAGTTTTTAATAAAATATCACGGAGATACTGAAGCTTCTCTAGAACCAACCCTGTCTCAAACTATTAAAAATGTCTGATGTGGTATATTTATTGTATTTTTTAATACCCTGCTGTGTTTCATAAATGTCATATTGGACACTAAAACCCATAAACCTCAACTTTTTTTTACGATCAACTAGTTTTTTTTATTGGTTTTTCTGCAAAACTACTTAAAACTGCGTCTAAAGCCATTTCGAGCGGTTGACGCGAAAACTCTTCTTCTCAATTTAGCTGATGTCGATGAAAATACCAGAAGACGTAACCATAGAAAACGACAGCAATAAGAGCTACAAAAAGAAAACCAAAAGCAACCAACAAAAAACACGAAGAAGCGAGCATGTAAAATGCACAGTACCAAAGTTTAACTGCTGCCAACAATTACAATTAACTGAGTTCAAAAGACAACGAGCTGCCGCCCACGCATACAAGCACCCAACATTGCTCACTTCATGTGTGTTGTGGGCTGCTCGTATATAGATACACGTATACCGAATACAGAGATGAGGTGCGACAGGACATTGGCAGGACCGTAAAAGCCAACGGTACACCAACACGGCACACAAATGCAAATGATAATGGTCCTTCCTGAATACGCTAACGCCTTGAAGCTCTCCAGCCACCCACTCATGGTTTCGGGACATGCAACACTTGTGCGGCAGGCACACGTACATATGTAGGTACATATGTAAGTCCCAACACCTGTCCAACAGGTGCACATGGCCACGAGGGGGACGAGGAGGCGTCTGTGTGGTGTGGAATGGGAGAGAAGCAAAGCACAAGGTGAGGAAGGTTGTGCATTACTGGGTAGTCATTTGGGGTTTGACACATGCACCCAAAATTGCACTCTGATGTCGGTGGTGCATACAGGATTTTGGTCGAAAGCGTTGGCTGCTGGTGCTTGCGGCTGCTTATTGTCACACGTTCGACGCCGGCATTAGGTGTGGGCTCTTGAAGCTGCTTATGCGTTTGGTCATTGGTGGTTTTTGGCCGCACAAAGGAAACTAATTTCTTTTTTCTTTTCGGAAATACGAGTGACTCTCGTTTAGCATCAAAATTAAATTTTGCCAGGAAACCGAAACGCGAGGAAATTCGTTCGTCGACCACAATTCGGCCTAAAGCGATACCGCAATTTACCTTTGTCCCTTGTAGTATTACCGACCGGTCCACCTTTTATCAAAGTATTGCCCCCTCATACAAACGCTATGCCATTTAATTTCAAATTTAATATCAAAAATATTGTGAAAAAACAATCACCAAATACAAAACCTCACTTATGATGCCTTATGCTTCCGTTGTTGCCAGTGTGGCAGCCGATGAAATGCTAATGGGATCGGCGGAGGGGAAGCTATGTTGGGCTGTCAAATGACGTCTTCTATAGAACACAGTGCCAATTGCCACGCCCAAAACGAGCACAGCAATAATAGTCAGACCAATGCCCAGGCCAATGGAGGTCGCATGGCCAATTGCTGCAACAGAAAAAAAATTCAATTGTATCGAACGGTTGCCGCAAATACTGAACGTAAACCTTAAAGTATTCTTTTGAAAATCCTACCGGATTCGGTTAGTTGCATCACAAATGCCGCCTTCAGTTTGCCCGATAATACAACAAATTGGCATTTCCATTGGCCAAAATCGTCCGAAGTTACTTCACTGATTTTTATGCCACACTCGCCGCGTGTTACACCGCGACCAAAGTATTGGACGTGTCTAGAAAAGGGTTATTGAGTAAACAAGACATTTTTTTTGTATTTATTAGGGTTATTCATTCGTGGCAAGTAAACCAAGTTCGTTAGTATGTTTACTTGGTTTACAAGCGGCCTAATGTTTCCCCCCTGTCATCATCTGATACAAACCCTGCTGCCTTGATGCTATTCACAGTGCCCACTAAATGCACTCCACTGCGCGGATCAATGAACACACAGTTCGTGATGGGCTCATCGAATGGCGCTCGGCACATCAATTCGACCGTACTGCCCCTCTTGGCCTTGATACTCTCAGTCAAAACCTCGCCGCGTTTTGCCTTAACAATGACCTAAGTTAAAAACAAGTTGTAGCAAATGTACCTCAGCATTCATATATATCCACTGCTCTACTCAACCTGAATGTTCTGCAGCACTTCCTTCTCGTAATCACGTCCTCGTGCGCCACATGTCCATATGCCCGCTATAACAGGCAAAGCCTCGAATTTGCACTTACCGTACATGCGGTAACGCTGGAATTGCAAAGAGTCCGGAAAGTACACTGTATTGTTCGGATCGCGTAAATAACAATCGTCTATGATAAAGGGCACCGTGCAGGAAATTTCGCTTATAGCATTGTCCTCGTCACTCTCAGGTGTGTACATCCTAATCACTTTCATCTCAACCAAAGCTTTCACCTCCTTTGCGATAATTTCCTTCATACTCTGGCCAATGTAAAATAAGCAACCCGTTGGCGATTTCGGCAAATTGTAATTTATGATGCGCCACAAACCAATTTCGTTTGCTAACAACGGCTTGGCTATTTCCAACGAACATTTCGATTTCGATACTCTGCAGAAGAGAGAAGGGGGCCACAGATTTTTAGATGAGTCCTTTCAATGTCACTGGCACACACACTTACAAGGTGTCATATGTGGAATACCGACCATTGTACAGGCCATCCGTAATATAAAGTTCGCTTTTGTGATCGGCCATTTCAGCCTGACACGAGCGTAAAATATCACCAAACTGGCAGCGCATTAAAATGCGCTTTTCGTCCTCCTCCACACTGGCTGACGTAGTGACAGTACTATTTTTAATCTCCACAATAATGTGTTCTTTGCTCTCCTCCATGCGTCCCCAGTTGTAGGTTAGACACTCGAATGTCTTATTGGGCCCAAGCAGGGTGAACAGTTCACACTGATGCCACGACTCTTTCGTTTCACCATCGATAATCAGGCATTGTTTGGTGTATGAGGCATATTTCGTACACGCAATTGTCCCTCGACCAATTTCGCTCTGTACACGCGTATTGAAGTTTGTCTTTGGCCTTGCCAGCATTTGGATTGTCAAATGATCTTGTTCGAAGTCACCGTAAGCACTTTCAGCTTCCAGTGTCCACACGGCAGCCGAGGCAGACGACACTTTATTGACGCGTATGCCGCAAATAGAACTGGAAAATGGTAGAACAACTTCACCGCGTTCTGTGGTAAGAGGATCCGTTGAATTGAGATCTATTCGGACTTTGGCACTTTCTACGGAAAGTTAACAGTTAATTTTTTATAATTTTAATGAACTTTCGCTCCATTCACCTCGAAACTTGAACCAGCAATTCTGAATGGCTCCGAAACTTTTCGCCACTTCAAGATATGCTAAGAAACCTTCGCCGTCTATCAACAATTGTGAGGCACTGGGTCGTATAACAGCATTCACGTGTGTCGTTGCTATAAATAACGAGACTAGTATAGTTTTAAATCCGTCCATATTTTCGGGTAACACGTCGTTATGGCTCCACTGCTCACTGCCAAATGACTAGCGAATAATGCAAAATTCATACAACTACGTTGAGATTGGGGATCGATGAGTTACCTCTGAAGACGATAATCACTAATCACACAATTAGTAACATATTCTCTTCGGTTTCGAGTGTCTCCAGTGACTTCCAATAATGCTAGATTTGCGCCAAAGAGCCTACGTACGATAACTCACTGAATCAAATGCAATAATATCGCTAATCAAATTGGTCAACAAACAAATAAAATAAAGCACAGCACAGTATCGGTGAGTCGACGAAGCCCCACATACATTCAAACACATTTGATTTTGGTTGAAATTTTTTACATTGGCCGAACTAACCTGGCTGATAATTGAAATAAAATAGATTTTTACAATGTGTTGCTGCACTTGCGCTGGATAAATATATGTGGGCATACTTTTCCAGCTGCAGATGGGGTAAATATGGGGCGATATTGTTATATAATTTCTCAATCGTATCAGTTGCAATAATTGTTTTCTTTTTTGTTTTTACATTATGAATTCATTTTTAATCTCATAATCTACATTATTAATACAAAATATATTTATCACACTGGCGGAGTTCAATAACACTTTCCAATTAACTGCATGTTTTTAACCTTCATTTTTTCTATTTTGATTTAATTTTTTTTATTTAATTTTTTTTCCATTAGTTTGTGGTGTTATTTGCTTTAAAGTTTAAACAAAAGCGACGCAGCAGAGAAATTGAAAGTGGAAAAAAATGCTTTAGTTGAAAAATTAAATAGGCACTCGGTGGTTTCCCTCTTTGAAAATTAGTTACTGCTTTTATTAACTACAAAAAATATTGAAAAAGTTTTTCGATATAGCTTGACGTACTATATGCGAATATTTCGTGGACGATAAACTCAATCGAATTTACTTTATTTCATTTTATTCGACTATTTTAGTGAATCCATAAGCTGAGTTTCTGCAAAAACCTAATACTAATCTTGAAAAGGAATGAAATTGAAAAATTACACTTTGTATGACGTTCGTAAGAAAAATCATTAAAAATTTCAACCAAAATCGAATTAGTAAAATTCAGTTATTTATCAAAAGTTATCTTATCTTTTCTTAACACCTTGAGAGCCAGTTATTTTTTTATGATTTTTTGTTTTGAATATAAGAACGGTTTAGTTTAGTGGCATACAATTTTTCTGGAGTATATTATACCTCTAAGTTACAGAGAAATAGAACTTGGTCCTCCAAAATGTAAATACCTTACTTTGTTGGGTGTGTAATTAATCCGGTTAGTATATTCCTATAGTTTTTCGACGTATAATTTCATTCCTTAAAAAATACATTAAAAAACTATATTTGTCAGTATTATCGATCTCGGTTTACATAGACGAGAGTACGTGAGATTGTAGAAGTAGCACAACAAGTCGAGTATCTCATTTTGCCCTATAAGTTAATACGCGAGTAAAGAGATAAATTCTACAGAATTCCGAAAAATTTAAAAGAAAAATGGAAAAAAATTTTATTTTCTGAGCTACGATCATCTGCGCTAAGGGCACTTCAATGAAACATTTTTTGTGATATAAAAAAAAACCAAATATATATTTATGGCAAAAGGGGTAATAACATTAACACTTTCATCATGGAAATGTTTACATTTAAGAACGCTTTGCGGAAGCATTTCTCATCATCCAAGCGGGCAGTATGCGCATAGTAGGCGCGGGTTTCGACGTAGAACTTTGTTTGTTAGTAGCTTTAGAAGAATTCGACTGCGTTGGCTGCCGCTTCATTTGCGGGCCATCATCGTCATCCGTACTATCCGAATCCACGTATTCAAAGGCTTGCTTCTTTTTCGGTAAAATGGCCAGTGGTGCTGTTAGCGGGCTCTTCTCCTTTTCAAGCCTTTCCAAATCAGCCAAAAGCAAATCCAACTCACAGTCCGTTGAGTCGTTGTTGGGCTCCTCTTTCGAGGCACTCAATTCTTTTTCTATGGCATCGCCAATTTGCGTTAGATCCTCATCATTGCAATTTGAATCGGTACTCCAGAGATCCTCCGACATACGCCGTTTACGTTGAGAAGAGGTAATGTTCGACGAGCCTAGCTTGGTCTGACTCGAGGGCTCAGGTTTAATTTGAATATTTGAACTGTTTGGTTTTATATCTTCTTCCTTAATGGTGGGTTGGCTCAAAGGCTCGTCTTTGATATTCGCCTGCTCCTGTTCTTCGGGCGTTAGAAACTGTCGAACGCAATTGAGCAGATCGGCCCCAAAACGTTCGTACTTCATTTCATAGTAGCCATCCAGTTTGCACGCCTTCAATTCCGCCATATTCTTCGGCCGACACTCGGCAATCTTTGTTAAAGCTATATTGGAAGCAATCATGTACGGCATCACGTCTCGTTCGCTGGCCAACTTTGTGCGCAATCTGAAATTAGAATTTTCCATTCAAACCAAATTCAATTCAAAACTGGTAATGTACCACTCACTTGAGTAACTCTTTCATGATCTCATTCATAGCGATTTCGGGCTCCGCTTTGGGCACGGTCGTCATAGTCACCGTTCCGTCCGGTTGCAACTGAAACTTGGTGTTGTGGGCCTTGGGCTTTAGAAATTTGAAGACCTCCGTGTACGGTTCAATTTTGATCGCTGGGCGTTTTTCGGACGCACAGCTCAACCATTGACTGGCACGCTTGGTGACGTCGAGCACGCTGTAGCCGCCGTACGCGCTCTGCTTCGTTATATACTCGACATAGTCGCAGGTTTGCAAATTCTCCACCAGCAGCTTGTACCAGGCATCGGTCTTGGACCCACCCTTGCCAAACATCGGATGCGTGTGATACTTTGCTGGGAGCTCTTTGTTGCGCGAGCCACGCAATATCAATATCACTTTGCCCAGACCAAAGCGTCCCCTCAAATCGCTCAAGAGCGTTAGTATGATGGAAGCATCGCGTGTTATGTCCAGTTTGCCATCGGCATCGAGGCCATCGTAGATTTTGGTATAGTCCACTTTGTTCGCCAGCCGATAGCAATTGTCGCAGCAGTCGCGGCGTGCATGTATCAGCTCGGCGTCGCCCGCATCATCGTCGAAGTAGGTCAAAATGAAATTTCGGCGACAGCCGGTGTGTCGGGTGTACTCAGCCATTCGGAGCGATAGATTCTCCAAGTGCCTCAAATGGCTGTCGGACAACTGGCAGTTCTGTCGCATTCTCTGATGAGTCGTCCAGTCCGCCGAGTTGTAAAACAGAACACATTTGGAGGGAAGACCATCACGGCCAGCGCGTCCTACCTAAGTAAGGAAAATACAATCCAATTAATTCAAATAAATGCATTCTCCTCTAATCCAAAGGCTACCTCCTGATAGTACAGCTCCATGTCCTTGGGAGCCCCGTAGTGTATAACCAGCCGCACGTCGGGCTTATCGATGCCCATGCCAAAGGCCATGGTGGCCACCATAACGCGTACCTGATCACGCGAGAATTCGTGATGGAACTCTTTCTTCTTCTTCAGCGGCAGATTGCTGTGATAGTAGTGGCAGGGCATACGTTGCGACAGCTCGGCGGCAACTTGCTCTGAAAACTTGCACGTATTGCAATAGATTATCACCGATCCTTGTTGCTGCACGGCCCACAAAATGTACGAGCCCACATCATTCCATATGCCGAGGCCAGCCGTCAGCGAAGATTTCATACGCACAATAAACTCCAAATTGGGACGATCGAAGCCGCTCTTCAGCAGCTGTGGATGGCGCAAACCCAATTGCTGGCATATGTCATCGCGTACCTGTAGCGTAGCCGTGGCCGTTAAAGCGAGGATGGGCACTTGCGGCACCGTACGCCGCAACTCATTCAGCCGCCGATAGGCCGTCCTAAAGTCATGACCCCACTGAGAGATGCAGTGGGCCTCGTCCACCGCTATGAGTATCAAATTATCGCCGAGTGCGCGCAGCAGACTTAGACCGGCCTCCGAAGTGGTACGCTCTGGCGTTGTGTAGACCACATTGAAGTCCAACGCCAAGATGCGTGCTTCGATGTTTTTATCCGTCTGAGCAGTGCCCAGTAGACAAGAGCGTTCGCGGGTTAAATTCAATGCCGAAACTTGGTCTTCCATAAGGGAGATGAGCGGCGACACCACCACTGCCACTTTGCGTAGGTAAATCGCCGGGAATTGGTACGTTAGCGACTTTCCGTAGCCGGTAGCCATGATGGCACAATTGTCGCGGGCTGCATGTAGTATAGAGCTTATAATCGTCCATTGCATCGTTCGAAAGGCAGTGTGGCCAAATTCTCGCTCCAGGCACTGTAGATACTTTTCGGGTATATCGGGTTGCGTCTGCAGTTGTGATTGGGTGAGACATTCCGGTGCGATATGGTATAGTGTCTCCTGGTGGCGACTAAGTAAGTTGTTCTCCTTGTCAGATTCCGTAGTACTAAAGGAATTAGTTGGAGTTGGTATTCGGGTGCTACCACCCCCGGTGAAGTTAAATTCAACATCACCCGAACACTGCTCGTCTTCGTCTTCATCTTCATCTTCAAAATCAGTTTCGCAATCCGCCTCCATCACTTACGGAAATGTTTTGATTGAATTTTGTTTATTTTTATATGCATCAGAAAATGTTTTCAAATTTCAAAATACGCAGTTCGCAGAAGCAAATGCAAAAGTGATACAAAGGGTTGTTGTTGCAGGTATATTTGCACAAATATGCTACCTTCTATGTCTAAAATTTTTGTATTGATCTTTCAATCGTTTAATTTATTAATAAAAATCAGTTTATTTGCTCTATTTGTCGAACCAAATAAAATTAGTATTTTAACTTTTTATTATTCAAATGACTACTTTGTAAAATTGCATTTTATATGTTAATTTGCAACTCTGTCAATGTCTTTGAATTTTTGTTCCACACTTTCGGAGTTTATGAGTTGTATTTTCAAAAAATCCAAATTTTCTCAGATTTAAAAAATTGTTTTTTATTTTAAATAAACATCACAGACCACAACAATAAAAAAAATTTTTAAGTTTTTAATTATTTCCTAAATAATTGACAATGTAAAAAAAAAACATATAAGTGAATATTTAATTTCACTTTCACCTCGAAAGAAATGGATTCCCAAATTTTCACCTGGGGTGATTTATGAAAAATGCGGAATATCACCTTATTTTTATAAATTCAAAAATTTGGTTATTGCATACAAAAAAGCATCAACCAAAAACAGCCCAACTACAAAGTTTCCATAAGTTCTATTTGGCAAACAAAAAAATTTTAATTTTAGGTTTTACATTTCACTTCTAGGAAAAAGGAAAAATTTACTTTAAATTGACTTTTTGTCGTTTTTTTTTTAAATTAGTTGCCACATAAATTTTTTATGATTGAAGTTAAAATTAATTCCACAATGACCACAATGAAAGCAAAAATCACTGGACCAAAAAATTTCACTTTCACTCGAATTCTGAATATTGTAATCGGTTTCTTAAAGTTCAAAAATATTATAATTGGAAAAAATTTTAGATGGACTTCTGTAGAATTAATGGTAATAATTGCCTAAAGGGTTAATTTAAGGGGAAAGGCAGGGATTATGGTTATCATACCGATTTCTCATTAAAACCTATGTAATTATGGTTTTTAAAAAACACTAATATCTGTCTCACCATCGGATTGTATCGAGTTCGTTTCGGAGCAAGCATAATAAATGTTTCAGTTTCTTAAGAAAACTAGAATAACGATGGTCATAAGTTGATACCTCGTAAAAATGTTTTTTCTTTTAGTTATCTACGTCACAAAATGTTAGTTACGTGGTTCAACGTATGGCCATCGATATATCATTCGAGCTCGACTCCTTCCCACTTCCACCCAAGCTCTTGTTGTTTTTGACCATAGGATTTCCAGAAAGCCACAAATGCAATTCACTTTACGATTTTTTGTCGATTACTTGTTATTTTATTTTGAATAATTTCCGTCATGAACATAAATGAAAATACATAAGTAGACTAATACATAACATTACTGCATTACGGCGACTAATCGAATGAAAAAGAAAAAAGAACCCTTTATCTATCGTCATACGTATGATGTATGTATGTAAATATGAAATTACATGATTGAAAATTTTGGAAATTTATTGTGATTACTAAATTCTCTGAACTTTATTCAAAATCATGTATGTGTATGGTATGCGTGTATGTATACTTGTATATAAAAAGAATAAACACAATTTCATTGCAGTTCCTAGTTCCTACAATACGTAATTAAATACGGAGACATCCTGTTCGTTGGTGCCGCGATTGGACGAACCGGAAGATTTATTTGAGCCATGCGCGATGGTCATCTGATTGGTCTGGTGTATGACCGATGTGATGTCGCTCTGCGAAGCGGATATATCCTTGCTGGTCAGCACATCCGAACTGCTCGACCCGGACGAGATGTGTCGCTCCGTTAGGCCGTACTGGATGGGCTGATAACCGTGACTGGGATTGTACGTGGCTGAGTATGGCATGTAAATCGGGGGATTCGGCAAGGGGCCAATGTCGCTCGTGATACTCTCCGTGTCGGCGTGACTGATGTTGGAGCGACAATTCGGGTTGCGTTCGTCGTTCACCACGTAGTAGCACTGCTCGGAGAAGGTCAACTTGTTGACGGTGTGCTTGATGTAATTGTTGCGCAACATCGCCGAAACGATGCGACGTGCCTCGCGACGGTCCTGCACGTCCTCGACATTCTCCAGCACCCAGTTGACCGCATCGGCCCCGATGAACGCATTCGGTATGGTGATCTTCAGCCACATGCGATCGCGTATCTCGAGACCGCTGTCCGGCTTGGTCATTGCCTTGACCACCTCTTCCAGATTGTTTTGGTCTAAGCGCTCCTTGATCGGCTCCGGTATATCGGGTATAATACTGTCGTGCGAAGTGAGTGCCTGGGTGTGAGCGACCCATGCCCCCGGATCAATGGGTCGCACCGGCTCGGTGCGCGGTATGGTGAAGTAACCCTTCGGGTTGGGATCCCAGCACTTGGCAACGACCAACTTGATGGGCCCCGGCTTTTGTACGACCTCGCGCAGCACCCGCACAGCCTCGTCGTTCGTCATGTTCTCGAAGTTGACATCGTTCACCTGGAGTATCATGTCGCCCGGTTCGATGCGACCGTCCAGTGCCACAGCGCCGCCCTTCATAATACTGCCCACGTAAATGCCGCCGTCGCCGCCGCGATTCGACTGGCCCACAATCGAGATGCCCAGGAAGTTGACCGCCTCCATGTTGATGGAGACGGTGATTATGTTAAGGGACATCGTGGAATCCGTGATCGAGGAGTAGCTCGAGGTGCGCGACATACTCGGTGCGCGCTTTTTACGCCGCTGCGGCTTCTTGCGCACCTGCAGCCGCTGCACGCTGCTGTAGTCGGTCATGTCGCGGTCCAGCGTGATCTCCGATTCGGTGCCAAAGAGGCTGGTCGAGTCCAAGTCGCTCGACAGCACCGATGCGGACTGATATGTAAGCGGTGGCTGCATCATGGGATTCGTGATGACACCACCCGAGCCGACTACCATGCCGCCAAGGCCTCCGCCGCCGCCGCCCATGCCGACACCACCCATATTTAGGCCGCCCATCTTTTGCTGGTGCTGCTGCATCGGATTGCGCATTGCATTCGGACGCATGCCCTCGCACTCGCTGGCCGGCAACTCGGAGCAATTGTCCGACTGATTTGTGCCGTCGGCCGAGACCAGCCACGACACCACACGCCCATTGAAGCACGGCAGTATGGTTGCGTCGTCCGCGATCTCCTCCTTCACCACCCCGAAGTCCGCGTCCATCGATTTGAAGAAGTATTTGTAGTTGTTGTTCTGTTTGTTGAGCACCATTTTGAAGTCCTTCAGTGTCACCTGCGCAGACGGAATGGGTATCTTCACCAAGTAGGGGGTGGTCTCATCGTCAATGTGGTAAATGACTTTCGTCTCTTGGGCATTATTTTTTTCCGTATCCATAATTAAATTCGTTTACTTTTACTTTTTCAATAAAATATTTCTCTAACTCCTCCTCCTCCACACCTTTCTCGACTTTTTCGGTGTTCGTTTTTCTCCAGCTAAATTTCCAGCTTCAAGAAAAATATTTTCTTTTTCTTTTGGGTTGGGTTGTGGGTTGTCAGTGGCTCCTCCATTTACCACAGGCAGCATAGGCGTTGGTGCTTGCGCTGGGGCATGTTTTCTGCTCGTATACTCATTCGCTGAACGCACCACTTGATGAAAATATTACAATTACACACTTTGCTACTTTTTCTCGCAATTTTCAGCAATTGAAAATGTTTTAATAATTGTTTACAATTACTTTTTTACTAATTAATTGGTGCAAAAATGCGCAGACAATGAAGAAAAGCAGCAAAACTTTTGACATTCCGAAACTTGGGTTCCACATGTGGAATTCCTTCGGGTATACATTTTCGGACGCAGTCATGGAATGTCGGGGTGGCTAGTACACCTACGGTTTTGTACAATTTACACAAGAATTTGAAAAAGTAGTTCTTTGGCTATTTTCAGTATGGTAATTTAAATTTCCTTAAAAAAATTGCTGAAAATCTAATTAAATGTGCACAAATAACTTATTGCGATATTTACTTTATAACTATTATAATATTTGTAAACATTATTTGTATGGCAGAGATTAAACGAACTTTTTTTTCATCTAGAAAATATTTGTCAATATTTTGATAAAAAAAAAATAAATTCTTACAGAATATTTTCGAATGTACCTTAAAACCGCGTCTGAACTATTGCAAAATTTTATTTTAAGATTTTACAAAATTGAATACTTCTAATTTTTTCATATGCATTAAATATGTGTGTCAAAAATTGTTTTTTGTTACACATTTTGTAAAATAATTTTTTTCCAAAAATTTAATTTTTTTTGCAAAAAAAGAGTTTGAGGTCAGTGATGTCGGGTTCAAGGAGTCGAGCCCGCAGATTCGTCATCAGCTACCTCGATTGTAGCCACTATCCTCAGAATTATTCCAAAATTTTTTCTTTGTCGAACATTTACTAAGAGCTTGTTTAAAATAGAAAAAAATAGCTTTTAAAATTAAGTAAAATTTATTAAAAAAAAAATCGATAAGTAATAATTTTTTATTTAAAATACATACTTTATTGATGATTTTGGTAATAAAAAAAAAATTCTTATAAAAAAAAATTAAATATCATACTCTTCCTTTTTGGATCAAACAACCCTGGTTAATTCAAAACAAATATAAATCCGATCAGTTTACAATCCACTACTTTTTACATATAAACAGTTGAACCCACCGGCCATATAATTTTGTATATAACCAAAGCTATTACTTGGATTTAATTTAATTTTATTACTTTAAATGGCTTTCAACAGAATTGCAACGTTGGCATCTCGCAATTTTCTAAGTGAGTCGATAAACAGATAATACAAAAATAATATAACCCGGTCAGTCGTATACAAACCAAAGTCCAAAGTTCAACACTTTCGCTATCACGACGGTCAATTCGCAATCTTTACGATTTGAAGTTTGAAGCGATTACGAGGATTTGTTCTCTAAAGGCACTTTTAAACATCTTGCAGCTGCACGAGCTACGTTACCCAGAATTAGCAGAAATATGAGTGCTGCCCAGATCCTGCCACAAGGCGAAAGTAGGCCGGAATACAAAACGCTCTCGGTAACAACGCCGAAGCCGTTTGTCTTCCATGTCGAACTGAACCGTCCCAAACGCTACAATGCCATCAACAAGGAAATGTGGCTGTAAGTAGATCGGCGAATGCTCTCAACCATCAATTTCAACATTGTATTTGGTAGTGAAATCAAGACCTGCTTCGAGGATCTCAGCATCAATGCCGACTGCCGCGCCATTGTGTTGAGTGCTGCTGGAAAGCACTTCACTGCCGGCATTGATTTGACCGACATGCTGAAGTTGGGTCAGGAGTTGGCTGCCATCGATGATGTGGCACGTAAGGGTGTGGTACTGGAACGCCTGATCAAATTGTATCAGGTAGTTGTGTGCAAATACAAAAAAAAATTTAAATTAACCATTCACTTGATTCAAGGACTCCATTAGCGCCTTGGAATTATGTCCCAAGCCCGTCGTTATGGCCATTCATTCGGCTTGTATTGGTGCGGGCGTTGATTTGATCACCGCCGCCGATGTACGCTACTCCACACAAGATGCATACTTTCAAGTGAAAGAAGTCGAGATTGGCATGGCCGCCGATGTGGGCACTTTGCAGCGCTTCCCAAAGGCCGTGGGCAGTCAGTCGCTGGCGCGAGAACTCTGCTTGACGGGCAGGCGTTTCGAAAGTTCCGAGGCAAACAGTTGCGGCTTGGTGAGCCGAGTGTTTGCCGACAAAGAGACTTTGTTGAAGGCCGCTCTGGACCTGGCCGAGAATATTGCGGAGAAGAGCCCCATAGCCGTGCAGGCAACCAAGGCTAATATGGTCTATTCGCAGAGCAGACCCAACCAGGAGGGTCTCGACCAAATTGTATGCCAAGCCTTCATTTTTTTTGTTGATTAAAGTTATCTTGAAATTTCCTTCATTTCAGCGTGAAATGAACAAGCTCTACTTGCAATCGGAGGACTTCATGAATGCAGCTGCCGCCCAAATGACCAAAGGAGATAAGCCCGTATTTGCCAAGCTTTAAAGCGAGAAATTTTTTATTTTTAAATACCGTTAAAACGCTTTAATTTTGAATAAAAATATAAAGATCAATTGCCCGTTAACGTTAATGCATCATTTGCGTTAGTCTCTCCATGTTGATGGCGTATACCGAATGGGAAGAAATTAGATTGTGATCGTTGAAGGCTCGTTGGGCATCCTTCAGTGTGATCAAATTGGTTTTTTGGGGTTGGCTGCAAAGAATTCATTAATTGAAAATAGAAATGAAAAACCGACAAATTGAAACTTACACTTCCTCAGAGGCAGACAGAAAAATGCTTTCATCATTCGAGCGGCGCATGAAATTCGGCGAAGTGATCTCCTTGTCCAGCTCCAGTGGACCATCGTCGCGCTTCTGTCGCGTTACAGTATTGCGCAGAGAAGGATCTCTCAGAGGTGCTCCAATGTCATAGAAGAATGAACCCTCGCCCGTCACCTTATAATGTTTCCGCTTCATGATGATCGACGATATGAGATTCTTGAGCAGCACCTGCACCGCCATCGAAACGTACTCTGCCACATTATCTTCCACATTGACCAGGCCCACCTCCCAGGCGCCTATTAGGAACCGTCCCAACACGAAACCGGCATCAGGTAGAAACAACTCCTGCACACAGTAGCGCTGGGTGGGCAGTATTTGTACGTTGGCGTCTGTGCCCGCAGCCGGCCGTATACACTCCATATTGTCCTCGGCTATGAAATCCAAGAAGTCGTATGGTTCGAATGTGATTCGATCGTTATTGCCACCCCGTGAGCTGCGTTTACGCTTTCGGCTGCTGCGACTGCTGCTGCCCGTTGTGCCTCCGCTTGAAGTCGTTGTGGCTGAGACGTTCATCTGCTGACCACCGAGAAGCGGTGGCATTGGCTGTGGCGTCTGGAAGGCGTCAATTTTATTTAGTATCGCTATGAGGAACTGATTGTGCAGGTGCATCTTGTCTGGCGACAGAAATTTGCGTGATTCGATGTCGAATTCTCGTTTGGACCACTTTTTTCGAAACCAAAACTTCATGTTGGCCAGATACTTTGGGGCATTCTCTCCCAGTGCCACCATTAGAGCCGTTTTCGTCGATATTACTTTATCGCTCAAGTCGTTCATTGTTCTTTAGTTTTGTTAAAATTGTAGGTTTTTTTTTTGTGTTGTAAGAAGAATTTGTAAAAATTATAGGTATTAATTTTGTTTACACTTTATACAAGGCTCCAGTGCTGCCAGATTTTATTTCCAAAAATCCATATTTTCTAGTTTTTACTTTAAAAAAATCGGTAAAATCCGTACAGAAAAATTATTAAAGAATTTTTTTAAAATTATTGTTATGTTTGAGATTTTTTATTGCTGTGAGATATTGACTCACGTGAAATGTTTTAAAATTTTGTGGATTCTGAAATTTTTTGTGAGTTATTTATATGGCAACTATGAATGCAATCCACTTAACAGCTGACATTTCTTTTCAAGCGCATTTGTTTATTTATTATACGAGCAAGGGCTTGCTTTTTAATAAACAAATTTAGGAAACTTACTTCAATTTAATAAAATATATATACTTACTCGTAATGTCCAAGGGCTCATTGGCCAGGGCAATTCTAGACGAGATTGCACTTGAGGGCTTGGAAGGGATAACACTATCTTGTAAGTAGAAAAGAGGAAATCAAGGATCATTTCTATTTCACTTATTCTGTCCTTTCAATTCCTGCAGCACTCTTCGTTTATCTCAGTGCTTCAGTGGAACTCTCCCTGCCACTGTCTGCCAGTCTGCAGCAGCAAGTGTGGGCATTTATTCTCCGTGCCTCGAATAAATTGCAATTCTATGAGTTGCCCGAGGAAAGAGCCACAGTGAAACTCTACAATCGTTTTGTAGATGTAGATCCTTACCTGGGAGTACCGGTGACACCGGTAAGTAGAGGAAAACTTTTGTTGTCAAGCCTTACATTTATGCTCTTTTACAGGCTGAATGTCCGTTTCCACGTTACCGCTGCGTGCCTATACAGGATGGCAACATTGTGGGTTCCTGCGAATGCTATACGGAACGGAAAGAAATTTCAATTGAACAACTGCGCGAACTGAGCATTGAAAGTGTTTCAACGACGTAAGACGCTGACAACGCTCGTTTCTTTTGTAATTTGCCTTTATGATTTGTAGGTGGGGCAATAAATTTGTCATCGTTGGCTCACAACAGCTCCGCCATGAGGCAATTACGCCAGCCAATGTACCATTTCCCAAAGAGTTTACACCGATACAGTACTGTATACTGGAAGCGATTGGTCGGTCACGTTTTAATGGCGAGACCACGGCTGGCACTTGGTCGCTGCATCACTTCTGCAGGGATCCAACGATAGTGTTCTACATCAAGTACGATATTGCAGTTAATTTTTCAAGGAGATAACCGATAACTGTTTGCGCTCTCTCCCAGAAACAAGTTAATTCGTCAGGGTGTCATTGCCTCGCAGCCCATCAATGAAAAGCGCCAAGAACGCTTAATAAGTGGCACTCTACTGTTGCTGCCACGCTTCTATTCCACATACAAAAGCGTGCTGACCACAGTAATCGAGAAGATGTTTGCGCTACTAAAGGAGGCACCCGATCACCGTATGACCTTGGCCGAAGTGAGGAACCACACGACCGCCTTTGACAGTCAAAAGTCGTTTAAGAAAATTGTGATGACGCATTTTTTCCGCAGATTGTTTGAGACATTGGTAAGATGTACTTTTGCCTTTCCCCGCTTAAAGTGTTAATTGAATTTCGATTCCAGTCTCTGCCATACGATGAAGTTCACAAGAGAACTCGTCCAAAAACAAGCCCCACTTCGAAGGACCGCACCGTTATCTGCATTCGCCTTCGCGATCCCAACTTATCGATGGAAGAATTGTTTGCAGACGATAGCAATCAAGAAAAAGAAGACAATTGCGGTAAGGCTGTTGCACACTTTGGCTCTTCCTATATTACTTGCAACCTACTAATTTATTTGCCAGAGGATTTCTACGACGAGAAGCATTCGTTTGTCGATATGCCTGTGAAAGATGAATTCTATCGGGCCATAGGACGCTTCGGGTCTCGCGGATGTAGTCAATCGGAGATTTGCACGTATTTGAGTCTCCACCATTTGACCGTAAGGCAAATTGTTAAGAAAATGTCGCGCGAGGGTTTAATAAAATCCTATTGCACTGATGTGGGCCGACAAAGGATCAATAGGTACTGTACTGCCATGGGTGGAATTAAGTTATTGTTTGTACGTACAATTTTCCTCAGATATGTGACCGTGGAGTATACCGATGCTATAAAAAAGGGTAAAGATGTCTGTATGGCGGTCATCAAGAATTTACAATGCTCCGAGGAACCCGTGAGTACTAAGTAGCTAACTAGTCGCTCATCCGGAAGTTTTTTTATTTTATTGTTACATTTTTTTCTCAACTCAGAACATTCCTCCTAAGAACGACGTTGACTTGGCCGATGTCGAAATGATTTCTGTCCGCATCAAACCCCTCACGTACGACAACTATACCGTGGCCCGCGATTCGACTACAGCGCGTCAGCTGTCACGCAAGACTCTCATTGTGCGTATCATTGATGAGAAATGTCTCGTTCCGGCCACAAATCTGCGTACGGCCATTCAAAGCGCTGAAAAGGAGGAAGGTTTCACGGACGAGGTGTGCCAGAAATCGGTGCGGCGCCTCCTCTACGCCCTCAGCCAAAGCAACATTATACGCACCTATGAGATCTTGCTGCAGTACGAAGAACAGATACGTATATATCGCTATGTCACACACCCCAAGATCGACATCGACCACGCGATTCTGAAGCGAGAAGTGCTCAAGCTGAAGAATGACTTCTTTTTGTCCAGTGAAGAGAAACGACTGCGCAGCGTACACCAGGCCAAACAGCTGAAGAGGAAGCCCACAAGCACAACTAGGAAAGCTGCAAGGGCTGCCCAAAGTATTAAGGCCAAAGACATCATGCCCATACAAACGGTCAAGCCTCCAAAGTTCCTCATCTCGCGGTACATGCATGAGTTCCTTTTCTACATTGTGGTGGAGCTGAACGAATATCAGGCGTATAGCGAAATTACCGAGGAAATGTTGCAACACTGGCAGCGGGCCGAACCGGCCCTGGCCATTCGCGAATACATGCAGCAGTTGGCGGTCGAAGAGCCCAAGATGATCGCCTACAGCAAAGACATTAGCTGGCGCACGTTTATACCGCCATTGCCGAGATATGCGGATAAGCCCGCGGGCTGGGTGTACTTCATGGACGCTGTCGACCGCATGCCTCTGTCCGTCTTCAAGAAGATCTTTCGCATAGAGAAGTCGGCCGACAAGCGACTCGTAGAGTACTTGGAGCACCCGGTGCGTCAGCACTATCTTGTGCGGCAATTGCCCGTCGATTTGCAGTGCCAAATCAGCCGCATTCAGCTGCAGCGCATCTACATAACGGTGCTCAAGCTGCTGAACAACATGGGCCTGGTACAGGTCAGTCCGCGACAGAGCCCCAAGGACCCAATGATTCTGTGGGTGTTTCTAAATCGTCAATCTCAGTTCCTGGACACGACCACCTCCGATCCGGGCTATTCGAAAATTAATGCCGAACGGGAGTATGCGAAAATCAAATTTGTATTCTCTTCGTTCGACGATGTCCACCAGTATTGGACGAACTTGCAGAGGGTTTGTATTTACACAAAGCTCGGCTTCCGGCGTGGTAAATGCGAGAAGACCGACAGAACGCGAGAGCTCGTCTTTACAAGAACGGTGGACTTCGATGAGGCTCCCATGTACGACGATTGTCAGTTGCCGGGCGATCAGTTGGGTGCGGCCGGTTTGTCCACGAAACTATTTGCTCACGCCTTCCGTAACTGGTCGTGGGTGCTTCACACGAACAGCAAACCGAAACAAGTCCATTCGGGGCGATTGGCGCTCCAGGCCGCAGGCCGTACCAAACAGGGCAGAACCATTAATCAAAGCCACCACAAATATCGTGTGCACATCCCACCAATCAAGAGATTACATTTGGCGGGAGGCAGTAGCGGTGGTGGCGGTTCGAGTGCAACCAAACAACGTATGACTGCTAAAAAGTCAGGACCGCGCGATGCCATTGATCGCGATGCACTCAAGAATATGCGAACTTTGCGCGTATCCTGGCGCCGCGAAGAGGATGAAATGTTGAAAATCTCACGAGCCGTCTACCTCTATGTAGGCGCTCCAGTGGCTGCCCTGGGTTTACTGACCGTGGGCAAAGTTTGCCGCGACATCATGCGCCACAGCCTGGGCAGTTATAATAAAACCTCTCAAGCGTGCGTCCGTCGCGTGGCCTTCCTCATCAAGCAGCACCGTCATGTCCCCGAAGTACCCTCCTGGCTGAACATGCTGCAGACCAACGAGACCATCAAGCTAAAGTATGGCGAGAATTTTTTGAAAAAACTCAAGCTATACTATCCCAACCGTACGGAATACTGCGACGCTCTAGTCTTGCACTTTATATTCCTCATGAACTTCGTCTATCGCCTGATTAACAAGGATGCCGACAGCAATTCGACTACGCGCTTCATCATACCGGATACGGTGGCCGAGTTCCACAAAAAGTTCTGTGATCGTCCGGCTACCGCCGACGACCAAGCCATACAGCACTTGAATCCGGCCACCGAATTCGATTTGCAGGTGACGCAGGTCGTCAGTGTTCTGCACAGTTCGCTGTGCTGCAGTCGCGACAAGACACTTTACAATCTGCAGGCCTTCGAAATCTACAAGAACTACTCGGAAGAGGTGCTCAATGCGGCCTTCAGGAAAGCGCGCAGCGACGCACTCATTGTGGCCGTCAAACGGAAAAATATCGGCTCGATACCCACTCAATTGGCCGGGCCCGCATACAGACTCTCGTCCAAGTATTGCTCGCGTTTGACGTTCTCGAAAATTCCGTATATCGTGTACGATTCGTTCTTTGGCTACTTCAAAACGGCGCTTGGTACACTCTTTGGACCGAGCACATCGTCTCAGCAGCCGTCCAAGCGTTACCTCGAACTGAAGTCGCCGCATCTGGGGCAGTTGTTTTTCTTGACAGAGGGTCTGGCCAAGAACTTTTGGCAGTTGACCGTCAAGTTGCCCACAACAATTCTGACAGTGGACGCCGAAAAGCGCCAGACGGTGTCCCCAATGGATCGCATACTAGACCATTACCAGAGTATTTTCGAGAATGCACCGCAAACGGAATATGCAAAGAATTTCGAAAGTGAGATCCACGAGAAACAGGCAAGAGAAAGTCACGAACAAGTTGGTTGCCCTAAAATTAGAATCTAAATTTTAATCGGTTTCTTTTGATAGGTTCGCGTCAAATTCCATCCCGCCAATTTAAGCTACAAGATCCAATACAGCCCCTTCGATATCATCTCGAAACTATCCACACGCTATCTGCACTTCTTCTGTGCCCTGGATCATCTGCAGCAAGAAGTCGATATCAATTTCAGCAAATTGCACCGCAGAGATGAGGAGAACGACATCGTGATCATGGAGTGCCCCTTCAGTTGTGTGCTGAAGAATGCCAACTACATCAATGCCATCGAACGGATTGTTCAGGAAAAGAAAACGATTCTGCACGAACTGACCGAGATGGCTCCGCAGAAACTGCTGAATCTCGCCACCAGCGGCAGCTCAGTGACAGTACAGACCACAAATCTTCTGACATTAGTGCGAATGTTGGAGTCGTTTTGGCGCGAGAAGGAATTGCCGGCCGAACGCAAAGATCTGGGCAAGGTGTCGTCCAACTTAAAGGTCAACAAATCCATCGATTGGCATCAGATCTGTAGAGATATTCTGGAATTCAATTCGAACGAAGAGGAAAAGATCAAGAGCGACGACTACGAGCCCACGCTGAATAAGGAGGAGCGAATTGTGAGGGCCCAGGATGTGTTTGTGGTGAATCTGCCCACATTGCAGATTAAATGCAGTTCGTTGTTATGTGCGGCCTCTGAGGAAAACGAGCCCATTCACTATAATGGCTTGGATGCGGTACCGAAAGAATTGATCGAAACTGAAGTGCTGCGCGACAGAATATTGCAGAAAGTGATGAACGACTCGAAATGGACCTACACGGAGAATTCATTTGACTCACTCAAACCGAGGCTGGTGGAGTTGAACTTCAATGATATGGAGCGCCAACACTTGGAGGAAGTCCACAACTTTATAGAGAGCCATCAAATGGGAGTCAGTGTGGTTGATTTGATGGTAGGAAACGTTATTCAGATAATTGTCATTGAATTTTATTTAAATAATTCTCCTTTAGCGGGAGTTCCCCTACGAACAATTCCTTTTGCGCGCTGTCCATACGCTTTGTGAGCATTGTCTTATCAAGCGTGTGGGTGTGGCCACCACCATGTATGTCCACAAAGCCAATATACGTCCTTGGGTAGTGCACAGTTTTCATGTCAAAAGACTGGAGCTGGAGAATCTGGGAGGAGCCACAACATCACTGAAACGTACACACGCTAATGTAAAAGGCAACGACAACGTTGAGGATGTAGCCTCGAAAAAAGTCAAAACAGGTGAAGACGCAACGAAACAAGAACCTGCAGAGTCACTTGGCAAGCGTGTTTCAAAACCAGTGAAAAGATTTGCAGACGGCGATGAGCCTTCAACATCTTCCAAGAGTGATGTCAAAAGGTATATGGAAATTTGGCTTTTTTTTATTTTTCCACACCTTTTGTAATCCCTAACATGCAACAGTCATACTTGAAAAGACTGAAGATAATTCTCATACTACTTTTTTTCACTTTAACCAATTTTCCCATTTCAACGACTTAGAGACGTCATTGTGATGAAGCCCCAGCCTTGGATACGCCTAAATGGTTCACTTAATCGCCGTGTCCTCGATCGGTATTTGGGTGCCGTACTCACCGAGTGTTTGTCACGCTCCGGCTGTATGATCCTAGAGATTTGGGACCGCTTTCCGCACATGCTGCCCGTTGACATAATGTTTCTGTTGGAAATTCTCAGCGACTTGAAATGCATTCACTTGACTCAAATCCAATCGGCGGATGTGGACATTTTTGCCGAATATGAAGACATCAAGGAATGTGAGTTTATATCGAAACAAGTTTATTTCAATTAATTTGACGTGTTTAACAGCAATCGTAACCGAACTGTACAATCCGGAGCTAACGTATGTCACCGCTCATGCTGACGCTGTAATGCGTATGGCCATATTCATTGGCAACAAGAAATACTCGGCCGAATTTATATGATAAGTGTTACACTTGATGTAATTGAAATTTATTTACATATGTAAATGTATTTGCACCTATACTACAATTAGTCTGTAGTGAAATTTCCCCTAAGCTTAACTCGAAAAATTTCAGCACGCAAACAATTGTTTGCATTGACTTGTTCGCTAATGTTTACTATCTAAGGAGCTTTTAGAACACACAACCCATACCAGTCTCCACTGTTGGCCACACCAACTATTGCTTCTCTTTGAACAAATTCTCCAGTATGGCACGCTCTTTGATGCAATTCGCTGTCAGCACTTCAACCTGATTGTCGGCCGTTATCAGTACATCGTCTTCGATTCTTACGCCCATGCCGCGAAATTCTTTATGCACATCAGTGCGATCGTGAGAAATGTATATGCCCGGTTCCACTGTGCAGACCATGCCCGGTATCAGAGGAAGCGTGCGTGGCATTAGTGGTGTATCGTGCACATCCATGCCGAGATAGTGGGAGACATGGTGAGGACAGAATTTATAGCCAGCCTGAAAGGAAATCAGCATTTCATTTCGTGTATCAAAAAGATTTTCTCGCTCTTGTACCTTTGCATAGCCATGATCATCGGAGATATCTTTCGCCACAAGGCCCACTTCTTGCAGATATTTGCCCAACTTAATGCACATGGTATCGAAGAGCTTGTCCAATGTCTGACCGCCCTCTTTAAGGAGAGTGTCTGCAAGGGAATATTTTCAATCAAATAACGGTTTCAGTTTACAAAACAACGAACTACCCACTAATCAGTTCCTTCTGAAGCAGCTCCACAACATCGTACAGCACCTTTTGAGCATCGCTAAAGCGGCCATTCATCGGCCATGTTCGTGTAATGTCACTCGTATACCCATTGTACTCGCAACCCGCGTCCATCAGCAGCAAATCGCCGCTCTTCGTCAATTGCGAGTTGTTTATGTAATGGATTGTGGTGGCATTGTTGCCGCTCGCCACCACCGGCGGATAGGCCAAATAGCTGGCGTTGCGCATTCGACACTTATAGTCGACCATTGCAAAAATGTGATGCTCCGAATGGCCAGGACGCGACTCCCGCATTACTTCGTTGATGGCATCGGAAGCTATCTGACAGGTGCGTCGCATCAAGGCCTGCTCCGCTGGGGACTTCAGTAGACGCATGCTTTGTAAGAAATTTGCGGGCGAATTCACCGGCATACTGGTGCCAGTCACATCACGCACTGCACTCGTGATCGTGGGCAAATCGGAAGCCGCTGCATTGTACCAGATGACGGGCTTTTTATCGTTAATGCGTCTGGTTATTTCCTGTTGAAATTGCGCTGTGGGATATGCTTCCTGGATGCCGAAAATTTTCGCATTGTCCACGCCTGTTGAAAGAAATGAAACATTGAGAATTCCCTTTTTTGTGGTGAAGAACTTACCTGTGCGCGGCCCATCCCACAGTTCGGCATGCTTGTCTTTGGGACGCATGAACAGCGTTGAATTCACGTCGCTGTTTTCACTGATTGACATCATCAGCACAGTGTCGGGTTCGAGGCAGCCCGACAAATAGAAAAAGTCCGAGTTCTGGCGAAAAACATAGGGTATATGTTCGCTCATGTACTTCTTTGTGGAGGAGGGTATTATCACCTGCAGAAGATTAGGTTTTTGAAAACACAATCCAAATACAATGTTCACTTCTCCCAATTACCAAATGATTGGGATTTGTCTTATGTTCGTCGTGGACATTTTCCCGCGCATATTTCTGGATACCTTGCATGAGCCGCAAGCGGCGTTGTTGGAACTCCTCCACTCTTACACCGGGCACCAATTCGCCCACATTGATCATATGAGGGTGTGTTGTGGCAGTTGGCTGTCCATAAGTGTCAGTGTTGAATACATTTGTCGATGATCCTTTCTTTTCTGTCGCCTCTGCTGGGGCTGAGGAGGAGTGGGCAGAAGCTGACGGCGAAATGGTTATCCAAGCTAATGGATGATAGTAAGGTGTAAAGTTTGGTATGGTACTTTCAAGTTGTGTATATTTACCCTTCCTTCTGATGCTTGTCAAACATTGGCACTTGAAATTTTTAAAGAGAAGCATTTTGGAACTATATTTCTTTAAATTTTAAATTATGTTGGAGAGCATTGAGGTGTATTGCGGAAATTGGAACTATTTTAATAAAATTTGTTAAATTCGCAAAATCAGCTGATTTAAAGAAACAAATTTCAACATCCACACGCCATCACCCAACAAACATTTGCAAGTGTTGACTAATTCTTTGAAAAATTTTCGTTTGTTGATATTTAACCCTATTCGACAAATGAAACTTTTAGAAAAAGTCTACGGCTTTAATAGTTGCAACTTGCAAGGTGAATCGGGATCGCTGAGTCCAAAGTCCGATACCTCTAGTTTTCTTTGAATCCACATTCCTAACCTTAAAAATCCAAATTATAAAAAGTTGCAGAACTTTTTGTCATATACATAGCACCTTTGTTGAATGATTTTTTTGTTATTCATGAGTCTTTAATTTTACTTGAAATTTGTAGGCTAAAATTTTTTGAAAAATTTTGAAAATTCCCAAAGGCAATCCTGGATAGGGGTGCTTCAGAACGATTTGCGAATGACAATTTGGAAAGAAGAAGAAGTATGTCAAAATATTTGTTGGATTTGTGATTGCAAATTTTTACAAGTGTTCTAGCGATTTAAAAAAATTTAGAAACAGTACATAAATTATACAATAAATTATAAGTTAACAATGCAGGTGAGTTCTAAATGAAATGAACTAAAAATATTGTAATTCTATGATTAAAACCAACAGAAAGTAATGGAGGACGAACTTGTACTACCGCGGTTGCCGGTCGATCATGATCAAATCGACTTCCAAGGATGGAGCGTGAGCTACGACAAGGGCCACATCCTGAAGAGCATGTGTAAGAAGGGACAGGATGGCACATGCCAAGAGGGCGACCCTGACTGCTGTGAACTTTGTACGTATCGCTATGCGCTGGATTTGCCGCATTTGCCGGACATGGTCTTTCACAAAAACAAATTAACTTTAAGCCATCAAGGCGGAGCGTTTCTGGAATTTCGGCCAATAGATGCCCTACGTCTGGTCGAGAACGGCAAGCAGCCCCTTCAGGTGGCTTGTGCTCAGGAGTGGAAGGAGAGCAGGTTGGTTTTTTTGGGTACTTTTATAATTAACATTTGAAAATTTCCATTTTCCATTTACCAGACCCGACTGTCACATGGAGGAGAAATTCAAGCCATTCGATTGGACCTTCACCAGCGACTATCAGGGCTCTATGAACGACAAATTCCGCGTGGAGCAGTCCGATCAGCAGCTAAACAAATCCAAGCTGATGCAGTGCGAGAAGATTCTATTCTATCAGGATCTCGTATTGTTTGAGGATGAATTGCACGACAATGGCATCTCATCGTGCTCGGTGAAAATTGTAAGTTTCTGAAAAAGTACATATTCCCAAAACGTGTGTCCACTTTCTAAATTTGGTTAAATCCTTTTCGTTTTAGCGCGTAATGCCTTCCGGATTTTTCATTCTGTCGAGACATTTCCTGCGCGTCGACAATGTACTGCTTAAAATGCACGACACTCGATACCACTATGAAATTGAGAAGAATTACATTTTCAAAGAATTCACCAAGCGGGAAGCCACCTATGAGGAATTGAAAAGGGTGAGTTACTTGACTCATAGATAATTCAAAGTTGTTCCATTAATTGTACAAATGGCTTTGAACTGATAGCTTCTAATAACCACACACATTCACGATATTTATCGATTATTTATTGCAGGTTCCGCCTCCATTCTTCACTGTGCCCAACGAAATTGAGAAATACCTACCCATTAAGGCTAAACAAGCATATAACTTGTACTTCAAATGAAATTTTTGTAAATAACCGAAAATCGATACTGCCTAAGAAGACGGCAGACGATGCAGACAATTTGAAATTGAGACGGAATTTTAGACGAAAATCTGAGAAATTACACTAAATAATATTTAATTGTGAAACAATTCATATTTACACATCTTTTATAGAAAAAAAACTACTTATTCCAACACAAACCAACAAATGCAACTTTGAAGTAAATTATTTAATAAAAAAAAACCGGTGTGTACTTTTTACTTGTTTGTGTTCGATGTTAGTTTATTTTAACATGCTAATTTTAACATTTTAGAAACGCTTACAAATAACATTTAAAACATTCTTATCATATTTTGCAAAAATAAATACATTTTCCTAATTGACTACAATCAACAATTAACAATTAACTGCAACTACAAGTACAATTTATATAAGGAAACAAAATTCGTGGATATAAAAAAATTCGATTAAAAATAGAGAAATTATTCCAATTTCGTAATATGCAGTGCGAGTGATTGGGCATCACTCATAAGGCCAATCTTATGTAGATCCAGTGTGCCTCTAAGCGCCGCCAAGAAGTGCAGTTAGTGCGCGTTTGTAGTCGCCCGAGGTTTCCGACTGCAAAAGAAAGGAACAGCCGAGTTAAATTTTGAATTGAAGAATTGCATAAACATTTAGGCGAATTTAATTTAGTTATAATTTATAATGTATTTAAGCTTAGTAACCAATGTATGAGATTATAAGGCAGGTTCCAGAATTCGAGTGAAAATAAATTGGAAAATTTTTCATTTTCGTAATTAAATGAAAATGAAAAGAAAAACCTTGAAAAGAAAAAAATAAATACCAAAAAGTGAAATTGAAGTGATTGCATTTCATTTTCAGTCGGAAGTGATTTCATTGTCACATGAAAGAGATTTCATTTCATTTTCACATGAAAGTGATTTCATTTTCACATGAAAGTGATTTCATTTTCACATGAAAGTGATTTCATTTCATTTTCACATGAAAGTGATATCTTTTTCACACGAAAGTGATTTCATTTTATTTTCACATGAAAGTGATTTCATTTAATTTTCACTCGGAGGTGACTTCATCATTTTCACTTTCATTCGGAAATGGATTCATTTCACTTTCAAAAAATCTAGAAACCGCCTACATGAGTTTGATTAGCATTTACTTGAGATTTCCGTTCTAATACTTACATCCTACACAAATTTGTATATCACCAAATATATGAAAAAATTAAATTAAATTTTAAATTTAATAACTGTAATTAAGTGGAATTTCTAAATTTCTGCATTGCTATGAAAAAACTCACCGTAACGGCGCTGTACAGTGTACGATTGTGGATGCGTTCAAATTCGTCCTTGATAGTGCCCAAATCGATTTCGGAGCGGCTCACAATGATCCGTATTAGAGTGTCGTCGTCGGTGCCGGCTCCATTCATCGCATTGTAGAGACGAGTTGCAAAGAAGGCTGCTGGCGATTGGACGCATTCAACTAAAGGAGGAGATTTGTTAATGGTTTTTTTCTATATATATGTGGCTCGAAAACTTGGTCATAAAAAAGCTTATCTAGTTCGGTCGTCTTATCACAGAGACAATCTTGTACTTTTACCGTTTATCACAATTCATATCATATTTTGTTTGGAGTTCCATCTTATCTATCACGCAGATTCTACAAATCGCATCCGAGTGAAAGTAAGAAATGTTCTCCTCCTACGGACTATTTCATTAACTTCAACTCACCTATGGCCATCATTGCTTCATGCAATTCACCGTCCATTTCATGCTTGATTGCCTGTTCAATGGTCTGCCCGGACAATTCTTTGTACTCATCGAACACCAAGCGTAATTGAGAAAAACTGGCATGAGCCATAATCCGATTGAAGACCTCTTCGTCCGTGCCCAGTTTAGCTTCACCAGCCGCGTATAAGGCCTCAGCCTGTTCCCTAGCCTTTGCCGGGTCCACTGAGCCAATTGGGTCACGCATGCCAGTGACAATCAATGTCAACAGACGACGAAAATAGCCATCTGTCTCGCTGCACATTTGCTCAGCCAAGGGACGATCATATTTTGCCTCATAGGCCGCCACTATCTCGTGCATCTCCTCGTTCGACTTGGTGCAGAGTATTTCCACCAAAGTACTCTCATCCGTGCCCATGCCTGCCATCGCCGAGTGCATTTGCTTGCACAAATATTCGACGGGCGGCATCATTAGAGCGACAATAACATCTTCGAATTTGCCACCCAATTCACTTTTCAAATCATCAATCAAATCGCGTTCGTACTCGGCATCGAAGTGCTGGCGTATCTGCTGGCGTTGGCTGTTCGTACGCCCGGTAAGAATGTCAATGATTTCTTCCTCGTTGGTTCCGAACCCCTTCATGGCAGCGCGCAATGTTTGACTATCCGCTGCGGCATCGAAGGGGGTGGTGGGCACTACCGTTGGGATGGGCTGATGACGCATTTGCGTTTGCGAGAGGAGCGCCAATGAAAATCAATAAGTTGTAAATTTAGATGCGAGTGGACAATGCACTGGCTTACCTTGTAATCCATTTTCAAAAGAATTTCCAGTTGTGTCTTCCAATTGAATGGCAATTGCAAACTTTCTTCAGCTACTTTCTTTTTTCAGTGCTTGGGAAAATATTTCAACTTTTTCTTGTTTTGTATGCAACTGCTTGCTCGTGCTATCTTGTGCCTTTCGGTTCAGTTTGTCTACTGAATGACGTTATTGTGGTTGTCTATTCTACTGCCTCTGGAATTTCTTTATTATTACATACGTTGTACGCGATGTGTTCGTCATGAATGAAAGCTTTTAATGGCGAAGCTTTAAATTACTTACCTTAATTAAATACAATTTTTTTACTAGCGAATTGAAAAAATACTCGTTTTGAGTTTTATAAAAGCTTAGAATCATTCTTTACTTTGAGTCACTACGAGGCATTAAACCGTTTCATAATTCAAGCAACTGATTCATATTTGCGATCGTATTAACAACGAGCAAAGCTTTTAGGTGATGCGAAATTAATTCAATTTTGCGTTTCTCATTGCAGTGAGTAAAATTAATAGAAATTCCCTACGGGGTGGTTCTCACTGACTCATGCATTTTTAAATTTTGATGACTTCAGACATGTTTTTATGCTCAATTTAATAGAGAATATTCCATTTGGTAGCTTTAATAGAATCGAAATAAATACTCAACATGTTTGTTATTTAATATTGTAGTTTATTCATTATACATGATTTTAAATATGTTAATAAATATTAGCTCTTTTGCATATTTCGTACACACACATAAGAAGTCAGTAATATCCATCTGTAATTTATGTTTTTTCTTCGTACAACAATTCTACAAATTCTAAGAACCTTAACCGTCAGTAATTGTAATTTCATTTCGCTACCATAGTTAATCTCTAAATTTACATTGTTTCGATCTGCCAAAACACAAAATGTCCCTCCGCTCGCTCCGCAAAATACCAATTGCAATGCATCAACGTTTGCTCACCAATTCTTGCCATAAGTATAGTTGAGTGAGTTTAATGTGGTGTAGAAAACTCACTGTTGGGCTCATAAAGCATGTTTATATATAGATATATATATATTTGTAAGTTGACAGTTACAGAGGAAGAGCTGCCCTTTAGACACTAATGTATTATTTGAATTAAATTTAAAAAACGATAAGGAAATAATTTTAAACTTTAATTTGAGACTAAACTTTGCGATTCTTTTTGTAATTTTAATTTCATTTGATGAACTTAAATAATATTTAAAAGGAAATGTATGGTTTTCGTTTAATGGAAAATAAAATTTAAAAGATTTTTTTTTAAAATTGAAAGGACAAAGGAAAAGTGAATAAAATCTACTATAAAAATTTAAACTTTTCAGCATTCACAAAATACAATATTACTTTCATTTAATGAATTTAAGTGATTTTGTGTTGCGCGCCAACTTTTGTAGGATACTCGTAAGTGGGGGGCGGGGAAAAAAGTACAACAAAACGATATCAAGTCTTTTATAGCAGCAGTTTGCCATATCAATACGAAAGGCTGTAAGTAATCTCAAAAATATTTATATTTCGTCGCTTTGATTCATTTTGAGTTCGTTAAGGGTTGCATTCAATCGGGACCATTCATCGCGCGACGGCAGCGCCAAGTGCTCAGCCACGTCATATACATACAATTTGCCCGCATCGTCGCCGATGGTCAGATGCAGACCGGACTGGGTCCATGAGACGCGATTGAGTGCTGGCGCTCCCTCAACCAAAACCGATGCTGTGGGTACTTCGGTGTCCTGATTCAAATTCCACAAATCAAGACGACCGCTACCGTCAACAGCAGCAAAGAGAGCGGGATGTTGGGGCGACCAAGCAACGTCCATAACGTAATCAGAATTGTCCTCGAAAGAGTAGAGCGGCTTATTGTCCTGGGAAAAGGGAGAAGGTTTCAACGTTGAGAGCTATTTTCACGCAGTTAATCTCACCTTCAGGGACCACAACTTGATTGTCCAATCAATCGAAGAGGTTAGGAACAAGTGACCAAAATCTGGCGATGATTGATTGTGATGCGTGGAAATGCCAGTAACGGGTCCCAAATGCTTCTCGAAAACTTCGTTCACACCCGAACGTAAGCCATGACGCGAAGCTGAAAGTTACAAAGTGTTACGAAATGTTTCCATATTCAATTCTCAAGACTACCCACCCGAATACACATAGCCATCTTCGCTGCCCATCACCAAGCTGTTGATCTCATTGGCTGGGAATGCCATGCACGTAATGGCAATAGCCTTCGACTGGCGCTGCTGCAGCTCCAATGTATCCTGCGGCTGCGACAGCATGTCCAAACTCCACGAGCACAGCTTGCCATCCGATGAGATCGAGATGACATTGTGGGCATTCTGAGTGCCAACCATTTGCAGACAATAGACGGGATGAGTGTGCGCCGCAGCGCTCAGTGGGGTACGTTGAATGGGTGTGCGCTTCTGTACGCGATTATCCCAGAGCACAATCTGGCCGGAGTAGGTGCCTCCCAATATCAAATTCGGATTGAATTTGGCAAAGCACGTCGACATGACGGCGCTCTGGCAATGGAAAACATCTTCGGGCGTCTGTTTCTTGTATTTCGTGTTCCAGACCATGACAACGCCATCCGGTTCGTTGGGACTCTCCTCATTGTTGTGATAGGAAGCCACAACCAGTTCGGGGAAATGCGTCGACCAGTCCATGCATGTAATGCAGCGATTCTTCGACCAGCGATCGTCGTAGAAGGAGCGATTCAACGAGAGGCGAGCATGCGATCTCTCGTCGTTGTTCTCGTCGTTGTCGCCGCCACCAATGTAGTCCATATAAATGTCCACATTCTCGGAGAGGGCACGCTCAACAATGCGTCCGGCGCGCAATACAAACCTCTGGAAGTCCTCGGTCAGAATTATCATTTGCTTTTGCTCTTCGGAAAGCTCCTTAACTGAAACGGCGGAATTTGATTGGCGGATTTGAAATTATATTGCTTGGTTAGTTGTGAGTTGTAATCGCAACGTACTTTCTTTCTTCTCTTCTTGTTCTTTCTTTTGTTCCAGCGGCGTTATGGCGGGTGCCACATCCTTCACCGTTGGCAGACCGTGCGTCAAATAGCCGGGCGGCAATTTCGATGTAAAACCATGTTCCATGTGCGGCAGCGAGCTCTCTTCGTCATCTCCTTGGGCATCAAAGGCAAGCACTGTTTAAGGTATAAAACTAACACAGCTAGAGGAACATGACAATCGACAGAACAGGAACAAATTCTACTTCTTCTATTTTTGGTTTGTTTTCGTTTCGTTTTTACTTTGGCTTTGGCTTATTCAGAAGATTCAAATTCATATTGGCTTTTCTTAGGTTTGTAAATTTAAATTAATCAAAGGATATAAAATGGATTTTTAAAAAAAAACTGTGATAGATTAATAGAATGCAGAAAATGTTGGGTTGTTCCAGTTGATATGAATGGTGAAAGGCTGTGCATTCGGCGGGCTGTGCGTGCGGATATTATGAATTTTATTCGACAAAAACTTAAATAAAGGAAGGACAGAGAAATCATCTTCGTCAAGGTTCTTGTGTACTATACTGACACTGTGCTCGAACAAATTGCGTTTTGAGAGATTAAAGTCAATTCGAGTACGCTGGTTCCGAAGGCATCAGCCGTTTTTTTCTTGACTTGGTCATTTTGTATTTTAAATGGCCATACAAATCTCAAATATTGAAGATATCAAAAGAATACAAATGTGTAATTTTACAATAGTGCCAGCCACAACAGAGCCTGTCGGATTGGTTATGGTTATACACCCACATATCTGTTACTGAGATCAATGTCAAAAGTTACATGAGAGAAATGAGGCGGAAATTCTTCTTTTATTTTCCTGACTTCTTTTTTTCCATCACGAAGTTAATACTAATTAGCATTCAAAGCGTGCAACGAAAGAATGTGTGAATATAATGAATACTTTTTTGTCTGTAAAATGGGGAAGAAAAAAATAAATAGAAGTTGCAATAACTAGAAAAAAAACAAGCTTATAAATTAGTGCAAACAGTTAGTTAGCCACATGTAAATTAGACGATTCGATAAAATTCGATGTTTCGATTGGAGGCTTTTTTCCAATTGGTTTAATGTGTCAGTGGATTAATTTTCCTTTTTATTAACATCAGTAAGTACAGTAGTAGTAGTTTAATTACCTTTTGTAATGTGCGTGGTTACACTGTGAATTTGCATGTAAAAATCAGGTGAATTGTTGTTGTATTTTTAGTAGATAGAACACATATGAGAAAGGTTTGTTCGTTTAAATAATACAGACTATGATGGTTTTTTCTGACCTATTTGAATACCAATAACAAAATATTGTTGTTGTTTTTTTGTACATATAAAGGACAGGAAACTTTTGTGTTTTCTTTGTGTTACATGTAATGAAATAAATCTTTTTGAATATGTACAATTGTTACACTTTAAAATAAGACAAGAAATGTATTAAAACTAAGTGTACTTAAAGCCAATTTAAATTATATATTATCGTATTAAGTATTCGACATACGAAAGTAAAAAATTTCGATTATTTGCATATTTCTCCACCCAGTTTAAATTTCAATAATGTCGCTGAAACTTGGTATAAATTGCAAAAATTTTAATATTACAAATAGTAGGTACATTTGCTTAAAATTAAGAGTATAGTCAATTGAATTCTTTAGCTTAAGTGCTGAGGACCAAAATGTACGGAACGCGCGCATTTGTGGGAATGTGTGTGTGTGTGTGTGGGGGGTGTAGATGCGAGTGCGTCTTATGTTGAGTGATGGAGTGACACGCGTATGAAGTACATAGTAGAAGAAGAACTCAAGCACCGGCGATCAATGAACACAAAATTAGGAACATAACGGTACATATTATAGATGTTTGCAATTCTCATCAAATTAGGTTCTCGTAAGACGAAAAGAAACAAATTAATTTAAGTGAAACAAAAATAAAACAAAACAAATGATGACCAATTAAATATTGAAGAAACAAAATAAATAGAAATTTGGAAATATTCATGTTTTGTTAATTTGTGAAATACTCCTTAATTTGGAAACATTTGAGAGAGGCATTGAAAGCGGAAATAGCCAAAAGTGTAACATTTTTAGATCCATTCGTTTGTACGCAAGGTTTGTTTTTTTTTTAAAGAGTTTCCCCCAAAGCTTTTTTAAACTATTTAAAGTCGTTTCTCTCAGGCATTAGTTTTTTTTTCAGTTGGTTAATACAAGTTAGTTTATCAATTTGAGGAAATATGAACAAATTGTTAATGCGTGTGTTATTGAGATTTAAATGGAGAGCCTGCATTGAGGGTAGGTACTGAGAAAGTGTTAAAAAGCATGCTTGAAAGAATTGATTTGTGAGGAAGCATTTGTAAAATGGAACCAGTTTCATGAAGGGGAAGAATTCCTCCATTATTCCATTTTAAAAATCCTTCACTCGTATTGTTAGTTTTTTCATAGTTTCAAAGGAGACAAATAACTTAAAGAGGCGAGCAGGCAAACGTACATACATACTAAGGGGAACATTTACAAAAGCATTTGCAAGATTTTAGATTTTGTTGATAAATTTTTCTTTTTTGGTTTTTAATTAATTAAATTTTTGACCTAGCACAATGCGCAATGTTACCTTTAATTGTTTTTTGAATTGTTTTATTTTATTGGAAAAGGATTTTTCCCATTTTTTGTTTTGAATTTCGATTTTAAAGTGAATTTTAACGTTCCTATTTTGCTTCATGTCGATTCCGTCACTGTTAAATGGCAAAAGAGTACCTACCTGTGAATTCATCCTCCCACTCTAAACCCGGATTAAGATTGTATTCATCTTGAAAAATAGAAAATAAATGAAGGTGGTTTTTGTTGGTTTTTTTTTGATATTTGATTGTTTTTTTTTCAGTTTGGTAATTTCGCAAAATAGTGTTGATATTTTGAATTTTAATAAATATAAATTTAAAAAAAAAACAAAAACTAATAAGTCCCCAATTTGTAAATATATAAAATAAAATTATGTAATACTTTCTAAACTGCTGGTAGTGGGTGGGGTTACCGAGTTATCAAAGCAAAAACACAATGACAATCGCCACACTTGTTAAAAACAAAATGAGTGGAAAACTTAAAAAAAAATATATATATAAAGTAAAATACATGCCATTATTATTTAAAACAATTTGAACACACATGAGAGGCCAATGGGTGTTTCCTTTTCAGTTTGATATTTGTAGATGAGTGAACAAAATATGAGTCATAACTTAAAGATTAACGAAACAAATAAGTAGTTAAATTTACTTTAAATTTTAACGGAGAGATGGAATTTATGTATGTCGATTGGCCGAATTCAATGTCGATTCTGTGTTACTTGAGTTACACAGAACAATCGATTGTGATTTAACATTTAAAAAAAAAAATTAAAACTACAGAAATCCTTGGCTGGGAAAATAGTATAGAAGTTTACATACTCAGAGAAATATTACACTGTTCGACAAATACAATTTTTTTTTTAAACTTCATGGATTCTAAGCGCTTGACAACGAATTCCGTTACCTTATTTGGCTTCGAAATTTAATATAAAAATATAACTTGGCAAATGCAATTTTTCTTTCCAACAATTTTTTGGAAAAAAAATCTAAAAAGATATGATTTTTTTAAATTTTTATAAAAAAAATATATTTTGAAACATTTTAAATTTTTAAATAAAAAAAATTATTCAAAAAACGCAAATGCAATTTTTTTTTCAAACATTTTTTTGAAAAAAAATATCTAATAAAATAAGATTTTTTTTAAAATTTTATAAAAAATATATTTTAAAATATTTTGAAATTTTAATTGTAAAAAATTCTTTAAAAAACGCGGACAAAATTATCTGCATTTGACCATTATATTTTATTTTTTCACCAAATCAATATTATTTTTGGCATTCAATTTTGTGTTAATAGATTTCATTTTAAGGACACTATGCACTATCCCCAAGTATTTTATTAATAAAACCGTGTAATAAATTTAATTTAAAAAAAATGGGATTTGACTCAAGTATCTGAATTTGATTAATTTAAAATAATTAAAGTAATTCCAACCACAAAATAAAAATTCATAAAATTACAAATAAATGTTCTCAATCAGCGAATTAACAATATTCTTTCGTTCAACGATTGAACACGCTTGAAACCGCCATTAAATTACATAACTACAAAACTCATTACGTACTTAGTTCTAAAAAAACCAAAAAAAAAACAACTGAAAATGAAGTAATTAAAATTCTGTTCTAAATGTCATAAAGTTACCAATTGAAATTAAAAACTGGGTGGAGAAAAAATATGTGACTTACAGTATTTACAATTTAAAATTAGAAAATGAAATCGCAATGCAGTTAACCGACGTCGTGCTAACTGTGATTGTGACTTTGAAAAACGAAACAAAAAACAACTAAAAACTAAAGTAACATTAACTAGAAAAAGATTCTTTGGAAAATTGATGATAATAAAATAAAAAAAAAAAAAGTTCGAAAAGAGAATCTCTAATCTAAGCTACGCACTTACACTATACACAATCTAAAATTTCAACTAGAGAATTTTCTTGTTTAACACAAAGATACCAATCGACTTACCATAGTAATCCGTGGCATGAGCTAAAACAAATCAAAGAGAAAGAGTAGAAATAAGGAAAGTAAATTAAAGGCGTTTGATTGCGGCGTAACTAATAACTTAGAATTAAGCTCAAAATAACCGATTGCTTTTCGATTTAATTGGGATTTTTTGTGGTATAAACTCAATGCAAGATTAGAGTAAAAGCCAAAAGCAATCAGCGCTTTTATATTATATATATCGTATATACGTATGAGAAAAACATTTCAAGTGCTTCATTTTTTTTGAAATAAATTGTGAAATTGTGAAAGAAAGAAAAACGGTGATAACAAAAAACACTTTGGAAATACCAGTACCTTTACGTGGTCTCCACCAATCCTCCATATATCCTGACAGAGGTGAGGAGTGGCAAGAAAGAACTGTATTTGTTATTTTATTTCACTACGATTTTCAAATTAAGTTATGTTTAAATATATTTTTGCATTATGATTTCTTGGGTTTTTTTTTCTATAGAACATTCAAGGAATACAGAAAGAAGCTTTCTACATACTTGTTGGCCTTGGTTCGAAATAGGCATTTGTTCTAGAAAGCTACGGGAAGGATGAGTAAGGTGACCATTCGTATTGCTTCTGGTATAAACGAGCATGGCAGAAGAAACACTGGTAGAGTTATTAGCATACCGTGCCTATATCCAACCACTTTTTCGGAAGCACTCGAACGCAATAAACGTGCGTGACTTGTTGCTAATATCACGTTTCGCACAATTTCTTCCGATCGTTGAAATGTTACTTTAACATTCGTAAGATAATTTCTCTTTTTCTCACTCTCTGAAATGACACTACCAGGGTTTCTTCCACCATGTGGATTGATGGAATGATTGGAGGTCAATTATGGTCACCTTAAACATGAGTACTTTGTATAGGTTATATTGAATACTGAATGTCGAATTCATGCTGGGCACAAATAGGCTTTGAAAAAACATGCTTGGACAACAAATGTAGACCCGGGATCTTGTATAATTTTGTAAAATCAAATTTTAGTAAATTTAAAAGGTAAGTACTTGTAGGTGTAGGGATTTTACCTCTCTATCAATTGTATGTCTATTGTATGTATATTGATTCATAAACAAGAAATTAATGACTCATCAGCAAAATATTTTTGATCTAAAATCGCCAATCGAAATTTGTAGCACTGTGATATACTGTATACTGTTAAAAAGGTTAGAGGCTATAGATTCAACGCATATATATAAATTTCTAGATATTACTTAATCAAGAACAATGCTGAAGCGGCTTTGGAGTACATACATACAAACGGAATCAACAAACATATTAAGAAAATACAAGGTACCCACCATCACGCTCATGACCGCCAGTACTTTGTGTTTGGGTTTGTTTCGAGTAGACGAGCGTCTCCTTTGGTGGAATGTTTGTGGCCTGCACATTGTAAACACTCAAGTTCATCGCTGGTTTCTTGACACTACTGAAATTTGAAAGGTATTTCCAAAAAATATATTCATAAGCGATTAAAAGAAAAGGGGAACATTTCAGAAAATCCACCTTGGCCCATTCACGTTGGTCTGCAAACTAGCATCCGGTGTTTGTGTATTGGAATTATCGGATGTTATCGAATTTACCGAAGATAATGAGGAGAGCACTTCCGAAACGGGAGCAACGCCCAATGATGAAAGCATTTCATCGAGATCTCTGTTGGGAAATTACGTTTGTTACTCTACAATTTGGGAATTAAAATATTCTAATCGTACTTGCGCTGATCCTTGTCGATACCACCGCCACCGCCTAGACGTCCGGCTGCCTCTTCCACATCTTTCATTTCCTTCTCGCGGCGGCGACGATCTTTCTCCTCACGCAGAGCAGCCAACTTGGCCTTCTTGCGTTCCAGCTCTGCTTTACGGTCCATTGTGGTGGTTGAGGTTTTGAGCGTCACAGATGGTTAATAATACTTGATTGAAGAACTTCGATAAACTTTTAGTTGAGAAATTACTGCAATGATGGACATGTAAAATTTATTCTTTTGCGAACAGGTACATTATGATTTATGACTAACAACAAACAAAAAAACTGAAGAAAAAGGAAGATGAAAAAATCCAATATGGAAAGTGGCAGTCGAATAATGATGATGTCACCTGCCAACATGAACGTAAGGAATGGGTTAAAATGCAAATGTTTCTTTACAAAACTTCTTAACTAGCCATTAGTTTAATGGTAAACCCTTTCAGTAGCTTGCAAAGTATATACGCAGCTAACAAAATTTCTTTTTCATGAGGGCGTCGGAATCATGAATAGACAATTGCGAACGACAGCAGAAAATCAATACATTGGCGAACGAGTTCCAATGGACCCAAAGAAAATTTTGATTATTCGCATTTAAATTCACATTTTCATTGAAAAGTCCATGCACAATCTGTTAAACACACCTTTATGCGTTGTTTTCCAATAGTTTTAAATTTGTTTGTAGAATTTTAAGTACTTAATTTAACATTTTTCGTCACTCAACAAAATTTCATGTCTACGAAATTACTAATCACCAGGGTTCTCTTTGTACTATCGACGGGGTGGTACTATTTTCGCATTGAATATTTAATTTTTACGTACTAATTTTCCTTTCCCCCAAATTTCCTACTCTTATACTAATTGAACAAATCTTTACTATTTCAAGAAATGGATTCTACTTGATGCGATTGTAAAGTTTTTATTTCACTTTTTCCTTTCTTTTTTGCTAATAGGAAAAACCCACTGACAACCATTCCTTCAAATATACTACCCTGGAAAACCACTTTTACTACTTTATTCTAAGCCTCAAAATTATAACTCTGCTAATCAGTGTTGCCAGCTGTGTTATCGTAGACTCGGGCAGGGTGACACAGAAAATCATATTTTTCTCAGTTACCACAGAGTGCTTCATGAAAAATAAAATGTTTCCTAGCAATTGCATAAAATTTTACCAAACTCAGTTTTCATTAATACGACCCATTGGTATAAAAATCTCAGGAGAGCAACTGCTATTTACGGGTTGTAACGAAGAATAGTCCATGCAGAGATGCCCACATTTGCCTTGAATTTTATTTCACGAGAAGACTTGTAGAATCAATTTTAGTGCTTTCAAATATTTTAGAAACTCCAACATTTTTACTCTTTTTAAACTATTGTGTGAGTCTTATATGGCCTGTTTCCTTTACTGTAGCGGCTTAATGAAATGTATGAGATATGACTCGTATTGGAGTCCGAAATATGACGCTAAAAAGTGTTGTAAACATGATTTAAATATGAGACCGAAGGGCCGATTTTTAACAGTCAGATAGTCAATAAGTGTCATATTTCTGAAAAAATTAAATATTTTAAATGACTATTGAAGAACCCCGGGAATTATTAAAAAAACATTTTCAATAAGTGTATTGCAAGTCGTAATTATATTATGTCATATGTTTCCTCTGAGCTTCGTACCCAATTCCTGTAACTAAAGTTTTCAGGTATACACCACCCCATGTCCAAGAGGACACACCGTATCAAAAGCATACGTTGACATGGAAATCTACAAATGAAATTATTTGTGTTTATTCGATATTCGTTTTTAATATAGAATTTTGAAGAGCCTCTGTCAGTTTTGTTATTGAATTGTTGTTAAATTGATGCAAATGCTTTTAAAATGGATCAAATTAAAATAGATGAGAAATCGCAAATACACTCACAATCAGATGATGATGACGAAGATAATCGTTTGCGTTTTGCAGATGATGAAGATGCTGGGTTCGTAATTTTATTTGGAATAGTTAAATGAATTAGAAGCAGAGGAAATTTACAAATGTTTATTGTATCCGTGATGAAATTAAATGAAACTATTCTTTCTATCATCAGAAATGTCCCAAAAACTTTAAAAATAAACCAATGGAAACCACCTGCATCCGATGATGAGGACGACGAAACCCATCAGTTTAGCGTATCGAATGCTTGGGAAATGTTATTAAACTTGGACAGCTGCCAGCGCGTCATGATTAAGTATGAATCATGCTGAAAGTCAATAGTCACTGAAAAGCTCATGCCATCCAATCATTATTAGGGAACCAAGTCAAAAGCAGCTACAAATTGTCGTAGGGGTCAATATAAGCCAAGAATTCCCATGGAAGCAAATCCGATTCAAGTTTCTGCGCGACCAATTCGACCACTTTGACAATGGTGATGAGTTGACAAAATATTTTTCAGGCTATCCACCCGAACACTATGTACTGATGGGCTATGCACCACTTTTGACACAAAACCAAGACAATATACCCGAGGGTGATCCGTTTGTACTGTTCGTGGATAGCCAGGATGCGAAAGTGGCTCTCGCCATCATACGCAATATTGAACTGTACGAACGTTGGATGATGAACAAGCGCCTGATCAAGAAGCCACGTCGCTGGGTCACACTGGGCAGTGAAGATGAAATTTGTGTGACTCTGCAGCAGCGTCAGGCGAAGCCAATGGATGTGGAAATACAAAGTGTCTATCCGCTGACAATACCGGCCAATAAGGAGTTCACATTTCGCAAATGTGCGGATGTACGCGATGGGTATGTGGAGCTGTTGCCCGGCGAGTTGATGAAATTCGACAATATCACGCGAAAACGTGTGTCGGTGGGCATACAATCGGTGCCGGCATGCGTTGATTTGGAACAGCAAACGGATCCCACGTTTCCGACAAATGCCTGGGCTCAGTACTTGTATGAGATTGATGAAGGCGGTAGGTGATGTGAGTGTAAATGGTGTTTTTGTTGTATGCAATAATATTTGTTTAGAAGAGCATTTGGATGAGTCTTCGGAGGACGAGGCTACCAAAGAACAGCAGGCGCGTCGTCATAGCTCAATTAAAGAGGTTGGACGTCAGAGTGCTCCTGGTACACCGTTACCACAGACACCACAGCCACCGAAGCCACCACCAGAAGTCTCAGATCAAATTAAATTTTTGCTAAAAACGCTGGAATTCAATCAAATCGATATGTACCGGTAACGAATCGAGAATCGACTTAAAATAGCAATTTTGGCTTGACAACTCCTTTCAATTGTGTTCCATTGCATGTTTATTAGCAACGATTACCCGGCCATATCTGAGCAGCAGATCGAACACTATACTAACCCTTACCTGGAGGAGACCCTCTGCTTTGCCAATATATCCAAAAGTTATCAGCGCTTCGTATGTGGGGTCACTTGGTTTCCCGCGGTATCTGGACTCATCGTAACATCGTATACATTTAACACAGTAGCAACTATTGATTTAGGTATGTATGTATGTTGTGACACTAAATACGTTCCACATTATTTCCTTCATCATCATTTAGTCACGGACAAAGTTGATACGGTTCAACGTGCTGTGCTACAGCCCAATCCCATACTTATGTGGAGTTTTTCGGACAATTTGAATTACAAATTGGAATTTGAATCACCTCTGGAAGTGACAGTGCTCTCCTTCTGTCCGTATATAGCCAATCTTCTAATTGGTGGCACGAAATGTGGACGAATTATAGTTTGGGATCTACAAAATCGCGTTGAGAAGTTGGATGTCGATGAAATACTTACCGCTGCCCAGTCCTCGTACCGTGAAATGATATCCGATTTCCTCAAGTGGACCATACAAATAAACGAAGATTCCACTGTAGCACCGGTGATCATAACCAGCCAGGAGGTATCGCACAAGGCAGCCATTACAGGCATTCACTGGATGGGCTCTCACTTCTATATAAATTCCTTTGGCAAAGTCTCTTCCGATCCGGATACGAAAAATCATCACAAGTTTTTCATCACCTGTGCCATTGATGGGACCATAACATTTTGGGACATGGACGACGTCAGGGAGAGGAAAACTCTTGCTGGTGCCTCATCACGACGCGATCAACCGAAGGCTCTAACCCAAAACGAATCGATCTATAAGAATAAGGAATTGATGCCCATTTTTACGGTCGTCTTCAATGAGCCAATCACAGCCCTAGTGGGCGACACTTCAGTGTTCACGTGTGTGGTTGCAGAGCCGAGAAAAAAACGAAAGAATCCATTTAACTATCAAACAAAGTTGGAGGCCAATGATCCTTTGGAAATGAGGCAGTCTGTAGTTGTTGCTTCATTCTATGGCCACATCGAACGAGTGAATTGGTTGGGCCTCTATGCCGATGCGGAGGGACGTGAGAACTTAAGCGTGGCATTGAGTTTTGCACGCGTACATGATGGTCCCATCATTGACATGAAGAAGAATCCATTCTATCCCAGTGTATTTGTATCGATTGGACGGAATGTGTTTGCTGTGTGGAAGGAGGACTACAATTATTCGCCTATATTTTGGCGAACTTCTGCTTGCGACATCACGACAGTGTCGTGGAGTACAGATAGGCCAGCTGTGCTTTTTTTGACGCACATTGACGGAAGTTTTCAGGCATGGGATATATTGGGTAAGCATGGCGAATCCTGGAGCTCAGGGATCATTAGTAAAGTGATGATTGCATTTTTTAGCGCGTGATGATGATGCATGCTTGAATGATGTCCTGGGTGGCGGAATTGTTACCGCCATATCGGAACATGGTCCCTCGGAGCCGAACAAACTTCTAGGAATAGGTGACTACAATAGCAGCTTTCGTATGGTTGTACTGCCACAGAGTTTCTATGTGCAAGTGCCCAACGAATTGGAGGTTGGTGAAAAATTAGACTTTCCACAAAATCAGTTGAACATTTGAGCCTCCATTTCACAAAGACATTCAAAGAATATATCGAGAAAGAAGAGACACGCAAGAAATCGATACAGGCATGGGAGCAAAAGTACCATGACAATAACCGCGATGTTATCGAAGCCAAAATCAAGGCTGAGACCGATGCACGCGCTGAAATGGAACGAATTGAGAAAGATGAAGTCTTACAGGCAGCCCGAAAGGCCAAAGAAGCAGCTGAGGAAAAGAAGTACTTAAGCTTAAGCTCAACTTATTTCTCTTATATACCATTTCACTTTTGCAGAAACCTAGAAGCACCACTTTCTCATCTCACCTACACCGAACGCATGAAACGCCTGTGGGACGAACTGAACCTAAATCGCTTGATGAGCATTCTGATGACACGAAAACGTGTGGACGAGGCAAAATTGGAGCAAGAAACGGCTTTGGAAAAGCGTCATCTTAGCTACGAGGCGGCCAAAAAGGAATCTCTCCTAGAAACATTGAAACATGCTGCGGAAGATGTAGCAACTGTTCGCTCAAGAATACTGCCTGCCCAGACGCACGATCTGCAGCGCAACGATATGATTCTCTCCTCGGTTGGCGAACTGATGCTGCTCGCCGATAGCTATGCAAATATCGAGGAAGAGGCCAATGAGACAATCCAAAGCTTCGATGATTTCGATACCATTGATTATTTGGAATTCTTGCTGCGTGGCGAACATCGCCGTTTGGTTTTGGATAAGTCATTGGGTGGGAATACAGAGCGTTTGTATTGGTATGAGTGGAATAAGAGCGATCAATTGCTCGACGACTGCAATTGGGGCTATGAGAACTTCATGAGTGCCAATGCTGATCTAGTAGGAAAGGAAACAGATAAGCAGAAGCTGTCATTAGATGAGCCACTAGAGCACTTGGAAGATTAAATGTTTTAATTTAAAGAAAAAAAAACTATTTACTCGTTGTCATTTTTTTTTTATTATTCCCTACACAAATACCATTTGCTGTATGAAGAAAAGGCAAACAATGTGGAATAACTGAACAGAAGAACGCTTCGTGCATTTTAATGACCAGTTGGCCAACTCATAAAACGATGGAATACTAATTTCTATTTAATTACTGCAACAGAACGGTTCTGAAACTTAAAATCATATTTAGCGAAAGTTTCGGCATGTGCCAGTTTTTGTGTAACTAAATGTTTAGAAGTTTGTTGACTTGATCGCATGATAAATCGTTGAAGGTATATGCATAATATATACCCACAGCACTGAATACCACATGTAAATACACACCGACTGCAACTACACAAAAATGCTTCCTACTCTTCCTTATGCGCCATAGAAAACTCTGACACACCTCGGCGGCCCACAGATCAATTCGATTCAACACAATTCCTATGAGGCACACTGGCGTTTTCAACAACCACATTGCACATACGTACTTACTTAAATATTTCCAACTATAAAATGATTGCACATGCTTACTACTTATACAAACACCAACGGCATATTTTGAAAATAGGTTTGGCCTTGTTAAATGGCAACAATAAATGACATTTCACAAGAAAATCTTTCATTAAAAATCGTGCCAGATCAGATGACGATTGAACACACAAAAAACAAACTATTGCAATTATACAGAGAGTGAGTGAGTGTGGCGAGCGTGTAATGTGAATGGAGTCCGAATATTGTTTCATACCTCAAAGCAACACTAGACAATTCTGGTTAGGTCCCCACCATTAGCCGCACTTTTACTTTCTTTTCTTTCAGAATCTATGGCCTGATCGGAATCGCTTCGATTTCAGTGTTTCGATTTCGCAATAATTAACCGGCATCAGCGTCACAAAACGTATCGTTACGATTGCAAAAAAAACCTTGAATTACAAATTGATCGGTTCCAGCAGAAAGTGAATCGCTTCGAATGTGAAGCAGGTTCAGCAACTTATGCTCTCGAGTGCGATAAAAAAACAACATTTATGCCATAATCTCGTTTCACATGGGTTATGTAGGAGCGAACGAGCATGTTCCTTTATTAAATGTAAATGAAACAAGTATTTCAGTTCAGTTTTTAACGACTTTTTTCTGGGCTCTACTCTAGGCTGAAATGTGCGCTTCTTTAGGGCAAAAGAGTCAAGCAAAATTTTATTTGCCAAATGAATGCCCCAAGTGTAGGGTGTACACAACAAAAATCACATTAACTAACCTCTTATCATGCGTGTTTAAATTTAAACTTTTACGAGTATGTAAATATTTATTCCAATTTTTCTTTAAGCCGAAATAATTTTTTTGGCACATGCCCGTCAAATGTCATTCGGACACATGCTGCTCTTCTGGAAATTATGCTAATTAATTAATTCGAATTCTTCGGCACATTTCATCAACAACCGCAACACGAAATTCTTGTTTGTCTTGTCCGGCAAAATGTGTTTCGGTGCCGGTGCGTTTCCTAGAATATACTCGTACATTCGCGTAACTACTTATCGAGCTGTTAATTACCATTGCCATAAATTACATTTTTAATCGACTTACTAGCATTCAAAGCGAGAGTGGCTGGGTGTGTATGTGTATGAGACTAGCTTTGCAGTAAAAGTTTTATATTTTTTGACTTTATCGAAATGCCGGTTTTCGCATCTTCAAGGATATCCACTTTGTGCTGGAGATATCTTGCAGATGTGACGTGAATTAAAATTAAATAACTTGCTTAACGTTTGGGAAACACGATTTGAATGGTCGATTTAAAGAAAATTCGGGTTTGGCACTGCTGACACAATTATTTCACCCATTTTTTTTTACAATATTTCCATTTAACGATAAGAGATTATCTTGAGTAGATGATTTGATTTTAATTTTGTCAATTAGGTTCAAAATTTTCTAATTTGAATGAGGGAATAGAGAAAATTTTAAATCATTTCGTAGTGCAGTTAACACAAGATGTTTGCATAACAGTGCAGGTCCACCAAAAGTTATTATGTTTAATGTAACGTAATTTATTGAATGCATAAACGGTAAAACATTTGTGAGTAATTAAAAATTACATAAAACTGCTTAAATGTTTACCAGTGAATTTACACATGTTTCGTTCCAACACCGTTTGCATTTTGAAATTATACTTTTCACCCATTAACCTCCACTCAAACTCCACTTAACCCGCTTAATCTTTCTTCATCACGAAAATGAATCCGCTTCAGTTTCAGTGAGATTAATGATTGAACTATTTCAACTATTGAAACTTGAAATGCAAATGTCAATTGCGAAAATCGGTCAATTTGAAATGAAACCTAAAATTAAAAAAGAAACAAAAACAAAAAATGTTGTTTTTGTGAAATAAATAAACTGTAAAAATATTGAGAAAAGACAAGAAGTGGAAATTTGTAAGATATCAAAACAATTATTGCCTGGAGGAGGGGGAAAATTAATTGATTTTAGTTGAGATAGACTCGAATTATGTATGCGAACATGTAAACAAATACAACATGTGCATCACGTAAACGCTTAAAGTATTCGTAGAGCGTCTATCACATTTGAGATAAAAATGTGAACAAAACGAAGTTGTGATTTAATTTCTTTGATTTGCATTTTTTTTTTAAAGTTTTATTGCACCTTTATTTTATTTTGTCGTTGTTGCTGGAGTTGGCAACGCTTTCAGGCATATTTCTCGAATTATTATGCCTTCGGTGTGTGGAGGCAACAACACTTAGCCCGTATCCTAAAGACACAAATGAAAGGTAAAACAAAGGCAAAAAAAAATTGTTGTCATTACTCTCCGCCGCGCAGCTAACTTAGTGGCGGGGAAAAAGTAAAGAAAGAAGCCCAGCAGATACAGTGGAGATATGCACTGGTTTGATTTGATGTTGTTGCTGTTGTATTTTCGGTTGTACTACCTGAAAGCCTCACGTTTTGCGGTTAGCATTTGCATGTGTGTGCGCGTGCGGCTGGGATTTGACTTTTAAGCTTATTTTTCTTCTTCTTCGGCTGCGAGCCGCACCTACAAACTTCACCGAAACGACTTTAAGCCAAACCAAAATACAAATAACAACAACAACGGCTAACACCAACAACCACAACGGGTAGCAGGTAATTGAAGTTGCTGTTGTAGTCGATGCCATGCTCTGCCGCCATCGCCATCGACGACGTCGATCAAGTCTTCAAAAGTGAGAGTCGCTTGCGGTGTCGTGGTAGTTTAAGTGTAACCACCGCACGGTTTAGTTGTTAGTGAGAAGGCAGCTTTAATTAGGAGTTAACCCGTCGTTTAGTGCTTGAAACAGTTGTCGCTCGACTGTTCGTTTGTGTGGTTCCCGTTCGCGAACGTATCAAGGATATTCCTCCCCAACCTACAAAAAATTTTACACATTTCAATTCCAAAATGAGGCAATTCGTTGTTTGTGCCATTGTGGCCGCTTTGTGTGTGGCTTCGACAAGTGAGTGAAACATTTTCAATATATTCGTATTATTTGTAAAATTCTCAATTAAATGTGAAATCAATTTTTGTGGAATGAGTCCTCGAAGTCCTTGAATTAAAGTGATAAACAATTTTTTTTTAATTTAAAAAAATTTTTTTTTTATAAATGAGTGTACTTTTGCTTGATATGCAAATTTAAAGGATTCTTTGAATAATTTCACTATCAAATTAAAATTCATGTAGGATAAAATACAAAAACTTAAAAATGTAGTTCCTTCTGTCCTTCGACAAATTTTTTAAAACCATTTTTTTATAATTCTGACATACATATTTAATTTTTTTTAGCAAAAACTAAAAAAAATACGGAAAAAAATTATAAATTTTTATAAAAAATTTAAAAAAAATAATAAACAATTCGCATTTGTATACTTTTTTTACTTTTTAAAATTATAAGAAAAAAATAAGATATCGTAGGGTAGGTTGGGACACTTTTGGATTTTTGGACAAACAAATGTTTTTAATAAGAAAAAAAAGGATATTTGAAAAATTAAGTTTAATTAGCTGATGAAATATTTGTTTACAAAAAATGCGTACAATAGGATGTGGACAGCATTTCAAAGTAACCTAATTATATTAGAAACCTCGGTAATAAAGTCAAGCCTTCGAAATTCCCCCAGTTCATTCTATATCGCAAAGTTTGCGTATGAAAAATCTGAATTGTATTCTAGTTTCCCATTGGGTTACATTGTCTTGACTAGAATTCCAGATTTTTTATTTCAGTTACCCCCAACTAAAATACACCCAAATTGGATTAGAATTTTCCACAGAATGTGTTCTGTTGTTTCTGCCGCTGATTCAGAGATTCTACAGTTATCGCTTTCGGAGCGAAGTGGACATTGACCTGTTAAATAAGTTTTCGAAACAAGTGTTTCAAACAAATATTTCTCACTTGATTCAGGTCAAAGTCAGACAAGACAATACCTTTAAAAAAATATTTTATTCTTTATTTTTCTTAAAAATTTTAATAATCCAGATATGCCAAGGTTTTTTTATTGATTGTTGCTCTGCAGTCTAAAATTGAAATTCATTAAATTAAAAACTCAAATAATCCTAAACGCACACAAACTTTTTAATTTCTCAAATTGAAAACATTTCACAATCATTTGAACTTGAAATAGAAAAAATTTAATAAAATATTAATGTTTAAATATGACATTATGTTAATTAGATTGACATTGGCCTCTATTTTGAGCCCAAATGTAACAAGAAATGAAGAAATGCTTGATCAAAAAGTGAAATGATATGTAAAAAATGAAACAGGTTCCAAATTAGGTGTAAATTGAATATTAAAATGTAAATTTTACTGAGATGATATGTAAATGAAAACATAAGCTAAGGCGAGGTTTTAAGTTTTATATTAGCGATGCAATACAACGAAAATTTCGTTATATTTCGTCTGAAGACAAAAATAAACCACCAAAATATCTAAACAAATATTGGCTTTTTCATTAAGAATGTAACACCCTGTTTTGATTAGGACTTCACGCGAATTTTGCAACTGTATTTGGCCAATTGTATTTGCCTATACTTTTAGCACATGGCAGAAAAAAATCTGACAAAAGTCTGCTGAAACGGCAAGAAGTGAAATATCGTAGTTCACCGAGTCAGAAACACGTTCGCAATTATGACCAGAAAAACCAACGGCTACTATGGAAATCGTTGAAAAAAAAAACCAGTCTGCCGCTGGTCAACAACATTCGGTTTATTTTATTTAAATTTTATTATGCAATTGCAATTAAGGAAAGTTTTTTTGTTTTAAAGTTCAACATTGGCCTGTATGTAAATTAATTTCAAATGCTAATGAATGCAAATGGGGTTTAGCACCCTGTAGTGCTTAAGCGTAAACAGCGTAGTAAATAGTAAATCCAATTCGATAATTATTGATTGCACATTTTTGTGCAATGACTAAGCTGGTCTGTGCCACAACAGCCAACCAGAAATCATTGATCTCTCTTGACTCGCTGGCAGACTGGCTTCAAAGCCGGAATTGTTATGTGCAGCGGTTTTAACTGTTACACAAAAACCGTCTATTGGCCGTTTTCGTTTTGCGCCACCACCACCACCACCATCCCGATCACTTAGCGCTAAAGAAAAATCGCAAAAGGTTGTTGTCCCATGTGGAAAAGTGAAATTGAATTATTTGTGTTCGCAATCGATTTAGTTTGGCAACGAGGAAACTGCATAGTATGTCATGCATATGTATTAGTTCATGAGGGAGTTTATTTCACAAAAAGTATATTTCACTTGCAATTCAATATTGAATTAATTTTTTGTATTATTTTTGAATACATTTTTTAATTTCCAAATTTGTTCCCTCAACAGGTTCTTTCGAATGTCCAAAACCAGATGGACAGTTTGAGGATGACATTCAGTGCGACAAATACTACATCTGCGAAGATGGCGTTGCCAAGGCGAAACTCTGTGCCGATGGCCTCGTATTCGATCCACTGAACAGGAAGTTCAACAAATGCGATCACACCTTCAATGTAGAGTGCGGCGATCGTACAGAGCTGCGTAAGTTTTCCTTTCTATTAATTTTAGACAATTTTTTTTTACAATTTTCTGTTCTACAGAGCCCCCAAAATCCACCAAGTTATGTCCACGCAAGAACGGCTTCTTCTCCCATCCCGAAATCTCCGTCTGCGACATCTTCTACAACTGCATTGAGGGCGACGCCATCGAAATGAAGTGCACCACTGGTCTGCATTTCGATGAGTACAGCGGCACCTGTGTGTGGCCCGATACCGCCAAGCGTGAAGGTTGTGAAGCTGGACCAAGTGAGTTTTTTTTATTGAGCAAAAAGAAGTGATCATTGATCACTGACCGAAATATTCCTACTCTTTGCAGAGAAATCTGCGAGTGGCTTCACTTGCCCCACCGACACGCCAAAGACAGATGCTACCGGTCAGATTGTTGTCCATCCTAAGTACCCTCACCCCACCGATTGCCAGAAGTTCTATGTCTGCTTGAACGGTGAGGATCCTCGTGACTTGGGCTGCCAGCTGGGTGAGGTCTACAATGACGAAACTGAACGGTGTGATGCTCCCGAAAATGTGGCCGGTTGTGAGGACTGGTACAAGGATTCCGATGACAAGAAGGAATAAGCATAGCGCGGCGCCCTCTTTCATATAATCGCTGTGAATTTAAGTTTTTTTTTATTATTATTTTATCATTTTTTTGTTTTAATTTTTTTGTTTTTAATTTTGTTTTCCCATTTTCGAAGCGTAGTCATTTATGTTAGATTATTCCTATAGCATTTAATGTTGTCAAAATAATGATAATGATGGGTCAACATCACACCACACATTCATCGTATGACATTTATCAACTTGTCGCACGTAATTTCCAGTTGTACTGGAATACTTAAATTTTTTCACTTTTATTTTACTTTTTGAATTCGACTGCTCTCAATTCAACTTTGACTGATTCTGATTTTGTGAAATTTTTCTACTAAAATCGTTCAAAAAAAACAAAACATTTCTCGAAGCAGTGTAAAAACATTTTTATATTCTTTGTAAATATTAAATTACTTCATTAAAACTATGTAGTTTACAAAAAAAAAAAAACACAAAAACCAAACATAACCAAAACGTCTTTCTTTCTTTCTCTCACCCTTCTAATTTTCCAACACAGTTTTTTAAAACTTCTTTCTTCCCGCACAGTTCACAGTTTCACCAAAAATATCACTTAACTTGAAATTATTCATTGTAGAATTTGCGCAAAACTTTTTACACTAACAGGTGATAAAGACTTCTCCACTAACAGATAAATATTTCAATCAAAGCGTTTTTTAAACCCCTCAGCCCCCCACAGCCCCATTTTCACTTCTTCAGTTACATTTAAAAAAAGATTTATCTCTCCATGTCTTCAATGTCTATCTCCTTACTACTACTACACCTAATTCGTCAATATATTATTATTTTCAAGTTGCATTCTTCCTTTAAACGCAGCCAGCACTATTTCGAATATTTTCTATTTCCTATTAGTCTAATAGCCCTTTTCTACCAATGTCACCTTTCCCTCTTGTCAATAGTCATTGAAATTGCTATAACTTAAATGGCAGGTGACAAGACTTGTCATTGCTAGAAAAATTCTGTAATATTACTAATTCTTTAAATAATTCTAGATCTTTCCTTTTCATTTCTCTGTTTTTTTATCATCTCCATCTTCTTTAAGCTATTCCAACTTTTCTATTGCCTAACTTCTATCTATTATTTCTTTACCTCTTTTCTACATTTCTATACATTTATACATAGCAAAGTTTCTCGTCTAATCCTCTACAACTTAACTTTTAGTTTACACGGGTAGGTTTCGTAAAAAATCGCTAAATAAGATACAAAATTGTAGTTGTTTTTCGATGTTAGTTATGATTGTCAACATCAAGTTCTATAGTTTATATGTACCTACCTATTTAATGTATTACTTTAAATCACTGTGCAAATTTAGTTTATAGTACACAAAACACTACAAATGATCAACCATGACTCCAGAATGCAGTTGTAATTTAATCGATATTTACTTACGATATTTTCTTTTTTGTCGCTCGGCTAAAGATTATGAGTTTTACATCCTCATACAAGTATACATGAGAACCTTCATTCTACATAACTTTCTCATCTCTTTCTGTGTATATCTTTCCTAATGACGTACTATTTCTGTCTTACTTTTTAAAATTTCTTCTTCCCTTTATTTTATATTTATTGTCTTGTTCTACTTTATCCCGATGTCTCATTCTTCACGTACAACTATTTTTCTCTCTATAAATAACTATAATTATTTCTCTTTGTTTCATTATTACTATCTAGCAGTCTTCTGCCTATAATTCTTTAGCTAATCTATTTTATTTCCTAATTTATTATTCATTTATTGGGTATTCTCCTTTATCCGTCCTCTTCTTTCAATCATCGTCATTTTTACTTTTTATCTTTATTTCTTCTTTATATATGTCTCTCCTTCTATTGCTATAGCTCTGTCTATATTCCCAACGATTCTTTTATTATCTTTATATTTTATAAATTTTTCCTATATTTCTTAATTTCGTCTTTATTTCATCTTCTATCTACTTCTCATTAACTTTGATCTCTTCTGTTTTCTTGATACTTTTCTACAATGTTTTGTATCTTCATCTCTCTATTTACTTATCTAACTCTATGTGTTTCTCTTACTTTATCTCTCATTATCTTTAAATTTTTCACAATTTCTGTGTTCTCTTCCATTTACATATTTCATTACACCTTGTAAATTTTTCTAAAATTCACAAGGTGTCTAAATTTTTTGCTAAATAAAATGATTTGGCATACACTGCGTATGAGTAATAAAAAAGCATCAAACAATTTTACAATTAAAAACGACTACGATTTGATCTTGAAAAATTGACAACTAGAGATTGTATAGGAGTTTTTCTTGAGACTGAGTTTGTGTCGGACGGTGTTATATGTCTATCTCTATACATAAATATTTCTCTGTTCAGCCTGTATTCTTAATATTTTTTTTAAATCTATTATCTCTCTTATTACTTAATTTTCTTTATTTTTCTATATAATACGTATTTGGGTCAGAAACTCATTATCGGTATTATCTGAATATCAATTACTTTTGTTTCGGTCTTAATCTCTACGCTATCTCTATGCCTCTCTTTTGAATCGAAAATTTCAAAAATTATTTTTTCTTCAGTAACAGGAAGCCCTTTGTTGGCCAGGCGTTACTCCCCATCTACTTTCTCTCTTCCTCCATTACTATGTATTTGCTGCCAAATAGACCAAGAATACTAAGGGACATCTCCTGTGTATTTTTGAATTCAAACTGCTTTGAATGTGATTAAACACAAATTCCCACCACAATTCACATTTCGTTCAATTAATAATTCCAGTTCTTAAGTAATACAAACTTAATAAAAAATATTTAACTCTGATGGAATGATGTGATTTATTTACGTACTAGATTTGATTAATTGGCGTTGATAGCGACTATTCTTTCCATTTCCATTTGGTTAAATAAAACAGTGCATTAATACAACCATTTTGATTTTGAAATTTGTTAAGTGAAAGTTAAGTTGCTTAGGACGTGGAATGTTAACATTTTCTAATGAAAAAATGTTATTTGTAACAACCAACAAATGGTTCCAATTTACATGAGAATAGTTAACACTGAAATGCATGTCAGCCTGAAAGTATGCCTTTGAATTAAAGAAATTTTAATTCTCTTTTTATAGAATAAATTCCAGAAATTCATATAATCCGACCCACTGTGCTTTACTTTCGATTCTGTTAACATTGCGTAGCATTTACATGAGAGATGCAATATGTGACTTAAAACTCAACACAAAAAATGGCTTCCACCACGAAAAATGTACGCACTTGCGCGCAGAGACTCTGCTCACCATTTTACTCACCTCCAGTGGTGAGGAATTCCGCATTCATAATCCTTGAGTTCCACACAAAAACCTACAGTTTCCCAGTCTCCATGCACGTAGAAGGATGCCTTCTCTGTTGCCTTGAACTTGCTTTACGAGCTTGTAAAATATTAAGTTCGCAAGACAATACAATGTTCGTAATTTATTTTTTAATACATTTCCCTTTTATGGCAGACCTTTTCTTCTTATCTTTTTCAATAAATATTAACCTCCAAGGAAAGTCAAGTGCTTCCGAATTGTTTCAATTGGGGTCAAAGTATTTTATATATGTGACGATCGAAATGGATTCAATATTTATGGGCCACTTAAAAGGGTACGAAGTGTTTCAATGCAAAAGTTATGCGATATTATTTTGGGTATAATGGAATTTTCAGTCAAAGGAAGGTCTTTCTTAAAGATATAATATTTTTCCTTAAATATTTCCACACTTAGTAGGAAAATTTAAGGATTACCTAAAGCGAAAAGTAAATTAACCTTCGATTCGAACTGGCTTTGTGTTTACTAATCAACTTCAATCATGTTAATTAAATTGGAAGTAAAATGTTGACCGAGCACTTTCCATTACCACTTGCAAATAGTACTTAGCCAAAGAATCTGTGGTGGAAATTTTAAGTTTCAATGGGTGATTCCAATGCAATTACTCAATTCGGTATCGGTTGTATCGATTATACTCGTAGTGGAGTAGTGGTGGATGCGAGATTGCCCGAACGGATACGGATTCATTAGCAGTTGAGATGTGGTGATGACGGATGTGAATTGTTTGCAAATTTGCATGTGCTGAAAGGGTTCTTAAATTTAAAATTTAGTAATTCTTTTATCCTAATTGAGTATTTCTTGTAATCCCATTCAGTGTATATTTTGAGATCGAAAGCAACACCAAAGAAGTTCAACGTGTTACAATTCGAATTGAACGAAATTTGCCAACCGAAAATCCACTGAAACTCAACACTAAATAATGGATACGATTTCCATTCCGTTCAATTCCGAAATGGAACACAGTCAACCGTAACCGTAATGAGGAAATTCCACCACAACAACCGACGAATGTAGAGTGTAAGAGGGCTGCAATTTCGTTTGCTACTGCTGCCGTTAATTACCATTACCACAATTAGCTGTGTGCCGATGCTGTTCATTCATTCATTCATTGCGAATGTTGGCCAATTTCGTTGTTTGCCATTTCCAGCAAAGACGTAAATGCCATTGAAAGGGCACACAATCAACACAATCAACAAAACTTTTGCAAAATGTAACTGTGTAAGGGGCGGAGGAGGCAGCTCGGGATTAGACAGAACCACTTCAGTGTGGTTCTGCGAGACTTTTCATTGTAGGTTAAGTATGCAGCATGTATGTAGTCTCATTCAATGCGGAGTATTGTATGTAGAACTCAATTGTTATAAGAAAAGTGAAAAATTGTGTTAAACAGGAAAATAAAAAAGGAATACAATGGAGAAAAAAACAATTTAGATGTATAAGTACAAGTTTTTTGTTGCGCCTGTTCGTGGTCAAGGATAATTTATACTAGACTGCAATGTGAAAGTCTGCTGTGCCTTAAAGTTATGCCTGTTTATGGGAAACGTGACTGAAATTCTGTAAATATTATTCTGCGGCCACATCTTGGTGAAGCAATAAATAATTTCGATAATTATAATTACTATTGATGCAAAAACTTAATTGAATTACATATCAATTAAAGGAATTAGGAAATTCCTTTTTTCCAAGGAAAGGTCCTTTTTTATGATTTTTATATCTGCCTTTGCGTGGTCTGCCTACTGGAATTGAATGCAAACATATTCGCAGAACATTTTAAACCTTTAAATGGAATTTTTAGTGAACTCTTTTTGGCTGGTAGGACTGAAGATTATTTGCTGTTGTACAGTGTTTTTTTTGTTTTTATTTTTTTTACAATCAAAAAGTTTTCTCCCTCAAATTCAACAAGTTGGTTAGTACATTTTATTATGGTTGCGTTGTGCTTACCTTGTCATATTTTCACCTTTTCCTTTTCCGTTGAAAAGTCACAACTGAGTTAGGAGTTAGTGTCCTAAAATCGATACATTTGTTTTCATAGAACGAAGCAAACAAAATATTCGCAAAATTCAATGAGAAGTGAATAATCCCAAGTATTTTCATGGCAACTTAGTTTTGAAAAGAAAATAGAAAAAATATTTTATTGATTTTAAGGAAAAACAAGTTTGACCTAAATTCATTCAATGCAACGGAGAATGTTTTGTGGTACAAACAAAAAATCGCCTAGTTTTCACACCATAAGGCCGAGTTGATGAAAGTTTTCTGCCACTTTTCCAGCATTTCAAGGAAGCGCTTTGTATCAGATTAGTTTGGCTCTTGCTGGAAAGGCAAAAATTCATTTTAAAGTTATGCGCTTTCATTACATATTTTCAGGCGAAACTATTTTATGAAATTTTATACGCAAAGTTTTCACTTTTGAACTGCCATTACGGCTGTAGTTGCGGACAGCAAAAGCTAAATTGAACTAACCGGAAAGTTGGCATTGCTTTAATATTCGAGGATGATGGATAATGAAATTGGGTGCAGTTGCACTTAACCACAAGGACTTCAAAATGAAATGTTTGTTTATATTTTTGGATGGCACTGACAAAAAAATGTATGCAAGTGTGTTTTTAATTCTCCAAACCATAGCTAATACATATTGACTATCCCCCCTGCCTGGTTTCCAAATGAGTCTGCCTTTATTTCTCATCTCCATCCAGGGACAAGCTTACATTTATACATTTGTGAAAATTCAAATGTAAGTAGGTACTCACCTCGTACTTGATTTGCATGAAAACAAAACACAACCAAATTGACACAAGGATTTTGTATGTCAATCCTTCAACTTCAACATATTGAATTTGATGTGACATGCACATGTTCCGATCTCATTTCTTCTCCGATGTGACAAGCTGATTCGTTCTAGTCTTTGTTCTTGTTTTGATGGAATTTATCAATTACCAAGAGTGTCATTTGTTGTTATGCTCAAATGCAACCATGACATTTGCTGGTTTTCTATCTTTTGGTGAGTGCAAAATAGAATAAAAAGGGGACAATTGATTATATTTTACGAAAATAAATTTGAATACTAACTTGAACCAATAACCAAATGGCAAATAACAAAGCCAACCCCACTCACAATCAATAGAAATGAAGTTATCTTATGTGTAACTTGAAAGGTAGCACTGTGTACATGATTTGTAAAATGCTGTGGATGGGTAATTTAAAATATTTTTCTTTATTATTTTCAAGGGTTTAAATTCAGTCAATTGAATATTCCCCCTACCTCTGTTGAATAAACCTTTCTAAGTTGTAAGCCCAAAGGCGTAAGTGCATCGTATGTACATGAATTGCACATCCAAGCATCATGTACACAGAATCCCGTTGAGATCCAGTTCAAGCTGCTTGCCAGTAGCAGATGTGTGCGCTCCATGCAGTTTTTGCATATTGCATACCGTGATAAATGTCTTCGAGAAAATTCCCAAAAATACTTTATTTTTTATGAATAATTCGCTTCCGATGAAAATGCAAAAGCGTTGATGCCGCACAAGGTGCTTCCGCCCTGGCAACAGGGCAACATGAGAAGAAAATCAATAAGTGCCACAGCCAATATTATTACGAAATACTTTTCATATATTTTGTAATATTACAAATTTTAAATAAAAAAAAATAAAATAATTTTTTGTGGTAATAATAATTAAATATTAATTTAACCAACATTGAGGTTAATAAGTATTTTTGTTGTTAATTATGAAGTGTGGATAACTGTATTGATCTCTGATTGCCTGATTAAAGCAAAAAGCGAAACAATAAATTACTTGATATGAAAATGATTTATGTAGTAAAAGTTTTTCAATAGAATTATTCAAAAAAAATCCACCATTCATGAGCATTTGTTTTTGTCAAAGGTTCAAGCAGTCTCGCGATTTATCTCTATATGAAACAATAAAATATTGACCATCGATAAATTGACTACTGTTCTGGAAAAAGGATAGTTTTTGTTTTTATATAGTTGGTGCATTGATGTTGCGTTCTGCCATCACAAATTAAAAATTTTTTTTTTTTAATTTTAGAAGCTTAAAAAACTATTAAAAAAAGAACCTTTTTTTACGCTGTTCAACATAAGTCGGTACCCAAGAGAAAAGGTAAAGGTAAACCCGTGCCTAATAATTTTCCCAAATCAATTCATTAGAATAAAATAAAAACTAGAGAGTGGACTATCTTCGGCTATACCGAAGTTGAAATACCCCCACACAGTAGGAAGAAGTACCTCGATCATAAAAAAATGTGGTCTCAAGACCCTATTTTGAGCCAATTATAGGTGGTTGTCCAAAATCCATTTTTAAAAATTTCCAATTAAATCCACCAAAAAAAAAAATTCGTCTCAAGACCCCATTTAGACCCTTATATATGTGGCTTCGGAACCTCGGACCATGTCCAAAATCCATTTCTAAAAATTTCCAATTAAATCCACCAAAAAAAAAAAATTGGTCTCAAGACCCCATTTAGAACTTATATATGTGGCTTCGGAACCTCGGACCATGTCAAAAATACGTTTCTAAACATTTCCAATCGAATACAACAATAAAAAAGACTTGAAAAATTTGTACCTTTTTTTTCGGTGTATGGGAGCCACGCCCAGTTTTTGTCCGATTTGGCTGATTCTCGAACTTGATCTCAGTATTCACGAGAAAAACATGTAAAAAAGTTTCAAGTCGATATCTCCAAAACTGCGACCGCTATCGCGCGGACGGACAGACGGACAGACGGACAGACGGACGGACAGACAGACGGACATCGCTAAATCGACTCAGGAGGTGATACTGATCAAGAATATGTATACTTTTCCATAGCGGACACGCCTCCTTATGGGCGTTACAAACGTTGTGACAAAGCTGGTATACCCTGCCACAGTGAGTGTGGGGGTATAATAAAATTGTGTTGTACATCACTCATACGCCATGAGGCACAGTGTCACACCTTAAAAAAAAATAGCAAACGTTTTTCGATTTCAATGAAATTTTAGTCATTTAGTTGTTGGACTAAAATAAGAAAACAAATTGTGGAAATGGGGCGTGGTTGGACCAATTTTACGCCCACTTCATATTTATAAAAAATATGATTTCTGAGAATTTTTTTTTTATGCAGAAAGTTATTTCTCGACAAAATGCCTTGGTGAAAAAAACTTAGCAGAAAATCTTTAATATTTCTAAAAAATTAAATTTATTTTGAGTTTTCAAAAAATCACATTTTTGTCTAAGTGTGTCCACTCTAACCCAAGGACTTTCCCATGGATATAACTAAAAGTGAAATTTTGTCTGTATAATCCCTCATTGATATCAAGGTTGGATTACGGAATTAAATTAAAAGGAAACGTGAGCAGAATAGCCAAAACTATGGCCGACCTTTACAATAAATTTACCTCCAAATTATTCCATAAACTGGACCTAATTTGCATGAGCACATGGGAGCACATACATGCATCAATTGCGGAGTAATTCCATTCAAATCACACGTACAATGTACCAGTGACATTAAGGAATACTACAAAAGCTACTCGAAGGGCCTAAAATTAATGACTGTAACGAATTGGTGTGGGTAAAGCAAATGCACACGACAGGTAATGACTTCCAGGAGCCTCATTAAATGCACTGAAACGTGAAAGTTGACATTTGAGCAGAGCGGAAAGGACGATTTTAATATTTTGTTTTGGAAGAGAAAAAAAATACATAATTTTCTTCCACTCCAAAAACCCGTTCCAAGAAGTAAATAAATAAATATAAAAAGTGACACAAGCCAACAATTTCTTATAATTAAATCGAATTAATGTTGTGGAACCATTTCACCTTTCTTTTCAGCTCTTTCATTTCATTCCAGAGCATTAAATTGCCATTGAAGGAAACCTAAAAGTGGTTCAAATACTTCAACATCCTTCTTCTTGGCATTTGGTCAGCTCTCAACTGAAATGCAAAAATTTTCTATAATAAAATTTTGTATTTTGTAAGATTTTTTGTAATTTCCTTTTTGTATTTACTCTTTGGCTTTCTGGAAGTTTTCATTTTGCGAAGAGGGGGGGCTAAATAAAAAATAAGCACTCTCATAAACTGGGGCCATCAAAGGAATGATTTGAGTTGCTCAAGAATTGCTACCTTGGGAATATAAAGTGGCCGGCCATACTCGAGCGTGGAGAAGATGCCAATGTTTGCACATTGTTTCGGTTAATTAATGAGGGTCACTTGACCTTTTTCGTTGGCCAGAAAATGAGGAAAGTAGCAAATATACTCTGTTCAGTGGTTCAGTGATTGAATTCGCCTTCGAATGGTTAATACGGTAACGATTTTTATTAAGTTGAGATGTGACCAAGTTGAAAAGTAGCTTAAAAACAATTAAATTCTTGCTGTTCACAAATTTTTTATTATGGCACTTTACATTACAACACCGTAAATGAAATAGACTTGGGCGCATCGGTCTCGCAAATGTAGTGCGCCTTTTGGACGCAAATCCAATCGTTCATTTGGAATGATGCTGATGCCCGCACCCACAAGTGGACACAATTCTCACGGCCGCCCGCATTGTCAGGTTGATGCGGTGACCAGGCGGTAAAGGTCATGGCATTGCCCGTACCAGCCCAGACAAAATGACCCTCATGATGGACATCTGTGCCGGATAACCAAAACCAATCAGAACGCTGGTAGCCGCAGCTAACAAGGTGGTCGGATATGGCCTTCAATTCGTCAGCGCTTTCAATCGAAGCCAAATGGCCACCCTTCCGCCGGCAGATGTGCGATGCCTCGAACCAATTCACCTGGTTGAGCGAATACAAGTTAATTAAAATTGAAATTAAAATGAAAATTAAAATGAAAATGCGAATCAATCATACAAACACACCTTTTCTGTGCCCTCGATGAGGTAGTAGTTTGTGCCCAGCCGAACGAAAGGCGTCATATCAATCGAATTGTCTGCAAAGTACTTAAATTTTGTATTTTTTTGTGGAAAATTATGGTTTTTTTCGCACTTACCTTCAACCGTTTTAATTTGAATATTTCCGAAATTCGTCGTATGAGCATTTGCTAAAGCCAATGCTAAGATTAAATTTATAAAAATTCTTAGATTAAACATTTTTGAAAGACCAGCCTGCAGTGACATAACACCAGCAATGACATGTTTGACACTTTCTCATTTTAATTATTGCAAATTTTTTTTGATATTTATTCACTGATAAGCCAAAGCTCTTCTGAATATGGGGGGGGACTTTTTGCAAATAGAAGAGCTTAAAATTTATTAAATTCGTAAGAAATCAAAACATGAAAATATTTTTAAATTTGTGGGAAATTTTTTTGGTTTTTGCGGTAAGGGTGGTTCACACAAATTGTGTTTCCTAGGCACTCGTCCATATGTGTTCGCAACAAAACAATTAAAAAGTTAATAACCTAAGCAACATAAACAAAATTCACCGCTTTTTTCCCTCAAAGAAGCAACCACCCCAAACAAAAGCAGTGAACTCCTAACCTTGACGGCGAACTGTTGTTACCTTCAGTTCAGTCCTTCTCCACGCCCCTGCGAAAATGATATCGCGTCGCGACAAACTCCTCAACCATCCGTGGGAACAGCAGCGCTACGAACAGCACAAACAAAGAGTACGCTCGGCCAAGTCGGCCATTGATGTGCGCACCCCACCCCACTATCCGCATGTCACAGTTAAGTCGAAAAAAGTGCAAACCGAGAAGGAGCGCATCCATCAGATTGAAGTGGAAAATGTGCGCCTTCTACAAAAACTGGGTGACATCATGCGAACGAAGCGTTTGCAGAATATCTGGATGGAGCCGAGGCCGAATTTTTTGAATCGTGAAAAGCTCTTCGAAACGCGTCCCTACTCAAGCCTGCCGCCCAAATTGATAGCAATCTATGCTCCACCATCGACTGAGGTGGGACCGAAATTGCCGCTATTAATGAAATCGCCAAATGCCAGAACCGCTCAACGATGTCCCACTTGCAGTGGCCGACCCGAGCGAATTGTGGTGAAAATTCCCGAAAAACGTATACCATGGCAACCGCCACGCAAATCGTGGAATATCAAAACTAAGCAGGTGACGCTGCCTGAGAAGTGTATGCACTGCGGCCACCAAAGGAACTGTCAAAGTTAATTATTCGTATTAACCAATCGAAATTAATTGTAATTCATTGAACTTATTGAAATTAATTGTAATTCATTGAACTTATTGACAATTTTTAATTGATACATACAATATCTTGAAAGAAGCAATCGCATTATTCTTCAAAAATAACAACTGAACACAATCTGTTAAATGTGCTGAGTCACCACAATTGACTGATTGTTTTCGAGAGCTCTCAATATCAATTGACTGCTTCAGAATCTTAGTGGAAAAATATGAATCTTCATTAATTTTAAGTATTTTATTTTACAATCTAAAAAATATATGTGAATTCCTTACTAAATTAAAAACTATTTCAACGAAAATATATTCCAGTGCCTTATTTTGAAGCTATTGATATAGACAGCAGAATCAGTGGAGTCCCCTTGGGTGTGAAAGATGTTGGGAAAATATATTTCAAACTACAAATTTAATTATGATATGAATTGTTTCGAACCCAATGCAACAAACGAATAGGTTCTTGGAACGAACCATATTGGTTCAGAGAGCCCTGAATGAAACCATGGCTGCCATTTTTTGTTATTGTGAAATTTTTACATACACAAATTTTAATATGGAATGGAAATGAAAAAGAAATAGAAATTATCGAAACACTATCATAAAATTATCATAAAAATGCAGAAAAATTATCGAAGATTCTATCGTCTATGTGTGTGTAGAGTATTTTAGTTTCGGTCAGACCGATTCTCTACCAGTATTTCGTTCACCAAAAAAACTTTTCAAAGCTCTACAACGTCCACGCCATAGCCAAGCTGCAGTTCCTTTGAAATTAGTAGTTGGTAATTGCAATATAATTGCTGCAGCCTTTTTAGGGATTTCAGCAACAGTCCCAATGAAAGCTAATAGTGGTCAATGAACCCTCACTTCTTGAATACCAAAGGAAAGCTTAACAAAATCACACAAGTAAAATAAAATAAAATAAAATAAAATAAAATAAAATAAAATAAAATAAAATAAAATAAAATAAAATAAAATAAAATAAAATAAAATAAAATAAAAAAAAATAAAGTTCTAACTGATTTCTTTAAAATACAAATAAGTTAAATTTAAAATGCCTCTATTATAGCAGTATGTAAAATGTATCCAGTTGAAAATTGTTCCATACATAACCAATGTTATTACTGACAATTAGGCTATTAGCCAATGCTCTCTCGAAATGAGAGTATATGAGAAAGCGCTGACACGGTTCATTGAGAGGAAGCAACAATGATGTGTCATGCATCATGCAGAGTGTCATGCATTAGAAAGTAAGACGCTACTATGATAATCCCATTATTCCCTACATTGGAATTTCATGAACATCTTTCTCATTGAAACCTGATCGCTGTCGAATCGATGAGTTTTCTACTGGGTAGCTCTTAGTAGCAATTTTTAATTACTTCATGGGTTGATTGATACTTCAAGCATTAGTGAATGATACAGTTTTATCGGTGTGCTGAACTATTGTGTTTTTGTTTTCTTTTCTTTTCATATTTTGATGAGTAAGTACATAATTGATTTCTATTTGTTCTTTTTCTTCTTCTTTATATCGTCATGAATGCAAATGAAATCAGTTTAAAATTTACAATTCAGCAAACGCATGACATCAACTAGGAAGGGCTCCGACCCAGCGTACGTGTTTGTATTTAAATTTCAAAGAATTGATTTGAAAATGAGAATGTTTGTCGCTCAGAAAGTTTACTTATGAAAAACTTCTATAGGTAAACACTACAGAACAATAATAAAATTGATGCGGGTGATATTTTTTATTGCCATCAAACATTTTGGTTTATACAAATTAATAAGAAGAAAGTAGATCTAATTGTGTATTGCTTGAAATTTGAAACTTTCTGCAATGAGAAGTGCAACTTTCGATTTTGAAATGTTATGCAATTGTTGTGAGTGACGTCTATTCACCTTTCAATACCAACCATTTTTGAAAAACCAATTTTTTTTTATTAGATAAATAAAATCAGTTAATCTTCGGAAGAGCACAAGTTGAGAAATGAAAATGTTAATATCTTTTTTTTATTTGCCAGCATGTATTCCTCTGACCTCCTTTTATTTTTCAGTTGTACACGTTTTTTTCCTGTTTCCAAACTATCTACAGACTGACCACGGCAAAAACCATTCGTCATTATCTTTCACCGCTTATCGAAATCGAAACTGAATAACCGGTCACTCAACTCTCGTGGTGTCGCTGTAACAATTCGGATGAACCAAGAAAACAACAAACGTGTGCGAGTGTATAATCGGGCAAGTACCGCAAAATACACACTTTCCGATATACGAACGATATTCAGTGTGTCACGCAGCGTTGGCTGCGGTTTCGGTTGCTCTTTTTTTTGTTGTTTGTTGGTTTGCCAGTCGTTGTCGAAACCTGTGGCGAGTAAGTTTAATAATATCTTTCTATTTTCAAGATCGTTTTGTTCGGTGAACTTGTTCAGTTCTCGCTGCAGTCTTCATAAAACATATGAGTGCATTCTTCAAATATAAATAAATCAAACTTTAGTATCAACATTCACGTGCCCCATATAAACTGGTGTGTACAGTGGAGAATTTCTGCTGCATTTGCAATAATTAAATAATATTTCATTGTGTGTGTGTGTGATGTAATAAAAGTTTTGAATTTACAATTTACATAACAATTCGCAATGACTGAAGAACATTTTACGAAATTGAAATAATTTGTGCACTCAACCGGCTTGTGGTATCATTTTGAATGAACGTAATTGGTGTAGTTTGAATAAAATGAAACAATTAAATATTTAAAAAATAACTAAATGACATTCGCTTGCCTGAAGGTCTATGTTGATGCTGAAGTTTGAAAGTAAATGTGTTGCGAAGAATCATTCAAATAGTATTGAATAATAACGAGTTGTAGGTTAGGGTTCACTACTTACAAGTTGTATATAATTTGTGGAATGAAGAATATATTTTGTGCTTGAATTGAGATTTAAAAAACAAGATGCAAATAGTCCCAATACCAAGGAAGCCATACAACCTATCTCCAACCCTGAGTTGCAGTTCTAGTGCAATTGAGTATATTTCACTCAGATCTTACAATCTGAGAAGAATAGCTGCTTACTTAGGTTAGAGTGGCAGCTAATTGCCTCACATAGACCACGCTGGTCCATAGTGCTGCTTACTTATTTCTGTAAGGACTCTAAGAATTTTTTTTTTTTAAATTGCATCTGTGGCGAAAGTGACTCCCACGTGAACGAATTATTTATCTTTCGGATGTTTAGCCTGAAATGCTCATTCATTTCAGTATAATTAGACAATTGAAATATTCGCATTCACACAATAGAACTGTGTCATCCATTGTATTCTAAGGGGAAAAACTAATAGATACTGTTACTTTTTCTATGAAATTTATTTGCATTTTCGGATGAATGGAAATTCCATGATAGTGAAATTAGTAAACAATTTAATATTGAATACGAGTTACAAATCGCTCAGGTATTCCATAAAAAGCCAACTATACACTTTCTCTGTACAAATCAGTTTTTTAGAATTCGCTGGGCATCATTCATTTTATATTGAAGGGAAATTGAAATTTTATTTTCTGACTTAAGAATAGGAAATGTGTTTTCGTTTTTCGCTTAGTGAGTTTTGCTTAGTATTAAAGTGTTTAAAACTGCAAGTCATGTATAAAGATGATCAGTACAACTCGCCCCCAAATAAATGTAAAATGTAATTAGATACATTACATTCCTTAATAACACAATTTGTATAAAAAACTGGTAAGAGAAATATCTTCGATATGATCTTGCTAGTACGATATGTTCTTAGACCATTTTCGGTTATTTTATCGATATTTTATAGATGACTCATTAATGCTATTTCGATAATTTGTCGATGATTTTTCAATATTTTATCGATAATTTTTGCATATTTTGTCGATATTTTTTCGATAATTTATCGAACATTTTTCGATATTTATCGATAATTTCCATTCCCACTTTACTCTCGATCCATTTAATAATGTTGTTCCAATTCCATTTTGTCCCGGTTCAATTCAATTTCGTTCCAACGCGCCGTTTATTTAAAAAAAATTTGTATTTTTCAAGTAAAATTGTTTGTACCTTTTTTTTCACATTTACCTATTGATTTAAAAAAAATCTTAAATGTAAAACAAAAAATTTTTTTATTGCAGAATTAATTTAATTAATTGACTTAAATTTTGTGATAACCAATTCAGGAAATATAAAATTTTGATAATTTTCGCATTGACATGATAGCATAGCGTGAATAAATAAACTTTTAATTTAAATGTCTCATTCGATTGTTGTCGTCGAAGAGTCTAATCAGTTAGGGCCGATCAAAACAATACACGCGTCTCAAATTAAAAAACAGCAAGTCATGTTCACGCGTATGGCGGCTAATACACAATTTTGTGAGCGTGATCTTCGCATGTAAACACGTGAATTTCCATTCTCAGTTACTAAAAGTAAACAACAATACAGTAATATAGATATCATAGAATGGAAATTCACTCTCACTTGCGGAGATTAGGCGTAGAAAATTTTAGTATATGTAGGCCTCAACTCCTCTTCGTGGTAGTTCGTTACAGCAATTCAAAGTATTTGGTTCAAAATAATCGATTTCGATCGAACAGTAGACAGTTATAGAACATTTACATTTCATAACTACATTTCAGAAGCTCCACCCCTCACTGAAGATGGCCAAATGCATGCTATTCTGCCTGCTGGCGATTCTGTTTTACTCATCGACCACGGAAGCTGGATATCCTCTGAAAATACTTGGTCTCTTTCCCCATCCTGGCGTCAGTCATTTTCACTTTTTCCATCCGATAATGCGTGGCCTGGCCGAGGCGGGACACGATGTCACCGTTGTCAGTCACTTTCCCGATAAAAGTCCGACCGTTCGTTATAATGATTTGCCATTGACTGGCCGGGACACACTTACCAACAGTGTGGACTTGAAGGTAAAATTGCCGTCAAGGTTCTAGCAACATAAGCCATTTTATGTAATAAAATAAAATTTCTTGCAGTGGTTTGAAAATCGTCGCTTCTATAATCACTTCCTGGAATTCTTTCTTCTCAATGAATGGGGCAAAGAGGCTTGCAATCACACCCTTAAGTCCGATGCACTGGCCGAAGTGTTGCGGCAAAAAACTCGTTACGATGTAATCCTTGTGGAACAATTCAACTCTGACTGCATGATGGGCGTGGCTCATATGCTAAAGGCGCCCGTGATTGCACTGAGCAGTTGCGCCATGATGCCGTGGCATTTCGACCGAGTAGGCAGTCCGATCGTACCGTCTCATATACCAGCCACGTTTCTAGGTCAATCTGAGGAAATGAATTTGATGGGCCGCCTGGCTAATTGGTTGACTTTCCATGGCATGCGTATGCTGTACAGGTAGGGCGCACCCTCCAATTGAAGTCAATGGAAAGTTAATAAACATTTTTGTACAGCTATGTCTCTGTGCCAGCGGCCGACGCCATGATTCAATATAAGTTTGGTCACGATGTGCCTTCGGTGGGCGAATTGGCCAAGGAGACCACAGTGTACTTTGTCAACCAACACTTTTCGTTGAGTGGTGTGAAGCCTCTGCCACCGTCTGTTGTTGAATTGGGTGGCATCCACATACAGAAAGCCAAGCCCTTGGACGTGGAACTTCAGCGCTTCTTGGACAATGCCGAACACGGTGTGGTCTTTATCAGCTGGGGCTCCATGATACGAGCAGACAGCCTGCCTATGGCCAAACGTGAAGGCATTCTAAAGGCTGTCAAAAGACTGAGGCAGAAGGTTATTTGGAAATGGGAGAACGATACACTGGCGAACAAGCCGGACAATATGTACATCAGCAAGTGGCTGCCACAGCGCGACATCTTGTGTCATCCGAATGTTAAGGTATCTAAATGAGTGCTTTCCTTTGAATTGAACTCTTCTAATGTATATTCTCACTACCGCGTAGGTATTTATGACACATGCCGGTCTAATGGGCAGCTCTGAGGCGGCATACTGTGGTGTTCCCGTAGTGGCCACTCCCATGTATGGCGATCAGTTTCTGAATGCTGCCGCCATGGAGCAACGAGGAATGGGCACTATTTTGCATTATGAAGATATGGCCGAAAATACCATAATCAAGGCCATCAAAAAGGCTCTAGAGAAACGGTAAGCGCATTGGAGAATAGAAGTGAATTTTCGATATGAAATGTTTTTTTTTTCATTTCAGTTCTATGGACAATGCCAAGGCGGTCTCTTATTCGTTCAGACATCGCCCGCAAACTGCCCTACAAACTGCCCTCTGGTGGGTGGAATATGTCGCTCGGACCGAAGGGGCTCCCTTGACGAAATCTTCTGCCGTTTATTTGTCGCGATACGCCTATTATTCGTTGGACATTTATTTGATACTTGTCAGTGTAGTGGCTTTCTCAGTTCTTAGCTGGGCATGGATATTGAAGAAATTGTGTACGCGCCGTCCGAAGGTGGAGAAAACGAAAAGAAATTGAATAATTTAGGTTGAAGATGGGAGTGTGTTTTGTCCTTTTTAATGTGATATAAATTTATACAAATGGAAGTAAAAGTCTGTCGGTCTGTCTGATAACGAGCACAACGAGCTTGCAATGGAAATTATTACAGTGGTGAAAATAAATGTTTAAAGGAAATTTTTTAATTACAGCAGCTTTAGCAAAATTATTTTGGAATATTTTATTCTATTTATTATTGAATTTTTGTGATATTCCGAATTTAATAAAGTTATACAATTTTGTATTAATTGTCTTGTATTTTGTGATAACCATCATAATTGGAATGTCTTAGATCAAATCTCTAAAAGGATTAAAATTGTGTTACATACAGCACGATTACAAAATGTTTGATTTGATTCGGGACATGTCTTAAGATACTATAAATGGGTACCCGGTACCTGGAAGGAGCGGTTACTTGCCTTTTAGGTAAAAATTTTTGACGATTTTAAGGTTACAGTCAGAAGACAAAAAATATACAGTTTATTTTGGTACTTGGGTACCCTGTAACTCGAACACGAAGTTCAATTAGAGTTTTTTCTACCACCCTATTTTCATGAAGGCCCAGAACAAATCTGTACCCACACAGTATTAGCCTAATACGTTCATTAGACGCTGGTATCGTCCACCCGCTCAGATATTTGTCGCATAGTGTATTTCATTACACTTGTATTCTTGAGATATTCAAGTCTCTAAAGGATTGTAATAAAAATGTGCCTGTGCTTTTACATGGTCATTGGTCCAATCGTGTTTATATTTAAGATCTGGGTTTGGGGTTGTTTTGATCCAGAAGACTAATTTTTCAAGATTGCGTACCATTGTGAATAATACAACTCTAATGGTTCTTGTCCGCACTATGTGCTTAATGTAAGTAAACATTTTTGTTTTTTGGAATACTCTGTATAATTTAATCATTAAAATACAATTATCCATACAAAATGATCTTCTCTCTTGCAGAGCGATCTAGCTTAATTTTCTAAAAGGTTCTCTTATGGCTTGTCCAGCATGGCTGAAAATCTCAATTGGTTATTATAGTGCATGTTATGTTCCTGCTTCGGAAATTTGTCATATGTTATCCGAAGGAGATTCTCGTTATCACTCTCCCATTTCTGCAAATAGTAGAAAAGAAAAGGTTATTTTAGTAATTGTTTCGTAATTCAAGCAAATATTCCGAATACTTACATTTCTTTTCAGGGAACTGTTCAACCGATCCAAGAGCCGTAATTCCAATGGGACTTGTCGCTCTGGTTGTTCCTCTAAGGAATCCATAAGATCTGGCAGCTTGAAGACCGTATCGACCCACTCGTTGGGAATGACTAAAACCTCCAATTTGTCCGCCAAAGAGATCGCGGTGAGAAGATCGAACTGATTGTACTCATTGTAGCTGCTGGCGTACATCAAGAAATGCAATTCGCGTAATTTTTTGAAATCGTCACGCAGTTGCCTCGGCGAGAAAATACTCAAACTCAGCTTGATATTTGTAATCTTGAGCGTATGTAAGTTGGTCAGTTCCTGCAGGTACAAATGCTCCAGCCTGGTTAAGTCCTTGTGCGAATGGTGGATCAGTTGATCGAAGTGCAGCGTGTGCACTCGCCGGCCGAGAACTTCTACTATCTTGGTGAAGACAATATTGCCCTTGTGATTCCAGCCCTCACGTTCCAGGAGATCAAACGAAGCGATCGTGCTTAGTTTCGGAAACCGATCCGTAATCGGCAAAAGTATCTCCAAAAGTTCGGCATTCAAGGCAATCTCCTCCAACGTTGCGCAGCGTGTAATTGTTTCGAAATCTTCTCTGTTGTAAATCAGCGGTTCCTTCTCATCGTAGCCAATGCTGAGCTTTCGCAACTTCAGTACGGAAAATATGCGCCGAAACGATTGCACGGCTTTGCAATTGCGAAAGAACAAATGCAATTCTTTGAGATCTTTCAAAAACGACAGCACTTCACAGTTCATATTGCCCTCCAGCGAGAGCTTGGTCAGTAGGGGGAAAGTCTCAACTAGAATGCGGGTTCTTAAGGAGGTATTCAAAGCTTTCATCCTTCGCCTTATTAACTTCCTGTTGTCGACGATGGCACGCATGACTTTCGTTTTGTACTCTTTGCCATCGGTGTTTAGATATCGGATTTCGTCGTCCTCTAGAAAATGGAAATCCATATCCTCGGCAAATTCGCCGATGTTTGCCATTATCCACTCGAATTCGTTCGCGCTGTTTTTCTCGACTCTGGCCCACTTTTTGGTCTTCATGCGCCAACAGGTGAGTGCGGCCTCCTCGAATTGCGGCGAGACTTGGCGCAAACGTTCGTACTGCTTCACACTGAAGTGCTGCAGGACGTGGGCGAGGCAGTCATTGTTGAGGCGTGCAATTGTAGCTGCAAAAAAATTTTAATTTTTTTTTGTTATTTCAATTCATAAACAAATTGTTGTCGTTGTTATAAATTTTGAAGTATTCAACTTACAGTTTCGATTCATGGTGGAGCTAATTTTACGCCTAAATTTTCAAACTTTTGGTAAATTTTGTCAGTAAAAATATTGATCAAAGGATTAAGAACGGTCTGAACTGTTCAATGTTTAATGTCGAACTGATCATTGCACATTGTAGCTTGACCATCTTCGGAGTCATGAAAATCGTATGCAAGCATTGGAAAAGGGACTACACTCAAACTGGGGTAGGTAAGGATGCACGTACATGCATTGGGTTTTCACTCACTCACACTAAATCGCACACTAATGGCCATGTGTGCAATATATTGTTCGTATTCCATGTACACAGTGACTTGAGTGCGCTTGCAAAGTGTGTACCTGCACTTTGCTGAAGATGACAACACAGTACCTAGTATGTATTTTCAGGGAATTCTACACCCTTCGGTAAATGGGCCATCGCTGGTCATTTGCTCTTATACTGAATACAGTGGTGGCCATAGAATATGGTCAGTAACATTCGGTTTAGGTTAAATTGGGTATTGAAATTAAATTTTGTTGCATTTACTATTTGCTGCATTTACTTAAACTCATGAATTAAAAGTTAATTAAACTCATGATGGAATTGTTTTCGCCAACTTACACAATGTAGGAAGCTATTTACTTCAAAGTAAAATTACGATCCTGGGTTCTTTTGACATACTCTACTTAAACCTAATATTAATATTTAATTTTAGAGCTAAGTTAGGCTACCTTTGGTGATGATTTCATTAAAGGATATCTGAGCATTTCCATTGTTGCATGAATTTCAATTAAAGTGATGGCATCGTTAACTTCAACCGTTATATGATGTTCAGGATGTGCATTCAGTGGGCATGTAAACGCAGGAAAAGCGAAATGAAAACTTTCGCTGCTGTTGATTTTGTGCGTTTTTTTTATGGATTACATGGTCATGTGAAGAGGCGAAACTGCAACTGATGAGTTCGTTAATTCAGAGGCAAAAAGAAATTACAGCTGGCTATGATGAGCCAAGTTGGGAATTAATTGAAAACTGAAAAAAAGAAAGACGATAATGTAATTATGAGTGAATTACTATGAACACTGGCCCTGGTTGAGTGGGCAATTTTTCAACTTGTTTTTCATTTTCATTCGCTTTACTTGTTGTGCTCTGATAGACATTGTGTAAAGCGTTATTGTTTCAATCACAGAACATAGATTTTCTTTAAATCACAAATCATCTACTTACATTGTAATATTCGTCTAAAATACCCTGAACGTCTGCCAAGATAATACAAAAAATCTGATTATATTAAATCAAACGTAATCTTAAGGCGAGGAACTGCCTTTGCATTTAGATTATTTCATTAGATTTTTTTTTTAATAAAGGGACTTGTGCTTCAGCGAAGGAAATTTCTATAGAAAATCTATTTAAGTCACAACAATTTCAATTACAACTGACAGGAGAGGTGGCAATTAGAGAGAGGTGACATTTTTTTGCCACGACGACAGTAGTTGATATTCGATTTCAGGGGAGTAGATTAGTTCCAGAATTAGCCACAACCCATATAAACTAGCGAAAAAAAACGAAAATTGTCCAGGTCTTCATGCAATTTTTTTTAAACACGAATTTCTGACAAGTTCCCAACCAAACCATATATAAATGGGCAAAAATAGTTTCTTCAGGCGAAATTAATTTTGGTTAATTTATTTGGAAACTTTTACATGGTTCGAACCTTAATATACAATAAATGGGTCATGACCAAAATTTTATATATGTTCCAAATATTTGACAAAATGGTGGACAATTGTCGACAAATGTAATTTTAATTTTTTCTGGTGCTCAAAGCATTTTTGCACATACAAGGAATACTGAAATTTCTAGTCACAAATATAAAATCTCATTCTTATTAAAGTCCGAAAAAAACTTGAACGTGCTGCTTGCGCAATAAATAATATTGTGAAAATATATACTTTGGACATTTTGCAAGAAACTCTTCAAAAAGTTTGAAACAACAGAATGCCAACTTAAAACAAAACAAAGAGATGAAAAACTTGCAGTTCGCGAACAATTGGCTTAGTTACAAATTGGCTGGTTACAAAATAAAGCCATGGAACAAAAGCAACAGAAAAACAATGACTTTAACTTCCTGAGTAGCAGCCAATCTATCGATTATAATCATTTTATATATAACTATTTTTTTGCTTTATTTTGCCCAACAGAAATAAGTGCTGCATTGTTGAATTTTTTCCATTACAATACTTATTATTTAAAAATGCTTTCACATCAAAAAAAAAAAAAAGAAAAAACCATTGAAAAATTCATAAATATAAATTGCTTTTATTAAATAAATCAATTGTACATCAAGGGTTCATTTATTATTCTGATGCGGTAAAAAGAGCAACAATACTTAAGTGCAGAGGTGAAAAATCAATTTGCACTTCATCAATTACCGCGATTAATGCCAATTTAATCGCACAAGCGGTAAATTGAGTTCAAAAAAGAGCACAGCATGCGCTGTAAATATTAAAAAGAATATTGATTTCATGTCATTGTTATCGTGGGACACTTTTTTGTTAAATGTTAATAAATAATTATTATTAAACTACTGAGGTGTGAAAAGAGTTTGCAGACAAATGTCATGAAATATTAATTTGGGTGAAAACATAAAGGATAAAGCGATGTGAGGTCAGTGCTGAAGCGGCCAACCTCAGTTTAGGTTAAGTAGTGACTGCAGTGGAGAAAGGTTTTTCTCTGTTGTTACATTTGCATAAATTTTTTGACCATGAGAAGAAAAACAAATTTACATTGTTATGTACAGCCAAAAAAGCTGCTTGTACAAGTTCATGCTACAGCAAGTGGCAACAATACCAAAATAACATTTTGATGTTGCTGCAAAATTATATTCGCTATTCTTGGGAAACACAATGGCCTGAAGGAGAAGCAACTGTTGTAGTGAGCGGCATAATATTTCACAGACTCCCTCCTAGACGAGAACGAATTTGCAAACTTCTAAAAGAACATAATTTTTATGGGAAATTATGTGCAAGATTTTACATTTTTCATATTTATTTCATAGACGAAAAAAATGGAGACACAACTTTATTGGTCAGAAATTTATGTGCGTTGGCCTTTTGTATAGAAACGCTCCCGGAACTGTGCGAAGTGAGAATGCTGCAAACAGTGCTGGCCTCATTCTGGGTCACTTGTCGGCGAACAGGAACTCGCGTTGGTACTAAATGAAAAATGCTTTCGCTTCCGAGGGATATATCACTTTGGGTATTTATGCTTGTTAATTTCATTCCAAATTTGAGTTGGCATTGTCTTCTTTGGTGCTAAGTAGTTGGAATCACTGGAATATAAAATTACACGTATTTGAACAAACCACACACAGAAATAAATCGCAAAGGGTTCAAGGCAATATCTAACATTTGTTTAAAGCAATCCCTTACTGTACTATGCCAAGGAACTTTTGTTGGGGCTTCATTTGCCTTACAGCAGCTTTCTTTTATTCAGTTAAAAGCAGAGAACTAAACTTCCACAAATTTATCACGTTCCGGACATTGCGTTGGGATTTCTAAGCCACCGAGGCACGTAACACTCATTCACAAATGTTAAAAATAAAAATAATAAATAAAATTTTGCTCTACTGCTCCTTTTATAATAAGGGGGGTGGGGGGTAAAGGACGATATTAAAGTTTATGCAAATTGCATTGGGTTTAGGTGGGGGGGAATTGAACTTTCAGTGGAACATATTTGGCAATTAATATTTTTATATCTATCTCCCCTATAAAAGATTTAGTTGTAATAAATGATATGTTACATATTAAGTAACTTGATGTATATACGCTCTGAGCAATTAAATATCTGAAAAAAATATGTGCTAAAAGAAGGTAAATCCAAAGCCTATAGTTTCGAATTTTCACAAAATTATGTATAAATATTTATAGTTCCTGAGAATTTCCCTACGTACAATGGTATGAATGCGCCAAAAGTACCTGAATTACGCGAAAGCAAAACAAAGATGTACGACTTTTGAGTGTTGCCTGCTCGGCGGGGTTTTTCCCTAATGTGTTTTAAATGATCTTTCCGCGAAATGGCCACGAAAGGATCCTCGAATGTTGTACAGGTAGCTGTCCAGAAGGTATTGTGGAAGCTGCGCATTGCAATTTCAAATCATAACTTTCGAGTGCGCGAAACCGTTCAGTCAGCAAATCATAGCCAGCAGCGAAATGCAATTACATCCGATTTTGTGTTATGAAAAAACCATACTTCGTTTGACGTATGATGGGTGAGTGGAAATAATTTGTGCTAGTGTAAATTTATTTAAAATTTCTTACAAATTTTCCACAGCAAACAGGACAAGCACATTGAAGAGTCGCCGAAAAATTATGCCCCCCAACTTTGTGAATGGGTAAGCTACTAGAAATGTTTAGTAAATGTATTGTTTTTAATTAATTAATAACTTTCATTATTTCAGTTCGATGACATCATTGTGAGGGAAATGAAGAAATCACCTCGCAATGCTAATGTTCGCTACCTCCAATGGTGCATCTCGTCGAGTAGCGAGGAGCTCTTCACGATCGACGGCAATCGCTTTGACAAAATCATGGTCATTATTACGGACGAGATCCACTATATGTTTTATAATACCAAGAGGATGTATCCGAATGTTCATGGCAGCGATATGGTTACCGTGTCCTATTGCAGCTGCTGTATCACCACTCAGTATGAGAGTATCGTGGAAGCAGTGAAGAAAGTTGTGAATGAGAAAAAAATTACTTCCCGCTAATAAGTGTAATTTTCAGCAAAAGTTTTCCGGATTTTTTGTTCTTGTAATTTCCCATATGAAAAGTTTTACATACTCTTGCAAATTTTCATATTTTCATAGTTTCATATTATAGTTTTGTGACTCTAATCAATTTCAATGTACTGCTGTTCTAAATAGTTGCAAAATTAAATACATTTCCTTAATTAAAATTCAAATTTATACAAAGGCCATTACTACGAATTGGATGTTTTTTTAAATTATATAGGATATTTTCGTTTTTATTTCATTGAGAAGGGGAATGAATAAACATTTTTGGATTCAAATGCTTCTGACAGGATTGTTGCAATTGCAGCAATTGAAGTATGAAGTATGCGGCAGCTTACAACAGTCAAATCGCATGTCTCGTATGCAACAACTGGCCGCAATTTATGCCCGTACCCACTCGAATGCTGTGGTAATTGTGAATTGCGTGCATTGCATTGTAAGGACAATTCGTGCCAGTGGACCACTTCAACTGTGAATCAGAAGGGCGTGCTCAAAAGGTTTCGTGGTTTGGCAATATTACAAATCTACGTTGAAATACGCCAATGTGACAGGAATTCAACTGAAAAAGGAGAAGAAAAAATAAGATTTAAAAACAGAATTGGTGAATCTATTCCAAAATTCATTCCAGAATTTTGAACAAAATATTTTCTGCATTTCACAATTTTCAAATATTTGGAGCTTGAAGCTATGCTATAGTATACCTTTCTCCTTTGGTCAATTCATTAAGTGTCCCTTCACTTAACACACTATATTGTATTGCATTGCAAGAGTCATTCATTAAAAATCAAGGGTCTTATCAGTAATAATTTATAATTTACGGCCAAGCAGTGCTCGCTTTACACATATACGCGATAAGAATTCTTGTATGTACAAAATTTTGTACGACCTGGAGTAGAAAAGACAATTTTTTTGTCACCCCTTTATCGTAATCAACAGTCAGAATGCCATAATATTTTCTATATTTCTGCCTTATATTTGAGTGGTATTTGGGACACTTTTCAGAGTGATATGAATATTTCAGTTTCTCGAATTCTGTTTGTTGAACTTGTGTGCAGCTTGACAGCAAAAGCTATTTATTTTTGGAATTATATCGCAGATTACAAGCTATTAAAATTTCAACATTACGACCAAAACGCGTTGCAAAAAAGGTAAAATTAACATTTCATCATTCATGTCGCATGCAAAATCCAAAGCCAGACACACAACTGCTGGCTACAAAATCACATTAAATGAATGTTTCATAAAGTTGACTCACATGGGTGATAAGCCCTTCTATACTTAATTTAAATACTTTCACAAGTAAGAGGCTTAGAATGGACCTAAAACAAATCCAATTTAACCAAATATTTACTTGACGAAGTTTCATTCATGTGCTGCTATGATTCTTTGAAGACGACACATTATCCTTTTTAAAAAAAAGCTGTTTTATACTTAACTTTTACTATATTGTGTGAAAACAGTACGCAAAAAAAAAAAAGTGGCCTCACATCATTGATCCTAGAATGAATAAAAGGCTTACGACATCAAAGGGCTTATGCATATTTGGTGCCATGAATAAATATAATTGGCAGATGATTTTTATTAAACCTTTTAATACCGATTTGCATATTTCAAAAATGTTTATAATTATTCAGGCCACATTTGCAAGTAAGCTGCAACCGGTTAATATAATCTGTTTGCCTTCGTGGTATGCATGAAGGGACTAATTAGTAATTAAAATGGGCAATTAAAGGGTCAAACAAGGGCTTGGTTTTGGTTGGAACAAAAATTAATTAAATTGAATTAATTTAAGAAATATTTTAAGAATTTTAAACTTTCCCAAAGTCACATTCACATAGGCACTATACAGAAAGTGTCAAGTGGAAATGTGCACGAACCTGCAAATTGTACGAAATGGTTCAAATGATACATAACTTTGCCTTGTTTATGCGATGTTTTAGGGATTGCGAATTGTTGGCAGTCTACTCGCATACCTAGCCCCCACACATGACAACGCAACCAGAGCTTGTCAAATGTGAACAGAATAGGCAAAGCGAGGTAATTCGCATCGTTCGAGGTTAATGCCTGGCCACAATCGTTAATGAGCTTTGTGCTGTATTAGCAGCTGTGGCGTGAATAATCCCGGAAATTTGAATGCGTTCGGTGCTTTGCGTTAATCGTAAGCCTCTTAGAGGTTATGCAAGCGAACAGCTTTTTGGGAGAAAGTTGTCAAAGGCCAAATAGTGTTTGCTGTTAGTTTAAGTATGAAATGGTTTACGCAAAATATTCTAAAATATTGTAAGTAATGAATAGAACAAAAGCGCCCATGTTGTCCACTTATTTGATCTAAATAAAACACAAACAAAAGCATTTGCACGCAATCATTGTGCTTTTAATAGCACAAATGTGGTGCTAAAAGGACCGGAAGGAAGCAGCAAGTTACAGAAATTATTTTACAATAACCCACATAAAAAGAAGGCCAAGTGGCAATGTTAACGGAAAGCATTGAAAAGGACGAAGAAAAGATTACTGCTGCGGAATATCTTTAAAAAATATACTCAAATACAGTCCACTGTCTGCTTTCACTCGATGTGGAACTCACCACCACGCAGGCGCTTTAAATGTGGTGAGTTGTGTTTTTGTATAGGACTTGGTGACATTGAAGTCGAATATTGACAATTGCCGGCTATGCCCAACAGTTTGTTGGTGCTTTCAACAATATCAACTGGAAAGCGGAATATGGCTGACGCTAAAGATTAAAGCGTGAGGACTACGAGGACTATGACACTCGCGTGAATTCGAAATCGGATGAGTGGGAAAGTTAGTCACTTGCGGTAAGCTCGGCACAAAGGCAGGACAGATAGCGAACTGAGAAAGGTGAAAATCCATCACAAAAGGACTCTTGACGAAAGCAAAAAAATAATTGTAAAGAACTCGCAACCTGTTTGGCATTCAAAATGTATTAATGCACCCGGGCGTTCTGAGAGGATTTAAAATTTATTCAATTGAAAAATATGGCAAAAGGCCAAATAAATATTTTATGGAAATATTGCTTGCAAAAAGAAAGTAATTTAAGCGTGAACTTTGAATTGTTTGTACTTGTTGGTACAGTGGATCGGAATTGAGGACTTAAAAACTTATTTATATGCATGTGTGTATTACAAGAACTTTCAGCATTTAATTAAATAGTCTACATCAACTGATTACCACGATCAAAGTGAAACCACAATTGAATAATATGAACCACCAGTCAGCAAGGCCACAAGCTATTAACGCCCACTACTTAACCTAAATTAATAAGCTTTTATGTTGCATTGCATTTTACAAGGGATTCGGTAGTTGTGAGATGAACGTGTTTACAAACATATATCAAAGTCATATACACGCTGCACATACACAGCTAAACACTACTTCGCAAATACTCATATTTGCCACGATAATTGTGTTTGCCAGAGTGTCTATCACTCAAATGCTGCCATGTCACATTTACTAATGCATGTTTGTATTTGTATAGGTACTATGGTGTAACGAATGCATGTGTCTTTCAATTATTCACCGATTTTCGGAGATTCTATACCCAGTAGTAATTGGTCGAATGGATTAGTTTAAAATGGAAGATTAAAGTAAAACCATGCTTGATTACCGATGAGTTTTTCATTTGTTTGCTTAATGCAGCACTATACATAAATTAAAAAAATAATTCTTAATTTGTTGAGCTGAAATGAAAGGCTTTTACTAAACCTTTCTTGACTTCACACATTTACATAAAAAATAAAGACTGAAATACTTCATCTTCATGCAGAGCATTGCAGTTTAGGTGAAATGCTCTTCATGAGCATGAAGTCGAGAATTTTCCACAATTTATGCACCCAAACTGGCACGGCTATGAACATATTCCGACACCGAAATCAGTAGCACTTGCAACGCTGAAAATATCTCTCCGCTTAAACGACCACGACAAGAGATTCTCATAAATGTTTAAGGTGTTCTATTTAATGAACACAATCGGCTGTCAGATAGTCCAGCAAAATCTGCTTTCAGTGTGGAAGCATGCTGGCATCCCGTTGAGTGTCAGACATTATATTCATGATAAGTTAGATATGCTTGAAGTTGTTCGGTGCGAAAAATTTATATGATTTAGACGATTTGATTCTTGCCTATCTAAGGCACAGGTTTTGGTTGAAAGTGAGTGTTGGACTTTTGTTAGAAACAATATTTGGTGGTGGCCCAAGTGAATAGCCACGCCCGAATACAAACTGTGAAGTTTATAGGAGGAAAAGTACAGCACCCGCAACGTGCATGTGTATACTTAAAAGCAGACAGGATAGCAAAATAATAAAACATTCAGTAATGTGAAAAGTTAAAAAAAAAACTCACATTTCATGAAGAAACTTTTCAGTAAATTATTTTCTAGTACACTCTAAATTATGCACACATGCAAGGCAAACACCGGCCATTCCATCTTTGGAAAAGCTTTCAGCAATTATGCAAAAACAAATTTCAAATAACAGACAACGTCTAAAAGCACATTCAGTAAATTACTGTAGGACCCTTCTTTTGGTCTGGTGACTTTTTGAAATTCGTGTTCGGAGAACAGAACAGTGTTCGGACAGAGACTGGCAAGGTGTCTGTCTTACACACTGTCTGTAAGAATACAACTTATCAAAAACTTTCAGTCATAGAGCAGAAGCACGTCGGGAACATTGACTTCCTAATGGTGATGTTTGCAGAGGCCAAAACTTTTCCTTGGGCTTCATAAAAATTCTACTCATAAGTTTTTTTTTTTAATTATTCCTAACAGCTTTCAACTGAACACGACAAAATAAAACAAAAGAAAAGAAAAGAAAACTGCATAGAAATTTGAAGTTTTGAGCTTTTATCAATCCCATGATGGACTTTTCAGTTGGTGTGCACTTCTGCGAAGGTGTCATCAAGTGGTTTACTGGTCTAAATGAGCAACAAAGGATTTCTGATTGTCATTATACAAATATCATTCAGTTGTCATCTGTGAAGTAGAACTTAATACAGGACAATTCGTAATGTCATGCTGAGGTCTATGTCTTTAGCTTAATTAAATTTAACAAAAATGTGTCTCATTTTTTTAATTAAGTTGAAGTTGTCAAACAAATCGTTTGAATTGTTCTCATTACAAGTTCTTTATTGTGTGAACACTTCTTACAAATGGAATTCACTTAATTGTAGTTACCACGTAAAGCCACAAAAGACAAAAGTCTCTACGTTCACATACAAGCACAATGGCATGCATCCAACAAGTGTTGTAAAGAATTTGTAAGACAAAAGTAAACTGCCTGAGGACATTTGAATCCATTGCACCACATTGCAAAGCCATTTCCAATTAATCTTAGTACACTTTCAGTGCATTTGCCGGTGCAAAAGTTTGACAGAGAAGTTTTCTCTATGCCACGTATAATCAAATACGTTTTAGAAAAGTACCACAACTCAGTTATAGTAACATAGGGTGCGACTACTCATATATGTATTCAATCAACTGTCTTAATGTTATTTAATTGTATGCAAGGAATTCGCTGCATTGACTCACTGCTGAGCACATCATACCAATTTACTGCAGAGTTTAATATTTTTAACTACTTTAGTATGCCATTTCTCGCTTACATTTTCATTTTAGCCAAATTGAAAACTGCAGAAAAAATACCGCAAAAATACGAGAAATACATTCACAGGTTCATAACAGCAACTTTTTTGTATCATTTTTTATATTTCTATTTTTTTCATTAAGTACTTACATTTCCATTTGGACAAAATCAATATTTTGTTTGCAAATATTTATTCAGTATGAAATGGCTGCAAAAGGTCTGGCCGCTTCATTCACATTGAATATTTACAAACTATTCAAACCATTCAAGAGGTGATGGCAAAAGCTTTCATCATTTAAATAAATTTCTTAAATGAACTAAACTATAAAGTTTCTGCCATCAGCCAAATGCATTTGCTGACTGTGTAAATTTTGTGTAGAAAGTTTCTGAGAAGAATTTTACTGAATTGCTATCACCACTCTGGGCAATATCACTGAATTACTTGAATTACTTACGTGTGTAAATACTGGCAAAAGTTGGACACCAAGTCGTGTTTACGGTATATTTGCATTTCTTACATGTGATGCATTCAATTTGTATATAAGTGTTTCTATAGGCTGTAGGAAATATCGCCCAATGAAAAATCGCCCAAAAACAAAAATGAAAAATCGCCCAAAAATTAAAAAGGAAAAATCACCCAAAAAAAAAAGGAAAAATCGCCCAAAAACTAAAATGGAAAAATCACCCAAAAATTTGGAAAAATCGCCCAAAAATAAAAATGAAAAATAGCCCAAAAATGTTATATAAAAAATTGTTGGGCGATTTTTCCAAATTTTTGGGCGATTTTTCCTTTAAAATAAAAATGAAAACTCGCCCAAACATTTTTCATACAAAAAAAGTTTTGGGCGTCTATATAATTTGTTAAACTTTGTTCTTTTTCTTCTTTGTGTTACCATATGTTAATCAGGTGGTACATTTGAAAAGGTATGTTCAGAGTTTTGTTTTTTGATTCGACCCTTTTTAGGGCCAACGAGTATATATACAAACGATGTTAATTTAATGACATGGGAAATGTATGGAATAGGTGTGATGTACTATTTGTGGGGAGTTAGCGCCGCGGGCGAGAAATGTTACCGAAAGATTCGAGCAATTTTGTTAGGTAGTGAGTAGGAGTTCTGTGGTATGGTGTGTAAGCGCCGCAGGCAAAAAATTTTAACAAAAAATCGCGCGATTTTTTGTTAAAATTTTTTAAGTTTGGATTGATGTGTGCCGTGTTTTTAACAGTTTCAATGTTGCTGAACTCTTTCCATAAGGTTGTTGCGATTTTTCCTTTATAATTTTTGGGCGATTTTTAATTTTTGTTTTGGGCGATTTTTCCAAATTTTTGGGTGATTTTTCCATTTTAGTTTTTGGGCGATTTTTCCTTTTTTTTGGGTGATTTTTCCTTTTAAATTTTTGGGCGAAATTTCCTTTTTAGTTTTTGGGCGATTTTTCATTATGAAATATCGCCCAAAAACCAAAAAGGAAATTTCGCCCAAAAATTTGGAAAAATCGCCCAAAAAAGTTGGGCGATTTTTCATATGAAAAATCACCCAATTTTGTATGAAAAATTTTTGGGGGATTTTTCATTTTTGTTTTTGGGCGATTTTTCATTGGGCGATATTTCCTACAGCCTTTCTATACATATCCTTGTGACTATTAAGGAAATCCCTATCTAAATGGATTGAAAAGCAAAACGTAAAGCAGCAATTGAAACAAATTTAATAGTCATTACTTGGGAAAATAATGGTAATGCTTGTTTGTTAAGGTTCGTTGGGAGATATGTCAGGACCAACTAATTTTAAAAACCAGTTCAATGTGAATTCTATTAAAATTAAAACAAACACAATCTATTTTTAGCACAACACAATAAAATAAAATAAAATAAAAATTCGAAAAAGCGCCTGAAAATAAATTGGTACTTATTTTAAACTAAACCAACAGTGGGAGGGCAACGTCTAATTGCAGTGCTCTAATCGCAAGCCAAAACTGCCACAAGACATTCATACTAACAACATACAAAGCTTGTTGATTGCACTACGCTTTGCGTTGGCATTTGCGAGTACTACGAATCGCCCACGACATTTGTTATTCTTGAGTGAACATCGCTTGGGGAATTGCTAATTGCAACGAGCTAAGTGGAGACCACGTACTTTGTTGGACGAGAATCCTCTCAATTAGAGTTAAACTGGATGCATGTCACTGGAAATAGTAATCGAATTGCATGCATGTGTCTAGTTGCAATAGATCTTCGTTTGAAATGTCCCTAAGTTTAAGATGCAAATAAGATTCGAGTCATTTCGGTTTGTTTGGCATCGGAAACATTTATTTCCCTGACTTAAGTTGATATATGTAGTATATTTAAGTAATGCATTGAGTGGCAAATAAAATGAAAATTAAATATTCCAAATGCAGACGCCGATCAGAACAGAACAATAAACAAGAGGAAGCTGCAAGCTTGCATAAATTAAATGATGGATGCAAGCTTTCATGATGAAACGAAAAACACAAGTGTCAGTAGTGCCTTTACGAAAAGAACCAAGAAACTGAAGTAAACCGATTGAGTACGTGCAGGACATTGGCGCCAAGAGTTTAATGCATTTTCCAGGGATGAGCGCATAAGCTGCTTGAGACTGTACAAGAAAGTAGGGCAACACAACTGATGCAAGGCACATCTTAAAGCCTTAAGCTTCTGTCAACCAAGCACTTTAGTCACAGGAAGCAAATGAAAACATGGAAGATTACACACACAAAAAAGAGTTAATAAAAGGAGAAAAGAATTTCCTTGAAATGCCAAGGAACAAGAACAAGCTAAGGGGATTGCGCTCTCTTTTATTAGAAACTTTCAACTTTATTTTTAAAATTTATTTATATACGTTTACTTGAATTCACAATTAACTTAACGTAGCCACTTTAATACCAATTTGTTTTCTTTTTTCGTAAAAGTACTTTTCTTTGTTTACACCCCAATTTGGTGTAGACAGCATGTGAGCAGAAGTGTAAATAGTCAGCATGCCTCCTTAGATCTTATCCCAGTTTACAAGTATTTGATTAATCTAATGAATTCTGCTCGTATACATTAACTTTTTTAATGTATGCTTTGTTTATTTCCGCGCAGCGCCGGTTTTGCTGGAAAAGTTAACGATTTAACGATTTAACTTTTTAATTAAAATTCAACAAAATAAATCCGGTACGTGCTTTTTACGTAAAGGCCGTAAATCAAGAAGAACAAGTTCACTTAAGGAAGCATTTATGCAATTAAATGCTGAGGAATTATTCAAGAAATGTTTAAACATGATTGATGAGTTCAACGCCAGAGAGAAGAGCTGAAGTACTTAATACAGTAACCTGCTAGTCGCTCAAAATATGCAAACACTCATAATTGCATTCGTTTCGTAAATATTTAATTTATTTATTTTTAATTTGATGTCTTTTCAGTTCGTGTTCGCTGCCTCATTTTTCTTCTAGGTTCAGTGGCCAAGCAATTTCCGAAAACATTCTCACAGCTGCAATGTAACACAACCAAGTAGCCTTGACCATAAATAACACAGACAAAGGATCAAGCTTGTCACTTGTAAATGTTACAAATCCGATTTGTTTTGTGGTCGTCGTTCGTCGTTTTTGTTTTAACACAATTTCGTTATTTCGTTTGTTCGTTCGCCAAGCCAAAAGGAACACAAATTGAATTAAATGTGTTCACTGGTGTTGGTCTTCAGTGGAAGCCAATCAATTTGACTGAAGTAAACTTTTTGTACGGGAGAAACTGTATAAAATATTTTATTTTTAAACTAAAAAATTTAAAAGTGAAAAGTGAATGAAATCGTAATTTAATTTAATTAAATTTTATAGAATTATGGCATTTCTTTTGTATGCTTTTTTCTAAATTTTTTTTTCCTTCTTTCTTACAGTAAAGAAAGCAAAAAGCAATTACAAGACTGCTATGGTAAATTGTTTAATTCTCGGAAAAAATTGCAAGTGAAGAGAAGATCTAAACAAATTGTAATTTAAACGCAATTTCCAGTTTGAAAAATGTGAGCGAATGGATGGCAAGAATGTTTTTCTTTATCAGTGCTTCCCATTGATGCATAAATCTTTTAATTTGAATTGAAAGGCGAGTCTTAGTTGGAAATTCAATTAGGAATTAACCAAGTTCAATTTGCAAAAATGATGTGAAAAAACCTCTCTGACATTCAATAGTGGCAATGGAATCATACTACTGCTTTTACCCCTTTTGCAGTAAAAGTGCCCCTGGAAAGTCTTCCTTCTTAATTAAGTGTCTAGCTACGCAAAAGGCCATTTGCACTCATTAAAAAAAATGCATCTGTGCCTTTTGCCTCACTTCATTTGAAGGCATTTTCGTTGGAAACCAATGTAACTAACGAAGGAAAAACCAACATTTTTCTTCTAAACGAACGCGTGTACAATCCAGAGGACATTCAGTTGAGGTCAGAGCTATTTTTTTCGTCATTTTCCGCGACATGAGGACATTTTAGAAACCATTAACAGCAACCGTACAGGCTCAGTCAACAAAATCGAAATACAAACATCGCCGCAACCAACCGCATGCGAACTGAACTAACAGATGCACAAGCAACATGTTGAGAACGCATTTTTTTAGGAGATTGAAAACCATTCTTCAAGAGTGTGGCGAAATACTCGTCTGAGGGTGGTCTTTATTTCGGCTTAAATACATCAGAAGAAGTGCGAAAGTAGAAGAACTACAGCAATTAGATTTTCAATAAACAAAAACACCCAATTCAATAAACTATACACGTGTTGCATACCCACAGTGTTATATATCAAAGAATTGCAAAATAGACCATTTTACCATAGAAATAATTTGTAATTTAGTGATATTAGTATAATTTACATTACCTAAATAAATTATTTTCATTCAGTTTTCATTGTTGCAAGCAATTAAATTCGTTGAATTAATATTTGAGAATCGAATGACCGAATAAAGTTTATTTACGGTGTGGGCCAATATATTGATTGCGTGATATTATTTGCAAATTAAATAAATAATAAAACAAAACAAAAACATACATTTATTCTGCAATGCTTCCAATTTTATTTGGAATTCATCAACCAACAAACTAATTTTGCATTTTAGATATGAAAAATGTGGGCGAAAGTTTATCTGTTTATCCCATTCTCCTGGAATTATGTAACGAAACACTGTTAAGATATGGTTCTAGTATTTATTTCTTTTAAAATGAAAAAATATTGTGTATATTGAAAATTCTACAATGATAAACGCTTTTTTTTTATAAAAATTTAAATTTAATGATAAATTTTTATGAAGGTTATGTATGTGATTATATTCACAACAAGTCCTCAGCCAATTCCTAGAATATATTCAATTAGTAATGCCAGTTGCTTTTCAATTTATATGCACTACTTAGCGTATGAGTAACCATTAAAAGAGAAAACATTTCAATTCGTTCAATTGCAGTTTCCTCAGCAATCGTAATGCCTCAGGGGGGAAAATCTTCCACCACTTTCATGCTCCTAATACTGTTTACGACATTTAGCACTTAGCTAGTTGAGATATGCAAGTAATTGCCAAAGCAAAAGTGCGCAATATCGGTGAAAGTTCAACTCACCCCCTTTTGAGTTTTCGTTGATATTTGAAATCATTGCAATTGCGGTCGTTAATGTTCACGGTTTGGTAATAGTGAAGTAAAATCTTGTGATTGAAGTTCTTCGAGGGGAAAAATCAGGCTAAGGTTTACGTTGAGATGGTAAGATAAATTCTCAATGCGTAGGTACTTATATGTAGATGGTTTATTATTTCATAAATTTTAATATATCGTAGAAAGTATACAAAGTTAACTTTGAAATGATTTTGTTTTTAAATACACGTCGGAATAGCTTTCAAAATGCGGTCATTACTTGGTGGCTGAAAATTAATTTTTCTGTTCCATTCAAATGTTGGTTGTGGCAAATTGTAGCCAACATGCGGTTGTTCTGTGTCAACAGCATACCGTATTATCACAACCACCAACACAGTGTTAGAAAGCGATAAATTAAATGGCAACCAGCGGCGTTTGCGTGTGTGTATTATGAACGCAAATTATTAAAATTCCAAACCAGGCGTTCATGAACATGAATTTGAATGTTTTGCATATTTGCCATTCCTCACACTTAAAGCTTTGAGCAGAAAATGGTAAATACAAACTTTATTTAAAATTTTTGGACATTGTTGGTAATTTTTTACATGCATTTATTTTGTAATATTAAAATTTTACAATCAAAATGAGTCGATAGCTTAGGTTTTTACGATTTTATACACTTCTGTGCACTTGCAAAATGTGAAAGTTTGCTAAAATGAATGTTTATTTGTGTCGATTTTGTATGGATATAAACAATAAGTTTTACAGGAGCAGTAGGAGGACTAAATTGCTGTGCACATAAAATATTTTTCGTGCAAAGTACTTATCCATTTGCAGCTTGACTTTCTTTATTACCATGCAATAAATGCAGTGGAAATATTCATGGTTGGCTTGCTGGCCATTAGGATTAAAATAACATTTCCAGGAAATTAATGAAAGTATTTGCGAAAATGAAATGAAAATTTTCATTTCTCTCTCATTTTACGAGTACTCACACCGTAAAAACACTAACCTGTTTGCTTTGCTCTGGGGAGATTATATTTTATTGTAAATACTAAAGATAATTTTCACTTTTTCTTAGCCATTCGCATGAGTTCCCCGGCAAAGTAAGTAATTCCACATCAGAACATTTTCCATTTCACCAACGGCCAATGGCTAAGGCAATGGAAAACTTTAAGCCCTTCTTAAAATAGCAACGTTGAGAAGTTTTCCGTTGCTTGACTTGTCAGTCGGTGCGGTCAAGCAATAAAAGTGTAAAAAAGTAAAACACTCACTGGAGCTGGAAATATGCTAGATGAACATAAAATCCAATTTTTCAAATAGAATTTTATGTGATGAAGATTCAGTTTCCACTTTATGTCGATGGAAGTGTAACATGAAAACTGCATCGTTTTTATTTAAGAGAAATTGATTTATAAATCAAAAATCATATAGAAATACAATTAAATTGAAATTCTCTTTAAAAATGGCACTGGATGCATACCACCCGGGATTGCTGATTAAAAGATTACAATTAATTTTGCACGCAGAAAACAACAAAGTTAGTTAACTTGTTTCACATAAAAAAGGAGAGCGCCAACATGGCACTACCATCAACAAACACTGCATAGCACATTATGGCGAAATTTATGAGCTTTAAATGGGAAAATGTCCAGTCCTGACGCGAAATAGAAGTGGATTAAGATATGAGAAAAGCTCTACCAACTCCAATGAATAGAGATGGAGTGTGAATGAAGTCACTACAAAATGAAATGCGGAAAATTGTTGCATCTCATTAAAATGCAGCTTGGTTGAAACATTACACAGTTGTGTTTACTTTAAGTTAAATTCCTGCTTGACTTGTGATTTCCGCTAGTTATGACATTTAACATTTTAATTTATTGCTTCAAGTGCTACACAACAAACATATTTCTTGCTGCAAAATTCATTACTAAAAAATGTAAATGTTTCGTTCGTTCGTATCTTGAATTTTCCTACACACACACACACACACAGACACAGTGGCCCAAATTTGCTTCCAAGAAATGTGCTGCGAAAATCTGTTGTTTGTGTAACAAGTATTTTGTTGTTGTTCCTTTTGGGGTTTTTTTTTTTTGGTTTTCTGGTTCTTACACTTTGTATTTTACGGTGCTGGTAAAATCAACAGAAATTGGAGTGGTTTTCCCTTTCGCAACTCTATTTACGCAGCAGCCAAATTTACATTATTCAAGAGTGGGGAAACATTACATTACGTTGTTCAAGCTAGTTAGAAATATTATTTGATTTTAAAGTTATTTTGAGGGGAGATTTTTAGGCAATAGCAATAACAAAATAAAACAAAAAATATGATAAAAATAAATTTACTTCATAAAAATAAAATAAAAATACATTTGGCGGACATATTGTGATTTAGGCGTGGATTTAATGCAATGTTCCTCTTATACAATACATACCACGCCAAACTGAAGCAAATAGAAGTGGAATGCCAATAGAAAGACGTCGGTGCAAACGATGAGAGTGGTGTAAAAAATATTTTTAGATCAAAGAAACTCAATATAGGTACGTACTTGGGAATCAAAAATCCTCTTCAAATAAACAGAATATACAAGGTACGGTTAGGTAGGGCTGAATTGGGTTAGGTTAGGTTAAAAAAAAGGGTGATAACATTTTTGGCCTGCGAAGTATTTCAGTTGAGAGATTTATAGTTTGGATACCTCTCTTATCAAATTAATAAAGGTTTTCATTTAAACTGGGAAAACCCTCGAAAACGCGCAGTTGCTTAAAGGAACTGTCAAATTTCATATGATTTGACTTCACATCTGCACAACTACACCGTTTCCGAGGGGTAGTTGTGCAGATGTGGGAACACTTTAAATGAATCGCCATTTTAGTAGTACGACTGTGACTTATATTCACACACTAGACTAACTGTATAGACCCTCCAGTACCACGTAACAACGTTCAACTGTTGTGGATTTTATTCTTAATTTTATGGTTATTTTTGGCGCTTTTAGAGCGGCTGTTCACATAGATATTAATCTCAGTATTAAAAGTCATGCCTATAAAGTTCTCAGTAGTCCTTTGCAATTTTCTCTGCCTGGAATATACTACAGTCGATAGGTAATTTATATGGATCACTAACTTGGGGTTTTAAATCTACCTATCTACCCCTACCCCTACCTCCACTTCTTGTTTACAGCCATCAGAATATACCAGAATTTTCATAAGCATTTTATAAAATTTTCAATTTCCGGGAAATTTAATTTGTTATTTCATGAAAGTAAGGGGGAGAATAAGCCCGCAATGTATTCTCTTTCTTGTGTAAGTTTTTATATAAGTAGTTTAAGATACTGTTCAAAGAAATTCCACCATTAATAAACCGTATTTTTTCCTCGATGTTTTTGTTTATATTTTTATGATGGCCCAATACAATGAAACAAATTTTGCTGTTCACTCACTGTTCGTATACAAAAGACCCAATACAAAGTTGAATTCTTTGAATGGAATTTCGGTGGTGGAGTTGGCCAAGAAAATTAATAAATTCTGCAATAACATTTTTAAGAAGCATTCCGCTAAATTAATTTTAACTGTTATTAAAAATTTCAAACGATTCTCGATTTATTACATTCGTTGGATGCAAATGTGAACAGGCTTTTTTTTATAATGGAAACATTTCAAACGTATGCCAATTACTCCAATTATGCCCACATCTGTGCTAATCTCGCTGACCCAATAAACGTCGCTGAGCAATAAAACATATTTCGAATGCTGCAAACTTTGTAACTATGTGATTGCGTCTAAATTTTAAACTAAAAAATAAAATTAAAAACTTTCTGCAAAATTTACTGCACGCATCCATAAATTATTTCGTCTCACTCCGAGAAGAAAATTTATTGCGAATGAAACTGAGCACGAATCGTTTAAATGTCACTTAATTTACGTGACACCAAGGAATTTCACTAGCAAGAATTAAAGTTTCTATATTTCACGGAAATACTTAACACATGTTTCCGCTTTTGTCGGGTGTCATATACGCACGAGTGTCAAAAGGGGTTAAATTTCAATTTGAGCGATTTGTTGTGACTGAACTTGTGCAATGTATGGCAAATGGTGCATAAGTACGTAAAACTACTCGCTGAAGAAAACTGGTAAAGTGAAACAGTGAGGAAATGACAACTACTCACTGTAGGGAAGTTAATTTGAGTCTCAGCTTCTATATTGTATGGGCAAATGTATGCAAATGTACCATTTAACATTAAAGTCCACAAAGTTCGGGTGTAACCAAATCCTCAACTGAAAACCAATTGACCTTTTGCACAGTATAATTAATTAATGAAGCCTTGGGGCGATTAGAATTATGACATAAAAGTCATCGACATGTGAAATGCTCACTTCCGCACTCAAATCAAATGACAAATTGTCACGTTCGATGGATTTCCTGCTGTAGTTTGAATACTCCGATTGTCCCCCCAACATTTGGTTTGTGTAGCAATTCAATGTCCTGTGCATTCACGTTACATTAAATCATGACAATCGGTAATTGTATGAGCCCAGTGGATTTCGTGGCATTCTCTAATTTGCGAGTGTGTGTATGAGTGCTTTCGCTATAATTGCTTTGGTCAGTTACATGCATACATAAATTATAAAATACAAATGTTAACAGGCATTTTGAGATTATCAAATTAACGAATCAATGGGGAATTTAAATCTTAGTGAAATCAATACATGTTGCATGAGTCGTAGAGTAAGTTTGTAATTTAAAATATTTCTTCATTTTCTCTTCTGAAATACCATAACTTTATGTGCTTTTTTTGATCTATTTTTGCCTTTAATATTCTTATGAAAATTCTGGTCTCGCAAAAATATCTCGTCATTGGCCCAGAAAGGCAAGTGTCTGCGTCATCACTTGAAAGATGTGACAAAATGGTGTATTCTGGCAACTAATTCCAGTCATTTTTTATAGGTACAAATTTGACATTAACATTGAGTGTGAAGAATGAGTCGGAGGAGGACTAGTAAATGTAGACTTTTGTGGTAAATTTTGTTAGGTCATTGCCATGTGCTGTGGCGGTACCTACCATCATTGAACTAAATCGATTCAAATTTTGCTTGTGGAATATGTATACATGCCACGTAGGAATAAAAATATAATTTTCGCTTTAAGTAAATTTCATATCAAATATACACTATCAGGCGAGCATTACAGCAAAAGCTCAAAACTTTAAACCCTGTGTGCACAATTTCATAAACATTCGCCCAAATACTTTTCTACGCCGCAAAGGGTGAAATTTGCATTTGAAATTTACTGAATTTATACAAGCGTAAGTCGTGCATAAAATCCGCCACCACGCAATTAAACAAATGAACCGAATGCACATTAAAATGCAAATAACGAAAACTATTTCGGCAATTGCTGACAGCGACCTGAAATTAAATATTAAAATACGTGAAATGAGTAGCTTTTAATTTGGATTTTAGCTGCTATGAATGAAATTTGATGGCAGGAATTTTGTGAATGCATGAATTGGCACTAATTTGGGAGTACGTAATACACGCCCTGTTGGTCAACGCATGAAAGTGTAACATATTTAAAATAAAATTTTTCATATATTAAGGTAACTCAGTGTTTGCAGCGTTTAGGTGTAATCTTGTGTATGCCATGTGGCCTGTTAATAAAATAAAATTTTCAATATAAAATGTATAGTACAATTTTTGCACAACCTTGTTTAACTTATATGCCACAAGAGTGAATCCCCTTATTACAATTTGGTACACATATTTTTCCCCTCCAATTATTCGCTGTCATATGCAGGGGTTAATTACAATGTTTTGTCGTCTTTGAATATTTTTTTACGCTCATTGTAAGTAAAGAAACTACGAAATCTGTTCAAAACTAATTTTCTTCAATGATTTTCTGTTAAATAAGTGACTTCATTCCATGCACTCTTCTGTCTGGTTGAGCACTGAGTGAAGTAACAATATTGAAGGGGAAAAACGTTTAATTGCCAAGCAACTCATACATTGTTCATCTTTCACCCCAAGCGCTTGAAGCTGATCTCGATTCTTCATGCAGTGAAATCTGACTTTTAAATATTCAATGGAACATGAATGAAGGTTCTTTCCTTTTTCCCTGTTGCGCTTGGCACTCCAACATGAAAGTGTTTAATCAAGTGGAGAAACTTGATGAATTGAGCTTATACACATAACTTCAGCTTATCGTATTTATAGTTCTATTGTAATGGAAATATTTTTGGACTCGATACGGTATGTTTTCCTATTAATTAAATTGTAAATTCGTGTAATATTCTGTGAAAATTGTCAATTTAAAATGTTTGCTGCAATTTATATCAACAATTATCATAATTCAAACCAAGAACTTTATTAAATTTAAAAAAATTTTCTGGTTTAGTTTTATTGTAAAACAAAAAACATTTAAAACTAATTTTAATCCACTCAAATGCTTACAAAAGTACTTCGAAACTACTTCAGCAATACCCCTTACTGTTTATTCAACAACAATCAATTTGCACAAGTTACTTGTGACGGCTTCAGGTCAAGTAACTTGAATTGCCTCTTTAATATTGCGGGACAAATGCTTAATTGAAGTGAAGTTGTCGCAATTTAAATTATGGAAGAGCTACTTTCGTCTTTATAATAATAGAGAAATAATACGATTTTTATACAATTTAATTTAATGTGTTGAATTAGGTATTTTTGCAATAGCTAATAGTGACTGACACATAATTAATTACCATCACCATTGGCAGTGCTCATCACTTGCTTTCATATTAACAGCTTCATTCTGGTGTGTAGACGTTCGCGGCCGAAGTGTTGGCAGCTTAATGGGGCGAGTGTTTCAAGAAGATAAGCCACTTATTTATATTCTCTGCTTAATGACTTTTCGATGAGGGATTACCTCAGCATAGCTGCGGATATTGAAATTACCGATGGGATATTGCAGATTCCAAATGGCTTACTATTAATATTCTCAATTAAGTCGTTGTGGTTATTCAAATAATTCACATTATGCTTTATATTAATAGCCACTTAATAACTAGAAGGAAATAAATATTAGAAATTACTGCACGGATAATAAAAAAACCCATTGTGCGTCAATAAATTGTTGACTAACTGTTGTGAGTGAATTTATGAGCCCCACTGGGGTCAATTAATAAACAATATTTGTTTTGGTTGAAGCTTAAACGGATTAAAATTTAAATTATTATTTGGAATTTATCGATTTTCAACACAATATTTATTTTGTGTTTCACCACATGTAATTCAATTTATTTACTCGTTTGAATGCCAATTTATTTACAGGATGCTTGGGAAATGTTTCCGTAATTAATAAGAGTCACCGGATGCTGTTATCGATGCCGAACACCGGAAGTTTGTCTGCCATATTGGGTTGCTGTATTTTTAACTTGTCTGATAGTGAGTGATGATGCATTCAATAAATTTAATATTCCAGCCAATGGCAAAATTCGAACCGAATATGAAATATGAAAAAATAAAATAAAACCAAACGATATAATCTGAAAAAATAATATGAATAACCCTTCCAGTGGTCTACACATATATATTCGGTAATATAAATCGTGATTCGTACATTATTAGAAAACTACACTCTCCCATGGAGAACTTTTTCCAGTGGACGGAAACCACTTCGAAAATTGCTAATAAAATCTGCAACAAACTCTCATTTGATGACATTGTGGCGGCAGCCACAAACTGCAAAGGAAATTAGATTAGAAGCAATAAGAAGGAAATTTAACAACGACAAAGGCAGAAAGGACTGAAAAGCTCTTATTGGATAGCCACAAAGTCGTAATTGAATTAGTGTTGCTTCGCAAACTTTAGGTGTACATGAAAGTGGAAGAGTTGCTCAGGGAAAAGTGGTAACGTCCCAATTGGCCATTCTATTGATAGACATTTTTGTAAAAATTATTTCATAATGCATTTAACTATTTTCTTTATCGTAAATTTTATTGAAAAAAATTAAATGAAAACGGAGAAAAACATATTTTTGAAAATAACAAACTTCTCATGGATTACTTGATTTGCTTCTTTTTGGTAACCGAAATGGTTTGTACAGATTCCTTTCTTCCTTAAAGTTCTCATGAGTTTTTCATGTTTGTTAAATTCCAGCTAACAAACATGTATATGTGGTATAATATTTCGTAAGCCAACAACATGCAGGAGTCAACTCTTTAGTATACGAATTTTTTGGCACGAATTTTGATACTGAAAACCAACAATGTTTACGATGATCCAGGTTACACAAAACCTGACATGCTTGTATTTCGGCATGAAAATAGCAAAATATTGTATTTACAATGTATCTAAAGCTTGGAAAAATGCCAAAAGTGTTGATTTAGTGATATATGTGGGTCATCAGTGTGTGTAGTGCGAGGATGGTCAAAGATCAAACCAAAAAATGAAACAAGAACAAAACAAATGAACACACTTTTTTAAAGTATTAAAGTATTCTGTATACTTGTACTACAATCAACCTTAGTTTGCTCAACTAACATATGAGAATTGTGCCACATGTAATTTCGAACGGAATACGCATTTTTATTGCTATTTTTATGAGCATCATCAAAGTTTTCTCAATTTCATCGCACAGTTTGCGGTGATGGAATTTTGAATAAGTCATTGAGTGCGCTACGCTTTAGCCTTGGCTTGCAAACGTTGGAAATGTACTCTTGAGAATTCATTTTTTTTGAGTACTTAAGTGAACTTACAAATTTTAATTATTGCTAGGTGTGATCACTCCTAGCTCCAAAAACCTTCTTAATTAATTTGGTAATTCTTCAGTCACCTGTAACATGCAGCATTTAGTTGACATATCTTCTATCTGTAAAATGACGAATGAGTGACGCGAAAAATAGTTATAGTCAAAACCCAACCAAAATCTAGAAATTGCAACTAAAAATTTACACTATTAAAATTACAATGAGTGTGACATATGAAAGCTTATATTGGAACACACACATCATACCCAATTCTCTTGCTTGTGTCATGTCTGAATAATGTACAAAAGTCAGAAATCTCATCTCTTGTGCTATGTTGAAATCCCTCATCATAAATCTAAGTCCCACGCTCTGTCTGCAATCTGCAATAATGTCACTTGGACCGTGGCACATGTGTTGTATTCGCTGCTAAAGCCAACACAAAGGCATCTGGCATGACATTACAATCTCATCTTCACTGTTGCTGTAGGGAGAACAATTTATGTTATGGCGTTAATTTACAGATACCTTCCAGTGTATTTGTGGCATATTTGGTGGCATGTAGATGTCATATAATATGAAAATAGGAAATACTTGCATATAACAAAATCTAGACATTTTTATTTCTTACAGGAAGTACCTATGAGGAAAGAATAGTTGAAGAAAAAGTTGTGGTATTGCTATGGACCCATGTGTGGTCTATATGAGGCTTACCTAAACTAACCTAACTGAACCTAACCTAACCTATTTTCTTTAAAATATTAAATATTCTCTTCAAAACAAATACCAAGCCCTACGCAATTCACATTACAGTCAAGGGAACCCCATACGTCGGAAGAAAAATAAGATTTTTTCAACTTAGCATAAAATATTTGTATTAAAACCAAACTCAAATATAAAACGAAAATATCCAACAAGATAATGTAGTTCTTATCTAATTTAAAAATCCCAACAACATGTAGCACTGGAAAAACTCTAACTTCTCATCATTTACCCTCACGTATTTGCCCACAGTACACAGGTTCATGCCCTTAGAAGCTTATGAATTTTTAACCCAGTCGAAACTAAAACTATTGTATGTGTAAGTATGTGTACAAAAGGTAGGAAAAAAGGCTTGTGTATCTTTTTAGCTTCAAGCATGTATTTGTGCAAGTGGCGAATTGGCGAAATGAATGGTGTGAAAATTGGGTTAATCAGAGATAAAAAGTTGTGCTTTTTTTAAGTTTTTGTGAATATAAATCCCGGGGCAAGGGTGTCTTATTAACATAAAGATTATCATGGCATTACAAATGACAGTGATACGAAATCTTGTTAATACGTCCAAATAAACGAAGGCTAAAATATCTTCTTTGATATTCATTTATAACAAATTAAGCGAATCCGTCGAACCGTCTCTCGAGAAGGGTTTAATTTAAATTTTTTTGACAAACTAGACCACTGATGGACAATCTTTATCTGTAAGAAAATATCCATTATATTAAAACCGAAATTACTGGCAGGAATAAAACCGTTAGAACAAATAAAACTTTGGTCATTTAGGCTTCGGTGAATCTGAAAATTTTAAATAATTTGTCAACATTATTAAATATTTTCAAATTTACGTAATCCCCACCAGGGGGGTATGGATTACGTATTACCCTTATCCATTCAAAAGAAAACAAATTAAGTTCACTTTAAATTTACCAGTGACAAGGCTGGAAATAAATTTTCTATGCTCGTCCAAGAGATGGTAATCTTATCATGCCACAAATTCGTGCTTTGCATCAGTAATCAGAAATTTTTCCTTTTTCCGGTAAATAGAAAAATAATTACGGAAAGTTACCGGCAATAAAGTGGAAAGGACAAAAGACATTTGCATAAAAATTGTGGATGGCAGAAATAATTGATGTGGTTGTAGTATAACCGTTATGCTGCACAGGGAGAGATTATGGCAAATATTGTAATAATTTTTGGAAATTTCTATAGAAATTTTATTGAAAACGATTATTAAACTACTTTAAGGACTTCTGCAAATATTAACTTGTGAATTATATGGATTACGTACTAGTTTACTTAAAACTCACATAATTAGCCTTTTATGAGCTCTCAACTGCATTAGCAGCGGCGGTGTAAATAATCCCATACTCTTGAATGGTTTCAGTGATTTGCTATCACTAATTGTAAGCCTATTACGTGCGACAATTAGACAGTAATACAGTTGATCGCCGTCGTGTATTAGACATAGTCATGACAACACGCAAATGAAATTCCATCGAAAATAACTGCAGGTAACAAACAGTACTTAATATTTGTTTAACCTTTATTATTTTTTTTAACATTTTTCTAAAAAAGTTTATTTGCCTTGTCGGAAGTAAAACTTGCTACATAAACATTCTACTCTAGCAGACTGTTTGTTTTATTACATCCCGTAAAACAGAAGTTTGTTTGTGGTTGTTCTATTTGTAGACAATGCAAACAGTTTATTTTTGAAGCACACGTAGGTACTTCTGACGATTTCAAATTAAATTTATTGTAGTGGAAAATGGTTTCGAAAAAATACTTTAATATTTGTTTGTTATCCTTTGTGGTATTTAAATAAATACTTCATTTAAGTTACTTCAATTAATATTTGTTTTCAATTTAAAGTCTAGGTTTGTGCTGTCCAAGAAAAATTTGTATACGTTCGCAGAGAATATTCTCCAAAGATTTTCGATAGGAATTAGGTCAACGCAATGGCAAGTGGAAAATTCCACTGCCATAAATGATAGGTAGAATCGCGATATTCGGACGGGAGTTAATTAACTATTGAATTGTGAAAGGTACCACAGGAAGAGTGGCTAAAATTTTGAATGAAAATCGCAGCGTTGAATGTACATCCAGAGTGCCACAAAGAAGAGCCTCCTCCATGAGCACTCTAGTGACCCTAGTGTGATTTTCATTCAATATTTTAGCCACTCTTCCTGTGATACCTTCCGTATCAAATGCGCATTGAAATTGTCCACAATTCAATAGCTAATTAACTCCAGGGCGATTCCACCTGTCATTTATGACAGAATTTCGTCCGTAGGATTTTACAATGCCAATGCGTTGACCTAATTCCTATCGAAGATCTTTGGAGCATATTCTCTGCGAACGTATGCAAAAATGGAAGGCAATTTGATACGAAAGAAAAATTAAAATTGGACTTACTGGAAGAATGGCACAAAATAGATGAGATACATTGAAAAATGTTCCTTGTTTATGAATTGTCATGAAAAACCCACTCTTTGTATGTTTGCACATATAAATGTTAACTATGGAGGATTGACATTTGAAAGGATTTTTTCTTTAAAGAAAACAGTTTTGTGGTATTTAATGCATCAAAATGTTACCAATGTCCCGTTGACATTGGTACCTTAACAGAATACCTCAGATGTTACGATATATGGAATACATTTCAAAAGAGTGAATGCAATCCACTGAAACCAATCACTGCGCAGACACCCTTAGCGTGGTGAATTTTACTTTCGCCAGTGGTGTTGTCTTGCTTTCGATTTCCATTTACGGCGACAGTTTGTGAATGCTTTCCAAGGATTAACGCTGGGACGCGGTTTAATCCATACACAAAGCGCTATAACACGTGAACTAAAACTTCAACGAATACTCAAAGATTTGTTCAATGTTGTTATTGCGCTCAATAGCCTCATGCCGCTTCAACACCTCGATTATGTCGCATGGGAATTGTGGACTGGAATTGGGGGAATTTTTTACCAACAAAAGATTTTTTCTCTTTATCTACTGTGTCAAAAGATTTCCAAACAATACATAAAGACAAAAAGTTTTCAGTACCAATTTCAAATATAAAATTTAATAGGAATTCTCCAGCCAGAAACGCAGCTACTGTACTGTACTCCGTATAAAAATTAATATGGAAGTGTTTGTGTTTTTTGGCAGTAGAATATTCAAAATGGTGTTGTTTCTGTCATTGTTCTGGTCGAATTTCCCGCAGCTAAAACAATTTCGACTTATCCAACTGCATCGAGTTGCATAATAAAACCAAGTATTCATATTCATAAAATTGTCCCACAATAGCGGATTTGTTTTGAATTTTGATTCGAGTTTTAAATGAAGGAATTGTCTACATGCAAATGTAAAATGTTGGGAGCATTTTCAAACTTTCATTCAGTGTCCGTCTGTAAGAAAAACTATGTTTTCAATAAACTCATAAATAAAATTATGACGAAAAAAATATTTCTAATACTTTTGTATCCTTTAAACTTCCAAACTAGGTCAGATATTATTTGTTTATGCATTAAAATCTAATATGTCATGAGAAACACACTACACAACTTAACCACTGCAATGACGTATAATAAATACATTTTTTAAATTTAAACATTAATTTCTTTCATAATCTGTAATTTTTCTCAATATTTTCAAAAGATTCCTTTAATTTATTCTGTTCAGGAGCTGAGATAGACTTTTTGTTCCATTCAGTGAAGTTAAAATGTAGGTAAATGGTAATGACTTCATTGACTCTGCTATATGCTTTTGCAGGTATCTCTTTATTGCGGTTAATTTATCACATTAGTGCGGACTGTCACGTTCAGGAGAGGCTAATCTGAAAATGAGCTGTTTTGCTGGAATTAATTACGTCTGAAAGTTTTTTGAAGACCAATCTCTGAATCAGATTAAATTTTAGTGGTAGAAATGAAATGATTTTAGCTCTAATCAGAATAAAGGAATCTAATCACTGTCTTAAGGTGTTATCATTATCATAAAAAAACAATAATTGGGCACAAAGTCCGAGCTTCTTGATGCAATTATCATGGGCAAGTGTAAAGATGAATACAGTTTAATATCGCATCAGGAAGTCCAGAGAGCATTCGCATCCGATACTTTCCTATCGTGAGTCGCAGGCCACAACCACGCCCGAAATACATTTTAAATAAATTCCGGTTGCATGTAGGGTGGCCCCGGTTTCACGAACCAAATATGTAACTGGCTATTTTTCAGAGACCCTCCATTAACCCATATATATCCAAGGAATTTTAGGATTAGGAAACATCTAAAGTTTTCCCAATCAAGCTGGATAACTTTACCTTTACCGCAACCGATAGTTATGAATAGAAAAGAGTTCGTTTTTTATAAAAGGCAAGTGTCTTTGGCCATATCTATAAATATCACTGTAAGGTAAATCTTTAATTTCAACTAAATCACAAAAAGGTCAAGTGACCCTCATTCATTAATCCATGGTGTTGATAACAAAAGGTGTTAAGGATTTATAAAATATCACAGTAGGGCCGGCAGGACAATTCTAAAGCGATTTCCTTAAGTTCGTTTGAGGTAGTGCATAAGATACAATGAGTTCTTTACAGAAAAGCTACTTCAGTAAGGCAAAATGGAAACAAACATAAACACACATTCAAATAAAATATTTTTTTTGAAAATATAAATTGTATTACAGCGATTATAAAACGAAATGAAAGTCAATGAAATGGAAAAAGGATGTCTCATTGCCGTATCGGGTGTTCTACAGGAACCCCGGTGTATAATATATTCATATACTTCCGCAAATCCTTATAAAGTTAAATTGGCTTGCCACATTTCTATCCTACCTTCCCATTTATTTCGTGGGAGAAATGTGTGCCAGTGTAAATTGAATTGAATTCCCTTGAATAATTTGACGTACCTTTGTGGGTTGTGGGTAAGAAAACGTGAAAAGAATAAGTAAGGGCTGAAGAAGAGCTTACGGTTCTACCATTTTTATTAGAAGAATATATTTCAAATGGAAAATTGTATTAAATAGAATACAATCACATACATACACAATGTGCGTTAATACCAGTTTATAAGATGGAAGAGGGGAGACACAAGGTGAAGCTCATTTCAAATTACAGTAGAAAATCACAAGATATCCTACATGCCACACATGCATGAGTCTTAGGGATTTATTGTCATTAACTGTCTGTATGTACCTGCATCCATTAAAGTATTATTTAAAAAATAAAATTAAACCTGTCGCAGGAAATCAATAAAATCAACCAATCTCAACAAACCATTAACGTGTGCTCTTGTACTTAACCTACTTACATGTTGACTTTTTACATTTCTATTGATTTTACGAATGTTCCGTGACTGTGAAAATAGCTCGAGACTGAAAGTGCATTCGTTTGTCCTGTTTCTGTGGCAACTCTACTTTTGCCAGCGAACTTTCAATTAATATTGAAGGTTTGTTCAATTAGGGCTGCTATGTGGATGTAGTATTAACACAAGCATCGCATGGAGATAGCAATTGTGGCTAGATGTTTGGCAAAATAAGACAGGAAAGAAGTTAAAACCGCTCTAGCAGTTTGTGGGGCGTATACGTAACCTTTTTTGAATACAATTGGACATAAAAACTTGTAAGGATATAAATAGTGTTAACCACTCGGTTAATGTAAACAGTTAATAGGATTTGACTCATATTGATCTATTCACATAAAATCGCAAGAATCGATACAAAGTTTTCTTCATTCATTTTAATCCACATATTCATACACATGGACAAAAGGCAGGAATTATCGTTTGGCTTATTCATGAAGTGAGTAAAAATTGACCCATGGGTAATTTTGGTTCTCGTGTCTGACTGCTTGTGTTTATTTTTCGTGGTTTATTAAATTGGGCTATAAGTTGAGCCATAGCCGGCAGCCTTGGCAGCGATACAAGAACGTGTATTGCGACCAATCGATATTAAAAGCTTACTTGCGTTGTATGGAATAATTCCCACAACAAATACTTATGACCTTTAACAATGTCCAAAGCGCACAGACCTTTGGCTCATTCCATTTGTAGGCCTCCTTTGGGTCATGATGATACAAAGATTAATCCAAAGCAATGCAGTAAACCAATTTGTATGCTGTGTGAGCGCACGTATTTGGGTCAGTGGGTGTAGATTTTCGATTAAATTTAATTCATAATTTCTGAACTTAAACACTTAAGCTGCATCGTGCAGAAATCTGACATGTCTGATATGCAGATTATGTAACATTTCAATAAAGTAGACAATTACCCCCCCCCCCCCAAAAAAAAAACTGTGTCCGTTACAGTTGCGACCGAATTAAAGTGAACACTCACTCACGTAAATGCGCTCGGCACGAGACTTTAGTTTCGGTGTTCCATTTAATGACCATAATCGGTAAATGGACTGCAAACAGTTTCATTGCAGGCAGCAGCAATGTGCAATCTCATTCTCATCATTTAGCTTAGTGGTTCGGGGGGAGGCTGGCCGCCTGTAGTGTGCACTATCAACGCCATAACAGTTTGAAAATCATCTGCAATGAAAGGAAAGTTTAAAATTCCTGCCGTGGTTGGTTGAACAGATGCTGTTCATGTGCAAAGTCTACACATGATTTGTATGGTATTTCCTGCCAACAGCGTAGATATGGTTTTGTGGAAAGTCAAGTGAGAGCTGACATGTTGTCATTTCGGTTCTGGGTTGTTACATTTCGACTATTCTTATGAGGGATTTTCGGTCAAGGCAAACGCTGTTAATGCTTTCACAAAATCTATTCTATTCTATTCTCTTCTCCTTTGAACTCGACTATGGTCTCTCGGAACAATAGTCAATTCTACAAATCAAATTCTGCCTCTGCTTTTTTTATACATAAAATTTCATGATATTAGCAAATACATTCTCACAATCCACCCCCCACCACCTATTATTATGATGGTCACCCTTTGTTAAGATATGTACGTAGTTAAGCTTTAAAAAATGCAGGCACACATGCAGATGTAGGAAAGATGAATGTTGGGTAGGTATTGCCAACATTCGGCTTTCCTACATCTTCAATTTGACTAAAAGCCTTAGAAAAGGCACAACAGCAAGGCAACAATAACAAAACACACACTTGAAATGAGCCAGAAGCAATCATCATGCAGCACTAATTGGAAGTAGCAGGAGAGCACATGCAACTCTGACGTATTCACTTGCATAACCTGCAGAGGACTTTGTTTGAGAATGACTTGTTTTTGTGCCTGACACATTGCTTCCAAATATTAGCAGCATACTGAGGATGTTGGCTCAGTATTCACAGTATTTTAGGCTATCTTAGGTATATGTTGAATTTAATACTTTAAAATGAAATATAATATTTCCGTATTGTTTAAATTTGCCACATTGCACACAAAATGCTCGACATTTACTGTAAGACACAGAAGACATTGAACTGAGCAAAAATCCACATTCAAGTACATTGCCCAATTGACTAGCTGCCGAAACACTATATCCACAACAGGAGCACACAACACACAACAATCGGCAACTGTTTTCTGGTTGGCAGCCAATTTATCGATTGTTAACATTTGTTTTATTTCTGCTATGCCCAAGAGAAATGTGTTTTCGTTTTCTGTTTTTGTGTGAAAACAATTTCATGCAACATGAAACTTTTATTATTAAAAATGTTTTTTTCATGAACAGAAAAAAAATAACAAAAACGTTAAAGTTTCGTTGAATTAAATAAATCATTCGCATTGCATTGGGTAATTTATTTTTCTCTTTGTAACAGAACGTTATGATATACGAATATAATTCACACTTCGCCAGTTGAAAGCATAATGAATGTATATAAACAACTGAATTATTCTCTTTTCAGAGAGCTAAAAATTTTAGTTTTTTCAAAATTGTATTGCCGAAATTTCAAAAGCCCTCAACATCGGAAATTGAAGTCAATATTTTCGTATTTCATGTAACAGTAAAAATATGTATGTCATGGACCCCATTTATTTTACCCATTAAACGCCCAGGTTACAGGTGCTAAAAGCTGCATGCAAATCGATTGCTTGCGTATTATGCAAAACTTTCAAGGGAAAGTAAAGTTACTGGATTCGAAAGAAACCATTTATCACTATTGAATCATATCATGCAGGACACATACGTTCGGTTCGTGCTGTGCAGTGTGAAATCTCAACGGTAAAAAGGGTGAACAGTGCGCTCGTATGTACTTTCTTTATAAATAAAATCGATTTCCTTATGCAACTCGAAGAGTTTTCTCAGTTGAAGCTATTGAAAATTGCATTGCCAGAGGTGAAAGGAATGTTTTACTATGAGAAATATTTGATTACTTGTCAATTTGTTGGAATGCGTATGTGAGAAACATTTCAAAATTTTTCATATTTTTCCAAAAAAAAGTTGGTAGCAAATCCGAAATGTATACGAGGGCAAACCAAAGCTTGACCAAAAAATTGAACTTTATTGTTCAGAGATTTATGCGAGCGCTTCATCCTGAATTGTGAATTTTGCGGTTTATGACTGGCGGGAAACATCACCCGCCCTGCTTTGACCACATGTCGCGAAACAGTCACTCGAGCTGTGAATGAAAAATGTTTTGGGCGTCCCAAACATAATTCATTTGGAGTATTTATGGTTACATTTCGTGTTTTTTTTTTTTTTGGAAACACAATTTGTGTGTGAGTGAGTGGCCTTCTGAAATGTAAGCTACATTTTCATTTGAGTTGAAATGAAATGAGTAATGAATGACATAACAACTGAAAACGATGACGAATGAGTGTAATTATGGTGGGGGGTAATCTATGAGAGGGATTGTTAAATCAAATTATTTTCATCAAGAAATTGTAAATTAACTTGTTGCATTGAATTAAATTGAATTGATTGGATTTAATGAAATATTATTCCATAATCCATTATTAATTTTAAAACACTTTAAATACAAAATACTTTTTCCCCACCTTTGGAATTTTACTGAACAGCGCTAGGATGAGTTGCCTAAAAAAATTGCAGACTCGAAAGTTGTGTAGCCCTTTGTCAAACGAATCGCTGCTTAAATAAATAATAACGATTCAGAGAAAAGCTTTTGGGTTGAAAGACAAATGTTCTGTCACAATATGAGTATTTTTAGATTTCTATTTTAAGCGCAAGCCAAATTTGTAAATGTCACAAACATCAAATTTACAATGTCATGAAATGAATTGCGGTTCCGCTATTTTGAGGTTTTTCCCCCACAGCAAAAACCATAAAATGAAATTGTCATTAGAGTAATTTTTATCATACTAAAATTAAACACACAAATGAGAAGGGAAACGTACGTACATACAAACTCCCATATGTATATGGGTCTGTACGTGATTCTGTGCGTCAACTGTCGAGTGAGTAAGGCTTTGTAATTGAAAATACAAACATTCAAGTGCACATTCAAGCGAGCATGGCTCAAAAGGATATTCCCCACACACACACACACACACACACACACACACACACAATTAATGTGTGCAGACAGCATGTAATGACATGGGAGGCGTAGACACACGCTTCAGTTTTAGCCACAGCAGCGCTCGTTAGGACTCCATAGAAATGTGTACAAAATGGTGTTTGGCATTCAGAGTGAAAAAGAAAACATTAACAAAAAGTAGGCGTTTATGGTTAGAAAAGAGCTTTAATATTTGGTTTATGACAGCCGCAAAGTTGTCTTAATTGAAGCTATTTTATCTTTTTTTTGTAGAAAAAAAAACATTGGTTCAAAATATAACGTGGAAAATGGAGTAGAGTTCTTGGGGTGAAAAAACGGAAACATTTTCAAAATACATTTTTGCCTTTTGTCTCTAATGATATGTCATTAACTTTTTTATTAAAAGTTACACAATTGCTTCCTGGAACGTTTACTGTGGCATGCCTCAATGCATTTACCAGTCTCAGTCTCACAAAAACATATGTCTCCAGAATGTCTCTAAGAGATAAATTAAGAATAGTTTGAAGATTTTTTTAAAAGAGAAAATATAAAAAAGTTTACATTTTCCTCTTACGTTTACTCTCACTACGAAAAAAATATATAATTCTCTTAGGCATCCAGAAGCGGTTCAAAACGCTTTCCAATCAAAAACTGTAGTTATGATTTTCACTTTTCCATCGACAATATTCAAAATCATATCCTTCAGTATACGCCTTTGTGCGTTAATTTGATTTGATTATTTTCCAACATACTCGCATTTTTCCTTAAATCGAATCATCAATATAATGGCGAAAATGTGCTCCCTTTATGTGTGCAGATTTCTTGCTTTTCCGTAAGCGTACAAATGCTTTATTAAATTGGAGCAGGAGCCTCCTGGCATTTGGCACATGAACGTAATACATTTTGATATACTCTGACACATGTACTGGCACACAAGCCCTTATGAAAAACGTCTTCGTGAACTTTTGTAAATAAAAAATATTTATAAAAAAGGAAACAATGAAAGAAAAAAATATATAAAAAGAAAACACCTAACGGAGACGAATTCATATACCTTTTCCAAAAATATTAGAGCCGAAAAATGTTCATCCTAATTAGAGATGCTGCTCTGGGAGATATCATAAGCCGTGGAGAAGTTGAGGTTTTTATTTTGAAAATGTTGATGTTGGTTACATTTTATTTAAATTCCCTTAAATTTTTAAACATGAATCTCCAACTAAATATGCAAGGAAACCTTTGTACAATTTTGACCTACTTCCTGCCCGCAGCCAAAGGCCTGTGCTTAAGCAAAATAACAAAGAACGTAAATAATGCACAACAAGATAAAGTTGAAATTAATAGACGAAGTTTCACGAAATAAACCTTAACATTTCTGAAAGCGTATTGCTATGACATCTTTTGTCTCTACCAAATTGTTTACATTTTTGTTTATAATATTTTATGCAACATCACCGTTACAGTTACAGTTTTAATTTTAAAAGTTTTCAATGCTACTAATCTTCTTTGCAGAATGAGCAGGGCACATAAATTTAAAGTTTGCGTTCCAAAAGTGGTCCAGTTTGCCGTTATTGTTCCACATTTTACAACATTTTACTGCTAACCAAAGACAAAATCTTATAAGACGCGTTGTTCATTTCATTTCCGAAACGCTGAATCAAATTATTTATCATGTGTGAAATTCAACACCAAAAGCGAAAACCATAAATTATTCATATTAATTTAATTATCAATTCAAAATCTCAAAAGGGCTGTTTTGATACGAATAAAATTGGTTCATGTTCATGTAATTTTTATGTAATTATTTATGACACCGAATGAATGTGTAGGACTACAACTTTGAATTAATAATTAATCAAGGCGTGGTAAATTTTCGGAAGCGCCATAAATTCGTATTGCTGAAACGACGGTAATGAACAAAGTAAAAGCCACGGAATACATTATTTTGTTTACTTATTTCAAACATTTTTTTGTCTCTACAAATTAAGCAACTATTTTCAATTACCATTATCTATTCTATTTAAGTCAATGTTTGATCTAAGCGTTCAATGGGCTTTCTTCCCAACTCAAACCGACTGACTAACCGCCATCAATGCAATTGTCTCTTTTGTATAGTTCGATTGTCCTGTTGGCCCTTTGTGTTGACCACACAGAATTTCCCTTTGTGCAAGCAGCCCTTTTTGTACTGACAAATCCATTCACTTGGTGGATTGGATTGTAATTAAATAAAAGAAAATGTCAGCGGAAATTTCATTAATCGGCTAGAAAACAAAATCTAACCAATAGAACATAAACGAAAGTCAGTGTGAAAGGTGGGGTATTTGGCACAGCTTTTGAATTGATTTTTATAAAAATGTGAAAGCAAAATATATCGATGGTCATACAGAATTTTTTTCTTTGAGTTATCTACGTAAAAAAATATTAGTTACGAAGGTGTTAACGTATGACCTTCGATATAGGTCACCTGTATGGATTCAATTCGTACAATTTGATGCAAAAGGGAAAAACAAAAAATGATAGTGAAATATTTCAATATTGAAATGAAAATACAGAATGACACAACCGCAATTGAAAGTCCTACTCATTAGAATAAATTCAAGATAAATTTAAAAAAATGTTTATTACATAATTGAGGAACTACTTGAGAGCTATAATCAGTGGCCTTAATGTTGAATTCCAATAAAATCGATATCCAATTTCAACAAGAAGTTTGCATATATTCCAAAGAAGACCTTTCTGTCAATTCATGTACATGAATAATCACTGAAGTATTTAAAAAAGGTAACGATTTCAAAATTCCGAATTCATGGCAGCATATGACATGGGTCATATCAGATGGTAATGTTGTCCAAGCTGACTTGAATAAATCAACTGGACAACTGGTACGTGACATGCACAGGAAAAAGAGACAAATCGAACGTGAAAGAATTGACAGGAGGGACTTTGTTTAACATTCAATCAGCCATTAAAATACGAGAACGGAATATAATTTCAAATTAAAAACTGAGACTTGTGATTTGCTTAATGAAATGATATTTTTTGTCTTTATATGTATTTACCATATTTAAAATTTCCAACATTATTTGGTACACACAATCCTTAATCCGGTGATTGCCATTTTATTTCTCAAATTTATATAAATTGCTGTCGCCGGAAAGGTTGCGCATGTTGCCATTGTTATGATATGAAAAACGTGACTCCGTGTTTTGATATTTCTACAGCAAAAAATATATATAAAATTGCAAATAAAAGTAAAATGGTTGCACGTTAATTTGAATTACACTACGTGTAAAATTCGATGATTGTTCCCCTTGTCCTTTAAGGAGGTTAGCATTGCTCACAGGTAACCCTAGTGCCACAGACATGTTCTGCTACAATCAAGTATATTTAATTTTATCTCGGCTATGTTTTGTCTACTTTATGCACAAAGTTTAAATATATAATTCAAAACTTTGAAAACTAACCCATGTTAACCCCTAGGTTGAAAAAAGAAAACAACTTTCATCCTTTCAAGGTTGAACAATTCTCACACAAAAGCGAAATGTTAAATTTCATGTTCGCATTTCGGGCATGTTGGGGTTGTGTGGATAGACATTTTACATGCATAATTTATGTGTTCGCTTAGTGTCGCATTTGGTGTGGAATTTCGCACATGATAAATAATTTGGTATTTAGTGTGGCGACGATGATAAATATTTTGATTTATATTCAATTCATAGTGTGGGGAAGTGGGGAATACTCAAATACATATGGCTCAGGGCATGTCTGGAGTCTGCGAAGAAAGTCATAACAAAGTTTGTGCCCTTCGGATTAGGTTTTGCCACCACCCCCCACCCCCCCAATTCATTTTCACTTTCACCACTGAAGTGTGAGTTGCCCTGTCTTTGTTTTCGCCTTGCATTCAAAAGGGACATATGCGATTTATGGTCTTTTCTATCGAACATGAAGTAAGCTCCTTCGATTTATGGCACCACAATTTGTTTTGATGGCGTAAACGCATATGTGAGCAAGATATGGCAAAAAAATTTTTTATCCTTGCCAACACACAAAATAGATTTCTTTCACTAACAAATGTATCGGATGGAATAAACTGAAAATTTAATTAAACAACATTTTGATAATTTTTACCCGATAGCACATTATTACATATTTGAATTTCTACAACTGTGTAGATCATAAAGCATAAAATTCAACAAACAATGCAAAATATTTTAAAATTTTTTGCAGTTAATCAAAGTCAATTTCTTCAGCGCAATTGTGTATGCAATATTCAAGCATTTTCAACGCTCCCTCTCCAACAAACAAGGGGCATCACTAGAATGAAAAATAAAATCAAATAAAATTCTCAATTGCATTTTTCGTATTACTGCTCGGTATTCGTGCTGATGAGAAATATTTGCTTTGATGAGAATTCGGATGCGATGAACTAAATTTGTGTGAAGTTTGTCATTTCACCTTAGTGGCCAGCAGTAGTTGAAATATTACAAATTTAAATAATGACTTTAAATTCCCTTAAATTCATTAACAAATTTCATTTAAGTTGAATTTTCCCCCAAGCAACAAGAAATTTAATAGTAAAATGTTTCCAAATGACACCACGATTTTCGGAAATCGACAAACATTCTGTTTATTGGCAAACCATTTGCACTGGAGCACTGACGAAACCGAAGTGATACCACAATAAAGGCGGCGTGTGTGGTTTTAAATGAACGATATCGCATTGAGAGTGGCGTTGTGATGTTTCAGTCAGCATATCAGAGAATATTCTGCAATGGCAAATATTTCCGGGTTTGTTGTTTGGTATTGGCTGAATTGGGAGATATGCACATGCCAAGAGTCTATCTAAGCGCCCACCTAATCCATTTAAGGCAGCTGACCACACTTAAATTCAATTGAAAGCAATTACCATGCGTACGGCTAATGCGAAAGCAATTTATGGTCAAATGATCTACTCGTGGTTGAATTTAATTTAACACCAGTTAAAAGCAAATTTAGGTTCCTTAAAGTATACCATACAAGTTCAAGCACACATGTATTCCATTTACCCTTTAACCCAAACAAGCTCATTGTGTCAGTTGTGAAGAATACAAACCTACCACAGTGAATGCAATGCAACTGCACGGCTGTTTCAACACGAATTTTCAACAATACAGTATTGTAACGGCTGTTGATCGTGTTTTATGCGCATTGCACACTCGCAAAAAAATTGTTCGATATTTTAAAACAAGTCACATGATAATTCAAAGTAATAACTTCATTACAGACAGGTTTTTTGTGGCGTACACAGTGAATTCACATCGGTTATTTGCATACAGTTTTTTTTTTAGCTACACGTTTCCTTTCCCTATTGTATATTTTTTGTTAGGCTTTAGTAAACAAACGGTGATACACGCTGAACGGGCGCTTGTGTGCATCAGTCGACAACTGTCGCAAACAATGGCAGCCGCACCTATTCCATTGTTTTGTGAAACCTCTTTGAAACACGTTTGCAGTAAAGTAAAAAAAAAAACGTTGTCAATATTATCAGGCAAACTGAAAAGTAGGTGAGTTAAACACATTGGAAACTTGGGTAATTAAAAATGAAGCGTTCGTGAATGCATTTGCTGTTAGACAAAAAATTAAAATTGGTACAAAAAATGTAGAAAAGTTATGGAAGGTGAATGTTCCTATCCTTTGTTCTGTTAAACGTGACCCTTGAGGCTTTTACGAAAACGCAGACATTTTCCATCATTTTTGAAATGCATGCGTTTTTGACGCGAACGACTAAGCACATCGTCAGCGAAACAAAGGCAGTTGATTAAATGAATTTAAAATTTCAACTTATTCTCCTACAACTTAGGCTCTTCTTTGTTTTTTATTTTTAGTTTTATGTTGGCTATTGTTTTTGCAGGAACTGTATTGAGTGAACTATACAAAAATATATTAAAAAATCATGGAAACGACAAATCATGGCATTTTCGCAACGAAGTGAAGCGTAATGTAGGCCACAAAAAGCATCGGAAGGAAATGCCACTGTGAAATATTCTGCATGAGAATTTTTAAATGAAAAAAGGAAAATTATAGTTTATTTTCTCACTCACTGAGAATTATTTCGAGGCAATTGTGTGAAATTTTAGACATCATACAATTTAGGTCCTTCGAACATTCACTCTTACAAACCTCCACCACAATGATATCAAATTCATAAAGGATTTGCGTATATAACTGAAGTATAACTTGATGATCAATTAAAAAAAATAGAAAACAATTTCTCTCTACAGGCCTAAGCAGCTACCAACACACAACATTTTTCCTGTGCTTGGCTTCAAAACATGATATCTGGAATGTGTGCCATTGACATGAAAAAATAGGAAATGAAACATGCTCCATTTGGTTTGATATTGTTGCAACAGTTGTGGCTGTGTTATGCCGATGGGAACTTTCGCATCCGTTGCCCCAACATACAGTCCAACATTCAATCAATTTATTGCCTATGTTGCGAATTTTGTTTTCAATTTGTTTTCCACAACAATAGCAAATGCTGGCAACAATTGCCATTGAAACAAAGTGCAATAAAACTGAAGTGTTTCCGTTTGTTACGTGCAATGATAGAATTTCTCATTTTAAATAGAAAAAAATTGAGAAAAAAAACAAATTAAGCCTCGTGCAAAAATAAACTTAAATGATTGGCAGAGTGTTCAAAGATAAGCTGCTGCAATTTGTAAAAAAGTAAGCCAACACGTTTGTAGCAGGAGGCGGTTTAAAGTGTGAATTCAAAGAATGAAAGTGAAAACTGCAAGGAAGCTTCTAAAAAAAGCTTTCTTTGAAATAACACAAGGACATGCAAGAGAATGGCCATTTTTCCTGTTCAGATGTAGAAAGAGGATCTCCCACTTTGATATGATTTTTCATGATAGTGAATTGTATCTCAGATGAATTGTTCTCAGTTACCTATAATAAAATTCAAATTTTATTGATTCTTACTCAAATCAATACTCGCAAAATGCACTTCAACAATGTTTAATTCAGTTTATCAACATCGAAGGCATTGGAATGTTCATTCGCTAAAGAATACTTTAACGCATCTAAAAAATATATGCTCCAGCATGCCCAGAGGTGCTACGTGCTGTGATATCATCCATTTCATTTGCATAAGCTTTCAGCAAGGCTTCTAATTGTGAAAGGTTGGTTATCGCCTTGCTTTTGATGAGCTGCCACAAATTGAAACTATTCGCAATTCCTGTCCATCAGCAATGGATGTGTCTTCATGCTAAAGCATGAAAGTTTTTGACTTGATTATGCTTCCACATGAAAGCACTTGAAAGTTAAAATATGAATTTCATAAGCTCATTGGAAACTGTGATGTGATGAGAGGAGTTCATTTTAATTGAAGGATTTTTCAACTTGAATTTTTTAACATTAATTCGGAAGCGAGAAGAATTTCTGCAATTACCAAGGAGCAATAAAAAAACAAAAATTAAAAATTTAACAAGTAATGAGTTTATCTTATTACTGATTCAAATAAATAGAAGTCACTCAGTACATATACAATTTTGATAATTTTTTAGTGCTTTAAATGATGAATTGCTATCCTTTACGAAATTCTCATTATTTATAACATAACCATCAATCACTTTACCCATGTATTGAAGAAATTTCCAATTTTGTTATTTTTAATTTCATTATCGTTTCATCAACTCTCATCAAATATTTATTGGACAAAATTTACCTGCCAACTGAAAAGGACTCATTCACCAAATATTTGCCCAACTTGTTGATTTGTTCTTGAATTAAGGACATGGATATGCCAATGTGAAGCAAGGAGTACTTCCTTTTATTGACAGGCATAAAGCAATCAATTTTGTAATAAATGCAGACGTGACCCTTGTTAGTCGTTCATTTGAATGCAGACATGTGAGCCAGGCAGGCCATCGTTCTGCTTAAGTAATCGAACCTGGACATCAATGATTTGGTGCGTGATTTGAATATAATTTAAATATTCAATGTAAATTAACGTATTTGCGAGATTGGATTAAAATTTGATAAATGTGGAAAGGTAAGGCCTAAGGTAAGGCCTTACCTGAAACCACTTTAAACAAATGTGGTTTCAAAAATTTTATTTACATTTTTTTATTTATTATTTTTTTTGGCCTCGCAAACCTGCAACTTCCCTATTCATTTAGAGGTACTTGTTGAGAATATCAAAACTAATTAAAATTATTTCATCACGAAAAAAAAACCCTGTTGTTGTTCCGAGAGAAACTTTACACTAAAAGTGAAAAGCTAATTATGCCTTGCACCGTGAAGTAAGTTAGAGCTTCTATACTCCCAGGAATGTGAAAAACATGGCCAACTAATTGCATTTTCATACTCAAGTCTACATGCACAATTATATGAAATTAAATGCATGCACTTAGCGTTTATTAGAATTTCCTCGCTTGTTTTCTGACCTTTGGCTAGGTAATGATATCAGGCCAAGCAATTATATTAAATTCTAAAAAAAATTTAAAGTTTTTCCATTAAAGGTTTAAATTTCATACAAAAATTCCACTTACAGTTATTATCGTTGGCCAAAGAGAATTCCACTCCTACGAAACACGACCGTCTTTTCATTTTTAGTTGAGAATTTCAAATGAGCTATAAAGAATATGAAATGCTACTTAAAGTAGAGGTTCTTTTGCCGTACAGGTTATCATCATCATCATCATCATTGTGCGGAGTACATGATGAGTTGCGAGAAATATGGTAAAAGTGAAGTTTTATTGCTGAGCTTAAAAAGAGAAATAAACCAAAACAAATTTTCATATTCTAGAACTCATCATTTTATATTGATTCAACAGTAAATTTAAAATGTGTTTTTTTAAAATAAACCTGAAAATACTATAAAACAAGCAAGCACTAGATAATAATAGTAAAATGTTTTTTAACTTTTGCATTCAAACTCCTTTACTTGTAGAATAAATTTACGTTTTTACGACTGCACGCATCAGACATACACGTAAATGGCGAAAACTGTAAAACATTTTGTTGTTTGTATTGTGTATTTGTTAGGATAAAACAAAAAATGATAAGCTATACTTAAAAATGTACATAGCTACATACATCGAAGGCATGAAGCACCTTTACATCTACAACACGTATTAAGATATTTGCAAAGCAAGGAAGGTTTAACTCCTAAAAAACCACACGCACTATGAAAATATAAAAACTTTTTTTTGCTGTCCTTGTAGATTGCATTGGGAATCTCCTACTACTTTTTTTGTTATCATTTGTCTTGAAATCAAAATTTTTAATTATTACAGTAGTGGATTTTTTGTAGTTGGCCTCATCAGACGTACCGCTAGGCGTATGAGTAACATTCATTTTTACACAATTGCATTTCAGACTGAGTGACGGTACCTTTATATTTTCCTCTGAGTGTGTCATTTCTATGAGATAAATATGTTGCCTTTAAAGTGAACTTTTTTACATGAAAAGGTCAGGTCAGTGTCGTTTAATAAAAATTACCAAAAAACTAGAGCTTTAACTCTTTTGGGCTATGCCGAAGCTGAATTATCCCACTGTGTATATTCTAACACAGTGTTTGTTGGTGTATACAAATGCGAAATGACATAATTTTGTAGTCATATACTTAGTCCATGTTTAAATTGTTTAATGGCTTCATATTAATTCTAAATATAATAAATAAAATAAAATGTAAAATAATTAGAAAAAAATTATTTGATTAACTATTATATGTTTACAAAATTATCGATTGACTGATTTAGTGAATGTCATTAAGCTTTGGTGTTTGCATTTATTTAGAATAAAATTTGCAAAATTGTTTATACATTTTTTTTTAGAAATTATTTGTATTTAGCAAATATTTAATTTTGACACAGCGTATCGATTTTGCAATTCACTCACAGAATCATGCGTTTAATTGAATTTAAATATTGATAAACTTTTGGTTGGTTGGTGAAATTTGTTTGTTTTTGTTATTAAAAATTAATTAACATCGGAATGGAAATACAAAAACATTTAATGCAAATATTGAATGGAATGTAGGTATCACGTTTGCATTAAATTTGTTTGCACTGGAATTCCATTGAAATTTTGTCATACAATTGAAGCATTTTAAATGGATATGAAGATAATAGAGAAAATGTAATGGACATTTATTTAAGTAAGCACGTGTAATTTTTGCCAGGAATTTTTACAAAATTACAAAAAAACACTGATTTAAAGTGAACGCAAGACTTACTATTCATTATTGCATCTGCACATGTTTTTCAGTTAGTTCCAATATTATATCTCCATTCAATTCAGTTAAAATAAAGTTTATGCCATGATGAAGGCTTTAAAATAAAACCCTTTATGGCCTTGCCAAGCATCAATAACAGTTTGCACCACTTTCTGTTCTCTAGAAACTTTTGGTAAAAGATAAAACCAACTTTTTCCACAATATTGCTAACATTCCTTATGGCACCCTTCAGTCATTCGCCTCAACAGTTTCCCACAAACATAAACTTTTTTTTGAGCCTTTGCAAACATCTTCTTGGCAAACTATTCCAATCTTCCTTCCCTCACCTACCTGACAAACAACAAGTGTTCTGCGAAAAATCCTTCTCACTGCTGAACGTGATTTTACGTGGTTATTTTTAACTTTTCACTGCTCCACTTTTTACTTTGGTTAAGTGTAAAAAAAACAACCAGAACCACGATTTTTTTTAAACTCAATTTACGATGTGTTCGAAATTGAAATGCCCAATTTGCATGTTCATCACAAAACCAACGAAACGAAAATGAAACAAAAGCGTGCAAACATAGTTGTAAATTTTGTGTTTTTTTTTCGGAAAGTAGAGTGTGTCTACTCTACTTTGAAATGGTTGAGTTTTTGCGTTGCAGGGAATCGTACCGACCACAAGTCAGTCAGGTGGAAATAAAGTTTGCCAAATGGCAGAATGATGCGTTTGCTTAATACTGTCCAAATTTGGAAAAAAGTAAATTGAAAGTGTAAGTTAATTTCTCACATTCAATTCATCACTTTTAGAATAACGGTAATACGTACTCCTAAGCAATTTGCTTTCATGTGAACGAAAGGAAGTGGGCACCATCAAGTACGTAACCCAATTCGCAATCCAGAGATTATAGCAAAAGTGGTTTTGATATTTTGAAATATTTTTGAGTGGCACAAATGTATTCCATTATATGACATTTAAAAAATGTCACTCATACGCCATGTTGTGCATTTGCATATTATACACAAAAAAATATTTTTAAAAAATTACCACACGACTTCTTTTTATAACAAACGAAACATTGCGTTTCGAAGTCAGTTGCAGTTTCTTCTGCAGACACCACTGTCATATCCTTGCCAGTTTCCCTGAAATGTGACTGACAATGAAGAATTTTGATGACATCAACGCTCTTATTATTTTTTTATATTTTACATGATTTGTGGAAGAGCACGGAAAGCGTTGGCCTGAACCCATATTAATATAATGAATTGTTAATATAAATTTAACGTTCTTTTTACTCTAGTTTTACTCAGGTTTTGCCAAGGATTCGGAGGGCTGCCTCAACCAAATTAGTTATTTCACTTTATGAGCGCATCTGCTGCGTTGAAAACTTGCCGTTCAGCAAGTGTCAGAGGGGAAAACTTTTAGTTGGTTGCCTGCAGCTGCTGTGCAAGTCTGCATGCAGTGTTGAAATATGACAGAATATTCTATGGCACATGACATTCTTGGTTATTTTTTCACCCCTTTACAAACTGTGTGACTCCTGATGGTCTATGTGAAGCTATTCGCCGCTACTCAATCTTCCCCTTGCACGTATATGTGAATGTGTTTAACCAGTTGGAAAAACCTTATGATTTCTGCTTTTGTTTTGATGTTTAAATTTAATAAGTTCATTCATTTGATTACACATAGTAAAGAACTTATAAAAATAGCATTAAAATATGATAAGCAAGAATTAATTCAATTTGGGCTAGTCACCCCAGAAACCAAAACATTATATTACCTAAAAGCATCTTTTTGTCATAGTAAGTGTCCCAGATAGCCACGCTGTCGTGCTTTTGTTTTATCTTCCACCCCAACGAACTAGCGGAATAAGTAAAATAGTGTGTTTTGCAAATGCTAGTCTTGATGTTGTGGCAGGACTTAACAAGTATAATCGCATGGACTTTGGGCATACCCCTTTCCCTTATTTGTGTCCGCATTTGGTTGGAATGGTGTCGTAGTTTAGGGTGGGCTAAAAGTTAAACTTACATTTTAAGCTTATTAAAGACAGATTCCGGTCTGGAAATGTATTTATTATTATTACATACAAGGAGTTGCTAAGATGAACCAGCAAAAGGACCGAGGAAAATCAAGGCGACAAGTAAATATTTCCCTTTCAAATGATTTATTGATAATTGCAGAAATTTGTTGAAAGGCAAAATAAATTTAATTGATATATTCCAGTTGTATTTAAGCTTAATTTAAGTTATACTAACTACCAATTTGGGAAGTTAACTATTTAAGACTTCAAAGAAGAACTTTCCCTTATTTACAAGAAGCTGTCATGCCAACTGCAGGATGGCAGATAATCGAAAACAACTCATCATTATTATGAATTAGAATTCAATTTACCTTTCTGATTTGGGAAATGGTGTACATACGCAAAAGTATGATATTCTGCTTATGAAAGTATTAAAATGTAATATTCTCCAATAACTAACAATTTATTACCGTAATTTGTGTATTCTCCCCTGTTGGTCTGTTGTTGGTTTACCAACTGTTTTATCATCGTCGTTGCTATTGGTCCGGCATAATGAGAAAAGTGTGTTGTGTTTCCATGAGATAATAAACTTTTGCATTTAATGACTTTCCGATGAGGAATTACTTCGACGCAGCTTAAGTAATTATAACTGTAATCAATTGAAGCAATATTGCTGAAATTTAATCGACAGCACTGAGCGTTGGAAATTGATTTAAGTTTTAAGTAATTAAGGTTTTTCTTAACTGCGACAATTAAGAAAAAGAATATTTTCTATGCACAAATTAGTATCTACTTCACTGTTCCAAGGAAATGGAACCAAAGAAAAAATACTAAGGATTATTAAATCAAAACAAAAACACTTTAGTAGGAAGTGATAACAAACACTTCTCCATCCATCTTAGATGTTGACTTACAATAGTGTCGTAATCTTATTGAAGACACTCCCCCAAGAACGAAACCGAAATTTAAAAATGTCCTAGTCCTTTGAGTGATAGTAAACATGTTCTTCCTCCTTGGTGCTCTTCGTTTTCGATACTCTCTTGGTAGATATGCAAATTAAGCATTGAACGAGTTTTTTTTGTAAGGCGTTGATTGTGCCCAACTGTCACATCCATTAGATATCCAAATATTGGCTCTTTGGATGTTTGTTGTTTGCTTCTTTTTATGCCAGTAATTACATTGCTTGATCACATCACAAGACGCAGCTGGTTGGGCATGTGTGTTTTTGTAAGCACTGAAGGATAAGCGAACAGGAAGTAATTATATGCAAGCAATTAATGCTACAAGACAAATAATGACTTAGGAAGTTGTCAGAAGATGTTGCCATAACGAAATTCACATGTTCTTCGGATAATATCAAAATTCAATTGGGGATATGTAAATTTTTTCCCATTTATTGAATTAAATTTCGCTTAACGAAATTATATTTTTTTGTGTGAAAATTTTAACAATCCACACAGTAAATTTCCTATCTTTCATGTGTCGGTAAGCCAGGTTAAATTACTGTACATTAACGTTGCTACGTTTGTAATAAAATCGCTGATTTACATTTGATTAGCAAAACCAATTTCGGTAGAAAGCCCAACATTTTTAAATTGTCAATAAAATCAACAACAAGTAAACCTGTTGTGGCAATGTGGCAGCCACGAAGTGTAGTGTAAAAGCTATTGAAAAGATTACTTGTGAAATTATTAGATTAGGTCTTTGTTCAGACAAAACCACAAGGCTGGGCACCGGATTGTGTATGTGAATCAAATGGACAGGAGGCACGTGAGGAAATGGACAATTTGGAAGTTATTCCTTTTCAACTGGAATTTTTTAAGGATTCATTAATTACTTAAAAATTTTTTATTATTTTATATAAAAGGGAGGAAATTTAACTTGTTACACTGAAACAATCCTTAAATTCAACTCACGAAAGTTTCACTTGTTTGCAAAACTTTGGAATTCACCCTTGAACGGTCACAAAAGGATTCACGCAAATATGACAAATATTTACTTTTATGATTTCCGATTGATAACTTTAACACGAAACGCTTGATTGTGAAGGAAAGGTGAAAACGCTAAAGCAGGCACTTCCCACTTTCTTTATATATAAACAAAACCTTTCCTATTCGCCTTTCTCGTATATACACAAATGCTACACATTCATCATACGCCGCCAAGTTCGTTATGGAATTTTCTTGTTTACTAAATACAGTGAAAGGGAATTGAGGGTTCATTTAACATTTCTTCCCCTCAGTTTTTCTTTGATTTTAAAATGTAATGTGCAACAAGATTTTTTATAAAACTAAGTCAATACTTAAAGAAATGAGTAGATTTTTCTAAATACTTTAAGTGTTATTAAATACAAATATTCATTATTAGCACTTCAAAGGGAACAAGGACCTTTAACCAAGTGGCGGCTGCCTTAGAACATAGACCTAACATTGACGCCAAACGCTTCCTCAGTCATTAGGAAATAAACGATTTTGGAATAAGTTATCATTTGTTACTCTCTCTTGGCACTGCCCTCGACTGCTGAGCTCTGAATTTATCATCTTGAGAGATTTGTTGGCTTGTAACGAAACATTGTTTATTTTTTCGCTGACATTTTGTTGTGCTTTTGCTGACGTCAAACGACATCCTAGCCCCATTGCCTTTGTTAATTTACCATTTGTCAGTCACTTGGCGTGTGCTGTTGTGTTCTTTTCAATGTTTGTGTCGTTTGTTGGCCGCGTTGAGTTGTGCAAATCATTAAATGTTCCACCAATTCCAGCTGCTTGAATCTAAGATTATATTTCATTGTATAACTGAGTGGTTTTCGTATTTATTCTATCAAAGACGTTAAATTGGTTGTTCTGAATTCTGTAAATTTTCGAAAACTCACGGAATGTATTTTTACTGTTTTTTTCATATTAAAAATATGTCGAATATTTTTGATAAATAGCTTATAAAATTCCTCATCAAGAGCTCGTGAGTACTTTATCACATGTATCAACATTTGATAAATTGATTTGCCACAGCCAATTTATTATTAGCAGCACGTGTAGTGAAAGAACAAAGCTGTGCAGGTTTTGGATGTGGGGCAGATGATTACTTTATCAAGTATCATGTGAGGTTTTTTATTTGAAATATTTTGTAATTTTCTTTTCCTGTATCATGACGATGAGTTATTATAGAATGTTTCCACATATTAATATAATTAATTTTAGCCTATGAAGCTATAAAAGTAATGACAGGAACACGGGTTTTTTAGATAAACCACAATCTGTTGCTATTTATCCACAACTGAATAAGGGAAAATTTTTTAATTTTTGAGCAAATGGGCAAATGATCCCAAAGACTCTACACTCTCTAAATTCGAAATATAGTTCACAAATGTTAAACTGCTTTATTCCATTTCTTCCCCTCCTGTGAAATGTATACGATTGTTGTTTCCTGCTCTCGGATGATTCCGGCTTCGTTAGCAAAAGTTGAACCGCTATTTAACCAAGGCAGGGCACCTGCTCGGAATACTATAAACACCATTTTAATGCATTTGTTTTTCTTATTGTCTGGAATGGGAAAACTTTTGTAATTAAATTTTGCATTTTAATTGCATTAAACCATTGTAAGAGGAATTTTATGCATTTCGATGTTCGCAATGAACAATGTCAGGAATTGTATAGTGTATTTGGTTCAAAACTGTTTTAAAATGATGAGGGTAGTCGAATTTGTTTTAATTAAATGCCGGAATCCAACCGGCTTTGTTTGAATATGAAGACTTTAAAATTAGGTCAAATGTTGCTCATACGCCATGTAGTCGATACACTCAGTTGGTATTCGTTAGAATTTCAAGAAATTAAAGAAGATTGATGGCGAACAGTGAAACTAAAGTACACACTGACACATAAAAGGAATTAAAAAAAATGTTCACAAAAAACGTCAAGGTGTTCCATTTAATAAAAAAAAGTACCATTGCATCAACTGTACCTATCACTGCAATGGCATACGGCAGTGCCTCCTTAACTCAAAACATGATGTGAAAGTCTAAAATCCAAGTATAGCGGTTGGATGGCAAGGGAAATGTACACGATTTGTTCAGAAATCCGGCCACTGAAAAGTTCGGTACAAGCTAAACCAGGCCAACAATGTGGCTGCTGTGCCACTTTTTGGCTATTGTGTTGATGTGACGAGGGAACATGCAATTGGTTGACGCCTCAGAACAGCCCAAACCTTGTTCGTAAATGCCTCAACATGTGATGCTTGTTGTTGCCATTGCCATCGGACAGTGGAGTTGCAGTGAAATTGCAGGCAAGTAAATGCTAGCAATTGTCATACAAAAAGGAATTCCAATTTAAAGAAAATGTTTGCACTCAAGTACGAGTTTGTTTAAAAAATAAAAGAATTTTAATGCTTTTGTACTATTATTTTACAAGTTTGATTCGATTGTAATGGGTGAGTAAGGAAATGTGAACCGTCACTTGAATGTTTTCACTTAACTTCATTGCTTTTTGTATGTTGCATTTAGATTTGATTGGAGTTTTATTGTTTTGTCATTGGAATAACAGCTGCAATGGCTTCGCTTGCAAGGAGAACAAGTTGAAGAACAGAAATAAGAGCTTGTAATGGGGGCAAGGCACAAAAGTTTCATCGTTGGGAACTTGTAATGCAACGAAATACCATTTGTTAACGAAAGAATCAGACAAAGAAAAACATTCCAGGAGTTGCGAGGGACAACGGTGTAAGTGATAGGTCTTTTGGCTCCTTGAACACTTAATAATATGAAGAGCAAAGGAAAGTATGCCAATAGAATTGGTATTACCAAAGAATAATTGCTGGAGTTCACTTGATTGCAGAATTTTTCTCTTATACATTTTTCATTTCTTTGATATTCTTTGTGTATTCCTAATGCAATTATCATGGGCAAGTGTATATGATAAGATAAGATATTAGGAAATTATTGCAGCAGAAAAGCAAGAGCCAGTTCAATATCAGTTACATAGGCGTATCGGAGACTCTATATAGTGAAGAGGTTAATTTCTTAAATTTTGGTAAGTACATGAAAAAAATGTTTAAAAAAATGGTACAAAGGAACACATTGTAAATGTGGATTAAAGCTAAAACAAGCGTGTAAGGCTAATTGTGAATGGCAGGACCGTTTCATGCAAGTCACCAAATGCAATAGCATAGGTACTAGTGGCACATGCATGACCCGCTTCTGCTTGTATGCGCCTTCAACCCATGCGACTTCGTTTGACTGAAACGTTTTGTATTGTTTGAAGCTCTACTACATGTACCGCTTGCACGAGCGAGTTAAGAAGCCTGTCACGTGCCATGTTCTCGTCATCATCATCGTTGGCGCCGCTCATGCTATGGCTTTATAAATGTGGCAGCTGCATTTTGCATTATTACTCGAACAGCTTTGCTTACATATGCCTGGCTATGTACAAGTGGAAAAAATAAACAAACGAAAGAAAGAATAAATGCGCGCAAATTTTAAGTTTACCCCCATTCTTGAATTTAAGGAGGTGAACGAACACGTAGTCCTTTGTGGCCTGTGGCATAATGGTAAACAAAAAGAACGGTACTTTCCTGACAAAACAACTTCGGAATAATAAACACACAAAAATTTGCAAATTTAAATTTAGTTGGTTTGAAATGGAGAAGCAAGCTGTGATAATTTAAGTAGATTTCAATTTGATATTAATCGGTTTGCATTGAAACAAACTTTTTTCATAACACCCCTTAGTCGAGTTATAAACTCATTCTGCCATAATTAACTCCATTAAAACTTTGGACATTTTCAGATAAGCACAGCAACAAGCAAGCCTCTGCGAAAGGCATTGCTTGGTGTTTTTCACTATTCGTTTTATCTGAGAGCAAAAAATGCTCAGTTTGACTTTTCAACACAGAATTTACCGCATCCGAATTTTTGCTTTTAAGTTGGTATTTATTTTTTAAGCATAAATCAAATTTCGCTCGTCCTTGTGTACAGTTGAGAGCTTTCGAATTCAGTCGAAAACAAAGAACATTCAACCGTGGTAGCATACAAAAAATTAACTATTTATCAAAGTTGTTTGTGTGAGCAAATATTCACACTTTATGACGAGTGAAAAGTTGCTTTCAAAACACATTTCATGAATGGTGAGTGTAATCCGCAAGGTGGGTCAAACAAATATTATAAACCTGCGCCCGTATGAAATAATTAGTAGGGAAATGCGAATATTGTTGAAGTTTCGTACATTATATAAATGCGGTTGGAGTTCAATGAAATATAGTTTAAAAGAATCAATGCTTCCATCAAAGTCATTGTCCGAATGTTGTTAAAGTAACATGAAATGTGCAAGTTTTGTCGACCGAGATTGCTTTGGTTGTTGTTTGCTTTGGCTGTTGGTTGCTTGCCTCTCCACAACAATCCGTTCTTTGACTTTTCTTCTGTGGCAGTCGATGCAAACAGAAAAGCTTTTTTTTTGTAAACAATATTGAATAGTGAAATTTGTGCTCAGCTTGAAATCAAACTTAATTGGAGCATAAAGTCAAAGGAAAATTGTTCAATAAAATTTCTTCATTGTAAACCTAAAGTGGTAAAAGTTTTTGTATAGAATATTGTATGGAAAATATTGTTTAAATTGCCTGAAGCACACTCGCCACAACTTGGTATTAACCACTCGCATTTCGACTCACCAAATTGGCCAAGAAACATTATTAAAAAAACAGAAATGCAAACCATAAATATGTCCTGTAAATGAAATATCCTTTCGGATGGAAAATATTTTCCTTACGCAGCATGTGGTCAAGCATGCTGAGTAGTCCGGAAGAACTTCATAAAAGGCTGTTCATAAATTTCGGATCAATACTACTTCATATGAAATTTTTTTGGTGAACCGCTTTGTATGAAAAAGGATTTCAATGAACATGTGCTAAAGTCGCCTTTGAATTGAACATGAAAAATAAAAGTTTGCGCATTGAAAATTAAGCTCATGTGTATTTTCACTCAAAATTATGTATTTGCTTGAAACAGTGTGCGGCATAATTTCTCTTTTGTAAGTCATCCATTCACTTTATTTGAATAACAAAGAGTTGAGTAAATTCAAATTCAATGGAGAAGTGCATATTAATACTCGAACTATGCTCTGATTCCATTCAGCAATCCATACAATAAGGAAATTTATACAGTTTTCTGTATGGGTACCACAAAGCGCTGGTCAAAGAATTTATGTAAAATAAAATACAACAATACAAATAAAATTTGGGGAAAAAAAGTAAAAAAATATGAATTTACTTTTGAGTGCACACTCAAAAAATTAATGTATGCATAGACGTATTATTTCCAAAACCTTTGGCCTTGAACTTATATTGCGTCCAAATCGATAATGCCTCAAATGAGGGTAATCAAATATGATATTCACTGCGGAATTGCTAATTATTTCGAGTGTGTTTGTATTATGAAGCCAACTGCCTTTCGCAGTTAGAATGTGGCATTCGGATGGCACTAAGCCTCAGCCGGACTGCGAGTTTTCAAAACATTTGAAATGTCTGTACAAGCTACTGAGACTATTCGGTTTCATACAATTCGAATACGATCCAACAAGAAATATTGTCGCGAAATCGACTTTGGACTGTTCACTGAAAGGATTATACTATCGCCTCATCAGCATCTTTCTAAAATGTTCCACAGTGTTTTGCTTCCTTGTTGCACTTACATTAGTTGCAACTATACAACCGCTGTTATTTCTGAATGGCGATGAAAGTTTGTTCTACTCCTCATACATGGCACAATTGGCCACAATGACAGTGATAGCGATAGGCCTTGTGCTGGTCTCATGGTCTGTGATGTGTGGAATTTGTCAAAAAATGCAAATATTAATGGCCACAGTAAATGAGCTGTTGAGTGCAATAGAAAGTGTAAAGTGCATTGCCTTGGACGATTACCAATTGCGTGTGTACTATCGGGAATATATTTACTGCCGCTGGTGTGCCTACCTGATCACTTTGATACTATATCTACCAAATAACAGCGGCAAATATCTCACTGAATTGCTCAATGAACCAGAGTTGATGGTTAATGCCCTTCCTTTGCTTTTCTATGGGCTATTATTTGAATTGTGCTATCATGCCCTGGTGCTATATCATGTACTAATTTTGAATTTCTATCGAATGTTAAATGTGGCACTAGACAGAAATCTGCACAGCAAGAACTACCGACAAGTGCGACGAATCATAACCGAACAACAGCGCATTGAGACATTGCGAAAGAGGATTTCCCCAATTGTGGCTATGTTTTTGTTGTGTGTCCTCTCCCGCTTGACGATGTTCGTTTTATATATTTACCTAACACTCATATTTGGACCGTTTGCCAGCAAAGCCATTTCAAGTGCAAACAGATTGCATTTTTACAAATGCCTTCCCGTCACAGCACTGCAGTTTTTAGAAATTGTGTTAATTTCCATATTGGGCGATAAGTACAGTAAAGCTCTGGAATTGTATGTGGAATTGCAGACTGAGCACTCGCTGCAGTTGACAACGGACGGAGGTAGATCCAAAGAATGTCTAATACAGAGGGTAAGTGTGTGAATATTCTGTAATTTGTGACTAAAATTTGTTCGAATTTCTTTACATTCCAGATCGACATGTCGATATTGTCGTGCAAATGTAATGACACAAGTTGCTCAGCCTTTAATGTGTTTCTCTTTGGCCGTTCTCAAATCCTGGCCCTAGCCACCAGCATATTCTGTTTCATATCAACGGTTCTGCAATACCATATCAATGAAAGTTTCAATGGAAAATATAAATACAACAACATGACGCAACATTTCTTTTTCGAAACATAATAAAAACTTAAAGTATTAAGAAAAAATTAAATTATTTTTCAAAAGTCATCTAGCGAAATCAACCAACCGACGAACAATCTTAAAACTTCGATTTCTATTTGACAATTAAATTCCAAATGCTTTCATATTCTGACATGAGAATTGCTTGTGGCTTTTGTTCCTCCCTGAATGTGAAATTTATCAGTTACCAAAGCATGTCATTTGTTGATCTGCTCAACAACACACTTTCATTTGCTTTGCTTTGGAATATTTCATTTAACAAAAACAATAGACAAAAGAACCTGAAAAATTCAATTAAAATTTTATTGTTCAGTATTTACAAGATATAAAAATAAAATCCTTACGTTCCATCTGCAATTTATTGCCCAACAAAGGACACAATTAGGAATAAATAAAATCAAAATCACAACTTTTCCATAAAATGTTTCTTTAACTACTTCATAATAAAAGCAACAGATTTTCCTCTTTTCCACAATTTAATTTCGTTTAACCTTCCCACTGAGATTACATTAAAGATTTCAACAAAATAAACCCGGTTCCCGACATACATGCATCGTTCGCACAAACGCTGCACTTGAGATTTTCCCAATGCACAGCAGCAGCATCAGATGCACGTTATGGTCGATGCATTTTGCATTTCCATGTGATAAATGCCTTCTTTGCTACGTTTTATCTGGATAAAGTTTTGCATAATTCGCTGCCCATGCAAGGCCATCAATACTCAGAAGAAAATGGAATATTCCCACCTGTGTCCGAAGCAGATAATATTCCAGAAGGACATGAAGTAAATGAAGTCAAGACTTATGCATAAAAGCACTACGAAAAGGTAAGTCGAAAAATTGTATATTTTGGTTGATGCGAATGAGAGACAGGATTTTTAAAATAAAAAAAAACAAAAAGTCTGTTCAATAAAGGATGCATATCCAGTCAAGTGTCCATTTTTCAATTCTCTTTCAGTCAAATGCCCACATATGGAATTCCATTTCGTCAATTTTATTTGCAACGAAAAAAATGCAGTGGAAGTGCTCTGGTTGCTCCGCCATGCATTGGCATCGTTTTGCTGTGGTGCAGCCAGAAAAAAAAATCGGGTTAAATTAACACTTTTTTAACCACTTTTTGTGGTTAATACGATATTTCAGGTTGCTATTAACATGAAGCAATGATTCTTGAGTGTTAATTTAACCTGGAAAAAATACATCTCTGGGTGTGGCAAAAATGATTTGGTACTGATTGTGAGTTGAATATATTCACAACAAATCCAAATTTGAATCGCTCTTTGCTACTGTGCTGGTTGGATTTTGTTTCAGATGAAATTATCAGATTATGGAATAATATTGTTATGGGAAAAACCAACATTGGTAGAAAGTATCAGTGCCAAGCAATTATCAGAGTAACCAAAAATCTGCAAATTCTGTGGTTCAGAATAATTGGAGTGTTCATGGAATCATAATTGTAGCAACTGTGAACATTAGGATTAAGGAACAAAAAAGTGTTGTCAATTAGAACTCCCCAGGCTCATTTACTCTCTCTTGCTGTCCCTTGCAATCTGTCAACAAGTTAAACGAGATCGATGAATGATTTGGGTTGACATTTTGTATTCAAAACTTTATTAATATTGAAACCTAATTTCAAATAATCTCATTTCCGAATGATAGCACGTGGCGAAACATACTTTTAGTCAAGTAAGAGTGTCAACTTTGATCTATTTAACTAATGAAAGACTTTGAAGGAAAACCTTTAATGCTTTAATAATAAAAATATAAAAAGCACCAAACTAAAGAAAATACGACAATAAATACAAATCAGACTGTGTTTGAACGTGCAGCTGTTAATATTTTTCCAGCCAATATTTCAATTTCAACCGAAATAAAAACCCAATATAAAAACAGCCCACTGCATGTTTTTTTATAGACCACCTCAACAAGGACATGTGCTCTGTAAGCTGAAAAAAAGTTATTAAAAGTGCCAAGTTTTCGTCATGCGAAATGGTGAAAAATCACCTAAAAGCCATCACTATTCTATAAATATAGCCACGAATACAAAATACAAAAATATTCTGTCACTCGAAACGCACATCAACCAACGGATGACATATTTCGGCAAAATATGCGAACTCGAATATGATACCATTGACAATCAGTGGATAATGGATGTTGAATTTAAAGTGAAATGCGAAAATGTGCCATTTGGTTGGACAATATTTTCCAATTCTCGCTTGGTGGAAATAGTGGCAACGAAAATTGGAGACTTGTTTGCAATGGCTTCAACAAATGTACCTTAAAAAAGAACTGAACGCATTTTATTCACATTTAAAAAAAAACATTTAAAAACTTCTGCCATAATTTGGCGAAAAAAACACTCACACAAGTTATATGGAAAATTGCCAAGCTAAAAGTTTCCTAATACCGAAACCAACAGCCAAAAGAGTCAAACAAAAAAAAGGCGACTGAAAATAATTTTAAGTTCTTCTTAACAGCACTAAGGAAAAAATACTCATAAATTGCACACTGACATGCTAAAAACGTCCCAAATGCAATCCGCAAAGAGTTCAACCGAAAATGGTAGTGTATGGATGCGGTCTAAGTTGTAAACCGCTCTAAGGGAGAAAATTCTTTTATAGTTTTTCACGCCGTCACATAATTTGAGCTCGACAAAGTATTTGTAAAACTTTCAAACTATAAAAATCAAATGGCAAACGCAGAGCAGGTTTATGAAAATTCAGGAGCGCAAAGATTTCGAATTTATTGACCACTTCCGTCGGCCTCCGAGGCCTCCTCTGTCTGACTGGGAAAGGAATGCAGAAAATAATAATAATAATGTGAGACGTCCTTTCAAGATCAATTAAGTTAGGCTATCAATGCAGAAACTTCAAAGAATATTTCTGCTTGAATAAAATAATTATGAATGTAGTTAATTTGTAATTAGCCACATAACCATTATATCATACACCTTACACTCAAAACTATTTGCTGCTATTATTACAGTCCATATGGTAACTTGTACATAATTGCTATTAAAACTTCTTTTTAATTCTTTTTTTTGTATTTCACCCTGCCACAGCTACGAATTGAATACTCATACATGTTATTAATTAATAATTCGCCCATATTTTTAATCAACTTTTGCAAATTGCACACCATTTAACTCGTTCATAAGTTGAAACAACATTAAATTAAAAAAAATCCAGTTAATGAAAATTGAATAATAATAAAAAAATAAGATTATTACGTTGCATTGCGTATTTCAATTATGTCGGCGAGTGTTTAAATGAAATACGAATTGGATTTAATTTTTTTTGCCTTTGGAATATATTGAAATACAAATTTTGAATATTTTTGAAATAACATTATTGAAATACAAAACATATTAAAACGAAGTAAATGCACATCCATTGGGGTGAACCGATTTTAGCTGTTTGCACCCACTCAGGTCACATCTATAGATTATGACAACAGGGCGTATGAGTAACCATTGTTAGAGTTTCTCATCGAAATTGAAGTAATTTTGTATTAAAAATACTTCACATGTAGCATCATATATCATCAATAGAACAAAGAGCCATGATGTTGTTAGGATGCAATGATTGAACTTCGAGCTGTTCGTATCATTCTCACTATATGGGCAGACAAAAAATTGCTAAAAACTTTTTTCTTGTCTTTTCTTTCTAGTTTCAGTAAAAATATACGAGAAATATTTAAGCTAACTTATCCCTGACATAGTTAATTTCCATTCCAGAGAAGAAAGGAAATGTAAACATTTAAAAACAAAATATAGCCAACACAACTTTTTCCAGTGGATATGTTGCAAGCAAGAACTTTTAGTTTAGAAACTTTGCATTTGTACATTTCTTTCGGATGTCAGCTAAATTCAAAGTTAACAATTTTCGAAATTTATTACCTAAAACTTTTAAAAATTTGTGCGTTGCTCTGAAATAGTTTCACACTTTGGTTATTGAATTGCATAGCATTGCCACACTTAGTAAATTGCAATGAAATGCAAAATAAATACAAATTTAACAAAGTTGGTGTGCAAACTGTGAGTCAGTATGAACTTAGTTACTTGTTAACCGACAATTTTCTAGACAGTCAACAATAATCACAAAATTACAACTGGAATTCAATTGCATTTATGCTACGAAAAATAATGAACAAACAACTTGTTAATTCACACTCAGTTGAATCGCAAAGAATGATTTCGCACAGAAAGGCTGAGAATGCTTTACTTCCTTCAAGTACACGCACTTCTGCACGAATGGGCTTCGGACATATTTCAAGTGCAATAAAAGGCTACAATAGTTTCCACTCACTTTTTGCCCATAGACCGCAATTGAGGTTCACTTTCTTAGTAGAATGAAGGGACATTGAAACATATTGAACAATAAGACCGAGTTTGTTAGAGGAGAAAAATCAATAAGTTTGATATAAAAGGAAAGTAACCGATTTTTTCGGTTACCGGGTATTATTTTTTGTATGTTTAAAATCGTGCTATGCATTTAAAATGATTGAATTTAACCTAAAAACATAGTACCTAACCGGTTTTTTCAAGTACCGGTTACTAATTTTTTTGTAACTTCAAATATGGCCAAAATACACACTAAGTTCCTTTGGTCCTCTATCGGAATCAATTATGGGAACCATATATTTATTTTTTTTTATTTGTGTTGCCCAGGGCAAAAGTATGTCGTATTCCCTCTATTAACTTTACAAGGTAACTTAACTGCGCAATATTTAACACGCAAAAAGTAAACCGAGGCCATTTCTCATGTGTTGTGCCATATGTGTAATATCCATTGAGCTTTGATTTTGGTTTCGCGTGGCCATTTCTCGTTTGTATTTAGGCTGTGTGTGCTTTTTGTTTTCAAACCTACATAACTCAACAAAGTAAAATTATATTTTACCCCTTTTGGGCACACACATTCACACACACACACATGAGTTCACCAGTAGAGCTTATACACCAAGTATCATAGAATTCCGGAGAAGCCCGGTTATTATGTAGATTACTGTAATTACGCCTGCAAATACTGAAAGCCAAATTTCAGACCCTAAAGGCGGATGAGGGAAATTCTGTGTTTTGTTTCGCAATGTTTTTAATTATAGAAGTGCACAGCAGCCTCTTTGTAATTTGAATGGAAAGCTCAGCTGAACTCTATATCTTCTGTAAATTAGCTTGGCGGTTATTACATTCATAATTATGTAGAGCAAGTGTACGTACGTACACAATTTCGGCAGCTTATGAAATTTAATATTTTAATGATGGCCTTGCAAGTATCTAATTTCTATAATTTGTATAAATTTTATTAGTTTTTTTTTCAAATTGACAAAGTGACCAGAACTTTAAACGACTATGTACAATATAAATGGCTATTTGTCCTATTTTTAATATTATTTCGCCCGCAGCAGAAGACGTAGAGAATAACAAAAATAATTTCACTGAGACAAACACAAAGACCGGAAGCCTAAGACGAAATGTAAACGAACCACGAAACACCAAGGAAGGCGATAAATTAGCATTACAGATCCTCACAGTTGGGAGGCGCAGAAATCATTCAAGCTTTTGCAGTTGTCAGCAACGCGCCGCCACCAAAACAGACTTAACGGAAGCATACAAAAGTACAAGAGGCAAAAACAAAATGAAGAAAAACGATTGGCAAATGGGAAATTTAGAGTACCAAACGAGAAAAAAAAATCGTAATAATAAAAAATAACAAAAGGCAGGCGACAAGCGACAAGCGACAAGTGCACAAAGTGAAATAAAACTGAAAGAGAGATTTTCTCAAGGGGACAATTTGAAAGTTAGCAAGTCAAGGACTCAGCTCGGAACGAATGATAACTTATTCAAAAACACATAATCTCTAATGATGGAGGAAATGTTGAAAGAAGACCAGAAGCTGCTGCCATCCGTCCACTGTGTTTAGTGGCGATTGTGCGGAAAATCGATACATTTGGTGTGATAAGAAAAATTTCGTATGCCTTCTTATGAGGGATTTTCATATCATATCGATTGAAATGCTTTCCTAAACAGTTTAGTGACACATGCACTAGTGCTGAAGATGTGAATGACTGATTTCCGAAAATGTTACAATTAACTTGCTCTTCCTGAAATTTATAAGTTTTCTACTTACTTTCTACGATTTGCTTTCCAACTTTCTTAGAACTTTTTTGAAAATTTCCAAATCTGGTATTACATTAAAGGACACGTACAATAAGCTCTTTATAAATTGTTATTTTTTTTATTTTGCAATGATTTACTTTCAACCACTTTTCACGCTACTGACCTCATTGTGTCCCAATTCGACAATTTGGCATTCTGCCATACTCGATATAAATTGAAAACGCATTTATTATTTTCATTGCAGAAACCAAAAAAAAAAAACTGTCACGTTTTTTGCACTTGTCATTTCATGTGTTTTCGTGTGCTGCACCTTTTAAGAATATATTGGATATATACCATATATAAAACCCCAAAAAAATTGTTTTTCTGTTTCATTATTGAGTTCTTAATAACACCAACTACTTTGAAGCACTACACAAAAAGGTAAAACCATTAAACATTTAAAATGTAAAAAAAATGTTTATGAAACTTCACTGACTCAGCCCATTGATGGTGACAAAATACAATAGCAACAGTGCACCAGTTTGTGTAATCTATGGGAAAAAACAATGCCGGTGCATACAATGCCACGCATTAAGTATGTTACCACAAATCCTACACTCAACTGTGGGTGGTTGAAAAAACGTATACGTATTCCACTTGATAAATCGGTAACAGCAAAATGCCCGTGGCTTTAAAATACAAAAAAAGGTGTATGTACATTAAGGGAAAACACAAAATATTCTGAAAATAAAAATCATTTGCTATTATGGGCAACAGATAATCCCTGATGAGTTTATGCAAACAAATTAAATTTAATCGAAGGTTTTATTTCACTACAAATGTTGGATATTTCAACAATTTGTTTTAAATTGAAACATTTTTTGGAATTTAATTTTTAAGTAAGTAAGTTGCTTTTCCACCATACACTTACACCAGCTGAACACACAAAGTATTTGCATCATTGGGATTTACTTATGCCTGATTTCTATAAACATATATCTTAATGCATTTGGCCTGTGGAGATAAAACATTCCCGTGTGATGTGGCAAACGTTACGCTCTGCGCAACTCCACTCGCCTCAAAGAAAAAGCACAATTTCACTTAGAGGAAATCGTACAAATGCAGTTGCATTTACGTACGTTCAAAAGCACAACTCGCTTCGATTTCTTTCGTGCCAATGCAATACATTTTACATTTCCTTTCAATTTAATTCCCTGCAGAAAATGTCCGGGTGAGTGTGCTGTAAATGGAAAAGAATTCTGAACGAAATTGCTTTTGTTATCACATAATTTGAAATAGAAAAAAATTCAATTTAATTTATCTTTTCTTCGTAAAAATTTGATGCTGACATTTGCTAATTAGCTGGAACTATTGACGAGCTAATTCTTACATTGGTTTAAAGATATTGAATGTTATTTCTAAATAATTTCTAATTTGAATTCCATTCTCATAACACCCCTCACAGGCTCTTTACCTTTATACTTAAGGCATATGCCAACGGAGCGTATGAGTATTTTGAAATCGAAAAATTATTATGTATGAAATAATTGAAAGGCAAACGCATTTGCTTTGTGGTATGACAAATTGTTTATATCGCATGACAGCTCTCTAATGCCTTGGAGTCTAATATTATTTAATGACTAGAAGAATTGTGTGTGGTTGAAAATAATAATATATTGTAATATGTGGTTGATATTTAGTAGCACAGCAAATGATGACAGTAAAGTTCATTAATTAAAACCACAAACCAGCCAATATTTGTGATTGCCAATAACAACAAATGACCACACAATGCGATCAAACTCTTATCTGCACACAAATATTGTTTAAAGCTGTCAATTAAACAATGAATAAAAAGCTTAAATGGAATTCATATTGACAATTTGAATAAATACCGTAATCCGAAAGGAAATATGAAAATAACACACATATTTATGTGGAATGATTTTTGTATTATATTTTTTAATACAAAAATTGCTCTTGAATATTTAAATTTAAAAAGACTAAGGATTTATTTTAGAAGCTGGAATTCATGATACGAAATAGGAAATACAATAGAGTTAATATACGTTTCTCCACCTATCTCTTGAAGTACATACTGAGTAGAACATAGAAACTGAGACATCCATTCACATTTAACGCTGCAATAACACGCACCACTTAACTATTATGAACTGCTACTAGGTACTTCCGGGCACGTCTTTCTGGTGTTTAAACGCTGCATTCTATTTTTTTTGTACTTCAATGAAATTTCATAGCGAAAATTTTCTGTTCGAGTAGAATGGTTACATTTAGCTGAAGAGCAACACTGGTTGCGGTAAAGGTTATCTCAGGTAAATGGAAAAAATCCTTCTTATAGATATTTGTCCTTCAGGAAGACAGTGTGGTGGGCTGATATTTCCACGAACTATTCTTATTGAGGAATACAATCGGTCGCCGGCTGATTTTCTCATTCTCACTTTTTCGAATCATCAACGAAACTCACTGATATTTTCTTAAAAGGTACACGGAGAGAAATGTTGGCTCATGATTTACGACTATAGAGTCCATAAAATTATTGTTACTTAATTACGAACTATAATCATTAATTGTGAGTATTAGTTACAAATTATGCAATTTCGTACATAAACTATGCATATGGATTGTGAATACATTATGATAAGGGTTTATGAATTTCGTGATTTATTTTATTATTCTTGAAGAATAATTGATGATTTACTAGGTCATGAAACTGCACGTGTTATCATGAATTATGAGTAACTGGGTTGATTGTCGTGAATTGCTGAGCAATATACAATACATTTAGACGCTTTTACAATAATGCCAGGGTAGCCGAATCGGTTAGGAGTCCGGACTGGAGAGGATGATGTCGGTTCGAATTCCGGGAAAACTGAATTTGTGAAAAAGTTATTACAAATTATTCTAACTTACTAGGCAAATAAAAAAGTAAAATTAAATAAATAATTAAGTAAAAAATTAGCAAATAAAAAAAATTTCAATTTATTTAATTGGAAATATGTGCTTAAATTATTGTTACTAATGATTCATTTATTCTCACTTAAACCTAAAATTATGAATTATTAATCATAATTTATGATTTTTGTTTGCACAATTTATTCCATCTGATCATTTATTACGTCAAAAGGGAAAATAACAATTCATGTTTAAGTGGAACAAATCAAGCAAACACAAATCCCAAACTATGATTTTCACTTTTTACAGTTCTTATGATTAAGAATTCTTGATTATTGACTACTTATTAAAGGATTAATATCGTGACTAATTTTTACTTAATTGATTCCTATAACGCATGATTTCAGCAAGCATTTCCCTCCGTGTGATAAGCACTTTAATAGAACAGTTGGTCTGTTGTTTGCAGAAGCAATGTTTGAATGTCGGAGACTGCACCTGTTATGAATAACTTCTTCATCAAATTTGGACTGCTTTGTTGTCTCAGTCTGTTGTGACTCGTGCAAGCACTTCTATACTTTCCCATTCAAAGAATGCGCCTACTCAAGGGCTAAGCAAATATGATGTCATTCACATCACAGGTGCAATGTTAATTTGGTCAAAAGCCTTTTCAGGAAGATAGTATTAATTAAGCAAATAGCTTTGATACGAGGCCTTAAGTTATCCTTGCACTTTAATAATCACAACTAGCAATGGAAACGTTTATAATTTTTTATATGATTATATGAATTCGGAAATAGTTATTAGGAAAGAACGCAGTGAAATATATATGACACAATTGAAATGGATAGAGAATTGCAAAAAATTACATAGCAAAAGTAATTTCCAATAGAAGGACTTAAGACAATATCTGATTACCAATGCGGAAAATAGCTTCACTTGTGTGACCTTTTGTGATATGGCTGAAATCGTGGAGTGGCATGGAAACTTGCAGAAATTCAAAAGCAATTCATCATTCCATTTGCAACGCTTTTCAGAGCAGCTTTTGTCTTGATCCTTTAAGTTTCACTTTGAACAGTTCGCTGGGCGAAATTAAGGTCATATGTGAAGCGAAATAAAATACTATTTTGCTAAAAGCAAAAACATGGAATGTCGTTTATCAAAGTTTCTTCAACAACTGAAAGTTAACTTTTCACTTAAGTTTTTCTAGCCATACTGGGATTTACTTATCAAATTTCTAAAGTTCTCTGTTTTATTTTCTACTAAATCACACAGACATTTGGGTGCAGAGTTTACAAGAAAAGTTTGATCTCAGCGTAATGTGTTGAGTCACCAAATTTTGCTGTCACCGATTTGTCATAAAAACAAAAATCATTAAGAAATTAGCTTACATGGCAGTTTGTACATGAGTGTCATGTAACAAAAGTCCTATTGAAAATTCATGACATCTTGTTTGGTGCGTCAGTGAATGAGAAAATTCAGTCACGTTCCTCGATGAATGGCAGACAAATTACAAATTATTACCAAATTGATTGCTTTATGCTTTTTCCATCGATAAAAAGAAAGTACTTCTTGTTTGATGGTGGAATATCAATGTCCTCTATTGGCGATGACGAAATCAACAAGTTGTCATAGATTTGGCACAATTCACTTGCCGTTGCGTACACGCAGTTACTGTGCAGTAAATATAAGGCACTTCCGCTGTATGGGCAGTGAAAAGAGGAATTGCAAGTGTTAGTATGTGGGAGTGTGAAGAATATACAATATACAACATTAAATGTGACCTAAATTACTGGCAATGTTTTATTCTACTGAGTTTTCGAAATAGTAACAAAACAAATTAAAAATAATTTACCAAAGCGTTGAGAACAGTGAAGCGTTGCAATTAAGTTTGTTGCAACTAATTACATGAGCAATTACACACAAGTAGTAGGGTGGGTTACTTAATTTTTTGACAGTCTCTGCTCACATTTATAAGTGAGTGCATTTAAAATAAGTAGGTACTCACTTGAAAGCACAGAAGAGCTAAGTTATAAGGCTCTACGCAGTTGAATCATGTGTTAGACTCTTTGTCCCCTAACTTAATTCAAAAATGAAATATGAATATTAAATGCTTTTCACAGTATTTATCTTAAGTAAGCGTCTCATTCTGCAATACTACAAATTTACTTATTCAAATGCATAAGCTCGGGAGTGTTACATTACAAAACTAAATAAATTATTTATAAAACTGGTGTGTTGTCTATGAAATCACTCATTGTTAGAATATGTTATGCCGACAGACATTTTGAAATGCTATTCACATGCTGCCCATTTTCAAATTGGCAATCGTTCATTCATACCCAATACTGTATGCATGTTGTGTTTAAATAAGCTGACATGTGAGAATTTTCAATGATTTACGGTCCATGAATTTAGACAACATTGGAAATGAATTGTTTAAATATGTCAAGTGTTAAGTGACATTGGAAATTTGATACTTGTTTTCATTGCATGGAATACATGCTTTTATCGTATACGTATAAGAGCTGGATTGTGTTATGAAACAGTTCAGTTATTAAATCATTCCACCAGACTGATCCAAAAGCATTTATAAAATTTGTTTTAAGATAAAATGTATTTGCAAGCAGAAAAAGTGCAACGCACTGGAAGCACTTACGGCTGTGTAAGCCACAAAAACACGAATGTGCGAAAGATTGAGTGTTTTTCGGTGCGAACACATTGTAAATTTGGAGAAAAACGGTAAGCATATTTTTTTTACATAAAAACTATTTCTCATCTTGTCTCAGCCAGGAACAAGTTTTGCATGGAAAACTCAGAAGAACATATCATAACATATACATTACAGGCACAACACTCTTTCTAAGGTTACCAGATTCTCTTGAGGAGAAAAGAGTATAGAATTGCAGGCGTTCACTTTCACATTCACTTCTTTTTTTATAAGACAAAAAAAAATGTTAAAGGCAAAGAAAATATCTTTAAAAAAATCCCACAAATAACGGATTTAGAGAGTTAATATGTTTTACAAAAATATTCCTAGTAAAATTTTACAACAGGTCATTCAACACACAAATGCAAAAATGTAAAAGACCCAGAAACTGGGAAAAAGAGTACTTAATAGTGCATTAGGGAAAAAAGTGACGGTAAAAAAGTGTACGGTATTCTTTAAAAGAGTACGTATGGCAACCCTAACCTTCTGTATTGTGAGAACTCACATGTGAATTTCCTTTTAGAAGTATTTCTCCTCTCTTTCAGATGTGGAGAAAACAAAGAAATATGTCTGTCGCCTCAGTTCTTCAATAAATGCTGTAGTTATCAACCACCTATACAAGGGGTCTGATCAACAGGTGATGCCATCGGTCGAGAAACGAGAAAAATAGAAAACTGCATAAAGAACCGAACTGTGTCTAGGTGGCGAATCAAGTGAACAAATTGTGTAGCTCCTCAAAGTGTAAACTTATTTTTTAATCCAATTTTTACTTTAAACGCAAATGTTTATTGTGGCAGTTTTAATCATTTCAAAATTGCTGTAAAATAACCTAATTGCTTCTTCTCTCCAATCAACAGTTTCTCCTGCAAATCTAATTTTGTGAACATGCCTCCTTTATTAATTTGCATTTAATTATGGACGCCTGTAACTCTTGTAGCAAATAAGACAATACTTCCCATGACAGTAACAAAAAAAGTTATTGAAAAAAAGAACGAATTAAATCAATTGGAATTTTAAATTAATTGGGATAGAATAGAATTAAATGAAAAGCTCATTTCATATTCCAATTACGATGATAGTAGATCTATCAAACTGAAAACAAACTCTCCTGTCATCACTAATCCAACCAAAAGTAAAACGAAAATCCGATAATACTCGGGCACTCATGTTTGTTCAGAATATGTCCATGGCCAGTTCAGCAATAATTAATTTTCTATCGAAAAAATTAAATTAATTTTACGATGCTAATTCTCACATTTTCCATGTGCACCAAAAAATGAAATCGAGCTTTTATGCACCCATTCATGGCTATTATCTACGTGTTGATTGTTATGTTCTAATTAGCTAATTGCATGAATGTTTAATTGAAACGAACTCTAAATTATTAAATACAACTGCACACAAACATTCACGCGTTATACATATTAGTGTAGTCGTGAGTTTAATTAATATACAATAAAGAAACAAACGAAACGAATTGCCCTACAGCCAATTAATTAATTTTAATTGAAAGTACTTATGCAGAGCCATGAAGGTACTTTGAAAAAAAAAATGCACTTTAAATGAATATTATTGTGAACGAATGTCATGACCTCAATTGAAAAATATATACAATACCATAGCATTCCAAGTAAGTATTAAAAATGGTACTTTCCTTAATTTAAAACATTTTTAAAAGTTGCTCAATACTGAAAATGTTAATATAACAAATTCATTTGAAAAAAAATATTTTTAAGTTTTTTAAGCGATTTTACAGTAAAATTAACCTTTCCTTATATCTACCATATGATACCGCCGACCGGTTAACACGCGCTCATATTGGTTTACCCCACACTATCCCTTTATGCAGTGGCACTGCAACAACATTTATGATATTTTATTAATAACAGCAAATGTTTTGTAAATATTTTTAACGGCATTTTCGAAGCACACAACGTACTCTCATTTTGAATGCCTAAGGGCATTTTCATTGTGGCTGGAAAATGCTTTTTAAGTGGCAAATAAATTTATATTGCTTTTCGAGCATCAAATATTGAAACACCGACAAGAAAATGTGTTGACTGACCCCAATATAGGCAATTCGAAAGCACTTGACTTGGCAAAATAACATCGTAAGAGTGAAATTGATTTTTTTTTGTGTTGAAACATAATGGGTCTGTCTCCCTTTTTTGTTGTCTATATTGGCCACACTTGGCCAGATAATAATGGCATTTTCAGGCTTGGAAATCGTTAGGAACTTTCATGTTAGTCTTGAAATGCTATTAAAAAGTTATTCTTAGAAATTGTGAGAACTTTCGAAGGATATAATAATGCTTTTAATATGAAATCGCTAGTTAATAGTTATCAGTCATAAATATCTTGGCTATAATTAAGAACTATTAAATAAAGACTTTGTATTTAAGGATCGATATCATGTGTATAAAATATAATTTCGTCCTTTAAACTTTACACATTTGTATGAACAGTTGCAATTATTATGTAGTAATTAAATTGCTTTTTGGCACTAAAAGGAAGTGTCTGAAATTGTTGCAGATGTAATTTCTTGGCTGCTTAAAGCGTTTCGGATGAACTGCAAATGTAGCGAAAGTAATAAATGAAGTTAGAACGAAGCAAAAGGGGTGAAATGAACAAATAAAAAGCTTAAAACAAATGGAAATGCATTCATAGTGGCAAGAACTTGGACCCCTTTGCGGTCATAGGGTCTCACTTTGTTTAGTCCTGTTCAACCCTTCCTGCGTGGAATTGTATGAATCTATTGTGGTTGAGTTGAGTTTTTCTGTTGTTAAGGTTTTAATACAGCATTTGTTCGTTCGTTAATTCTGCAGCACACAAGCTGCTTTTGTGGACATTTGTAAGATTTCCTGAAACAAGCTTACTTATTTTATGTTGGCAAGTACCAACTAAGAGGGGCAAATAAAAGACTAACGCACAAATAAAGTGGGACGTGAAATTAGCATATCAAATATACTGCAAGCAGAGCTGGGCAGCCACTCTCGCCCACTTCGCAATTGTCAAAACTCGTGAACGACAAATGCTAACGGGAAACGAACAAAAGAACTGAAAATACAACAAACACAACCGGTTGATGACAAATGAAAAGTCAACAAAGTACTCTGAGGAAAGATGGCGCCTGAGGAAACATGTCGCCTCTCATCAAATATGGAACACCAATTTGAATATGCATATTGAAGAGAACATCACATAAGAACGCAATAACAAATAATGAAATCAAAGACAATGGGTAGAATGGAAAAGTTTCATGCAATGACATTAGATTGCCAAGTTGTATTGTTCTCAAGTTTATACATATTATGTAAGCAGTCACAGGATATGTTAAAATTATCATTTAAATTTTTGCGAAGCAAGCAGCTTCTTGGCATTTGTACGGAGGCCTGTGAAACAAATTCCTTTGCTACATTTTAATTCCTTAGCTTAAAAGGGAAATTATTCCGTAAGCTATTTTACGCCTTGTACCTACTCATCAACATGCTAATGAACTCGCGCTCACATTCTCAAGTATGTTGAATAATTCATTAGCATTGGATTAAACGATTTCATGTGCGAACTTTTTTGTGTCTGAAACTCTGTGAAATTTCTACAAAACACAGAAAGGTTGTGCTTTGAAATTTAATTGAAAAGTTTTTAGCATACACTTCTGTGCGCAATGCTCTTAGTGAATGTTTGAGAAATGTTTATTAATATAAATATTTTCATATCAGAAAGCACGGATTGTTCAAATGGAAAATATGAAACTGGCTATGAATGAAAATAAAAGTAATCCATTCAAATTAAAAACTATTATTTCTTCTATATAGGAAGTCATTCAAATGCCCTAAGACGATTTCTTAACCCATGCGAATCCTTAATGCCTTGAAAACATTTCACTTTTCGCTTACAACCAAGTACTCACATTCAATTGTGAACAGTTGACAAAAGTGAAATAACGTGTTCACTTCGTTCGCCCACATTTCTGTTTGTTTCCACCTCATTCAATGCTCGAGCTTGACACAGATTGTGCTTTTCATTGGGCATGGTTTGAAAGTGCTCTGAACACACAAATATTTTGACTTTTCTACACCCAAGATGGAAAACAAATCATCAAAGTATTGCATTGGCAACAGACTTTCAAGGCATTCTTCAATGTTCGATTGAAATGAAAGTCGTGTTTTGTAAATTTGCCCGATGCTTTGAAAGAAATGTTTTGCGTTTTTCGTGAACTAATTTGAGTTTGATTTGAGTAAAGTGCGATTTGGTTTTGGGTAATTCGATAACAATGCTGTTTAAGTGCATAGACTTGGATTCAACACTTTCCCTGCTTTAGAATATATTTTTTCTAAATTTATCTGCACCACAGAATGTTAAAAACATCCTTTTAAAATCGCTCTGTGTTATGCCAAACTATACATTTCATGGCTTTAATATTCAGATGGGCTCAACTGCAAAGGATCACAGTCGGCTACATGCTGCAGTGAAAGTGAACTCGACAAAGGTTATTTAGAATGACAATTGCATTTTTTGAAATGTACTCCACCTTGAACTTTTTGCTTTTGTCAAATGAATTTCACCATTCTTTATGGTCGTAGCACAAAAATAATATTTTTTTTGTATTGTTTTCCTACCGCATTGCTATTATTTATGTTCCTTTTGTGTGCAGATTAGAGGCTCTAAATAGTTTGGTTGTTCATAGTGCGGAATGATTTGCATTTGCTGCTAGTCTTGTGTGTGATGTTTAATTTCCTTTTTATACCCCCACACTCACTGTGGCAGGGTATACTAACTTTGTCACATCGTTTGTAACGCCCATAAGGAGGCGTGTCCGGTATGGAAAAGTATATATATTCTTGATCAGTATCACCTCCTGAGTCGATTTAGCGATGTCCGTCTGTCTGTCCGTCCGTCTGTCCGTCTGTCCGTCTGTCCATCCGCACGATAGCGGTCGCAGTTTTGAAGATATCGACTTGAGACCAATTTTTTTTTTTTGGTGTATTTAATTGGAAATTTTTAGAAATGGATTTTGGACATGGTTTGGGCTCCAAAACCACCTATAATTGGCTCAAAATAGGGTCTTGAGACCACATTTTTTTATGTTCGAGGTACTTCTTTCTACTGTGTGGGGGTATTTCACCTTCGGTATAGCCGAAGATAGTCCACTCTCTAGTTTTTGTATTTAACTGCGAGAATAGTTTAATACGAAAGAAGTTAAATTAAAATCTGAGTTTGCATTGTTCTCGCTAACTGAGAAACAAATATTTATTGCATATTTATTACATTCGTTTCGTTTTATATGTGCGATTTTATTTTATTCAATTCTTGGTTACGAGGTAATACTTTCCAAAGACAAATGCTTACATTTTTCAAAAACATTACTTCTGTATTAAAATTGATGCAATAGATTTTCGTTTTTACTAATATTTTCAGCTGTATATGCTAACATTCCTTTAATTTCTCATAATAAATTGAAATTCACAACAAAATATTTAACGAACAAACATCCCTCAATCGAATGCCTCACTGTCCCGTTACCATCCTTCGGTTTATTGACATTTCATATCAAAAACTTTTCGTCTAACAGTTTTTTATTCTTTTCATTTTGCATCGTAAATAAATATGATAAAATCATTAGTTTTCCATCCCTAGCCCATGGATAATGCATAAAAAGTTAGAGAAATATTTTTTTTTCAACTTTATTTTTTGCTTGCGTTTATAACTTTTTTTTTTATGAGCAGATGCGACCACAAACTACCAACGAACAACAAATCATTTTGTCACGCAAAGTGACTACCATACACAATGTCATTGTTATGCTTTTCGTGATTTTGATCCATGCGCACATAAACACATAAATCACAGATGTCGCCAACGGGGGTGACGAGAAAGTGCTTGTTATTGCCAATAAAATAAACAATAGAGTAAAAACACTTATTTCAGTTGGTTTTTCTTTTTTTTTTGGAAGTGCAAGTTGAATAGCAAAAATTCATTGGAAAATAATAAAAATAATAAAAGTATTTTTTTGAATTCATAAAGTTTTGTGGTGGAAAAATATTATTGGAGCAAAATAAGTTCAATTTTCAATTGAAATGGTTTATTTTATCTAGCCAGCAAGCAAATGAAATCACCTGTAATAAGTTGTTCAGAGTCATACAAAGTATCGTTTTCTCATGAATCTGCAATTGATTTTCCCGTAACAGCTTCTAGTTTCCACATCTGCAATGCCACTTTACATTTTTTGGAAATAGAATTTTCCGCAAATATGCTTGGTACATTTTCTATTTATTTTAAAATCTTCTTTACCAAAAAAAAACCAAATTTAATCTGAATTTTTATGAACTGGAATTTCTGCTAGTCAATGTATGTATGCAGTTAAAATCGGCCTCACGCTCCGCTTCATAATGATAATGCTACACAACGCAGTTAATGTCCTTCCTGTTGTTTGATGCGCAATATTAATTTTTAGAATTCACTGAAAATTCCGAGAGCATCAAACTTTGGTGCCGGTTCGTTTGCTGTGATAACAGAAAAACCAAATAAAATTAAAAAAAAAAAAAACCAGCAACAAGTAAAGGCGAAATATAAATGGCAAAAAATTCCTTCTTAATGAAGCGTAACAGTATCCGAGTTTAATGAGTTTAATCGTTTTTTTTCCTTCGAATGACTAATACCACCAACAGTATACCGACAGCAATATTCAAGGAAACTCGTTGTTGGCTCGTCTCTCTGAGTGAAAGAAGCAAGCAATCAAAAATTATAATAACTAAAAGCTCGTCTCAGTTAAGTACTGGAAGAGCCGCGCAAAATGTGCCATTTTCCATCTTCCTTGCGTCGATATTGCGCTGGTGTAAATCTAAGTACACCATCGCTCTGGCAGGGATTTCCCGTAGACTTAAGCTGTGTGAATGTTCCCTCGCTTGCATTTCTGCTGTTGGTAAACATTTACTTTTTTTTTGTGTGTTCTTATGCTGGCTGTGGGATTCTCTTGTGGAAGGGAAACGCACAGTCAATTCATGACTGGGAAACGAACGTGTCAGATTATCAAGTTATTTGCCTTCTTGATTATGCAATGGCTTGAAGAGGATAAAATGAAAGCGCCCGCGGAGCATTGCGTAATGATACGAAGGATCTGCTGTTACTCAATTAAATTTCAAAGACAAATCAGCTTGCATATTTTCGCTACTATAATGGCATTGTACTGCGATTGTACAAAGATTTGAATCTGAAAATTTGCGGCAAGATGGTAGTGGTATTAAAAATAAGCTATGCACTATGTTTTTCATTGAGGACAGTAATGCCTGTGGAATGGGTTTGTCATGTTGGATTTTTTAAAAATCTTTTTAGTTTTTATTTCAATTGAATAGATGTGGCCTTCCACTCTTTGGTGGCATCATTAAATTATATTTATTTCAATTATTTGAAAATACAATTGAGTGCCATGCCTTCCATTATACACTGAGACTTTCGAAGAAATGCGTATCGAAATGTGATTCCATTCTCTCACATTGCACTAAAAGTTGACATGTGAATGCATTTTCTATTTTAAATTCTCGAATTCAGTACGCGGCGGATCTTCTCCAAAGCAATTCTTGACATTTGTACGCTCATTGGTTCATTTCACACAATCCTGGCAAGTGGAAGTAAGTCAGGAGACTCTTTCATGAACAATTTTCAGGCGCATTGCTCGAGTGAAGTGTGTGTGTGTGTGCAGTTCAGCAAGCTGCTGTTTGGGGTATAAGTTGTACTTTAAATGCTTGGAACGATAAGCTTAGCTCTCATGTGTATTCTCTATGAATTCCTTGTAAGTGAAGGCTGTCAAATCACTGACATTAATGTGGAAAAGTGAAATTGTTCAACTAACTTCTACCAAAACGTGCAGCAAATAACGCAACAATATAGTTTTGCGAAGAATTTAAATTAGCCTTAAGCTGCATTAGCTTGAAATTCACTTGAAATTGTTGCAACAAGTTTCATAAGTACAGAAAATAAATAAAATAAAGAGAAACTTTGCGATGCCCAACATGGCGTATGAGTGATTTATTTTTAATTAAATTTGATTTTTTAGCCTTTTAAGTTTTCCTAATATTTCCTTTAAATTAAAAACAACAAATTTAATAATATGAGATTAATGTAAGATTATTGTTCTGGGGCTATTCTTTTTTTTTGCATTCACTCCTCTGCGAAAAAAAATCAATTTCCATTGTCGTCCAAATTTTCTTTGAAAATCTCTCTACTTTTTCATTGAATAGCTCATTTATGCCACGTTGTATACAAAATTGTATGCCATGATGATGAACACATTCACACACACAATACACGCACACAAATCGTCCAATCATGCACACTTGAGAGCAAACACAAATATTCTCTCCTAAACTGTTCTAAACTCCTGCGTTGTGAAATGTCCAGTGGCTCAATTCGTGATTACCGCCAGCAGTGTTCGCACGCAATTTGTGTTTGCGCGAAACACCACGCACCAACAGCTTTATGTTTCATCTGGAAATCGCAATACTGTCAGTGACTATAGCGTGGCATCAGTCATTTTTCGCCTTGTCAATCGATAGTTTGTTTGGCCCAAATATGCTAAGCAAAGCAAACTGAGTATGACGTGTAATTTTGACCATTTTACGCTCAGACAAAGACTCTAAATGCACATGGACGTTAGATGAAAGAGTTGCTTGTTTGCTGTTCTCTATTGAAACAGGATTTGATTACAGCATCGGCACTGATCACAAAGCTCGTCATAAAAATACAAAGATGTATTATAATGATGCCAAACACAAGGTCGAAAGAATTTCTTGTCAAAGTAAAAATACTTGCATAAAATACAGAAAAGACAGTTTTCAGTTAGACAAACTTTAACGATTGCCAACTATTCCATTCCATTCCTTTTTTTTTTTTTTTTTTTGAAATTTTTTTTGGGGATATGTAAATGCAATGAACTGTTAAAAAATAAATATTTCCAATGGAACAATTTAATGTAAAACAACATCTTCGTGCGTGAGGGAATTGTCACTTTTGCTCAGTTATTTTAGAAGCAATGTTTCTTGCTAAAGAGGCACAAGCAAGTGTGTAGGTGGCAAATGTTGGTTGTTAAGTTCACCCATTACCTTATGTGCGTGTAGGTTATACCGCCATTGCCCAGTATCAAGAGCTTCACTCGAGCGTAGTAGAGTACGTCAAGTGCAGGTTGAAGTTGATACCTGAGCCAGTTGAATTAATCCTGTACACGACAACCAGTGAATATTACGATTCAGCACAATTTCGCTTTATCATTTCCAGCCAGTCCACAAATTGTTCAGCTGATATTTCTCTGAATTCAGTTCATTCGTGAAACTATTTTTAATTAGCCAGCCCAACCCGTAAAGACATAAAACTGCGCTTATTACACTTATATCACTTCTGACCCTTTTCATATTACATCGCATCAAAAATTAATTAAAAGCGTGTCTGAATAATTTCTGCGAAATTACGCAGAGGCCCAGCCGCAGAATTACAAATAAAATTTCATTTCACAAACGGCATTAATGAAGTTGCGAACATTGAATTCATTAAAGGATGCGTACGAAATATTTTCGCAATGAATTTCAATTTAAACGCCACAGACGACATGTGCAGGAGCGGATGTGCATACCGCATGTACCTTTATGTAAAGGCGGATGCTTTTGATGCAATGAGGAGGTGAAGAATGTGGTAAATAAATGAATGAAAATATGTTGACGCGGTATGTAGAATTTATGGCATTTACATGCCATACTTTAGATTGATTCTGCCTCCATTTGTGAAAGTTTCAATCTTGAAATTAGAAAGTAAAGGTAAGAGTCTGGGCCAATGGCAAAGTGAAAATTAAAAATATTTTCCCAGTTTTCTTTGCAATGAGGACAACAATAAAGAAGAGTTTTTCCAATAGGATTGCATTGCGTTAATTACACTGCAAAGCCAAAGTCAATTTAAAAGCGCTCATTCCTTCATCCTTGGTGTTTGTCTTACCCTGGACGAATTTGTAATGCGCGACATTACTTTTTCAAAGTTTTCCGTTAGTTGGCATTACGACTTGATGGTCATTCGCTTGAAGAAATGCCAACACATAAAAGCTAATTGCAATTCAGAAATACATTGTGGCAAAGATTGCAGCTTATTTTAATCGGAAACTTTTGTTCCGACTGCTGCCTTGAGGGGGGTAACACAAACAACAAATTACCTTCATCAAGATTCATTAAAACTTGAAAAAGAATTTTATTAAATTAGTTTTTGTATTTGTTGCACAGAAAATTTATGCGTTGCATAAACTATAATAGTAACAAAAGGGTGACCAGATAGCAATAATAGTTTTTCCAATTGTTATTACCAGACACATAGTTATGAAAATATTTAGTAAGGTTTGCCATTTCAGCATGCATCGAGTCACCTTGGCCGAACGTGTGGAAATTATTGAAAAATATTACCTAAATTCCGGCATCAGTTGTAAATACACAAATCAAAAAATTATCTCTAGGATTCACTGGTGTGAGCTGTGCGTTGAAAAGCTATTAGTATATCAATTACCTATCAATAAGTCATTGTAACGGAACTAACGATTGTACATATATGTATATCTACATTCATTAAGTGAATCACTCTTAATGCAATTTGAGCAATCCACCCAGGTTACCATTGACAAACTCATTATCTGCAATGTTTGATTTAAATTCCAAAATTGACCACTTTCATCAGCTCATCTTTCAAAAACTTTTTCGAAACAATGAATTTGAAATGTTCAATTCCAACCGCAAAACAACGGCTTTCGCTGCAGTACATAGATGAATTTCGTTCGTATGCTTCAGGCTGGAAAATATGAGAAGTACTCACATTCCGCAAATTTCAAAATGATTCCATGTTCAACAACAAATTTGTCTGTTCAGCTTAGCACATACAAGGAAATTTACACTGCAACGCTAAAGGCTCTAATCAAATTTGAAATATTTTTACCTCGCAACGGTACAGCATATATTTTGCAACTCGTTGATGATATTTGCACCGAATTGTTGCAACCTAGTGTGGTGTGAGTTTCATTAGCTTTTGAATATTGAGCTTGGGAATTGTTCAATGATCAGTGTGGCTACGTGAAATCTATTCAATGCTTACATCAAATTTTGTAAGCAGCTGCTGGCAGTGATTAGCGTATAAATTCTGTAAAGTTTCTCCAATTCTTCGGTAATAGTAGAAATATTAAAAAAAACCTTTTCCACCCCCTGAGCAATCGAACACTATTCGCTGGAAATTTTAATTTAAATCCAGTGAATCGCGACCCTAATGAGAAAATTCCAACACAACAAGGAAGGCTAATGCTCAGCTAATTACCGTTGCTGTAATTAGTATTTCGCTTCAGTCGCTGTTCATTCACTCAATTCACAAATTGTGTTTGCCGTTCGAATCGTAGAACTTGCAATGATGGCCAGTGAAAGGGGCAATCCATTCAACACAACTTTGTAACGATGTTGTGGGGGCGGCAACTTGAGCTGCTCGTTGTGATTAGAGAGTATCACTACGGTGTGGCCTTTTCATTGTTTGCGCTGATGAGAGAACACGTTGTCAGTTGCCAGTGCTTAGAGTTTACACGACTTTATTCAGTATTTGAAGGGGATACTTGTGGCATCAAGTCGGTTGGATTGGAGTGCAATTTAGAATTCGATGGAAGGCCAATTTCTAGGCTATGAGATCCTCGAAGTAATTGGCAGACAAACTTATCAACTTGACTTCATATAATTTTCGCACCTTCAAATTAAATTTATAGCTACTCGTCCTATTATGTCCGTAATTCCTACGAGTAGAGACATTTCCGTTGGGAGTAAATTGTTCCAATTCATGGAGATGTTCAATAGAATTTCCTTACCCATAAAATATATACAAAATAGTTTTATAATTTTTTCTTTTAGTTTTTTTTGGTATTTTGCAAACACTCAACTTTACCTTCTCTTGGAGCAAGTCCTATTGGAAATTGTTTGCACTTTATTGACGTTTTTATTTTTTGTTTATTCACACAGCAGCATTTCGGCTTTTTTTTTTTGTTGTTTTCCTTAAATCGTTCCACAGCCTTCGAATGGAAATGTAAAAGTTGTTTTTAAGCTGCATTGCAAAGTGCAATTTGGGTTACTCCACGGAGCACAATGGATACGAAAACAAGCTCAATTGCGGCAATATTCTTGCACACAGAGTGGCAAATGCAATTTCTCAATTCCGATGAATTATTCAGCAATCCTATTTTTTTCTCTGTTGGTTGCGAACCGATAAATTTCTAAAATGGAGCAGTGACAAGAAGACTGCTGGGAATGTTGAATGCATAAAGTTGGGCAAGGGTTGCAAATCATGCGGATTAGTATAGGGAGATGATTGCCTTTTGATTGGAAGTTGGCTGTAGGGAGTGTTTGGTAAGACATTTTAATTAATATGCAAAATACAGAAATTTCTAACCAGAAAAAAAGTAGTGGTTTATTAGCTTATTGTGATTAAAAGTAAATAAAAATCATTGACTCAAATTTAATACCCAAAAGTTGAGAAAATATTTCATAAATAACACTGTTCGAATACAGTGGAGGATGCAGTTCCATGCAACGTCAGGAAGTATATCGTATTAAACGTATTAAGCGATTACTGGAGAATTTATGGAAAAAAACATAATCGAGCCGAATTCCACTGTATCTGGAGCCGCTATTATTGCTTGTAGGTCTCATATTATAAAGTGAAATTAATTACTTTCCACCCAAAAGTCACTCGGCACATTTGTTTATATTTACTTCACTGTAATGTCTGTCTTTGACCTTTCGAGTATTTTAACCATTCCCATTCTCCACGTTGCAAGTGATACTTTTGTTGCCATTTAAATCAATGTATGCAACGGCTTCTTTCCTTACACTTAACATAATTACAAGTAAATTAGCAAAAGAAACGAAACCAAAAAAAAATATTTTTATACCCTTTTCAACGCTTACAACAAAGGCAGCAGAACCTTTAATTAAAATGCATATGACCGCGATTTTCAGATTTCCTTTAATGAATTCATTGTTGATAACTTCATTAATTTCGTATGTATGAAATGCACATTATGCAATTTTTTTTCGCATATCTCGGCCTCTGAAGGTTGCAATTTCAGAGTGCATTTAATTATATTTTTAATTCGCTTTTATGTAAAATGAGTCAAATGCGCATGTAAACGCTCAACGTACTTTGCATTATTACTCTGGGCTATCAGCTGCAGCTGTCATTAATAATTGCATATAAACATTTTCCGAATGGACCACAAACGTAAAAATACAATTTCACATTGCACCACACAAGGATCAGTTTTGCATATTACCCACAAGGTTTTCCCGGACTGACGATAATAATGAGGAAATGATTTTATTCATGCAGAGAAATAAATATGAAATCGCTCCAATGGAAGTGTAAAATGAGACATTTTTATAATTTAACCGAAATTACACAGCCATGACCTCAGAATGCGTTTTATCACTACGCCATTTTTATCAACTACTCAAAAAGATATATATTTTTTAACAATTTTTAATAATATTAAACTTTTCATTAATTAATTTTAATCTTAAAATTCGTAAATCATTCGCTTGTATAAACCATAAAAAAAACATATGGCCATCCAAGTAATCTCACATCCGTCACACCAACACAAAGTAGCAACGACTTCCTTTTCGTATTCAATTGCCTCTTGGCATTTAATTAAATTTCAAATTATCATTTGTTGTTGGTCTAAAATCTGCGTTGCCTTAATTATCTTGGTTAGAAAGAATTTTAACAAGAAGAAATGAAAATTCAACAATTTTCTGTAAGCTTGGCACATCGAGGAATCATTACGAAGCATTTTCCTTAATGGCAGACAAGCAAATACTTGCAAATACCATACAACATCTGTTAAACTTTTTTAGATTATGCAAATTAGGCTCGGCTGTAGTATCAGAATTTAATTTTTAAATGGGAATCCATTGAATACACTGAAATGTACTTAAATTTCAAGTTCTCATCCATTAAACAGAACAATGGTTATAAGCAAGTTCTCACATTACATGCACATAATTTTCTATGTTCTATATTCTTGATACTTGTTGATTCATTCATGCATTTGATGTGTTGATACACTGAGCTTTGTGGCAGTGTTTCTTCGTGCCATTGAAATGCAACAGTTTTGTGTTTTCGTATTCATCGAAGGACGTGATGTGGGTTATATTAGACATAAATCAATTTAGAAATATAAAAGATGACAGCAGTTCGTGACATACATAGAGAAATAGATGAAATTGAAAATGAGGGAACGATGAAATTATTAAGGAATTAGAACTTATTGAAATTATATTAATTTGTTAGCAAGGCTATTGTACTATTTTATGAATACAATTTTTTAATTATTTTAGGCTTAGGTACTCATTCCTTAGATTTATTGACTCATAAAATAAAGCTGAATGGCAGAAGAAAATTAAATTTTGGTTTTGTTACCTACATAAAAAAAATAAAAGTACCCACAATATAAAATATATGCAATGGAATTGTTTTCTTAAGGTTAGGTAGGTATGTGTGTTCTTTTGTAATAAAATCAAAAATTAAGTTTACACATGCAATAAAACTTTATAACCTCACACAAAGCCTTAAACAAAAAAGTAGATTCTATGAATTTTACGAGCGAGCAAAAAAAAGCAGGCTTTAACTCGGTTTAGATTTTTACGATGTCTACATCAAATTTGATTAGTTGTAAAGTTTATTTGTTGTCTTCTTATTGACGGCTTGGAGTTACTTACAACAGTCAGATCAAATACTTTATATTTTAAATGGTTTTTCTTAATTAAAGTTGCTCATACGCCCTGGTGTACGAAATTTTGTACTAAATGGGCTATTCTGTAAGGATTTTTTTTGTGTAATTACTGTTGCACATATTCAACCCTGGAGGGCTATTTATCAAAATTTTTATTACACCCTACATTCACTAGAAATAAATATTCGTAAATACTTTCACATAAGGATTATTGTGACTAAAATGTTTCAAGTGCCGAGACATTTGCCTATGTACCCCCCAAAGGTAGGTAGGCAATGCCATACTTACATTTTTTCCGCATTCCATTTCCAAGAATGCTGCTAACATTTCGGGCATGTAAAATGCTATTGCGGATAAACATCTTGAGTGAAAAATTTATGTTTTCGGCTGACTGTCACTTTGGTTGTTGAGTTTCACACATGATAAATAATTTGGCATTTGGTGTTTCAGCGTTGACAAATATTTTGATTTATTTCCATTTCATGGTGACAAGGGGGAACACAAACAAAAAATTGCTCAGTAAATGTGTCTGTCAGCTAAATAAAATATACAGTTTTTTAAAGTGTTTATTGGGTGGAGTTCTTCCAATTTATTTTTTATTTTTTTTATTTTTCTATTCCTTTTTACCTATAAATATTTGAAGATTTTAAAGAACTTGACATATGAAATTGGTAATGTTTGCAATGAACACCAAATCTACTCACGTACAATCTGCAATACAATTGCTTTCAAATACACAAGCCATGAGATTTTCCCAAAGAGTTTTTTCTTATTTATGGTTGCGTTGTTTTGCCAACAGGAAACCAAAAGCGACGTGTGCGATTTACTGGTATGTTTATTGTCTTATGGATCAAATATAAAATAGTGAAAGGCAAGAGTGACATTCTCATCACACATTCACTTCATGGCAGAGCAATTCATTTTGATAGTGTGTGGCCACATCTGCGAGCGATAAGGAAACGATTTTGTATTGCGACACGCAATAATTTTTTTATATTTTTTTGTTTATGGCATGAACACTTCCGTAGATGTGTGGGAAATAAAATATTCTACATTGACAGAATGTAGTGGATGGTAAAGTATATCGAAGAGGTATGGTTTATGAGGGAATAGTTAATATTTCTGATTGTACTTGCTGTTCTATCGATACAAAATAAAGCGTTTAGCTTTTCTGTGAGAATTTATTTCATAATCTTAAATTTCTATTTAAAAAGACACATTGAACTGCCCTTGCGTTCGTAGACATTGCTATTTTCATGCGATTGTGCATTGAATTTATGCATTATCAACACACACAAAGTACCAGTTTTTCGAGGCAGCCGAGCATAAATAAACTCTGTGAGAGACCAACAAAAAAACAACCATTCATAAATAGCACGCTTAAGAATGCAGCTGACGGTGTTGCAATTCCAGCGCCATGAAAGATGCTGCTGCTGCATGAAGCATAAGTGTTGCGTTGCATTGCGAATTGCCAATGGCATGGCAATGGAAGAACATTTCTGGTCGCTGGCATGCTCAATTCAGAGGATCAGTGCGTGCATAAAAGCAGTCATGTTTGCTTTTATGGCATGTGTGAGTGTCTGTATGTGTGCAAGGAGTGTGAATCATGCAAACATTTATGTTGCATACTTATGTGGGTAGGGGGGATAAGCAGTGCGATAAAATTGTACTGCTGCGTGACATGAATGAGCCAGAGGAAAAGCAGCTTGCTGTGGGATTTTATCGGGAAAAAATATTTGCAGTATCGTGTGGGAAGGAGTTGCAATATCGCGGAATCACATTTAAGTGATTTCGAATGGACTTGTCCAGGAAGAATTGTCCTGCAAAAGGCAGTGATCTATGTGTTGTGGGTGGTGGCGGTGGGGGGCTTGAAGTTAAGAGATTGATACATTTTCAGTTTATTTGTATGGCGCACTTTTTCAGGAAAGAAAAATATATGCGGCCAATCAATACCGAAAGGGTTTAAATATTTGTGCCCACTGTTGCAATTAAATTAAATTCAATAAGTCTTTCGTGCATATATTAATATTTATGCCAACAAAATGGAAGAATTTCTGAAATCCCCCATGGTATTGGGAGCATTTGCCATTGTTTATTGCCACATGAAAACCGTTCCATTCAATTTCATAGGCGATGATGTGCTGCGTAGTGCATTTCATTAACAAATTAGTTGAATTGGCTCTCGTCGTTTTGCCATTTGCATTTCATTTAGCTAAATTAGCCCAACTGTAATTTATGTCAGCAATTAGCAATTAGCGCACATCTGCAGCATAACCGGACAATGACACCGACAAAAATTTGCCTGACAAGAATTGCCAAAATTTAAATAAAATTATTTCAAATGCATGTGATATGGGAATATGGTTCTATATTTTCTGGTAATTATAATTATGGCAAAATATGTACAAATTATTTAATAATGATTAATAATTGTGGTATGTGAGTATAAAAACTAGTGCCTCGGTAAATACACAATTTGCACGTAATTCTTTGAAAAATATCACAAGTATTTCATTAGAGATTTAATCACTTTGTGGACTTAGGCTATCTTAAATTCGTATACAGTGCATTCAATACATTCAGTGTTCCACTCAAATCTTACAAACTCAACATAATTGATTAATTGAGTACAACAAGTTCGTTTGTTCCCCATTAAGCGTACACTTCCCAAGTATTTGCACAATCAAGATGGTAAATCTTTTCCAAATCTCTCTTGTTCTTCACTCATCATGACTTTAAACAAGACCAATGCACATCATAATAATAAAAGAAACAGCTTATAAAAGAAAACTGTTTGCCAACAATCAAAAGTATGAATATTCACATAAAAAGCAAACTGTGAGACTCTCTCGCCATTTATGCAAAGGATGCGCTTTTGGCGCGAAACAGCGCCATCACGAAGTTGAAGGAGACAATTTTGATTGCATCCTTTGTTCGGTGGAAAAATCTCTTGGATTATACTTTACTTGGCTGAGTCCATAACTGCTGCTGGTGGCATTAACCAATTTAAAATAATTCCATTCAAACTCATTTACTCTCGTTTCATTAAACAAGATTTTATTGAAAAGGATTTTGTTCCATTGACATTTTGTTTACTTGGTATTTTGATTGCTGGTGGCGTAGGAAGTGAGAGACAGCATGCAGCTTGGAATTTCAGATGAATACAAATTTAGCTTAAATATTCGCAGACAAGTAGTGAATTTGAATGCAGGTCATTTAGCCCGGAGGAAATATCACTTCATAAAATTTCGGTTAATTGTGAGAAACAGTGGTAGTGGCCTTCACCTTATTTAGGACAACGTAAATGTTAATCAGAATGGGAGAAAAAATGTTGACCTTGTACTTTTTTTTAAATTCCTAGTTAAGCATAAAGTGACGGCAATTTAGTAGAAATGGTAGGTAATTTTTAAAAGAATCAATTCCAGTAATTCGTGGTTTTTATCTTCTTTTAATGAGAGGTGTTTTGTTGTATCTACATTTGTCAACAACTGTTCTCTTTCTATTTTGATTGTTTTGACAACTGTAAAGCGAGAGTGGTTGGCAAAAAGGTGTGGATTGTTCTCATAACGTTGACTGCCTAAATACAAATTGAATTAAAAGTTTTCCCTCCTGGAGCAACTCAAACAAATACTTACCAGAACAAATATTTTGGCATTGACAATTAAATAACACTTAACTTTCAATATAGATTATCTTCACTCATGAAAATATTAGGTACATTTGCAGTAACAACTCTTAGCCAGGCGCCTGGTAGCGTTGATAAAAATTGTTTTCTTGTTTGGTCTCCTGGAAATGCTTAAGGCACTTAATGACCATGGGATTAGAGGATACTCAAATCGTTTTAGCTTTCGCTGAATTGACAATAAACTCCAACATTTGTGCTCAAATGCCCCGGAGAAGTATTTACTTTTGAATTATGGAAACTTTGGACACAGGAATGAAAGTAAATGTATCCTACCAAGAGCTATTTTTTTTTAAATTGCAAATCAATAAAAACATGATTAAAAACGATACTCCCCAACAGCGTTTTCTCCTTAAAGTAATGAAAAATAATAACCCAAGTAGAATAATAAAGGAATACGAATTAATCTCCAAGCTCCACTGGGGTCAAATGAATAAAGACGTGACTGAACTAAATTGGATTCGCAAAGCAATTGGACAAGAAAAAATAAAATCAATCGAACATGATGTCGTCATGCAGTAAGGAACTAGAAAATTATACAGAATTTTTGTATATCAGTGGAACGGTGTTTTCCTGTATAGGGGGAAAGTTCATTGCATTTCATGTATTATTTTTCATCACATTTTAGGAAGATGAAATCCAAACCATTTCACGCCCCCCATAATAAGAACCGATTCTAGAGCAGTGCATGCGTCAAATGTCAATTTCTTCACCCAATGACATGACCTTTTCGGAACAATATGCAAGCAAAAGCTTGTACTAATGGAATGACTATGGCAGCAGAATGCAGAAATGAGTAACATTTACCCGCAACGGTTAACAAAGAGCAGTCGAGGAACATGAGCCGAAAATGAAGTAATCTTCGGAATAATTTGAACTTGTATGCATCTTAAATCTCATTTAGAATAGGGATATTGTTAGGTCTCCAATAACATTCATTGGACTTACATAGAGTGACTAATTAAATAAATGCTTGACTGCGTTAAACAATTGAAATGGTAAAGGGCAATTAATGTCACAAAAAATTTAATTTAAATTAAACTAATTGAAGCAGAAATCGTTGATTTGTTCGCACACATGGCGGCAACTCGAGCAGAAATTTCTCATCTTGGCTGCAAATGTACGTTTTTTTTCATTGATTCGACAGTAAGTCATTGAATTTTTGTTCAACTGAGCATAAATTGTGTACTTAAGTGCACGTTTCATAATAATTTTTGCATTTGAATGATTTTTGTTCCACATTTAATCCACATTGTTAGCAATAGTGGTACAGTCCTCGTTTGAGAAAAATCCACTTATTTCTAACGATGTTGTTGTGCCAAGTCAATCTCCTTATATTGAAGTTCCTCAATGTTTCCAGGCATACAATAGGAGAGTTCGTTCATTTTTTTTATTAATAAAATATCGGAAACGTCAATTAGCGTCAAAATCTCGTTGTTATTGTCATTTAAGTTTACTTGCGGTAAGCTCTCAATCAAAGTAATGAACAAAGGAAAAGGAAAAAGTCTTGCTTCAACGACCATCACAGCTTTAATATTGTTCTTATCCCCCAACATGCCACTCATAACTTCGCTATTGACGGAATAAACGTTCGCAGCGGCTGTTATATGGCTAGTGGCATTCTGCTTGTATATTTCATCCCAGCTGCAGTTCAAATGATTGATTGGAAATTATTCTGTAATAAGTGAATGAGTAGGTAAATTATGGCCAACCTTCAGTAGGGAGGACAGCGTCAGTCACCTTTGCGAATTATCTTGCAGAGGAATAAATAATGCCATTAACGTAATCCGCTTAGTGTTTGTAAAACAATCGTTATCCTCTGTAAGAATGATGTATTCTTTTGTAAAAATATAATTTTTTTCTATGATTATTACAGTCATTTGTGAAGTACTTTAGACGGTTACTATGCGAGAATGAGTAGCAGAAGTGTTAAATTAACTTACGATTAGATTGATTTTGTATTTTCAATTATGTACACCATTCGACACAATTTGCGTTCTACACTCTGAAGTGACTAGAGGTAATAGCAAAATACATTTTTCTACATCAAATTAGACAATGTTCCGAGTTTATTTTATTTTATTTTATTTTACTGTCAATGAACAACAATTTTACCATTCCTATCCAAATTTCGTATCCAATTTGAACTTCATGAACATAAAAGTTTCAACTTCCTAAACTAACGAAGTACTTTTCATCACAGCTTCAAAATATTTCCACTTCAATGCCTTAAAACCGTTCATTTGCATACTGAAGTGGTTGAGTTCAAACCCACTAAGCTTATTTTCAAACTAAAGTAAAGTTTAAAAAAAATACAAAATATTTTCAATGTTGTTGAAACGTTGCAATTACTTTCACAAAGTTTACACTTTTACTTTTACACTATAAGCTCTAAGTCTCATAGTTACTGTCGAGTTTTTATTGAAACTCTTAACAGTGGCATATAATTAAATGTCCTTCCAATTTAATTTAAAATTCTACAACATTTGATTTTAAATTTAACCTTGCATTAATCCAAGTAGCCAATTTTGCCAAAAAATATTTACATGCATGTTTTCCTAGCAACTTTCCAGCGAAACTTGTTACTTTTAAAGAAATTGCATCTAATACAGCCGGGCACAGTTTGGCAACAGGATAACTTTCTCTTCTAATTGGGCACAGAAAGTTGCACAGAAACTTTCAAATCACGTATGAAGAAGTTGCAAACAAATTCTCAACTGTGTAACTCGTATGGGTAATTTAATATTCCCTTCTCTATTACACGAGAGGTGGAAATTTTTGAGACTTCGATTAAAAGAATTGCTATGAAATGGAATATATTTGAATATGTGAAGTAGGCAAAATGTGTAATTACTCTCTTTAAGCAAACAAGTAAGGTGAGCTTCCATTAAGTTCTCAAACCGTTTCATCATTTTGGACTCAGAGTTGCCATGCCGTTAATATACACATTTACACGCCTTCATACTTCATAACAAGCCATTTAAAGCAAGTTAATAATTGCCTTAAATATGAAAATGCCACAAATATTCCTTATATTCTCGTCATTCAATTGGATTATTTCATGCTCACATTTTCAATTGAATTACTATTTGTATTGAAATTGTCAATATGCATTTCATTTAAGCTTTTAATATATTGATTAATTGACAGCATAAAATACCGTATAGATAAGAGCATGATTGTATTGTGTGGTCAGTGATTTTTTTCAATTATTATTTGCTATCACTATCTATATGCTTGGTTTGCAGTTTTAATTAATACTCTTTATTGTCATCGTGGCTACTAAATATGAACCAGTTAATTGGATGATGTGCAATCAAATGTTGATATGGAAAATAGAAAATTCTGCAAATTACAAGGTATTCAGACATGTCAGTTAATACACACAAGGCAGCAGATGTAGTGGTCCTTTGGATTATTTTATATTCTTTTAAATATGTATTTTTAATTGCATGTGCTCAAGAGTGGGTCTTACATTTTTTATATTCTTTTATGCAAATATTTCAAATATCCTGCGCGTTTTTATCATAACTTTTTTTACAATTTTTCCACGTCAATGACAATGGCCATATCCTTGTCAGTTTCCAAGCTTGTCACTGGAAAAGGACAAGTTTGATACCATCGACATTTAAAAGGGTTTCGAATTCCGAATTCCTACTTGAGTGTCTTTGTCAGTGGCTGATGCTCAGGTAAAGACCTTTCAAAATAGGAAAATAGGAAGCATATTTATAATTTTTGGGCATATTCCAATTATGTCAAAAAATGGTTGAACGTTTCCCTAAAAGTTTTCGACCATCAACCGAAACCGAAATTAACTTTTGTTTCCATTACTTCAACTTCAACCAATGTTTACCAAGTAATTGGATAAAGTAACAGTTCATTCAATGGGAATTAAAATAAAACTTTTCAAATGTGAATAGAAATAAATTGGATGCGACACTCTAATGGTAAACAAATCGAAATCAAATTGGAAAAGTTCAAATGAATCTGTGCTCAGAATGAAGGGGTGCTCTGTCTCTGTCTTGCTGTTAACTAACATTGCCGCAATTGCCAGTCACAAGTACACTTCGTGCTTCCAATAATACCAAACCGAAGTGACCTAGTGTCAATGAAAGGAAAGAGAGGAGATTACATCGAATGCATGGTCAGTGAAGGCTATCAACCATGCCTCCCCGTCATTAGAGATTATGTGTTTTTAAATAAGTTTTTGTTCTCTCATTCCTAAGCTCTTGACTGTAAAAGTGTACTCCTCAGAAAATCGCGCATCTATTTAACTTTTTTGTACTTGTCACTTTCGCTGTTTTTTTTTTAGTTTTATTGTGTTTTTTGTCGCCATCTCTCTGCTGCCAATATTAACCCCACTTCCAATGACTTTCCATTTGTCAATCGTTTTTCTTCTTTTTATTTTATTTTTTTTGCTACTTTGTGTGCTTCCGCTAAATCTGTTCGGAGGCAGTGCTGACAGCTCTGAAAAGCGTGAATGATTCTACCACCTTCCAATTGTGAGGATCTGCAATGCTAATTTATCGCCTTCCTTGCCGTTCTGTGGTTTGTTTACATTTCGTCTTAGTGTTTCCGTTTTCTGTTTTTGTATTTTATTTTAGTTGAATTCTGCTGCAAGGAAAATAGAAAGTGGGGAAGAAGAAATTTCTTACATTTTTGAATTGGTATCGTATGACTTGCCTCACATAATTATGAATTTAATGGCCAACAAACTAACTGAGTTTAGACCAACCTCCTATACAAATGATTTTAGGAAGGGTGATTGTAATAAAAGCACTCATGTAATTTAAAACTCGTCACATACAAAATGAAACTTAGAATTTTCCGTATCTGTGGTTATGGAAAATTACCCCAATTTGCATACTAGCCAGGCGTCTCCGAAATTCTGTGTCACTTGGTAAATAAACTTCAGTGCGGCTCTGAGGTCAAAGAGGGCACAGTGTAGTTGGCAAATGTTGAGTATTGTGTGGAAATAAAAGTTATTTTAAAAACAAAAGGCACGTGCATAATACATACAATTAAAAGCTGCAAATGAACTGCATGAAACTATGAACACTTTGAATGTGGATGTGCACCAGACAGTCGACTATACAATTTGCGAAGTTACAGTATTTTTTAAATATTCCACCTGCACATTTGACTGAATTTTCTCAAAACTGAATCTGTCTATCCCATAAACACATTCTACCCTTTCCATTTGCACTATTTTCTGAGACGCTGAAATTGAAAAATTCAATAAAACTTTCACGCAGTGCAAACTTGGTATCCCCTTTAGGTATGGATTATACAGCACACAGAACTGCTGATGGATTTGCATTTTGCATCCGAAATGGAATTTTCTATTTGCAGAAACTTTACAGCTTTAGCGTCAAACGTTCATTTTGCTATTTGGTGTTCCTTTGAAGTGAGCAGCAATTCAATAACAGCAGCAACAATTCAATAACGAGAATTCAGTGAATTTTGCCCGCCAGGCTCTTAATGCAAATAACAATTTAATATTGTCAACAGCACAGGCGAGCGTAGAAGAGCTGCATTTCGGAATGTTCATTAATGTACAGAGTTTGCACGCTTTTGTTTCAAAGTTCAAGTACGAAGTGTGTATGTCACTGGACAATTGTTTGTGAAATAAAAACGATTGTAGTTGGCTGTTCTGCTTTTTGATAATCCGTGTTTTGTTGTCATGGGCGAACCTCACCTGTCCAGAGTGCCACAAATATTAGCGAAATTAAATCAGTGGAATAGGAATTCCAAATTCTATGCCATTCGTTCTGAAAGCATTGAGTTGTTGAAGCTTTTACAGTTACAGATTGCATTTTACGTAAATAGTTTCGAAATTAAATGTTACTCATACGCCATGTGGTGCATGCAAAGCAAAATTGTTTAAATACAAAAATTTTGTTGAAATTTAAAGCCCTTATATACAGTATTTTTATGACCAACGAAAGTTTATCCAGCTTTACGACAGTTTATGAATTTAATATTCCCCAGAAGAAGAGACATCATAATTCGGAAAAAAAAATCATCTAACCCAGCCACCGTTACGTGATGTGGCTGGACAATGGATTATTTATTACATTTTTTGCCATGGAATTTTAATTATATTTTGTGTGGAAGACAAAGGTTATTTTTAGATGTAAAAAGCAGGAGCAACTGCGGAAATTATAAATAATCTAGAATGGTCATAAAAGGGCAAAGGAAATCGCTACCATTTGTGTAATAAATGTGTTTAAGAGAAGTGTGGTCTTTAAGTGAAGATTTTGTTTAAGTAATTTTAACCATAAGAGAGGACTTCAAATCGAAAGAGAAGATACAAATTTAGTTAATCAGCAAATATATTTTTTCCATTAAATGTACAATTTTTAAATTTTCACCGACCAGTACATTTTATGTAGCTTTGATTTTGAATTATCTTTCCGTAAATTCTTCTGATATTTATTTCATTTTATTGTACAAATCAACCCCACATATGAGATAAATAAGTACTGGGATATCCTTTCGGAAGCAAAAACATTTTTCATGTACAGCTCAGAGTTTCTATTTCACGACATGTGGTCAGCCATGCTGGGGCGTCCGAAAAATGTTCGCTTCGAATTCCGGCAGAACTTCCAAAGAAGGCTAAAGCTCATAAATTTCGGAACAATACCGTTCAATTTCGATTTGTTTTTTTTCTTGTTAGCTTTTTTAATGCAAAAAGTTCAACATGAACATGTTTATTTGAATGAAAAATTAATGCTCTTAAATATTTTTTCACTAAATAAATTTTGTTTCCCATTGAATTTTTGAAAATTATTGCATTTGCTATAATTTTTTTTCTGTAAATTGAACACATTTTCTGCGAAGTTCTCAACAAAAAGAAAGATTTTTTCCATGCATATTGTATAGCCACGTGCATCTTACTTGCACACGTATTCCGCTAAGATTTTACGGAAACTGAGGTACACTGCGGTCAATGCATGCATTTTGCATTTCCATGTGATAAATGTCTTTCTCGTTATGTTTAGCTGGGACTTTTCTTAGCTGGAGAAATGTTTTGCATAATTCGCTATCGATGCAAAGCCATAAATTCCCATAACGGACACGAAACACTTCCGCACCTGTAGAACTGATGCATGACTGCAAAAGGAAATATTATTCCAGAAGAGGTTAGGATATTTGCATAAAAGCATACGAAAAGGACAATTGAAATGGTTTTCTTTGAAATCATGGATGGATACGTGTTCTTTTTTACAATTGCGTCATATGGAATTTTATATAATTTTCCATTTTCCATTTGCTATTGTATTTGTTCATGTATACAACAAAATAAAGGAAATAGTGTGCTAAGGCATTCTATTTAAGTGAATGTTCAACGATTATTCAAAAATTAGCCAACATCCACTCAAAATTACTGCTTGGGATCAATCAGATCTGAGTTGGTGAAAAGACAACAGCATGAACCAAATTCTAAACAAAATTTAAACAAATCGCATTTGCCTGCAAGTGTTTTCTGCTGATGTAAAGATTATTATTTTTTTTTTTACTTTTCCCTACCCTATGACTTGTCTAGTAAAATAACATTTGCATGCACGATGAAATCATTCTGCATTTGGCTGAAGGCTTTTTGATGGCCATTTTTACCCCTGCCTTGAATCGAATTTGTGAAAGGCAATTGAACGATCGAACCCTCAATTTGCATTTCAAACCACAAACTATTTGGCTCATTCAAGGGCCTTGTTATTTGGATATTTCGGTTGAATGTCTGTAATGTGCCTCGAGTCAAACTATTGATTTGGTAAGCTTGACCATGTGAAAACAAAAATGAAGAAAAAAAAACGGGGAAATGTATTGGGATATTATCGAAATGTGCTAGCAGAGATAAGCAGAATGAAACCTTTTATAAAATTCTGCTGCAATGGAATTTTGCTGAATTGGCTTAGATGCCAAGGAGGCTAAAAATGGAAATGGAAAAAAATATATTTATTTTTGCTGAAATAATCTTATTTGCTAACTCAAGAAATTTAATTGAAAAACTGGGAAATGTTGCATTCAGGAAACATCAAGTGCCATTTAACCCTAAACACAAAACATCTTTTTGATCTCGTTTTTAAGTATTTTATCCCCTTTGCTGCAAGATTTCTTTCCCCAGTGGTTGCCTGCATTCATTGTTCTCTGTATTATTTGGTTTTATGGTTTCTCTTTTCAATTTGCTTTCATTTGTTGCTCAGTGGCAGTCTCTTGTTGTGTTTTGCCTTTTATTTCATGCAATTAACTTAATTCACCGAATGTATTATGAACAAGAGCTTGTGAACCCCAACAGGGATTCGTGGAAATTTTTTAATTCTGAAACTAGCAGAAAGCAGCCAATGTTTGTGACTTTCCCTACATTTCTCATTTCTTATTCCTTATTCGTTATTCGTGTCGCTTCAGTAAGCCATTGTAGTGGTAAAACAAGGTGTAGCCAATAAGAACCTCTTGAGAGGCATGCGAGACAAGCGCACATGACTAGTCCTTAATATTGTTCGTTACGAAGCATATGCATAGGACATCCACTAGAAACGTGTGAAATCTATACATATGTTCCAGCATGTTGGTGCATTTGCTGTGCACTAATGTGGCCACTAACAGATTCCAAACGTGTTGCTTTAATATTCAATTTGATTTTAAAAGGAAAAAATATTAATAAAATTGAATCGATATTTTAATTTATTAATACAAATATTTATAAAAAAAAATGTAATTGCCCAAACGATTGTTTGTCCGAACAAAGCATAAAAAAAGCTCTCACAAAAAAAATCAAATCACATCTCATAAGTTTTAATAGCCTACAGGCTTTATATACAACGTTTCAGCTCATATATGCGCAAGTAATTAAAATTTTTTTCAATTACTTTTGTGGTTAAAATCAATTTCAACTGAAATGACGCACGAAATCAGAAAGGCTATGAAAATGAAAAAATTCAATTGAAATTTCATATGCAAGCACTGAAAAATGGTAAAAAATTTCTTTAACATTTTCAGAACGTGAATGCGTCCCTTTTGCTTTTATTTTATTCCTATAAATTTTACCTTTTCCCACGTAGCTTACCTGGTATTTAGACCAAATGCCAAAAATATTAATTGCATAAAATTCAACTCGTTTGGATGCCAAAAAAAATTAAATGAAAAAGGAATAGGACAGACTAGAGACATTGTGGTTGGATTTTTAATTTCCCGAAAGATGGCGTTGCAGTTAAAGTGGAGAATTTCAATTGATATTAATTTCGAAAGATAAAAATGGAAGAATAGATACATTTGAATTATCTAAGAAGAAGTACCTTAATTTGGAATCATTCGCTATGCCGAAAATGTATTCAGTTAATGTACCCAAACATGCTACCATTACTCACTGTCAAGACACCCAAATGGGAAATTACCAGGAAAAAATGCACATGATGAAATAATCAGTCGCGCTTTTATGCACATGCTGGCAATAATGAATTGTTGAGGCAAATCAATTTATGAGATTATGACGTGTGCGGTATCTTGGTCTCCAGCTGCGAATTTTAATAAATCATAGAGCGAAATAAATAACAACTTAGTACTAGAATTTAATGATATACTGTCACATACATAGCAGAAAAAACACATTCGCTTTACACAACACACAAGACACTGAGACGGAAAAATTAAGACAACATGTAACCAGCCCACGTAGCATCCATCTAGATCATTAATTAGCATCATAGATTCACGCAGCAGGAGCCTGCGGAACCGCTCAAGCTTTCTCAGTACTAAGTACCAGTCAATGGCATTCTGTGGTGACATTCAAAAGAACACGAAAAAAAAATCCGACCAAACAACAAAACCGTCAAGCTTCTGACAAATGAAAAGTCAACAAAAGACTTGGGTGGGGTAATGTTGTCTGACGTCAGCGAAATGGTGGCGCCTTTTCATACCGACTGGAGGAAATCATTGAATGTATGCAGAATAAATAAAATAACAAAGACAGCGACAAGTAAACAAATGAGTGAGTGCGAGTGCTTCGCTCAAGATGACAAGGTTCAGAGTTCAGCAGCCAAGGACTGTGTTAGGAGAGGATAACTTATTGAAAAATCGATCATGGCTAATGCCATCAATGTTAAACGCCCATGAACTGCCTCTATTGGATTCAACTACATTTAAAATATTTAAGCACAAAAATGTTCCATTAAGCTTCCTTTCCCTTTCACTGCTCTATTCAAACAAGGAAATTCCTTAACGAACCGGTGGGCGGAAGAGGAATCTGTACCAATTCGTAAAAAACTGTTGAAAATATAACATCGAGAAAGGCAGCGAATTGGAAAAATTGTGTTTTTAAATAAAAACAACAGGAATTCCTGCTTTTCGCAGTTTTCCTCTGCTTTTGGCATAACGTGTTCACGTGTGTTGTGTAACAGTAAATACAGAAATAAGAGTAAATATTTGTCAAATTTGCGTAAATATTTTTGTCAGTATTCAAGGGTAGATTTGTAAACAAACGAAATTTTAGTGCGTAGAACATACTTTGAAAAAATCTCAGTATTCTCCACAGTTTTGCACAGATTCAACATTGAGTGTAATGAAATGGAAGAAAAAAATAGGGAAATGCTTTTATTTTTCATTCAATTGTAAATTATTGTTCTCCCTTAAACTGAAGGAAGGTGTTCGGTTTTTTTGACACTACAGTAGTGTAGAGACATTGATGATATTCAGCTCAATACAGTAGACGCCAGCTCTAACCCCCTGATGACATTTTGGGGCGTCCGTACATATGTTGGCACTCCAGATGATGGTTATTTGATTCGAATCAAGATTAAATTTATATTTTTGTTTTGAAGGATAATATGACACTTTCATTAGTCAAAATGTATACTCTCACTTGCAACTAAAAATACATGTTTACATACACCAATTGCTACTACAATGACAAGATTATGGTATTGAAATTTCATTTGCAAAACGTAAGCGTGTGCAGAAAAATCTAAAATTTGTCTGACACGTGTAGGTTTATAAGCTGAGAAGCTTGGTTAAATGTTTGTTTTGACCATGCTTCACAAAGGCATAACATAAATCACTTAAATTGGTGACTCCAACTCATTTTCTCATAAATCCTTGTTTTTGGTTGAAAGAAAATAAATTGTGATGAAGAACGTGAGGCCATGCATTAAATAATATTTATTAATAGCTCATTGGGACAGGACAACCTTAGTAAGTATATAAATTCAAATTATATGTCTTAATTTGAAATACATGGAAGATCCTTTGCTGGTAACCTTTCATACCTTTCATCTTTGAAATGTTTTTCCTTAAATTAATACTGCGGAGTGGAGACAAAGTTTATCATATTTTTTTGTATGTACTTACCTACATTTAATGAAAAAAGTATACACAACCAACTTCTTTGCATACACATTTTATATCGAACTACTTCTGCAAATAGAGAAAGCCACATTCATAAAAAACCCATATAAATTAGCCCATAAAATTGATGAAAAATTAACTAAATATATATAAAAATATTTCTTCATTTCCTTTTCATTAATTAGTTATTAATCAAACGAATACTTACGAAATACCCCAACAGCTTAAATGTTCCTAACAATAATAAGAATCGATTTACTTTTCTGCAATATTGCTACGGTAATTACAATATAATATCCACTCATAATTACCTAAGCTGCGTCGAAGTAATTGCTCATCGGAAAGTCATTAAATGCAAAAAGTTACTCCTGGAAATACACCATCGTCATAATGTTGAAATAATTTAGCATCAAGAGGAAAAACCAGTGACGGCATGAAATTGTTTTGTAAACAAGAATCAGTTGAACGGAAGTAAGACCCGAGTGGTGGAAAGTGATTGTTAGTTAGTTGTGAATATAGGAAAAAAAAGTTTTTAAAATTAATCTTTCAAATTAATGACTTTATATGAGGGATGCCATATTTGAGTAGGTTGACCAAAATATAAATGTTAAATACTTTTTATACTTGCTATGGAAATGTCCTGGATACTTGTCCTTAGCAACCTTAATTTGAGAACAATTGAGTGAGAAAACGATTTTCCTTTGAAGTCATAAGCAGTTAACTGAAACTTAAGTAGCCTAATTAAGCTAAAACAACCGTTTCTAAGATACGGAAATGGCTGATTTACAGCCTAACTTGTTCCTTTCATTTGAATTTGCACTTAGTTTTAAATCTGTTTGTGTACAAAATTTCTCGGAATGTGCCTTTAATACGCCTATGCACAACAAATAAAACTTATTGTGGTTTACTAACACTGGCCCACTTTTGTGCTACCCCTAAGCTCCATCCAAATCCGGTATAACCGCACACATAAGGGTGACGAGGATGATGTCAAATTCCATGCGATTATACATGTTTTTCGTTCCACCACATCAGCAGCAGGACTATGAAAATACAATATTTTCCACATTTCCAAATGTTCTTTTGGCAAAAGATAGCAGCAACATGTCATGCATGGCAATTTAGAGATTTACTGCTACAGAGAGGATGCTTTTGGGTTATGTAATGTTTGGGTTTTTGTGGTGAGAAATCCAACACGAGCATTGATGATGTTCGAATCTTGCGTGTATTTCGATTTGAAATACAATTTAAAATTTGATTTTTGGTAATTTGAACCTTTGTGGTATTTGGAAGGAAACAAAATTGTAAAAATTGTATTTCGCAAATGAAACATTATTGAATTAATATTGATAAAAGACCTTCAAAAGAGGTCAAAGAAATAAAAACTAGTAAAAATTTATGAACCAGCTAATAGCGGCGTGTAGGTTTATGATAAGAATGTGAAAAAGTTTCACCACCACAGCTTTTGCTACATGGTGCTAAAGATAGTTTGCCTGTTTTATATGTCCATAGTGTGAATTTCTAATGCCACAACACCCCCATATAATCTACTTCTCGGCTATGAAAACTTTCAACATGCCACAGTGTAGTCGCTGATTTATGTTCACAAATTGTTGAAATTTTGTGAAACATGTCATATGATAAATTGCTGTTAAGCGCCTGCTGCTAAAATAATGATAAAATGGAATATAATACACTTGACATACTCAAGTAAGTATTTAATTAATGATCCACAAATTGTTTACATGGGTTAACTATAAAATGCCTGTGGTCCTAAATTCATTAGGAACTGCAATTTTTTTCAACTTTGCAAATTTATGCATGATTTGATAAATGCAATAAAAGGGGTCGTTGTATTATTATACAAATTGAGGTAATTTAAATACTAAACCACTGTGCAATTAGTATAATCCCTAATTGTATGAGAATGGAAAAAAGTTACACCATAAATCGATTTGAATTGTGATTACACTTCGTTAATTGCGCTAACGTTATTATAATGCGATTTTAAGGCTTTAATTGCCCACCACAGATCTAATTAAATTTCATTGAAAATTCTAAATACATGAATTGTTTTATTTTTTTTAATGGTTTGGCATTGGTATTTTCTAATTATCCGAATGGCCGCAATCGAACTAATATAAATAAAACTTTAAAAAATTTACAAACAAATTTAGAATGTTGAATGGCAGCTTAATTAAAAAGTTTATTACAGAATACGCTATGCAAGGAGTTGTCTTTCATCATTTTAGGAATTTTCATATACAGGCTAAATAAAAAAATTGTAATTTCAAAGTCGACATTTCTATTTAGTACAACACTTTCCTTTGACACTTGCTGTGGAACAGATGCGTTCATAAAATGAAGTAAATAATTAAAGTGAAACACCTGAAGTGAAATTCATATTCAAATTTTTTAAATGAAATATTTTAGAAGCAATTTGTTTTCCTCTAAACCATGTAACATAGCAAGAGAATCCAAAGTGTTGATGTCGTCAAAATTGTTCATTGTCAGACGACAGTCAAGAACCAGTCAGCGGTGTCAAAGTGGTGTCGGAAGCAGCTGCAACAGACACTGAAATGCATTATGGCACATGTTGGGGAAAAGTCAAGCCATGACAAGAGAGTGTATAAATGAAAAAAAATATAAAACAATTCCAAACATTGGCCATTGGGGCGTATGAGTATTGTTAGTGGAAAAGTAAATTGTTGCTAAGCGTTGTATGTGTTTGGAAAATATTCGAAAATGTCGCAACCATTTCTAACATTTGCATTTAAATGTGAATTTATTTGTCCACAAATTGCAGCGGTTATTCGTCTGACTATTGCCTGAGGGTTTCTAGAACTTTCGTAACGTAAATAATTCGGACAAAATGTGTACATTTGTTGAAAAGCAATTCCACAAATACACACAGCACCCGCCTTTTAGGCATCACATTCAATTTTTAGTTGGTCGCTGTCAGCTCCCCAACGACCAACATGTTGATGTTTTCCCACAGTGAAGCGGCGTGTTATTGCATTGAAAGTTTTTTTGTGGAAATTGTCAAAACATTTACACAAATGGGAATGTGCCGAAAAAAGGGCCAGCCACAACAGTTGGTTTAGGGGTTTTACGTTTAATTTATTTCAGTAATTTTTTAATGTATGAGCAGAAGAAGTTAACGCTAATGTGGCCGCTACTTGGGCTTAAATTCGTCACATTGGCCCTTCTAAAATTGGCTTTACATTAATGTGGAGAACTTTAAACTCAATGAAGATATTCAGCTTGCTGTAAGTATATACACGAAAGTCACTGATTACCATACAAAAAAAAAACCTTTTCGTTTCTTTAATTGCGGATGTAAAACAAACAGATGCCACGTTCGAGGCGAAAATTGCCATGAATGTGTGGTGGTACAAACTTACAGACGTTCCACGAAATACATGCCCAATTTACATTTCAGCAAGTAATTCAATGAAATAATTAAAGGATGCCTGATAACTGATGTTGCACGAGCCTCAATTAAAACACCAACAGCGAAAATTCCATTGACATTCGTGCACGTGCATACATTTCGTTCCAACGAACGTACATGCATTTAATTGAGGAAAATATAAATGAAAAACTTTTCCTTGGCTTTTCCACAGCAGCTGCTGAATATGCATTCAGAGGCGGAATAATCACATCAAGCGGCGAAGTTCACAAATAAAGTTTCACCACAGCTTGACTTTTAAAGATGTTTCGACCCACCTTCAGAATTGAACTGGGCACTTCCGGTGAACTTTTCCACGCCAAAAAGTGAAAGAATTTTCGTCACATCCACAACTTTGATAAATTTGCGGAATTCATGTCGTTCGCTTTTGAACCTTTTCCTTTACGCGATGGAAAATTGTAGGTCATCTTGAAGGGAGGCGAGAGCGCATTCATAAGTTATTTGCTATGATTTTGAAATAAAACTATAATTTTTATAAAAAAGTTTTAATCAGTAAACTTGTGTAGTTCGAAAGTATGCCAAATTACACAAAAAAAATTACAAAAAAAATGTCATATCAGCAGTTTTTTATGCTGATATGCAGTATATTTCGATTGTCATACTGACCCTTTGTATTGACTACATGGGATTGCATTTTTTTGCCACTCGTCGAATTCTATTCGTTTTTACGCATTCATTGTAATATAATGAATGAAACCGCCAGCGGGAAATTCATTATTTGTTTGGAATAGAAAAAGCGAATCAGCTGTATTTAAACGAAAGTTGCCCCTTCCAGCTATTTGATTCAGTTAAACAGCGAGAGAAATATGTAGGCATTCACTGCATTGTATTTAATCAATTCATAAAATATTCTCCAATAGCAAACTGAAATGTAGAAGGGAAATATTACAATACAAAAATGAATACAAAGAATGTCACTTGGATGATAGTGGCAACTTCTGCATTGGACACTCGCATTCTTTATAGTAAACTTTATACAATTTAGCATTGTTTGCTTAACAATTGTTGTGAATACTCTTAACAATCATTGTTGAACTCTGAGTGACATCTAGGATGAATTATAACGAAATGTAATGTCCAATTCGATTTCGATAAATCGAATCAGAAGTACTGAAGTACTGGATTTTAATGAAATGCAATTCATATTTGATGTTGCACCATTTAAATCATGGCTATTGTATTTCGCTTAGCACTCTTGTATAATCGTATTCCCTCAATTAGCATATAAAATGCAATTCAACACCGCACCAATAGCTTTTGTGGTTCCAAATGACCGATGTCAATTTGTGGTTGTTTTAGTATTTAAATGGAACAGAATATTCAGTAAAGCCTTTGGCATTTGCTGTATTCAGTGTATTTGGAAATTTTGGAAATGTCACATTTTCTGAGTGCACACACCTGCAGGCATATTTGCATATGACAGTGAGCGGCGGTAAAGCAAATGTGTTCAATTATTCTTCGGGGGGAATTTTTGTTCACAACTACTAACTCTAACGAGTGAATAACTCTATTGTTTGAATTGTTTTATGTTAAAATTTACCAAATTTATATTAGTGAGTTTATCATTACTCATACGCACCGCAGACCGACAAAAATATTTACTAATGAATTTTGATACATTGGTGGTAACACAAATAATATTTCAAATACCCAACACAAATATGCTTTTTGTTAGAGAAAAATTAATAAACAAAAATTTTGCAAATAATTGCAAAAAGCATTAAGCTTTGTGGCACACTTGACCAAATTTTAAAAATCCTTTCAAACCGTAAACATGAATTTTTTTCCCATCTGAATGCCAAACACCGCTCAAACATTTCTATGAAATATAAACGAGTGATAATGTGCTTAAAATTGAAGCGCATGTCTACGACTCCCAGGTTATTACATGGCGCTGGCACACGTGTACATTAATTATATGCTTGCGTTTGTGTGTTTTTGTGTGTGTGTAGATTCTTTTGTGACATCCTCGAATGAATGTACACTTGAAAGTTTGTGCTTTCATCTACAAAGCCTTCCTCGTCAGTTTGCGTTCATAATCACGTACAAGTACACGTACGTATGGTGTGGTATGTACACTAGACCGTCTCGAAAAAATGAAGTCATCCGCACACCATCTAATTTGAAGCATATTTAGAAGGAGATTCCGGAAAAAATTTTCTTTTTTTTTTTGGCCGATCGTAGAGGTAGCGCATCGACATATTTCTTCATATTGTCTCTATTTATGATCCGATTTTAATGTATAACATATCAAAATTTTTGTCTCGAGGAGACCTACAATAATGTCCTAGAGGTCCTTGCTCCTAAGTACACCCTTCTAGTACTTACCCACCAGATCTCAGTTAGTACCACCCTAATATACCATTCCAAGAGCAGAAAATTAAAGCTCTCGAAAAATCATTAAATTCTTGCAAAGGAAGTATACCGATTATACCATTAGAACTATTTATAAAAAATATAATTAATATTTTTACCGAACGTAGGGGTAGCGCATTGACATATTTCATCATAGCGTCACCATTTATGATCCGATTTTAAAGTATAATATATCAAAATTTTTGTCCTACAATAATGCCTCATACGTCATTGCCCTTAATTACACCCTTCTAGTACTTACCTATCAGTTAGTACCACCATAATGTACCATTCCAATTGCAGCTCTCGAAAAATCATTAATATATTTGCCGAACATAGGAGCAGTGATGCTACATACTTTTTAAAAAATCCCTACACTGGCTGAAAAAAAAACGTATTATTCCCTACGATTACAAAATTGTTTCCCTTTTCCCCCCGTAATTTAATTTTATCAGAGAACTTGGACAAAAGTGAGTGCAGTTTAATTATTTTGCATATTCTTGCCCCCACTAAATTCGTTCAAATGAAAATTTGTTCAAAAGGGAAAACAATGGTGTAGCTCATAATTCATTGCATTTTTAATTCAAGAGTTGCCTTTGTTCATTCCGATTAAAAAACCGCACAAAATTGTTTAAAAATGTCTTTATACCCCCACACTCACTGTGGCAGGGTATACTCACTTTGTCACAACGTTTGTAACGCCCATAAGGAGGCGTGTCCGGTATGGAAAAGTATATATGTTCTTGATCAGTATCACCTCCTGAGTCGATTTAGCGATGTCCGTCTGTCTGTCCGTCTGTCCGTCTGTCCGTCTGTCCGTCTGTCCGTCTGTCCGTCTGTCCGTCTGTCCGTCTGTCCGTCCGCACGATAGCGGTCGCAGTTTTGGAGATATCGACTTCAAACTTTGGGTACATGTTTTTCTCGTGAATACTGAGATCAAGTTCGAGAATCAGCCAAATCGGACAAAAACTGGGCGTGGCTCCCATACACCGAAAAAAAAGGTAAAAATTTTTTATTGTTGTATTCGATTGGAAATGTTTAGAAACGTATTTTTGACATGGTCCGAGGTTCCGAAGCCACATATATAAGGGTCTAAATGGGGTCTTGAGACCAATTTTTTTTTTTTGGTGGATTTAATTGGAAATTTTTAGAAATGGATTTTGGACATGGTCCGAGGTTCCGAAGCCACATATATAAGGGTCTAAATGGGGTCTTGAGACCAATTTTTTTTTTTCGGTGGATTTGATTGGAAATGTTTAGAAATGGATTTTGGACATGGTCCGGGCTCCAAAACCACCTATAATTGGCTCAAAATAGGGTCTTGAGACCACATTTTTATATGTTCGAGGTACTTCTTCCTACTGTGTGGGGGTATTTCAGCTTCGGTATAGCCGAAGATAGTCCACTCTCTAGTTTTTTATTAAATTACACCCAATTGCCAACGGAGAGCGATGTGATTAATTTCTTATTATATCTGCAGCGTAACAGTGATCGAAGGCGGAAGTTGGATGCATTTAAACAGGAAGCTTTGAAAAACTTTATCATTTTGTGGAAACGCGCGGGTATTCCAATTTTATCGGAATCAGCTATTCGTAAACGTTTAGATAAGCTTGTGAATGTTACTATAGAATTGCTAAAAAAAACCCTTAAGATGCAATATAAATAAGCATTGAAAGACCTAAATATTTACACAGCTTATCCATGCCATTCTCAAAACACCGAGCGCTTTGTTCATGTAGTGCATGAATCTGCCATGGCGGTCACCGATGAACAAAGCATGGGACACATTTTAACTAAACTCGAGAGCCGGCACAAATACAGCCAACTTGAATCACGTCGAGATTTGATCGATTAAAAGTAGGTTAATAAATAAATTAAAGTGGAGGTCCTTCGAGTTGCTGGACATCGACTTTAAACACTTAATTCGATTTTACTTTAATTGAGAAGTTGAAAAAGCAAACATTCCAATGTATACATTAGAGTACATTATGATTGTACTAACTGAGATCTGGTAGGTAAGTACTAGAAGGGTGTAATTAAGGGCAATGACGTATGAGGCATTATTGTAGGACAAAAATTTTGATATATTATACTTTAAAATCGGATCATAAATGGTGACGCTATGATGAAATATGTCAATGCGCTACCCCTACGTTCGGTAAAAAAATTAATTATATTTTTTATAAATAGTTCTAATGGTATAATCGGTATACTTCCTGTGCAAGAATTTAATGATTTTTCGAGAGCTTTAATTTTCTGCTCTTGGAATGGTACATTAGGGTGGTACTAACTGAGATCTGGTGGGTAAGTACTAGAAGGGTGTACTTAAGAGCAAGGACCTCTGAGGCATTATTGTAGGTCTCTTCGAGACAAAAATTTTGATATATTATACATTAAAATCGGATCATAAATAGAGACAATATGAAGAAATATGTCGATGCGCTACCTTTGGAATCTCCTTCCAAATATGCTTCGAATTAGATGGTGTGCGGTTAACTTTTTTTTTTCCCCCTATAAGGTGATACGGTCTAATGTACACGTTGTTGCGTGTGTTTCGTTTCAAATTTGTTGGTTTAATTTTGGTACGATAAAAAAGACTCTTATGACAGTTAGTTTTTGAACGGGTTTGGCTGTGAAATCATTTGAATTATTATTTAATTAGTTATTTCGCTCAATGGAATAACGAGGTGCCTTGCAAAATGTGGAGTAGAAGATGGAAAATGCTTTGACGAAAATATATTTAAAGTTGATCTATGGCTCATCTCGTGGCAAACCAATGCGAAGTGGTGATTTGGTTGAACCGGGTACAGAGTGACCATTTCAAGGCATCAATGAATAATCAGCTGATATTACACAGAAAGCTTTTTTTTTACAATGGAACCAATACTTATTGAAATAGTTTCCAAAATAGCTGACCGCGACATTTCTTACCCTAAGTTAATTTTGCAATTCAATAGCAGCCAATTCTGTGTAAATAAAAAAACCATTTAATCACAGTATGCCTCAGTTATCTCAACTACATTTACAGAACATTTGACTTTTCCACCAACAGATTTTACCACTTAAAATGTTTCACCTTTCCCATTTTGAATGGTGCACCATGGCGTTGGAGCACTTTCGTATACGGTCAAGAAAACTTCCAAATGCGGTAGCGGGAAATCAAAAGAGTTCTCTGTAGCATGTAGCTTTGTAGCTCATCAAAAGTTCTCTACTTTGTAGAAAAGTTTTCACCCACTGTTGAGTGGAATTCCGAAGGTAGGTCAAGAAAGAAACATAAATAAGTAAAGTGAAGCACTTGGAATTAACTTTTCTAAAACGTAAAGGCTTTTTGTGCAGGCAACTTATTCAGCTTGATGGATGCTTTAGAAAGTTATTTGCAATTATAAAAAAAAAAGTATTTCTTTAGTGAAATTATTTCAGTGTAGGTTCCACCAAAGGGAAATCAAGGTATGTTAAATTACTTAGCCACTCAGTGGTATATCGACCAATGAAATCCTTTGTCAATTTTCTTTAAAGAAACACAATGCTGTTACCGAGAAAAAAAAATTGGTTTACGAAGTAAATCAAAACGAATCCAATACAAAATAAATTCAAATTGCTTGCAATCAAACGATTTCCGTGCTCTCAATAACCGACACAATGTCCTCCACAAAATTACAGAGATGCGTATATGTCTTCATGTAGAGCGAATCGCGAAAAGCCTTGCGACGTCGTACTTTCTTGACCAACGCTTTTCGAATTGCTTCTTCATCTAACACACGAATGTGTTCTTCCGCTGATTGTTCTCCCTCAGCTCGTAGGACACCAGCGTAGTATTCTTTGACTGCAGGTTTGAGGAAGGCTTCCTCTACACACACAGTAAATTCTTCCCATTCATCGATAGCACTTGAAATGATGCCTCGCACATATAACAAACGTGAGCGCTCGCGTTCAGGATGCTGCTCTACCTTTTCGGCCTGCAGCGGGCAACCCTTCATGTCTTGAAGTATGCCTAACATTTCATTGAATACCAAGGCCCTTTGATCGGCGCTTTCGAGGCGCAGTATACAATCCCTTAAAGTGTCCAGAGTTAAGTCCCAGGCTGGCTCTCGCGGCTTCTTCACGCGCTTGTATATACCGCGCAGAAGTTCCAGATCATGATAGCGTTCACATTGGTAGCCACTATTGAGTAACTGGAAGAGTTCGCGCTCATGTAAAGAGCGTTTGTAAGGACAAATCACTTCCGTGGGCTGAATTAAAGGGGCCAGTGAGGGCAGCGCCGTGGTCAGCTTACGCATCAACTTAAAATTCGATTTATCAATGACTGTGCTCTGGATTTCATTGATCATCTTCACATATTCTACAGGTGGGCGACACATACCACACAATCTGACTATAATGGCATCCAGTCTGCGGCAGAAGAATTGCGGTTCAATTTTAAGCACCCACTTCATTTTGATTATGTTCACCTTACGCGATTGAAACTGCACCATTACTTCACGCACCTCCCCGGCAATAAGGCGGAATGGGTTTGCATTGAAGACGAACTCATTGTCCGTGCTCTGCAGTAGCTGGCCATTGCGATCGTAGAAAGCACGATGAGCCCACTCGCAATTTAGCACTTTTCTGCCCACATTCTCGATGCGCAATACGCGTTTCACCACCTTCTCGAAAGGCTCACACTCGAAGTGAATTGTTGCTTCTACATGCTTCGAGCTACGTTTGCTGGAGTGACTGAAAATCTGATCGTTGATCTTCACCTCGTAGTCCGCGGGCTGCTCTACACACTTGGCTACCGCTTGAACAGGGTCATCATCGTCGTCGTCGCATGACGTTTCGCTTGAAATATTTTGAATGCGCTCTTCGTGCAGCAACTCTATTTCGGAATTGCCCTTAAGCATGCTCATCCTTATAGCACTCTCGCCCACAATCTGCAAGTTCTCAATGTCCGGATAGTACTCGATCACACGTTCAATGTCCTCACGTTTCTCCTCGATGCGCCGTTCGAGCACTTTCGACTTAAGCCATTGTGATTTCGGTTCAACTGACCTTTCCTTCGGTTTGCCAAGCAGCTCTGTTTTGGTTATGGCGGGCAGGCCACAGATCTCAACTATTTTTCCCGCTTCACATTCTGCACGCGGCCATGTTGCCTGCAATTCGTTTATGTGCATGCCCCGTTCACAGTCGGTGTACTCGGGCAGTCTGACTTGCTGCTTTGCCTTCAGCGTGGTTGGATTCATTCGCTCGGCATAGTCCAACAAACGCTTTATCGTCTGTTTGTCGCGTTCGTCTACGGTTGAAGAGCGATTGAACAACACTGCTGAGCTTCGCTTGCCTATCTTCTGCTTGATGTTTGCCTCTAAGATCGAGCGCTCGTGCAACACATTCTTCCAGTATTTCAGACGTTTATCGAAGCTGTACGCCGAACTGGCCATTTGCACACTCGAGCAGGACGAGGAGGAGGCCTCGAAGTTTCCGATCTTTTCGTCGAAAATGTTGTCCATCAGTTTGCCGATTAATTTCGTATTGTGTGCCAATGTAACGCCGCCCTTGTGTTCGCCAGTTTTCGAATCATCCTCTGATGATGTACTGGGCGGATTGAAGATGTTAAGGGCGGAGTAGTTCTTTCCCAATTCAGAACTTCGTTTCGTAAGCTTTCGATTTGATTTGAGGGCAGCCATCTGTTTGATTTGCTTACCAACAGACAAAAATTATAAATTTTTTTTTTGGAAATATTGAAGTTTATTAAAATACAGACAAGATTCAGCAAGAAAAAGTAGTTACACTAACAAAAAAAAATGTGTTTAACAATTTTAATTTCATAGTTAAACTGTGATCATATGCAGAGATTGCTTTCACGTACCAGAACAGTTCATTATGAAGATAAATAAAGAAAAAGTTTTTCTCCAGTCCAACAAAAATGCATCAAATCCTGCCAATCGATGAATTGGCTGCCATCCAAAAAAGCAGATTGTTGTGCTCACGTTGGGCGGTTTGTTGTCTCTGCAATTCCACTCAATTGGACCGCACAAACAAACTTCAATGCATAAGTTTTACTCACAGAATTTGTACAATTTTTATTGTAGGTACCTCAGTTTAATGTCTTCTCCGGCTGACTGTAAAAAGTTTCGACCATTTACTTTACCTCTCGCCGATTCTACCAACTTCAAGAACATGACAAAAATACATAAAAGCTTAAATGTTCTCCTTCAGTTTGCTGAAGGGCTTCCAGCAATCAATTGCAAATACAAATCAAGGATTCCTTTTGCAACCAATTGAAAGTTTCCAGAAGATACTTATGACATTCAAGTAATTCTATTTTGAATAGGTTTTTCTGAATGTAAATGTTATTTAAACTTAGTCAATCATTTTCCAATATGTCATTACGCAAATAGTTAAGTTAAGGTTTGCCTATGAAATATATGAAATATACAATAAATGGTTTCTTTGGTGATTTCAATTTAATTCGAATTAAATTGTTGACCACTGCTACCTGAATAGAAAATGAAACATGAAACTATGAGCAATTTACTTTCCTAGATATCAGCCCACTGGGCAGAGGGATGGTATGCAAATTTACAGTTCTGCCACTGACATGCCTCAAATTTTTAAAGCGCCAAAGCTGAATTTAGAAAGTTCCCCCCAGATCCCTCAAAGGTTGTTGTGCCACATATTTATCCATTTTTTTGAATTGAAAAACTCTTAAAGTTTTGTCCACATGGTCCCATGGAATGTGGCACGATTTTCACGTTTAAAATTCAAAAAATCAAAATACAAAACTTCGAATGTCATGAAAACGCATACATAAATAATGTTAACAATGCAACTGAATGCAGTGGAGAAGCCGAAATGGTTAGCCGCGGGAAATGTGCCCGAAACAATTATAAAAACCACAACAACATTTGGCATGTTCGTTTACCAAAAACCAAACATTTCATCATGAATTCTAATTTGTTGCAGACTGTAGTGGCCGCGAGTATTTCTATGAATTTTAAATTTACATTTTGAAATATATGCTGTGAGTGTATGTGTTGGTTTCATTTTGGTTTACAGTAGAGTATACTTTTGACATAATTGATTTACGTTGTATATTTGCACTTATATACTGTCTAACTTTTTAATAGAAATATGTCACATGAAAATTAAAGTCAAAATTAAACTTTCATTTTATTTGGTGTGTGTGCTTTGTGTATTCATTCAACATGGCAATGACCGAAGAAAACATTAAATTATATGACACAATTTGGAAATTCCTTCTCCTTAGCACACTTTACACTTTCAATGTCAATGGCAAATATATAAATGAAGCAAAATTTTTTATTTATTGCCAGAGAAGTCTAGTTCTTATGTACTGAAAATGAAAGTAAAAAATCGTCATGTAATTCACTATTTTTTTGCGACCAAATTTTCGTGCTTAAAAAAAAATTTCATTAAATTTTGATAATTTTTAATGAAATTAAATTTTAATGAAAGCATGCAAATTATTACTGCATCAACAGTACACAATGTAGATTCCACATACATCACAGTGCAAATTTATCGCATACACATCCACAAATTAGAGAATACAGCAAAAGCCACAATTATCGATTGCCATCATTTGATGTAATGAGAATGCATAGGATATTATATCGCTATACAACAGTAGCATTCCTGAAGCTCATCCGAATGTAACAAATTAATGTTCATTTACAGTGCGGAAGTGAACCTTACACAGGTCGATGACTTTCATGTTGTGAGTGATAGCTTTAGTAATCAATAATAATGCGTAAAAGATTAATTAATTTTGCATTGGTGGCTTATATTAATGTTGGCCTTTTACCAAGGGTTTAAAGTCACTGGTCATTATGGCAACCATTTACAAAAAACATTCAAGAAACCAATAAAAAACTGCACTGAATTTGATTACTTTTTATATCTTTTCATATCTACAGTGGACTGTCTGTCATTCCCTTTATTTATTTTATTTCAATCTCCATTCAATTGTGAACGTACCTTAACATTCCTCAATTATGTGCTCAGCTATAATTTCCAGCTACAATGAAACTTTTATGAACGAAATTCTTTTTATCTTTGTGTCCTTTTGCCTGAACTCCCAGTTGGTTTAAAAATTAAGCACCCCCATAAACACACAAAATTACCATGAAATAGCAAATACCGGAGTATTGCTTAAGAATGGCCATCTTGGGAATGTTGAGTGTCCTTGTTCGGTGCCTGGATATACATTCAATGTTATCACAACATTTCGGTTAATTAATGAGGGTCACTTGACCTTTTTCAATTTGGGCGAACGAACAATTGCACAAATGGAAATGATTTGCATACACAATGTTGCCCTCACTGCTGTGCTTTGTTGACAATTGAAAGAATTTAACTTGTTTTGATTAGCATCATTTGGATGATAATGTTAACAAGTTCAAATACTAAAAGTCAAGGAGATCTAAGAATAATTTTTAAAATATTACAAAAATCATTTAAGTTTGTACGTTTCGAATAAACGTCAAAGCCGAAGGAAATTTTCATTTTTCATTTAGTGAACAAGTTGATTTGTATTCCACGTACTTTGTTATTATTTCCAATGCTGAGGCAATCCTCATTTGCTCACTTTCCGTGCAAATCGTTCAAATTAAAATTTACCACTTTTGACACTCATGCGAGACAACCAACCCAGCATGTATGAAGTGTTTCAGTGTATGGAAATATAAAAACCTTTCAAAAACAGATACACAAATTGCGAATGCATAGTGCAAATGGACATCAAAATCTGTACAGTTTCCTGGCAGGATCGGAAGTAAAACAATAGCCCCTTCTCGCTCCCGCAAATACCGCCTTCTACTCTACTCTACTCTAATTAAAAAATACTCTACCGCAATAATCCTTTACGTGATAAAATCAGATAAAAACATTAAAGCGTAATTACATAGTAAATTATATGAAACTTTTTTAATTGCCACAATAACATATTTCACAGCCACCGTACCGGACTGGTATTCAAGCAGAAGTGTACATTTGCAGGAAACTGCTTGCAATTACAGCAGCCGGAAGCTATGTTCAGTTAATTGTTAATAAATATAAAAGCTGTTTATCAGTTGTGAAGTTTAAAGATTAACTAAAGGAAATATGGTTAAATTAAAATAGTTACTCACTATGGATTTTTGTGGGCTCCGAAAACCCCCTGGGTCATTGCAAGAAGAGTGTACTTATGTAGGCATATATTTTTTAAAATTTTCATTTTTTATTTTCTTTTTTGGTTTTTCAACAAAAGCTTTAAAAAGTCCCTCATGCATCAGTTGTGTTGGCCTACTTTCTTTAACAGACTCGAGCAGAGTGTGTGCTCATGCCTTGATGGTTGAAGAATGCCTTAAGCTATTGGCTGACTGCACGTACCCACTGAGTTGATTTGGTTAATTTTTGTTATTGACTCTGTATGCAATATTCTTTGGAAGTAAAAAAAAAACTCTCAAATACATCATGCATTTTTGCAGAAGGTTGTTGAACATTTGCTTTGGTTCTTTGATTTGTTTTAATGTGCGTGTTTGGTGGCAATGCATGCGGAATACCAATTCAATTGCAATCACATGGGAAATTTAATACTTAAAAATGTTCATTAAAAAATAACTTTCGTTTTCAGTCTTTATTGAGTAAAAATAGCAAATAAATATCTTATATTGCAAAGGATCATCATTCAAAGGACCTCATGCTCACACTTGCTGAACTTTGTCTTTTGGGAATCAAGTATCGATGAACGTTGCCCACTAAGAAACTTAAACCTTTGCCCTCTCTTGTGTTACTCAGCATTCTCAAGTTATTGCTACGGAGTGGCAACCGCTTTGCGGTGGTGCTTCTCATCCCCTGCATGACCTGCAAATGCACAAAAAATGGGATGAGAAATTTCATTAGAGCTTCGTGGAACTTTTCTTTTATCTTTTTATTGTCAGTTATGTACTCCAGTTTTTGTTCTTCTTTTCTTTAAAAGACTTTTTGTATTAATTCTACTTTATTGTTGTTTATATTTACGCAACACATCTTCCTGTTATACATACAATTTCACATTTTTTTAAAATATCATTTACTTATGGATAACATTGACCCCATCCATTGCTCCTTTAACAAATGCAACCCAAGGAAAAAAGCGAAAACTTTAAATGTGTATGCAGTAGAACAAAAAGTTTTATAAATCGTTGGCAACTACAATGGCATCATGCGAAATTCGAAAGTCCCAACAATTAACTGCAAATTTTTGATAAGTTTTCTGTTTGCAGACATTGGGGATGGGAACTGTCGTGTTTGGTGCAGCTTAAGACAAGATAAGATAAAAGCATTCAAGTCCATGTGAAAGGAAAGCCCCCACCGGACAGCAATGACAGAGGCCTCAAAACCAAATGTAGGTCATACAATTTGTGATGTAAAACTCCATTCCTACACTTGATAAATATAAACGATCACTCACACATGCATTCATTGTTTTGATTACATTTTCACGCCCACCTGAATTGTAGAAAGTGTAGAAAAAGTATTGGTTCTCGTCGCATTAATCAATACTGCTCTCTCAACGCCCACATTTATTTCTGTGTGTTCCATCACTTACAATGTCGTATTAAATTTCATTTTGATAGCACTTTAACCCATCTGAGTGATGGTAATAAAAAAGAAACAACAAGAATCACATGTTCCAACCATTTAGTAACATCGGCAGGGGGGCGTTGGCGCCTAGTACCTACCACTTCTTGTTCCGTGGCTCAATGTCAGAATAGCCAAAATGTTTTAAGCCACAACCACAACCGAAACATATCACAGCTCGGCTGTTATTCTATGTGCATGCGTTACACTTTCACTAAAACAGCAACTGTGTGTGTGTGTGTGTTTCAGCTCATAGTTACACACAAGCTACAGCCGCAGGAGTGAACATACAATTCATGTAGACTTTTTGCACCACACCGACTAACATTCTACTTTGCTCGAAGCGCCACGAATTCCGAACTTATCCAACCTCTCATGGCAAACGCCTGCAGTCACTCAGCGAAATGTTGCGTAAATATTTTGAAAACAGTTGGTGACCTATTGGCCGCTTGTGTTCATTAAATAGAACATCTCCAAACTTTATTTGGGAATCTCTGGCTGAGGCCATTTATGTAAAACTTCATGCTGTTGATTGTGTGGCTACTGCAGTTGCAGTTGCCTTCACTTGACCTTATTTTCTGTTCAGCATTTTGTCTATGTAAAGTTTGGAAGAGTTGGTATTCAAATCCGAATTGAAAAATTACCACTATCATTACGAAGTTAAAAATTTGCCACATCCATTATCGTATTAAGTGCACATTTGATGGCACTTGCCGTAGTGCAGCTGATGAATGGCTGAAAGGAAAAAAAACATGTTAAATCTCGTTTTGACATTTGAGAACATCGTTTGGGACATTTGGTCGTCTCACCACATCACGTTTCATAGCCGCATCATTACAGTAACAGAGAATGCGGTGCAAAGCCGAAACCTCGGTGGCAATATGCCACAGCCTGGCTGTGCATGCGATGCAGATTTTTTGCACTCAATCCGATTCATAGCATTGCATGAATTTTTAATTTTTGTCTGAAGATATTGTTTGTTTCATTAGACTTAATTTGGACAATTCAACTCATTGAATTTAACATTTTAGAATATTTTTTAATGTGAGGTATTAAGGAAGTATCTACTGTAAGAAATACACAAAACGAACAAAATACTGTCAGCCACTGCAGCTCACAAGTAAATGTTCGTCGTCCATATTCACTACTTCTGTTCAATAGAGAATTCAAAAGGAAGCTTACACAATTACAATTCTCATGTGCAAAAAGGAAAAATATGTTTTTGTTTTGTTCAATGCAAACAATGTTATGTTGTTATGTTAGCAATTCATTTCCAGCACTTCTGTTGAGTGATATGTCACAAACATTACCCCCCTCATGGAACATAATATGATAAGACTCGAGGGAGTAACGGGCACAATGAGAGAGAGAAGGTGTAAGCAGGTATGGCGAATATGGTGAAAAGCATCTAATAACCCTGTAGGAAATCACACTAGTCTAGGAGAAGTATATGGATTACTCCTCTTCGGATTCCAATTGGTGTAAAATGTAAACCATTCCCTTATAGAAAACTTGTTTCTGTTAGCTTTGGTTGTCATTGGAGCAGGTCAATTGTCTACTTCTTAACTGCTTTCAGTACTTGAGGGGGTAGCACTTGTATTTCAAAGGAAATTACTTCAAAAGTGGTTCCTCTGTTCATGACTTTGTCCAGGAACCGTTGAGCCATTAGCTGACATTAAATGGCCCAATATAGACAATTGATCTGATTATGCAATCAAATCGGACAAGACTAAAACGTCTAATAACTCAAACTAGCTACAAAAAAACCAGACTTAGGTTCGTTAGTCCCACAGGGAAGTTTCTGAAGCTTAGCAGTGTTGGTCTAATAACAAATCAAATCAACAAAGAATAACAACACTCAACTTCATGCGACACTTTCAGTGTAATGAAATCTTTGTTTACTGTCGATTCATGGGGCGGAGTGTGTGTACTGTGGAATGCAAATAGAAGCATGCTTTAAAGTAGTTTCGACGTTGCAGGCAAAGGAAACGTCAATATGCAAATATTAATTTGATTCGTTGTTGATTTTCCTGTTATTGCTTTTGTTGTTAATGCTTTTGTTGTTATTGTTGTCACTGTTCTACATAACTTTGTGGAAGTAGTGTTCCTTTCATTCAATACTAAGCATGAAAGTAGTGTAAAAATCTCACAAACTTGTAAGATTTCTTTGCCTGAAATACTATCTTCTCTACATATTTTTAACTTCTGTAATGAAGAAAAAATAGTGCTAGTGTTGAGATCGAATTACTTACGTGTCAATGTCCTATAACAAAATCCTTGAAAAGGATATTATGCAAGGATAAATTAGTTTTTATTGTTTTTCTCTTTTTTTGTTTTGTTCTGAAATACAGTATGTTTTTCCCTGAGTGTTTTACGCTCTTTCTTAATATATAGAAATACCGAACCAATTGTGCGAATATGTGTTAGCCTCTCCATTCTCATCTTTTGTACTTATCAATGACGCATACAAAATCGATGCTGATGTCACAACTCTTCATTTGATACCGGAAATCATTGACTTTCGGTTTTATGTGGCTGTGTTTGGGTATTTCCATGTATGTCTTTGCTTCAATTTAACTTGCCTTGCGCTTCCGGTGTGGTTTCCGTGCATTCGATACCACTTATGCGTTCGATACCAGACACATTGTCAATGATTTGCATTTGTAGCGTGCGGTTGACCATCTCTTTGGTTTGGTTTGTGTGGTGAAGAAGCTTTTGGGAACTCGACTACTGTGCGGTTGTGGCAAATGAATTTATTTTTACTTTATTAATGCTGTGGATTGCATGTGGCCTTTTTTGTTGATAGTACTGTGAATTCAATTTGATGAAAAAAGAAGAAAATTTTCTTTGGTTTTTGCCTTTTCCGCTAGCTTTAACATATTTTCCATCTTCGGTCCAGTTGGTTCCCACAATAAATTAAAAAGAGTAGACCAGTGGACCGCTTCCGCTTCCAAGGACTTGCAATAGACTTTTCGAAAAAAAATTAATTTAAATCCTGTGAGGTTTGAATGGTTTGCAAGTGCTTACCGATAATACGCATAACACTTCAACGGAGAAGTAGTTACAAAAAAACGAGAAAAAACTACTCCTGTGATAATGTGTGTAAAACACGACAAATATTTTATCAATTTAATATATATTTTGATTCTGAATTTTTCACAATGTGAAATGGTGACAAATTCACTTTAACGTCATCAGAATGTGACACTCAATTTGTAAATGTTGCCACCAACATGAAATGCAAAAATATTGTGACATTTTTCACAGCATTCCCGACACACGCACACACACACACATAAACAAGCGACCCACAAGCGGAAGTCATATTTCTGCGAATTTTGCGTGCACTCGCACATTTACAAACTGTGAATGAATGTGCATATGATGTCATGGTTTCTGTGGCTACATTAAAAAAAGTTCCATTCAGCAGGAAAGCATCATGGTTGCCCAACAATTGGGCTACATTCTGGGCTTGGTTTCAGTTCGGTTTCAGCATTGATTCGGAAACTTTTGTGATTTGACATGATTTAGGGAGTTGTGTTTGGAGGAAACAAATAATCAGTCAAGTTTTCCCATACAAGCACTTACAGTTTAATGAAAATTTGTTGGGACCAGTTGAAATTAAATTTGTTGATTTATTTGAAGGCAGCATTCGCAATGTAAGCGCCAACGTGCCAACGGGTCTCTGAATAAAAACGCATGTATGAGGGAGAGCACACAATATGGCTTTAGTGGCCACATTATTGTTGCCAAGCTTTAAAGCCTGCGTGCGGAGCCATTTCCACCTGGTACCAAATTATATAAATAATACTTGGGTATACATTTTAAAGCTTGAATCATCCATACGAGTGCTCACATAAAGTACCTTACATACATAGCATACATACCACAATGGCGCACAAGCGAGGTGACGCGCTCGCACACATGGACTCCCAACTAATTCGTGCAAATGTGTGCGTATTTGCGAAATCATCTGAGCTCTGTGCACACTGCGTATAATGACTCTGACAGATACGCACTCACATACATTTTATACAGTAATCCGTAGTCCTCGTAAAATTCAGCGAAACGTAAAAGCTTGACATTGGGGTTGAGTGAAGTTGCCAGCGTTTATAGCATGACCTGCCCGTGCGGTCTGTCGGTCAGTTGTCTTCATTATTTAATTATGGCCGTACGCCTTGGACATGTTAATTAGTGGTGAAGTATTTTTTAAATTTATTCTTTACAGAATTATTGGAATATAATCTTGTTGATGGCATAAGTATTGAATTCAGTAACGATGTACAGTGGTATCGGGTGCGGTCTTTGTTACAAATGTAAGGCATATCGGTACGGCAGCTACCAGCTACACGATCCTTTGTACATTAAAAAGGTTATTGAACAGTTCCAGAATGCATCTAAAAAAAATTAAGTTACCAAACTACACTAGCGAAAATATAAAAGCCGGCAGCCAAAAAGGGCATTGCGACACACTTAAATGCACTTTAAAATATAATGTGAAAAACTAAAATACTGACAAGTCGGGCTACGCCCAAATGCCTGCGGAAAACTGTACGCGAAAGAAGTAAAAGACGAAGTGTAGATACCTACTGAAAGCAGGGCAATGCAATGAATGAACTTAGTCTGCACATTACGCTAAGAGTGGAACCATTTTTTTATACGCTTTTTTTCAATGGTGGCAAAGTACTACGCGAAACTCACTACCAAACCGCAAGAGTCAAATGGCAAACGTAAACATTGTGAGAATTCCGCAGCCAGCATTAAGTGTGTGAGGCATAACTTTTCGCATTTCTTGTGCACACTTCACTGGGCACCGCCAATTGTTAGGCTTTGGCTTTTGTAAGTAAATGTGAACTTCTTTTCTAACATTTTCGCACAATATCCAAGAGAAGAAATGAAATGTTAAAGGAAAAGAAAAAAATACAATAAGAAAGCTTATCATCATCCATATAATTCCCACCATGATCACACCGACAGCAACTCAAATTCGCACGAAGCCAACCCATTTAACGGGGATAATGAACACAAACCGCCAGCACACCGTCAACTAAATTGAAAGCATCCTGCGCCAGGCGGAAAAGAGAATCACAACAAAACGGAAATTATTGTCAGACTGTGTGGTATAAGCAGTGACTGTGATGGTGTCGTTGAGGCTTTTATTTGTCTATTTCAGGAGGGTAAAAGGTTTCTAAATTTTTATGACAGATAGTCAGAAAAAAACAGTTTTTTTTGGTGAAGTTTTTTATTTTTTTAATAGGGAAATAAATAATATTTAGCTTCTATTTTGATTTTCCATTTTAGGACATATCAATAAACCAAATATCTGATTGTAGCCCACAACCACACATACCACCTGATAACATCTTTAGTAAATGCTGATGTGCCACTAATACATCCATTGTGCGTACTAAACACCCTTAATCTCGCAAAGGAAATACAAAAATAAATCAAAATCACACAAACAAACAAAAAGACAAACATCCAGTTGATCCTAAGTGAAATCCCTCAGACGTAATTAATTCCTACGCAACTTTGATCATTTCCGGATTAGTGGCCGTGAACGTGACAGTCCGTTTGGTCGGTCCGTCCATTCGCCTGCCAATAAGGCAGATGTCTTTAGTAGACTTTGTTCCCTTACCTTATCGCACAATCGCACAACAAGTTGTAAACATTTAATTTAATTTGTTGCCTGAAACAAAGAATTTTGTTTTTCCCAGCTGCTCAGCTGGTGGAATGGCGCAAATAAATTTCAGTGATTTATGCAAGAGGGAATAAATAAAATAAAAGAACCGAGAATACAAATACCTTCTTTCGTAAAATAGAATTTAGTGGAATTTCCAAAAGGAAAGTTAAGCGACGTACAAAACAAAGTTTATTTTGCTCACTTTAAATGCAATTGAAAATTTGCAGTTTTTGCGAGTAAGTTTTTTAAAGCTGAAAGAATTGGAATTGCTCTAAAATCCACCATAAATACATTAACCTAATTCGTTCTTTGTCTATCAAATCCACTGAAATACCATTAAATTTGTAAAATCTAATTAAATCATTTCATTTGCCTTATATTGAGTGTTGTGATTAAAGGATTACTAAATGCAATTTCCATTTAGTTTTGGATGCGTATAGCATTTAGTAATCCTTTATTCACACCACCCATTGACCCACATTGGCCTCCAATGACTCCATTGCACAGTGATCTCTAATGACCAACCATTTGTATCATTTTGTTATGCAATTATTATTAAAATATAACAAATTCATTTGCACATTATTCCAAAATGCACATTCATAAATCAAATGGAAAATATAATTATGATGCGTAGCAGTTGTGACACTCATCCAATTGCGTGCATGTTTAGTCAATGAATGTCCATGCGGTGATGTTATTAAAAATTGTTTAATCAAAATGCATAAATGCATTATATTATGTGACTACAAATTAATTAAACTGGTAGATTAAACGCAACATAAAAGGAGAATAAAACAAATTATTTTAGACACAAAATCAATGGGTTTGGCATAATTTGAAAAATTAATTATGCCGTGTTTAAATAAACCACACAGCACAGAACAATAACGAACATTCAACCAACCCAGTGACAGCCTACAATATTTCGCAAACATTTCATTTCAATATAAATTCTAATCTGACGCTACAGTGGAGTGTAGCCGGCGGAACACTACAATTTCTATGAATTTTAAATGTAATTTTTCTTAATTTTACGCTTGTAGCTTGTAGCGAGGATGAAGTACGTTTTTTTTTGTATCCAATAAAGCCAGGATTTCCGAAAATTCATAATGTAAATTAAAAACAGAAACAATTAAAAACTGAAGACAATACTTGTGCTGAAGTTGACTCGTACACAATCATAACGCAAATTGAATTCGCTTTAGCGAGCAAAAACGGTTTCCAAGAACCTGAAAACGGAAAGGCAAGTATGACAACGGCAATGGCTTCCTTCAAGTAAATGAAATGAAAGGGGTATACAAGCGATGAGAAGACATCGTTGCCAGGCGGAAACTTTTCAGCATTTTCTTAAGGAGAACAAATCAAACTCTTTACAGCATTTATGTTTTCTGCATTTTATTTTGTAATTAAATGGTGATTTTAATGCAATATTTTGTTATATATATTATGCGTATCTGTATAGAAAATGGTGGCTTTCTTTACATCCCTCATCAACGAAATCGGCGAAACAGTGCAGAAATTGAAGAATGATTTGGCATTTCTTTAGGTAAAGTTCTATTGAAAATCACTCATACGCCATGTATAACAAAATGTCTGAATTAATAAGAAAACACTTGAAATGTAGGTTAACTAACATTATTTTATGATATTTAGTTTTAAATGAAAGGAAATAAATGTTTGTTTGCTACAAAATATATTGACATACACGGCGTATGAGTAATAAAATAGCATCATACGCATTTGCGATTATTGCATTTGACCACAGAAATACTGTCTAACATGGTGTTAAAGTTTTAAGAAGAAAATCAATGAGAAGGCAAATCAAGCCAGCAAATAAATTTGAAGGCGGAAAAGAAAGGAAATATGGAATTTCCTTTCGCAGCGTCACGTACAAACTTTGACACAATGTTTACGGACAAGTGAAGCGAAGCAGAGTCAACGATTTCATAATCAATATGGGCCACACGTGAACTTAACATGCACGTATGTGTGCAAATACAATTTGGTTCAGCTACGAGCTATTTATAGATGAAATTTTATTAATATTCTTGATTTATGGGAATCACAATTCTTCAATCAATTTAGTATTAAAAAAAATAAAAAAACTATAGCCTTGCGACCCCTTTTCCTGTTGTAATTTTTATACCTTATGGGCGTATCTTTTGAATGTATGTTATTTTAGGGCCAATTCAGTCTCGGTTTGTTTGGAATTTTCTTAATTATTTGCACACCCAATTAACAACTGTTTGCAACTTTTATTTCAGCCATTGATAAATTTCTGTAAGCACAATCCACAATGTTTTAAAGTTTAAGGTTTAAGGACAACAGACTGCGACTTCGTTTCGTCAAAGGTCCTTTTGCTATCGTTGCTAATATGTTTGCTTTTGCTCTTTTTTTTTTTGATTCCATGCTGTTTTTTTTGTCTACAAAAACAACGCAAATACGTAAGTACTAAAAAACAACAACCACAAAAAACCACTCAATGCGTAAAGTTGTTCGTTCTCGCCACTGCTGATTTTTTTATTGTCGTCGACTGTTCCGCATCCGTACATATATCCTTGAAATTATGAATGAACTGTCGACGTAGACGGCAGCACACAGCATCCAGCATCCAATGTCAGTAGTACAAAGTCCACATTCCATTGCTGGATTCACCATATGCAGTGCTTCTGCGCGCTTTAGGTGAGTTTGGCTTGTTGTGGAAACTGAACAGTGGATTGTATCGTATTTGATTGTATTTTCTTACTAAATGTAAACATCTTAATAATACTTTTCCACTTCAAAATAGTTGCCATAAGCATACAAGAAAATATGAATTCTGCACGTTTTCTTTCTTGGCAGTGCGAATGATTGCAGCCACGTATTTATTGAACATGTTGTCACAATTATTATAACATTTCAAACCAAATTGTTACTGACATCTAGCAACCGTTCCAAGTCGTGGTAATTCAATATTAATTCCATTTATTACTGTCACATCTGTTGCTACGTTTGGGAATGTCTCAACGTGCTAATTACAAAAGCATAATGAGAAAAACAAGCCAACCATGCAAGTGTCACAGCAATTACAGAACACATATAAGAATTCAATTCATTGCAATATGTTTCATTTCACCTTCAATGTGAGGAAATGTAATTAAATTACTCGATGATATGGTAACAGAAGTATAATTGGGGAATTCGAAATGATATTGCAGTGAATTTCTGAAAAATAATAAGTTCGCAAGATCTCAGAAAGTCATAAGTCGAAAGTCATATTTGGAAATAAATTCCATTTGTTGACATTCTAAAATGTTTATACCTACAAAATAGTGTTCATAGGTCACACTGTTTGTGACACCCATTAGGAGCGGTGTTAGGTATAGAAAAGTATATATATTCTAGATCAGTATCATCTCCTGAATCGATGTAGGGATGTCTGTCTGTCTGTTTGCCTATGATTTGTTTTATGATCCATTTTTAATATATTCCATTTCCACTTTATTTCCGCTCAATATCGTTTCTGTTCCGATCTCAATGTGTTAAGCTGATTGTATAGTACACACTCTGTAGAATGTTACGTTGCACAAAATGCCAAAGTGGACTAAACTATGTTTAGTTCATCAAATATTTTCAAAAATTAATAACATTTCGCTTAAATTTTGTTCTTTACACTTAGGTCTTGAATGGATAGCGTATGAAAGTTGGGATTCCGACTAGTAAATCATGATGAAAAGAATCTTTTAATTTTTTATTATAATTTTTTGAGATTTATGTGAAAACTTTTGTTTCTTGCGCTAAGCCATATTGCAGATTTCAGACTTTTTGGTAATTAAATGGCGTTGAAAAGTCAAAAAAGTACCCTGCCTACCCATAAAAATACAATGTAATATAAATCTCAACCAAGTTACCAACAGAGGCAGTCGATCAAACGTACATACTCATAAAAGCAAACAAATGCTCCTAAGTACTTGGGTTCACGCTCAAATAAATCGCAAAGAATGATTTACTTTCGTTATGCTGAGAATTGCTTTTCTCATGTCAAGTACACGAACTTCTGCACGATTTGGTTTTTGCTACACTTGAACTGCTAGAAAAGGCGAACAAGTTTTACGTTTGAGTTATGGAAATGTCGAGAACAATGTTCGGTATGCAAATATTTAATTGTATTTCGGTTCTTATTGATTCCACTTTACTTTATTTATTTTTCGAAATTACCAACCGAAAATTCGCTCAAATGTTGAAGTCTTTTTCAGAATGCAGTCGAAGTGCACTTCCATGATTGGAGTAATTGAAATTCGATTGGCATCGTTTTCTCTTTTGAATAACTTCATCACAAAGTGAGATTTAGTCGAGTGGCCTTTAGGCCAAGTGAATAAAAGTGACGGCAACCGATGATTGAAACTGATTGAATTTCGTGTAAATTAAGTGGGAGTGGTGGAGTTAGTGGGAGTTGATGGATAAACTTTTCCTTATGGTTCTGAGGAATTTTTGTTAAACTTTACATTTGCTACGCTAGTATATGTGCCTTAGAGTGTTTTTTTCACAATTTGTTCCTTGCTTAGAGAGAACCAACCTGAGATTTTCCAAAAAAAAAAATATATAAAAATGTCGCATGGTTAGTTAACTAACTAAACACGGAGAATTTGTGCCAAAGTAAATTTTTCCAACTACGAAGAATGCAAATGTATTCAGTAACATTCACAATATATAAAAATTTGTGTTTTTTTACACTGGACTCGTAATGTCATTTCGTTCCTTTGAGTTGGATTGAATTAAGAACAAGTGTAAAATGAATTTGTAATTCTCTGAGTAGTGTTGGATGGGTAATATGGTGACTGATAAAAAAACTGTGTGGCCGCTGGTGCGTATATCTTTCAGCATTCCTTTGACAGATGACATATTTTGTAATTTCATTTTATTTATTAAAAAATATGAAAAAATATGAAAAAATACGTGCTTGTTGAAAAATATAACATACTGCGCTCCGGGTGGGTAAAGCTGATTCGAGAACACTGTTTCTAATGGCATTATCCATTTTTCTAGGTTAGGTCAAATTAACCATACCCAGCAAGTCTTGTCCCCCCAAAAAAATAAAAAAATAAAACAAACAGACGAACAAATTAAATTGGTTCATACTTGAGCGCAATGTGGCAATGTACATTGACAAATATTACCCAGAACGAATATTGAGGGAAAATTGCGTCGGCATCAGTAGCAACGTCAATCACAAATTTAACATTTTCGCAGTATAACAACAAAAATTATACCAACCGCATAAAATCCACCGAAATATAATTTGGCAGTTTGTGTGCTCCTTGGCCTCGAGGAAATTACTCAATGTCGATGACGCAATTACTCAACAGTAAGTATATTATATTTTCTTTATGAGGCGACCAAATTCCAGTTCTTCGCACATGACATTGATATAAGGATATCGAAACGGAATGGTTATAAGTGCCAAAGTTGATACGGGCAAGATGGCAAGTGGAAATATTTCATATGTATATTAAAAAGAGTTCGCCGATAGGTAGATACTCTGATGTAAATTTTGTCATAAAAGATTGCTCTACTTTGAGTATTTATTATGGGAAAAAAGCTTGATTATTTTTGTAACTAAATAGGAGTGAATAAGGGACCTCGAATGAAGCATGTAGCTAATATTAAAATTGTTTATACAAACTCAATGGAATGAAAGCAATTCATCACTGCAATCTTGATGTAATGCTGTCAGCTATTGAATTACTTTCAAAAGGAACCCACTGTCAACACAATTTTTAAGGATTTTGACTTTTTACACATAAGTAAAAGTACCAAAAATCAGAATTGATGAACTGAACGTAATTTCAAACATTGTGCTTAGGTACTCTGGAGTTTGATGTTGCATATCCTCAAGGGCTGATAGCATTTTCGTGTCTTATCACATAATTTGCTTGAAAGTAATTGTATGCGGTTATGGCGGGGTGAAGGGCCAACGACATATGCTTGCCTTCAAAATAAAATATAAAAATTCAAGCGTCAATATTTGAACATCTAATGGATGCGCCATAAGTCGCGCATAATCAACACAAAAATCCTTTAAGCTCTCGATTTACATAGCCAACAGAAACGTAAGGCAAGGAAATGAAAATATCGAAGCCGGATTTGATGTTTGTTGTCACTCAAATGTAAATATGCACGCACAAAATTTACATTTTTCCCCTACTTAGGTGCGATGGAATTTCAGCTATGGGGTTATATCACTTTTTGAGTGCAAAAAAACAATTCTTCAGTTTTTTTGTTGTTAAATTGTAGCCTTTATTTGAGAAAGAATCTAAGAAATTATGTGAGACATTTAACGCATTACGACTAACTGTACGTGCTGTCACGAACTCCACATGAACTCCTGTCCAATTTCACCAATGTAATAAGCTCCAATTTTATTTGAACTTTTTGACACCTGGTCAAAAGGAGTCAGTGTATGTAGCAAAACGTTACAATTTCATGCTCATAGTCGGCTATTGGTGTAGTCTCCTTTGATGCTATTTTGGTAAAATGTTTCAAATGAGGCACAACATGACGGTGAGTAATAAATTGTTTTCCTGTCACGTAAATTGAATGACATTTCCTGACTTCCGTTAATTTTCTCATAAATTGAAAGATTTCATTATTTTTTTTTTGCCTTGGAAATAGAAATTGAAAATATTTCACCGTTTTAATTAAAATAACAGTTGGCCCTCATGTTTTCGTGTAGAAAAAATATTTTTATAATTTGTTTGGGATTAAAAATAATTATTTTAACCTAATAGCCACTCCCGGGGGGCAAGGGGAGGGGGTAATTTCACGCAATATATGTGTGAAATTTCCACAATCCACACGCCCACTTTTCGAGTTGCCACGTCCACTTCTGGAAAAATCCAAAATCCGGCTCAAAATGGTCTCACATATATATATGCAATTGCAGCTTCGTAGGTCCACTGGTGGATGCAGGAGAGCTACTATATCTGATATGCCCATTTTGTAAAACTGCCACGCCCCCTTTTGGAACATCTAAAATCTCAAGCCATAAGTGCATAGGACATGTGTGTGAAATTTCAGCTCTCTAGGTCGACTGGTGTCCTCTGGAAGGTGAGGACAGACATCCGGACAGACATACAAACAATGGAATTCTATGTATTGTGATAATGACGATGTGCAAGAGTGCTTTTGTCACTTTCGAACACTGTATCAATTGTGTTTTTATACAGTTTTATGCCACAAAGTGTACATATCAACGCCTGCCAATGACCGAACAAAAGAATAAGGCCGAAGCAAGGCGCAATACTGATGTACTCCACCATTCTTTACATGTAATGTCAATGCCTTACACAATATAAAAAAAGGAAATATTTTCGCTACATGATGCTTTGTTCATGTAATATCATCTTACTTCCTTTTCCGCTTATTTGGGTCGAATGACGAAATGCTTTTTGCGTTTGCCTTAAGACCTAAACAATGATTTTCTTTAGAAGACAAATGTTTGATGTCTTGTAGAAAAAAATTATGGGTTTTTTCCGGAACTTTGTGATGAAGTGATAAATCTTCATTGCATTATTATTCATGATCATTCGTTGAATGTGTAGATATTTTGGGAAGAATTTGTTGCTTTAATAATAATTTTCCTTCCTTTTTGTCTTTGTGTGGCCGGGCAGACAATGATAGTGCACAGTGTGTTGTGACAAGTGTTATAAAAATGTTATGCCCGTTGGCTTAAAATGAAGAAAAGTCATGCCATAGTTCTTGATAAAACTCAGAATAACGTAACCAGAGTTGTGTACTTTGTTCCACTGATTACGCACATAAGTAAATGTATGTTGTTAAGAAATTTTCTATCTATTTTTAGATTGCTAAAAATGGCTTGGCTTTTTTTTCAAAAACTAAGCACTGTCATTAAAATAAACAAAGCGAACGAAAAAAATGTTTGAAGGAAGCACCAAATTATCATCTTGGGAATATTGGGTGGCCTTCCATTGTGCTGGGATAATTCAATGGCATCTTATCGATTTGTGTTAATTAATGAAGGTTGACTTGACCTTTTTTTCCTTGAACAATGAACCTTCTTGTGTGAACAATTTGCGAAAACTCCTTGTTGGATAATGGAAAAATAATTATAATTTTTCCTACAATCATTGTGATGAGGCAAAATTCAGTAAGAATATTTGGCCAATATTTTCTGATTTATCATAGAGGCTAGTATGTATTTGCTAAGTAGACTGAAGTAGTTATTATTGAACGCATAGAGCCATCAACCCAAGCATAACATTGGAATGCACTCAACATGCACTTTGAAAACAAAAACAACTTTTAATATAAAACAACATTGTACAAAATTGAGTACCGACTGCGCTTCAGATGCAAAAAAAAGTTCTGGTTCTTTTGTTATCGACACTATGTGCATTTAGTTTTGAGGGAAATAAAGGGGAGCGACTGCCTTTGAAAGGGAAAAGTTAAAAAAAGTACCAAATTCAAACAAATTTTAATTTACAATTCCCCGCCCACCCGTTCGTGTGGAATAATAAACCAAACACTCACTAAAAATGGGAATATGAAATGAGGAAGGAACACTTTTCATGTGGAATGAAGAGAGTTAAGAACACATTGAAATCTGAGTATTATGCAACACTATCACAGTATGCTCACATAAATCTTTGATATGAAAGTAAAATCTCACAGAGAAAGTAGTTTTTAGCTTTACTCATGCACAGATTAATTGTCCTGATTACCGGAATAATTGTCTAATTTGGTTTACTATGCAACTCAACATGGTATGGTTTCCCCACATACATATGTATATACAAATGTTTATTAGGGAGACAATTATTTTATAGAGTGCCCACCATCATATTGCAAGCTACAGAAAAGTATATTCTGAAAGTTTCAATTAAATTGCTTAAGTCTGAGGCTGGACAAACCAGACCAAACTGTGTATGGGTCGCAGATATTTAAAATCAGAAAATTGTAAAATAAGTTCCACCCTAATTTATATATATTCATGCGAAGAAATTTAAACTCCTTATAAAATAAAATCAGTACGATACCAGAACATTTATCATATAAGCAACTGAAGGAAACAACTTTTCACTTAAACATTCTTGTTCGCACGCTTGGCTTTGACGTGATACTAAAAGTGTATCATGTATTTACAAAATGTTGGCTGTAAAGTCAGTTTACTCTGCTGTCGACATCTTGTGAAGGGAGAATTTTGTTTAGCCATTAAACAACTTTTATTGCTGACAAGCTCAGCATTAGTAGCTTCACTGTATCTGACGAGTGGCTGAGTGCAACTTTTAAATTTTATAATTAAAAAAAAAGTACTTAAGTACTGAAAAAATAACAAAACTGTACATTTATATAATTTTGAGGATGCTTGAACTGAAACACACATTTTATTAGGCAATTTCCCTTTTGATGTACAGGCATATAGAGCCTGTGGTCATGAAATATTTTTGATTTCACATTTCCATTGTTATCGAACTAATTTTACAGTATGTCAAATATTTACTTTATTCATAAAACAAAAGCTGAATTTTTGTATCCGTAAAAAAAGGGAATTGTCAGAATTCGATGAATATTTTGGCTCCAAGCTGTTTAGAGAACAAAAAATTGTTTGGCAGTTGCCATGTAGACACAGACAGTTTCCTTTGTTATTCTCATCCGCTTCCGGTTACAAATATTTCGGTTGTTGAATTTTATTCACTTGGCTTGTATTTGGTTGTGTTTTCAGACTGTGATTAAAGGTAAGATTTCGTATGAAAAGTTCGTAAAAATTTAAGTATTGACTTGGGCTAAGAAAACACATATAAAAAAAACAAATTTAATGGATCCTTTTGTAGTCTGAAATCACAAGTACAGACATGTTACATTGTTACTTTGCTGACCCGATAATATTGTAAATTCGTTTTGGAATTAGGGCGCCATAGAGAACCCCAATATTAATTATGGTGTTTGCGTATTTTTCACTCACCTTTTAATGTCACTTACATACAGTTAAGTATGAACAAGAAGTCACAGATATTTGATGCTATCATATTTTCCATCAAGGCACGGAGAAACGAAAACAAAATAACTTGCCAAATAACATTACACAAGATGAAAGGGCAGACATAAGATCGGGGATTTATTTTGCCGGAAAATATTATTTAAGCCACCCCCAAAAAAAAAAAACCAATGAGTGTGAGGAAAATACTTTCACACTGCACGTGTCAGAACTATGTTTTTGGCATATTTGTAAAATGTGAAATGGTAAATTTGTATTTCTAAGTTTTCAGTTGAATTGAAAGTAATCTGTTGTGAAGGAAAACATATTTTTGAATTATTATTTTATTTATAAAACTCTTCTACATAATGTTGAGAGCAAAACTATTGCCTGTCATACCAAATATTTTATAATTGGTCGAACATAACAAGTTAGGTTAGGTTATATCGGGAGATGTTTGTTGTGCCAACAATATCATAACATAGCATGTTAACTTGTTGTTATTTAGTCTGCAGCAATTGCTATGGCTTAATTAGTATATTTGCAATAAGATGTAGAACAGGAAAAACCACATATTGTGAAAAATACATTCTGAAAGGGAAAAACACACAAAAGGTAAACATATTTTTACACATGCTACCGAACACCCTTTTTGAATCTAGTGAAATCTGTAGTTCCAATTATGAGGAGAAGCTTCTGTATTTTTCCATTGCTTTTGAAGCTCAGGTACACCTTTGCAATTGGTAACTGGCATTCCATGAAAAGCATATGGAACTTATTGTGTGGTTTTCATCATTGACTAACAGTTGTTGTAACTGCACAGGCTGCCTGCAATCTATTGTGAGAGCAACAGGAACAGATTTTTCTTTTGCCAGCGCACCTGATGAATATGCCATGGTTGCACTGTGCACTTGTGGAATTAAAAACACAAAATAATATTTGCATTTTCATTCATACATTATTTTGCTCACCTGCTCAGGCAGCCGAAAGGAAGATGTTCTGCTGGAGTTTCTCAATAAATAAAAGTGAATGGAAACTCTGTTCTGACTAGTAGGGTGAACTGAAAAAAGGGAAAGGCGTCTAATCGAAAAGCTAGGGTTCTCCAAAATTAATTACAGTTCCAAAAATAACTTTTGCTTTTGAAATTTTCGGTTTAAGATAATAAACCAATTTTGTACTTTAAATTAATTTAAATTCCAACTACTTGTACTTAGATTAAATTCAAAACAATGTGATTTTTAAATTTGATCTCTTAATTGAACCCTGTTTATTTGAATTATTTCTGAGGAACTTCTGACTTCTTGAATTTACATATTCACCTACTTTTGCATAACATAACAATTGACAATCGCTTTTATCTTATGTTATTGTTCGACAATTGAAGCAAGAATCTATATGAGAAAAATGCATTCTCCTAAGCCCTAATTGACCTGCAATGACGTCAGAATTCTGCACCCACACACGATTGCAGCAACCCATTCCCAACCAATCATTAATTTATTCAAGCCAATTCGAATTTGCCATTCTACGAAAACAACACTGTGGCAAAATTGTAATGACAAATAAAAGTTAGTTGTTTGTATGGACGAAGTCAGTCTATTAGTGGGGTTTTTGCATTGAGAATGTTGTGCACAAAGCTTGGATAGTTGAGATACTAGTTTATTTGCGGTGTTATTGTGATTTTAAAATAATAGACTATATGGAAAGTGTAAAGTGTACAATTCATGTCATTCCGTTTAATTTAAGTAATTAATTCAATTGCCAGGTTCTTAACATGATTGATACTTTACTTACAGATATCTATCGCCTTTAAACCACTTCTTTATTTGAAAGTCTTTTCGTCACTTCTAAGTAATATTTCACTAGTTTCACATTTAAATAAGTGTCAATGACATCTGGAAGTTGGCCATTTTTCAAACCAATTTCTTCTATCTCACTTGCTCTACATTTTCCGTTGGAGATTTTGTTAGTAGTAGTTTCAGTTATTTATTTTATGATTTAAGTTCATAAATTTCATCGTAATATGCTTAACTATCACAGACGATGCCATCGGTGTTTTGTGTGTACCGACTTTGTGGCCTGCCACTTCTACTTGGACTAATTTTTTAGACAAAGATTTTTTACACTTTTCATACTTTAAAGAAATTTATTACTTTCGAAGCATTAGTAATAAATTTATGAAGTCAACTGTGATGACAGAAAATACGTTTTTTAATTGAAATATATTATCTATTACGAAGGAGTGGAACACATTTTGTTATTTCATCAAAAGGGGAGGATTCAGAAAACAATAATAAAAAATACTCTGAACTTATAACAGTTTTGTTGGTCCACAAATATTTTGCTATGATACATGTGAGTTAATATATCTATGCCAGCTGAAAAGTTCTCAATATTACCATAATCAAAAAATAGTAGGTAGCTACTGATTGTGATTTCAAAACAAAACTTTCTGTAAGAGAGGAAAAAAATATGATTTTGGTATTTACGAAAAAATTGTGTATCAAATCAAACAAAATGAAAAATTATTTTTATATAAAAAATTGTAAATGGAAAAATAACAAATGTTTCTTCTCAACCATGTTTTGATGTTAGTATCATTTTGTTTTTTTTTATTTTTAGTGTAAAAGCCACAAGTTGCAGCTACCAGTATTTTGAAGCTCTACTTTATGAAAGCTGTGATAAATGATGAAATATTTGGTTCACCGTTGCAATTTATTTCTACCTCAAAATGTACATTTGTAAACATTTACCACCATTGTTGCATCCATTGTATTTGTTTAATTATGCTAAATTAAAGAACGGCACCAAGCAACGAAGACATAGGTAGTTGCGGTCGGTATTTACAGAAATGATACCAATAGTTGGTGAGTTTGTAAATACCCGCAATATAGTTTTTTTATGGTCCTTCTCTTTGAAGTGATACAGAAACGGGTAATTTCCACATCTGGTAGCAGTTTGTCAGTCTGGATGGAAATTCCACATACACAGCGGAAGTGTACAAATACAAATGTACACAACTAAATAGGATCTGTCTCGGCCGATAATGAGGCCCAATAAAAAGATCCTTTGTTCCGCGAAATAGATAATTAGTGCGTTGCTTGGGCGGACCGTTTATTATACACACGATGGGACCGCAATCGCATCGTGTACATAGGTAGTTTTAAGGTATTCGTATGTATTTGTAGGTATTTATTTTATAAGGTATTATTTGTAATTTCTAAGTAGATTTTAAACTATAAATAAAGAGTTCAGTTCACTGGACAAAACAGTTATCCCATAACAACCGAAACCTCGTGTGCTTACTTGTTAAGCTAAACAAATTGGTGACCCCGTGATTTAAATACGCGTAAAAGTGTTAAAATTCGTGTTTTTTTGTATAAAAAAAAAAAAAAAAAAAAAAAAATTGCATTGTGTTTAAGTTGAGTTATAAAAAAAATAAAAGTTTTAAATGCACTAGTGTTTGTTGTAAAATATAAAAAAAAATAAAAGTTTTAAATTACAACTGCGCTAGTGTTTAGTGTTTGTTGTAAAATATAAAAAAAAAATATAAAAGTTTTAAATTACAACTGCGCTAGTGTTTAGTGTTTGTTGTAAAATATAAAAAAAAAAATAAAAGTTTTAAATTACAACTGCGCTAGTGTTTAGTGTTTGTTGTAAAATATAAAAAAAAAAATAAAAGTTTTAAATTACAACTGCGCTAGTGTTTAGTGTTTGTTGTAAAATATAAAAAAAAATAAAAGTTTTAAATTACAACTGCGCTAGTGTTTAGTGTTTGTTGTAAAATATAAAAAAAAAATATAAAAGTTTTAAATTACAACTGCGCTAGTGTTTAGTGTTTGTTGTAAAATATAAAAAAAAAAATAAAAGTTTTAAATTACAACTGCGCTAGTGTTTAGTGTTTGTTGTAAAATATAAAAAAAAAAATAAAAGTTTTAAATTACAACTGCGCTAGTGTTTAGTGTTTGTTGTAAAATATAAAAAAAAATAAAAGTTTTAAATTACAACTGCGCTAGTGTTTAGTGTTTGTTGTAAAAGAAAAAAAAAATTTTTTTTTATTAATTACAACTGTGCTAGTGTTTTCTTTTGTATAAAATGGAGCAGATAGTGAAGAACCAAGAAGCTATCGGGGCGGAGATAGCTTCTGGGTACAACAAGCTGGCCAAGGAGGCTGCCACAAGCATAAATGTGGGACGGTTTCAGGAGATGAGGTCCTGGGTAACGGAACTGTCCCAGCGGTTCGAGGCTAACGACCAAGAGTTAGTCGCGGCAGAAGTCACTATGGAAAGAAATGCATACTTCAAGCAGAAGTATGCAGACCAGGTAAGAGGTCACATTTCTAATTTTTATAAGTTGTTAAATACAGTAACAATCAGTCCTGAACCGGTAGTGAAACCTGACCAAAAGGGGTCAGGTGAGCCTGACAAAAAGGGGTCAGGTAAACCTGACCAAAAGGGGTCAGGGGAGTTTGACCAGAAACGGTCAGTTGCTCCACTACCATGGATAGGGAGAAAATTCCAACATGTGTTGGACATATTAGATGAAAAGGTTAGTAATTGTGGGGAAGGGAAGGATTCCATAGAAACAGTGGAAAAGAAATTAGACTTAGTTGAGGAAACTTACCTCAAATATATGGAATTCTACTCTGATGACGAGCTAACTGAAGTGTATTACGGGTTGAGGGAAAAAGTTGCTTCACTAAAGAAAGGGAATATTGATACTTGCCCCTTCCCTTTACCACAAATAGATATACCAGTTTTCGATGGTAAATACTCTGAATGGGACACATTCAAGGAATTGTTCCAACAATTAGTAGTATCAAAATCGATTTCAAATACACAAAAGATGTGTATATTGAAAGCGAAGGTGAAAGGATCGGCAGCAAGCATTATTGTAAATTTGCCATCAAAGGATGCAAATTTCGATATTGCATGGAAGTTGCTTAATGATAAATACACAAATCAAAGAGCAATAACTTCAATTTACTTTAAAAAGCTGATTGAGGCTCCTGCTGTCAGATCTGACGCAAAAAGTGTGCAAGACTTTCAAGAGATGATAAACGAAAGTCTTCAAGCATTGCACGCATTTGGGATTGGAGCAGAAGAACTGCTTCAGTCCTTGATATGTTTCATCCTACAAAGGAAAATGGATGGAGCATTAAGAGTAAAATTTGAGGCCTCTTTAGTTAACTCAAAGAAATTACCAAGGGTCGACAACTTGCTCGGATTTCTCGAGCGCGAAGTTTGTATTTTAGAGGCGACCCAAGAATTTTCCAACAAAAGGGATGGAAATCTTGGGGAGCAGCCTAGGAAAAAGGGATTCGTGCTAAGTGGTGAGAAATGTTTAATGGGATGTTTAACGGGACATTTTTTGAATCAATGTTCCAAATTTAGAGGACTTTCCATTATCGAACGATGGAATAAGGTAAAAGAGAACAATTTATGCAAAAAATGTCTGAAAAGCGGACACATGAGTGTAACATGTAGTAGTGAATATAACTGTAGAATATGTAAATATGGTCATCATTCTCTACTACATAGGGAAAATAAGAAAACGCAGTCTAAAACTGCTGTGGTTAAAGATAAAATTAAAGAAATAAATAAATGTATATTATTGTCCACAGCCATAGTTCAGGTGGCTGACGGATTAGGAAATTGGATGGATTGTCGGGCTTTGCTCGATAATGGGTCCCAAGTCTGTTTGATGACAAAGGCTTTTAAAAACAAGTTGAAATTAAAAGCTTCTGGTACATCAACTACTATTGAGGGTCTAGGGAAAAGTAAAGCTAAGGTGAATGAACGGGTTAGTGTAACCATTAGATCCAAAACTTCGGGATATAAGACGAATTTGGAAATGTTGGTGATGCCTAAGATTTTGTCGGATTTGCCTGAACGAATGGTGGAAACAGGTGAGTATCCGAATGGAATTCAGTTAGCAGATCCAAAATACCATATTCCGAGAGGAGTAGATATGCTGATTGGAGCAGAAATATTCTTCGACATTTTGTCAACAGGACAAATTCGGGATAAGGATGGCAACTTTATGTTGCAAAATACAAAATTAGGTTGGATAGTAAGTGGATCTGCTCGCATATCGGCGTCTGCTGTACGTTGCATGACTATATCCAGTTTGCAGGAAAATACGGATACGATGCTCCAAAAATTTTGGGAGGTAGAAGAGCTTCCGTGCAAGAAAAGGATGACAAAGGAGGAAATCAAGTGTGAGCAGATTTTCAACAAGACGACTAAAATAGGACAGGATGGAAAATTTGAAGTAAGTATTCCATTTAAAGAAAAAAGTAATTTGTTGGGAGATTCTAGAATTATTGCAAAGCGTAGATTTTATTCTATAGAAAATAAATTGGAAAAGAATACAGAGTTAAAATTGCAGTATCAGGAATTTATGAAAAAGTATATGGAATTGGGACATATGGAAATAATTCAAAAAGAATTAAAATTGAAAGAAAGTTGCTATTTTCTACCACATCATTGTGTATTACGACCAGAGAGTACCTCAACCAAATTACGAGTAGTATTTGACGCTTCTTGCAAATCGACTACAAATGTGTCATTAAATGATATATTATATGTAGGCCCAAGATTGCAGGAAGAGTTATTTAACATTCTTTTGAGGTTTAGGAAACATAAATATGTTTTTTCAGCAGACATCGAAAAAATGTATAGGCAAATTTGGGTTGCAGAAAAAGATAGAAAATATCAACTAATATACTGGCGGTGGAGTCCAGAAGAGGAACTCAAAATTTATTCCTTAAATACAGTTACTTATGGGACAGCATCGGCGCCATATTTGGCTGTAAAATGCTTGGAAAAAATTTCTGATGTACAACGGAAAAGTAATCCAAAAGTCGCGGATATCATTAAAAATGATTTTTATATGGATGATTTAATGACTGGTGGGGATTGCTTAAAAAGTGTGGTAGAAATGCAGGGCAATATAAATAAAATTTTGCAAGGATATGGAATGCCGTTGCGAAAATGGTGTGCAAATCATCCAGATTTGTTGTCCAACATTCCAATTCAGGATAGAGAGGGATGTTTGGATATCGGTTTGGAAAATGTATCGACAATAAAAACTTTAGGGGTAGTATGGAATCCTCTAGAAGATGAGTTAAGCATGAAATGTAATTGGGAAAATGGAGAAGTAGTCACAAAAAGAACTATTTTGTCAGACATTTCCAAGCTATTTGATCCACTGGGGATAGTGAATCCGGTAACTGTAACTGCGAAAATTTTATTACAGCAGCTATGGAAGTCAAAAATTGATTGGGATTCAAAGGTACCACAAGATATATTGATGACTTGGAACAAAATTAAAAGTGAATTACCAAAACTTAATGAAATAAAAATTAAACGACACTTATTTTGTGACCAACATAAAGTTATTGAATTACATGGATTTTCCGATGCTTCCATCAAGGCGTATGGAGCGGTAATTTATGTAAAAACCTCAAATGAAAATGGGGAGGTGTCAGTACGACTAGCAACAGCTAAATCACGAGTAGCTCCAATAAAGATGTTGACGCTACCCAGATTGGAGTTGTGTGCTGCAGTTTTATTGACTGAGTTAATGAAAAAGGTAATTGAGAGTTTGAAAATCAACAATTTTTCTAAATTTTATTATACAGATTCGTCCATAGTTTTAAGCTGGCTCAAATTGGAACCAGCAGTATTACAGGTATTTGTTGCAAATAGGGTGGCACAAATACAAAGCGAGACCGATATTAAGGAATGGAGGTATGTTCCAACTAAAGAAAATCCAGCGGATATTGTGTCAAGAGGCTCGCTACCAAGTGAGCTTATAGACAGTAATATGTGGTTAGATGGACCATTGTTTCTGAGAGAAGAAAAGGGTCAGGAATGGCTTTGTCCGCAAAGCTGTGACTCCTTGACACTGGAAGTTAAAAAGAGTAAAGTGGTTGGTGCACTAATAAGATCCGGTTCTTTTATAGATACTATTCGTCACAAAAATAGTTTTGAGTTTTTAAGGAATGTAGTAGCTCAGATTTTACGTTTTGTTGACATTGCGAAAAAAAGATGCCAAAAACAGTGGCTAATTTATAAACAAAAAGCATTGGTAGTTCTAATAAAAAATATTCAACAGAAACATTTTAAAAAGGAGATTAAAGCGCTAAATGCAAATAAGATACTACCGTCGGATTCAAAAATCTTAACATTGTATCCTATTATAGATGAAGAAGGGATATTAAGGGTAGGAGGTAGAATAGAGAATAGTAGATTAGCTTATGAATCGAAGCATCCAATTTTACTTCCATATGACGACAAATTAGTAGTGCTATTAGTAACGGAATTGCATGTCAAACATTTGCACATAGGACCACAGGGACTATTAGCAATCATAAGACAAAGGTTTTGGCCATTAAGAGGAAAACAATTAGCAAAGAAAATTGCAAATAAATGCTACAGATGTTTTCGCGCTAATCCAAGACCTTTACATCAACTTATGGGGAATTTACCAAAGGATAGGTTGATCAAGACACGACCTTTTTTAAATGTAGGCATCGATTTTTTGGGGCCAATAACAATACATTACAAAGTGCGAGGAAAAAAAACGGATAAAGCTTATGTTTGTGTATTTGTTTGTTTTTCGACGAAAGCGGTCCATTTGGAAGTCGTTTCTGACTTAAGTTCAGCAGCATTCATTGGAGCATTAAAAAGATTTGTGGCACGGCGTAGTTGTCCACAGAAAATTTATTCTGACAATGGAACTAATTTCATTGGGGCTGCGAATAGCCTAAATGAAATATATCAATTGTTCAAGAACAAAAAACATTCGGAGGCCATTGAAAGATTTTGTGGGGAAAAAGAAATTCAATGGATAAATATTCCGGCCAGATCTCCTCATGTGGGGGGATTGTGGGAGGCTGCAGTGAAATCAGTGAAGAAACATTTCTATAGAGTCGTGGAAGGCATTATGACATTTGAAGAAATGTGTACCTTGATGGCTCAGATAGAATCAATTCTAAATTCAAGGCCACTTATGCCATTGTCCGATGATCCGAATGATTTTCAAGTTTTAACTCCAGGTCATTTTCTTATAGGAGAATCTTTTTCAACGTTTGTTGATAGAAGTGATAATCAATGTTATCACGGGCTGCGGGATCACTGGAAAGCAGTGCAAAACAATACCCAAGAGTTTTGGAGAATATGGTCAACCGAATATTTGAGTGAGTTGCAAAAAAGGTATAAATGGCAGCGTCCGTCCGATAAGATTGAAGTAGGCAGTCTTGTTCTTTTGAAAGAAGAAAATTTGGCCATGATAAATTGGAGGAGGGGACGAGTTATTAACACAATCTGTGGAGTTGATGGATTGTGTCGAATGGTAGATGTAAGAACAAGCACTGGTATATCGAGACGATCGGTACACAATGTTTGTCCTTTTCCTACGGATGAAAATAATTCAAATGAAAAAGAAAAAACAAATGAAAAAACAAAAGAAAAAAATAATAGTAGTAATAGTGAAAACAAAGATGTAAGAAGATCCAGTAGGATTAAAAACAAAAATTGTATGCTTATATTATTGTCGTATTTAATGATTTTCCCTGTAGTAAAAGGGCTTGTGAATATTGACTATTTTAAAGATAAAGCAGGAATATTTTTTGAAGAAGTGGAGGTAATAGGGCTGACAAAAACTGCATGGAATATTGTGGTACATGTGAACATGACGGATTATTGGAGTTATAGGGACAAATTGGACGAGTCAATGCAGCTGGTTAAATCCATGGAGGCATCACTTTCCGACGATGTATATATGGCAGCGACGATCGAACAACTCACAGCAAGGTATCAGCGCATCGCCCAAAATAATGAAGTCATCACGCTAATCAACTCGAAGAAGAGCCGGCGAGTTCGAAGGGCGCCTTTGGGATTTATGGGTGGTGTTCTTCATTCAATATTTGGACTGATGGATGAGGAACACGCCCAAGGATTGGTGCAACAGATTCAACAAAGCCAGTCAAATGAGAAATACATGTTAGATCTAATAGAAAAGCAAACGTCTATTCAAGATTTAACATCGGACATACTGAAGCAACAACATGAGGTGGTATGGAAGAATTTTCAATTCATCAACAACTCAGTACATACACTGAATGAGGCAATAAATAAACAAATGGATAATGAAGTGATACTTAGCGCAATAACAAGTACTCTGGTGGCGGTGGAATCATTCGAGGAGATTCAGCGAGACTTAATCGACGTCATCTGGAACTCGAAAGGCAATTTTATGGCAAAAATACTGCCGTTGCAAAAATTCCAAAAACAAATAGGCCTAATCACTTCTAATATCAACGAAAACTTAATGTTGCCTGACAATAATCCGATGGAGCTTGCAAAGATTGCAAAAACAACCACAAGAACAACCGCAGAATTCATTTTGTTCAACATTCGAATTCCACTAGTTAACAAAGAAAAGATGCGAGCGTATGCAATATATTCGTATCCTACATTCCATGACGGGTATTTCGTGAGTATTAAGCCTGCATTTGATTACATACTATTAGATGCGAGAAAAACAGTGTATTATGGGATGGTGGGCGATAAGTTTCAACATTGTCAACAAATGAAGAAGATTCTGCTATGCCCGCAGACACATCCTTTATACAACATAAGAGCCGACTCCAGATGCGAAGTTCAACTATTCTTAAAGCAGCGAAGGTTTCCTCGGGACTGCGAGATAAACATTGTGCCTTTGCGTAATTTTTGGCGTCAACTCTATGCGACTAATTCTTGGATTTTTTCGATGGGTGAAGAGACTCAAGCTGAAATAAAGTGCAACGAGAATCATCAGATAGTGAGCCTTGAAGGTCAAGGTATGTTACAAATGAATCCTGACTGTTATCTACAAACGACCGATGTCAACCTATGGGCATATGACGTATACACAACGAATGTCAGTTACATCATTCCGATCCTGAATCTAACGCATCATATGCCAAATATCAAACATATTCAACTAATGGGAGATATAGAATCGTTTCAAATTCAGAACATCCCAACACAAAAGACGATATTAGGATTTCCAACGGCGTTGGATTTTCACCACGTAGCTCATTATGGTTCAAGTCTGACAACATGGGTTATAATGCTGGTAATCATCGTAGCAGTAATCATCATCTTCCGAAAACTGTGCCAGATGTCCACCACCTATCTACCAGCAGCCATTACCTTACCACAGTTAGGGTAGAGTAAATTCAAAATCAATATAACATATATTTTTTACACAGTTTACATATTTTAATTAGTATTTGAGTATGCCAAATTTTATTTAAAACAAAGCTTATAAGCATAAATCTATAAATACAAAATTTTCTTTTGTTAATTTGAATTCATTTTCATGGCGGCCGTAGCCGCTTGACAATTAACCACTGTGTGGAATCACATTTTTTAATTTTTTTAAGATTTAAAATTTCGATACAAACATTTCAAAAAAAAAAAAGAAAAAAAAAAAAAAGAGAGAAAGAAATGTTTTATCGATATAATTATTTTTATGTTTTATTATGTTGTTTAAGAAGCAACCCCTTGTTAGTTTTAAGTTCTGATTGATTTAAGTTTTCTTTTCAACATAGAATAGTGCTACAGTAAGATATTTATTTCTTGCACTATCAAACAAAAAATCAAAACACAAAAATAAGAAAAATTATCAAAAGTAATCTAAATTGTAATTAAGTTATTTGCATCTTGTAAGGTTTGTAGCGCCTCATATTAAAAAAAAAAAAATGTATGTAAACACTATATAAAAAATTTATATTTTTGTTAAGGATGTCCAAAAAAAGGGACAAAATTATTAAAAGACTTAAGCCTTTTAAGGCGGGCAAGACACACAATTATACGTAAAATCAAAAATGTATATCAAGAAAAGAAAACAAAAACATGTAAACATGTCCAAGAGAGGACAATAGTATTAAAAGACTTGAGTCTTTCAAAGTAGGCAATATGTTTAATTATGCTAAATTAAAGAACGGCACCAAGCAACGAAGACATAGGTAGTTGCGGTCGGTATTTACAGAAATGATACCAATAGTTGGTGAGTTTGTAAATACCCGCAATATAGTTTTTTTATGGTCCTTCTCTTTGAAGTGATACAGAAACGGGTAATTTCCACATCTGGTAGCAGTTTGTCAGTCTGGATGGAAATTCCACATACACAGCGGAAGTGTACAAATACAAATGTACACAACTAAATAGGATCTGTCTCGGCCGATAATGAGGCCCAATAAAAAGATCCTTTGTTCCGCGAAATAGATAATTAGTGCGTTGCTTGGGCGGACCGTTTATTATACACACGATGGGACCGCAATCGCATCGTGTACATAGGTAGTTTTAAGGTATTCGTATGTATTTGTAGGTATTTATTTTATAAGGTATTATTTGTAATTTCTAAGTAGATTTTAAACTATAAATAAAGAGTTCAGTTCACTGGACAAAACAGTTATCCCATAACAACCGAAACCTCGTGTGCTTACTTGTTAAGCTAAACAGTATTACAAGACTAGCAAATGATGCTGCCTCGGTACCTGCATGCAACAATGTTGTCATGATGAAGCATTTTTTTGTAATTGTTTTAATTGAAGGGAATAATAATACAATTTAAATTATATTGTTGTCGTTCAGTCAGACATTACTTAGTCCATTTGTGATATTTATACTCTATAGTAAATCAACCATTTAGGTCCCTGTTAAAGTAATGTACTCTTTGTACTTAATACCTGAGGAGGTACTAGCACAAACATATACACAAAATGCAAATTTTAAATAGTATATATTTCAATTAAAATATCATAGCCTGAACTGAATACAAAATACAATTTTTAAATTTCTACGTAAAATAGTTTTTACTCCGAATATTCTCACTTGAAGTGACCCATCTGCATACTTAGGTGGTTAAATGGAAAACCACCAAAGTAAGTTTCGATTTAGTTTAACCCAAATTCAGCAATAAAAAAAAACAAATTTTGTTGAAAAGTTTCGTGAAGTTTACACTTTTTATTTCTCAACTTTTAGACTAGAGACCGACCGAAATTCGGTTTCGGTTTCGGTTTTTCGGCTTTTCGGCCAAAAAAAGCTGTTTCGGCCGTGTTTCGGATTCGGCCGAAAAATAAAATATCGCTTTCGGCCAAATTTCGTTTTCGGCCGAAATTTCTATATTTCCGCCGAAAATTTCGGTTTCATAGAAAAATGTAACAAATAAATAACAAAGATTACACTGATCGACAAAACTGAACTTTTTGTGTGTTAAATATACTTGATAGACAAATTCTTATGTATTTTGCACGCTGGATACGAAAATAATAATACTGAAATTTATACAGCACAAAAAATGTAATTTTTGTGGCGTTTGCAGGAAAATTGTGCGTGCTGGAAAAATTTAATTAAATATTTTCGGATTTAGCGTATCAAAATACATAAGGAACAACCAAGTGGATAAAAGCGGTATGTGTAACACAAATTTAAGCATTGATCATAGTTTCGAAGAATCAGAAGCGACAAAGAAGACATGTCCTATCGGAGTAGATCTACTACTCTCGCGATGATTTATAAATTTCTACTCCTCTACTTCGGTAGCAGATTTTCCACTTTCCTCAAGATATTTTCTACTACTATGGTAAGAAATCTACTCCTCAAAAAATTATGTGAGTTTCATACAATGCAAAAGTACTATTCTTTCTACAAATCTGCTTCCCCGACAGAAATTTCTACTACTCTCGTAGAATTTCTAGTACTCTACGCATAAACCCATATCTATTCCCCTCTCTTGAAATCTACTACCCTGACAGTAATTTCTACTACTCTTGAGTTCCACGCATTTGATAGTTTGCTTCTAAATTCATCTAATTCATGATCTGAACTTAAAATGATCGGCCCATATTCATAGTCAAATTAAGCTCCAACTTAACTTTAGTAATCTTCTAAGTTGACAGATAATACACTGAACTGGCAGCTACTAAGCTGGTTCTAAAGTTTAGCAGCTACTAAATTTGACTATGAATATGCTGATAAGCTTAATTATGTACCACTTTATTACATTAAAACTCACAATTGTTTCTTTTATTTTTTCGGTTTCGGCTTCGGTTTCGGCCGAAATTAAAAAAATTAAAATTCGGCCATTTCGGTTTCGGCCGAAAAAAAATATAAACAATTTCGGCCCATTTCGGTTTCGGCCGAAATTAAAAAAAGCGATTTCGGTCGGTCTCTATTTTAGACACATGGGCCAAATCAACAAAATTGGTTAACATTTCAAAATGTCAATTTTTTTAATACTTTTATTTCGGTATTATATTTGACATGCTCAGAGAAAAAGTGCGATGAAATGTACTGACGCTCCATACATTTCATCGCTTTTTTATTCTGAGCGTGTTTTATAGTTCATTTTGAAACCCAACAAAATTCATTCTTAAATTGACCTGGCCAAATTCAAGTACCCAATTTTTTTTAATATATATAAATTTGTATGCATAACATTCCAACGAAACCTCTGCAACTACTATAGGAAGTCTCATTTCGATTGCCAAGCTTGTTCATATTCTAATTTGACTCTAAAAGTTGAACTGAAACTTTTAAGTCACCTAAGAAGTTTGCAGCAATTTCTTAATGCTGTTAGTCACATGGGAAATGTAATATACTCATCCATATTACCTACTGCATTTAGACACTTTGAAGACTTAAATTAATTGGTAGAATGAAGTAAAATAACAAATTTGTGAATATGTAAAATATATGGTAAAGTGTAAATTTATATGAAAACTGTTATGTATCTGTTATTTAGATTGCATTCGATTTTTGAAATTAAATTTACGATAACGAAATTTTTTCGAATAAGCTTTTGTAAGTCAGAATTAGTGTTTAATCAATTATTCCCAACTGCTTATTAGGCAATACAAAATTGTCAACAAAACTACATTCGCGATTGCCCCGAAATCATTCAAATGTAAAATTATGAAACCTGCACTTAAGTACACAGTTTACGCACAGGTGAACCAAAATTCCAAGATTTACTGTAGAAGCAAAACAAAATAAAAGTAAATTTACTGCCACATACAGAAACTTCCGCACGAGCTGGCTGAAAAAGACTCAAGTGAGCGAAGAAATACACAACTTAACTACTTACTAACAATTTCGCTTTTATAAAATCGTTCGAGTCAAGATTAACCACCATTGAAAAGACATTTTTTCGATTGCCACGTGGTGAATAAAGACGGTTGACCATTGGACTGAAACTGGCTAATGAGGTGTGAAAAGTAGCAGTTGCCACCCAGAAAGTAATCGCTGTAGTCTTAGAATTATTCGCTGGCAGCCCACATTGTATGACGTAGAATTATCAATTGACCTCTTAATGCATTACTTTGGCAAATATCAATGCAGCAGTAGTTTTTTAACTAACGGACTATCATACTATCGAGGCTCATTAATACCAAATGCATTTAGCGAATCCTTGCACCAAAGTCGTTTCCTAATTTTCTTTTATTTACTATGCATTTCATTTTGCTTTGGCACTAGAGCTAAAGTTGTTAAGGTTATTGCAAAAAAATATGCTTGCGGAAATGAATGAGGAAATTGACATTTGGCACATGCACACAGCAAGGGAGTAGTTTGTACTCGCACTATGCGGGCATGAAATAGTTCCAATTTCCTCATCAGAGGCACAAAAACGAGCTTCGGCGTACACACACATGTGGGTGCCGATAATAAATGATGCTAAATGGTGCCAAAATGAGAGTAAATGCAAAAGAGAAAGGAGAAAGATGAGAATGCATTCATTACTGACACTTGTGACCATCCCATAGGGCCAAAGTGTCAAACTGTTTGGTATAACAATTACAAGTGAAGTACGGCATTTTATATTACAAGAAAAACTTATAATTCTTTGAAATGTAAATTGATTTACATTCTTCTATTCAATTAATTAAAAAATAAATCATTTCCAAAATATAATTCGTAAAATTTTCTATAGACGATCATTTGATAGCCCATTTGATTTAACAAATTTGTATTCATATTACATTTTTTAGTTGCACTTCTATAAGCATTGCAAATATTCATACTTCAGGCCTTCAGTGTTCCTGTTTGTGTAATTAATGTCGGAACAAAATCCACACACAAAACGCAATTTCGTACCATAAAACACCATAAAGCGTACATACGTCAACACGTGCAGCTTCCAATTTGTACAAATTTACTACGCTCAAGGCAGTTCGTGTTAACTTTTTGCTTTAATGACGCAACGCATTTATGTTGAATCTGCTCGAAATTCTCCAACAATTTGGGAAACAAAGGAATATCCGTATAGTGAATAAGCTTCAGGCACTTGAAGTTCGTCAATGTTGTAATTATATTTCATGCTGATGACGAAAATATTTTACATTTTAGCACCAAGTTTTTGTGAGGATCTTGTTAAGATAAGGAAAGTTTAAACAAAATGAGAACAAAAAAAATCACAAAAAATCACAAAAGAAAATTTATAAATATTCCTATTTTTCCTCCTTCCGATCATTTCAGTTAATTTATTCGCATAATAAAATCACAAACAAAGATTTTCTACTTCCCGGCTATCGGTGTATGTCAAAAGGCAGGCCACTTTCATTTCTGAATTACTTGGCGACATCCTGCAGGGTTTGCTTTTCAACTTACTGCCTAACCGCCCACTTAATTTGAAAATCCAATTTGGTTCAGTCACGTCTGCATTCACTTGACCCCTGTGGCACACGCGCCACTTAATCGTTTTCGTAAGTGAATGGTTTCCTCCGTCATTCTTCGGGTATTTTAAAGAGAAAACGCTGATAATTGCATTGAAACTACCGTTTCGAAGTACTTCATTTGCAATGGCTTTCATTGAGTTGACATTGGAAAATTTGATAAAATAAAATTATTAACTTGGCCCTAATCGCATTTAGAATAAAATTCATTAAATTTGCATATTAAACTTTCTTAGACTCTTTATTTAATTCAAAAGTTTGATGTTGTTATCTTGGCAGTATTTCCAATGCTTCTAGTTCCTGTGGCAGCATAATGAACACAAGTCTAATGCTTCCGCATCAAATTATTATTTACTTAAGTTTTACACACAATTTTGCCACATTTTCCTACCTCGCTTATTGGCACTTTTGGTATTTTCAAGAAAATAGTTTCAAAACAATTTTGTATCGCTTCACTTCTGTTGATGGAGTTTATTAAGGGAAAACATGTTGAAAGGATAATATTGAGCTGTTTTGGAACGATTGTAGTTTATAGAAACTTCAAAGTTTTCCGATATGACAGCTGGGGCAATTATGGTTTGCTAAAAGACGGAGCTGGTGAGAAAAGCTTTCACTGCGACAGATTAACACAAACGCCGCAATGATTTAATTTCAGTAAATTTAGACCAAAGAGTGACTTTACCATTGAATTTACATTTTATGCATTTGGAAAACGCGTAAAGCTACTTAAGACAAAACCTTAATCCAAGTCACACTTCAAAAACATTCCCCTACATTCGATTACGCCCAAGTGTGGCAACACTTCAGACAGTGAAACAAATGGTTTCACCTCTTTACCACACATTTCTGTTTGTTCGAGCATGGCACAAGTTGCGCTTTTCTGTGTGGGGGTTAACGATGTTCTACTACGACTACGTTGTAAATGGATTGCTTCGGAAGTGCTCTGCTCATCGATAACCAGGCAATCATTTTTTTACATTCAAACATCAAATATGAAGCAGTAGAATAACAACAGATGCTGCACTGCCAACAGATTTTCACAGCGATTTTCTTTGCTTTTGATTGAGATGAAAAACATGTTTTGTAAATTTCCAGATGTGAAATAGGAATTAATTTGAATAAATTGATTTGAACGCAAGTAAGGAATGCTTCTGGAAAGTCAATGTATGTATCAGAGTGAAAAGCTCTTGCAAGAACACTCCCCCATAATGAATTCAGTTTTTACATTTATATTAAAGTAGAAAGTGTTCGTTTTGAAATTGGTTCTGATATACTTACAACACAAAGAACGATGATTCATATGGTGGGTGCAATGAATTTCTTGTACAAATTTGCTTGCCACTTACAAAGTTTTGCGTAAATAGTTAGTTAAGCAATCAATCAAATATTTACAGTCAATATTTTTCCGCCTTATACAAATTATGAAATTTTCCTTGATTCTTTCCTTATTGATTTCCGACAAATATTTCCTATGCACCTAAACAAACTGAAAACATTCCTGTTCTTGTTTTATAAATGTTTGCAAAAACTTCAACCGGATATTAAATATTCAAAAAGTTTAGAACCAAGTAAGCAAACAGAATTTATGTATTCTAATAATGCTGGACAATCCTTCCTCCACACATTGTGGGTGTAACAAAATTAATTAATTATTATGGAAGTACAACTACACCAGACCACGAAAACACATTTTTTTCACCCATAATAAATTGATATACACTTGAAACTACTGGTAACTTTTAGTAAAACTCCGTATTTAGTTTATTATAATCGGATTTGTTGTCTTTTTAAATGACTTTTAGAATTTATCCTTTAACGTTCTGTAAAAAAATATGATTTCAGGATGGTTAACTATTGACCTCTTTTTGTTCTGATACACCAAGGCAAAGTTTTTTGTTTCATTTTAGAAAAATCTCCTCTTGATGCAAATGGAATGAACATTTAATTACATTTTTTGATGCTTGTATCCAAGTCGTTGTGGCAAGGATAGAATACATTTGTGAGAAAAATCATGTCTACATGGACCTACAGATAAAAACGACCTCAGTCAGCTTCCATTTCACTCGTTCACAATAAACAGTTTCTCAGGTTCAGTCTTCCTCTTGTAGGTAGCATTGGCTCTATCATGTACGTGCCAGATCCTACGGATAATTAAATACGGTGCACCACAACTCAGATTTGTTTGTGTTTCTGCAAGGTTTCCCATACAATCTACAACGAAAATAGCAGTGGGAAATATGTTAAATACTAACTCCAACTCAATGCCAAATTATGAAATATTTGCCAGGATAATGTATGACTTCAAACAAGCGAGTAAGTTTCAGTCGGTCAAAGGCGACCTAAATAAGACCTACAGCTACAGGAAAAATGAAACTAATTTACATTTGAATCGACCATTTATAAAACCAAGTTCTAGTTCCATCTATTGTGCTTTCCAACTGGCGTGGAAGACGTACTGGTTATATTCCGAATATTACCTTTACCTCACAAGGCGTAGGTGTAGGGTATAAAAAATGTTGAAATAACATTATTTATATTTCACTATGCATCGAGCAATATTTGCCAACCAACTTTACTGTTATTGTACGGCGACAACGACAATGTTGCAGATGCGCTAATTGCAGGACATGCATTTCAGCTGTGCTAATTTAGCCAAATAAAATGCAAACGAGATAAGGACAAGCGCCAATACGACCCATTTAATAATGAAATACACACAAGCTGTGAAAATAAAGTATAATGGTTTTGCATATTGCAATAAACAATTGGGTATGATACTGATTCAATAAGAAATTTTATATTTTCAACGAAATGAATGGTCATCAACATATTTACTCTACTTGCGAGAGATATATGGGATTTCATTTTATTGCTGAAGTGAAGAGAAATATGAAAATTGGGAAAATGTAAATATCAACGATGTGGGATCCATGCTTCAATTCATTATATTTTATACCCTCTTCAAAATGTGACGGGTAAAATATATACAATTTAACCTGCGTGCGTTCACCATTAGCTAACAATAAAACCGGAAACTAGCATAACTAGTATTTAACATTGGGTCTGCAAATGATTTGTTGCGTTGATGCAACCAAATAAATAGAAATGCCGTGAATTGACTTGCTGCCAAGCGAACACATTTCAATTCAACTGAATTTAGTTGCGGTCAAATGCACTCGACCATGCGAAATTTGTTTGGGTTGCGAATCTGGTCTACCGTTATTCTATGCTATGGGCAACATTTTAGATGGTTGCCAAAAAAAAGTTGCATTTCCATTCGAAATCTTTTTATCAGTTTCCTCGAAATCACAAATCCTTACCACCATCTACTGTGAATATTTTACCCACTTCCAGTTACTGTTTCTCCAGCTCATTCATATCGCGTAGAATTAAAATTGTATGGCTCTGCTTATCCTTCTTCACACACTCCCCCCCACCCACATAAATGTTTGCATTATTCACACTCCTTGTACACACACGAGTGCACCAACATAAATGCTTTTATGCACGCACTGATCCTCTGAATTGAGCATGCCAGTGACCAGAACAGTCCATATATCGCATTGAAATGCTATTGGCAATTCACAACGCAAAACAACAACACCAACACAGCACTTACGCTTCTTCATGGCACTGCAATTGCAACAATGTCAGCTGCATTCTTAAGCGCGTTATTTACGACTTTTTAGCATCTCAAAAAGTTTATTTATGCTCTGCTGCCACGCAAAACTGATACTTTGTGCGGGTGTACATTGGAAATTAAATTATGCAATGCACAATGGTACAGTAAAAGTACACTCGCAAAGGACTACAGTATTATGCAGTTTAAGTGACTTTCTAAGTATCAAATGTATTGTACATTTTAGAATGCTCTTTTTATCTTTATAAATTTATCAGCCAACATGAATACACGAAGCATTGTTAGCAACATTTTACTCTATACGATTAACACAATGCATTCTCCTATTGCAGCCACAAATTGTCTCAGTTAATTAAATTGCAAACCACAAATCGATTTGATTTTTCAGCAACGCAAGCAGAATTTGAGAAAATTAAAAATTAATTCTTCTGTCAATTCGCCAACATGACAGTGGAATGTGGTGCATACAAACGAGGACAGCGGCATGTATACATGTCAATTAGATAGTACAACTGCAGAAACAAATTGAGCTGTTCGGGTCATTCATTCACTGACTGAAAAATTATACTACGAAATGAAATTGTTGTACAAACGAAAATGATGAAGTCGTGTGCCGAACTAAAAATTGTGGTGTCTTTGAGAACTTAAAGTAGTTTGCAAATGTGGCCAAACCCATTTGGGGTTAAGTTGTTCTGGCACACCTAATGTGCCGCATTTGCATAATCTGGAAAAGGTCCAGTCAGTGATAGGCAATTTGTGTCGGGCAGATATTTGCCATTTGAAAAAGTGGTACGTGACAAGGTTGCTTTGAAATCATAAGACATGATTTCAAACGTCGTGATTATGCTAAACTTGTCAAAAAAAGAAGGAATTTTTGTTTGGTTGCTTCGTGCGGAAGTTCATCTAAATACGAAAATGGCTACGTGGCACATTTTAGGATGGCAACAAAGCCTAATCTGAGATTTAATTAAATGGCAAAACGCAATTAAATATGAAGTGGAAGTCGTTGGCACTTTGTGGCGGCTGTGACGGATGTGAGATTACTTGCTATTTTTTGTTATCAGAAAACAAATGACGAACAATGACAATTTTAAAAAATTTGGTTGCCACGTACATTTTTGGAAATAAAATTAGTAATTAGGTTATACGTACGTCATCTTAAAATAATTAGCGGTAGCGATGAATAAAATTGCTTATTAACTGTTCATCATCAAAGACGATTCTCATTCCCTGATTAATACTTTGAGCTCTGCCTCTGTTTGCTTTTTCATTTCTGGTCAATTCTGGAAATGTTTACATGCAATTTTAATGATAACGGCCATAAGCCTTATGGAGGTAAAAAGAGGAGCTGTAGTATTGAAGGAAAATTTCAGGATTCGAATTGGAAATGTAATTAAACGCATGCGGAAACTGCAATAATCATAAGTCCAACTACAAGAAAAGTCGAAAGAAAAATGTTCTTTTCATTCATACGTAATTAATGAACAACATTGAAATCCTTAAAGAAACTCATATTTACGAACTTTAATTTAAAATGTGGACATTGTAAATCCTCAATTGGTATAAATGCTAAATTTATAAAAACGTATCTAAACTGCACAACACACCAATTTTTGTCAAAGTCACTTGCCATTAAGACAATTGTGTGTTGAAAACAAATGAAAAGTATTCAACTGATTTCATGCCGCTCGAGTAAGTGGCAGTGAAAATTTGTCACATTACATATTCTTAAATGTTAATTCTCGCAGCCATCCTTCTCTGGGTGGAATAGATTCTCACCCACTATCAAACCTGCACCATTTCATGCCAACCTCAAAGTCAAACCAGTGAAAGCAATGCTGTCGAAAGTGAAAGTCGTCGTGTGTATCCTCTGAACATTTTCGGAATGGAAATGCAAAAATTCCATATTGTGAACACGACCTCGATAGTATAGATTGCAGCACACTGTTGGATGTGATGCAGAGCGTGGGCTGTAGCATGGCAACATACGAGTTCCTACTAACCAAGTTTAATTTATTCATGGATTTTATGTGGCATATTTTTTACTGTTCGTTTTGGTATTTTGTGAAGGCAGGAACTCACTAAAGCAGGAAATGTTAAAGCATTGATTACTATTTCGCTTTAAGTTTTAAACTCACTACCCTTAGCTGTAAAATTATTTTTCTAAACTTTAATGGAGATTTTTTTTCTTTTATTAGAATGTCCCATTCGGGTCCAAACAAAGGCATTTTAGTCACGTTTCCCATAAAATAAAATAGCACGCATAACTCTTGAACTCTTGAGTCTTTTGTGTGGCTATTGTGGTATGAATTCATACTGCAAAGTGCTGCAGACAGTATTTATCAAAGCTAAGCATGAGTATAAGAGACAATTTAATGAATTGTGCGTGGGTGAAATAAATTTTAATAGTAGTAAGGAGCACTGCATTTACTTATCATGGCTTAATACACAAAATAAAAAAAATAAAGGCATTTTAAAATTATGTTTCCTTACAAAAAACCAATTCTTCTAACGAAGAGGTCATATAATTCTTAGAAATCATATCATCGATCTCATTACTCAATGTTTCCATACTTCAGTTATTTTCCCAAATCAAAGTATAATCCCTAATCACTGAACATTGAAAACATATAATTTCATCAGAGCAAATAATGAAAAGGTCACTCTGAAGTGGTACTCTCTCATTGCATGTATGTATGTTTACGAAGTAGGTTGATTGTTTTCCATTTTCACTGGCCATTCGAGACTTTTGAGGATAGAAATTGTAAACCAGGTTAAATGCTAATTTTTCCAGATTAATTAACATCGGAGCACAGCCGTTTCGAATGAAAATTCCATCACTGTTGTTTGGGAATTTACTCATTAGCGTCAGATTGAACAATTGAACAATATTTGAAAATATTCGAAATTAATTTTAGGATATATCTACATAATAACACAAGTACAAATAGTACGAAGAATGTACATAAATTAACAAATACAATCTGCCTTTGCAAAAGGTAAACCGTAAACTATACAATTTTAGGCTGAATTTTGCTGAACTCAGAAGGCAATTAAATTTACACAACAAAAAGTTGTTACAATTTTGTACAAATATTACGAACAAGTTAGGTGAATATGAACATGAGTGGAGACAGGGTGAACATTCGAAGCAGATTTCAAATTTCAAATTTCACATGTTAGCAGACATGTGCACAGTTGAACAGATGAAATTGTTGGAAAATATTCAATCGTTAGCAAATGTTCGATATGTAAGTACATTGTAGCGTACCAATGGAAGCTTGCATAGTTAAATCAAAGTATTGGCATAAAAGCAGATGATTGGCATTTGGAATTGAACATTTGAAATTCATATTCATATTTTCATATATGAACTGATTGAGAATAATTTGAAAATGTTAATCAACGTAAAAATTGAGAAATTGGTAATTTTTTGGATTTCAATTAAAACATTTGTAATATTGCAATGCGCACATTGTACAAATATTAGCTAAAGTATAAAGTTTGGTAAAATAAAGCATATAGTGAATACAAAAATGCAATCAGAAATATTCTAGTTGCTATAAGAACAAAAGTTTCTCGTTCACACTCATTGGAAATTGGAGGAAATTACGCAGTTTGCTATTTTTCTTCATCGACAGTCCACTTATTATTGCCATAAACTAATAGCAATTGCCCATGGCACATAAATTCAATCTGAGCCATTAAACAGAAAAAGAAAAATTTCGTATTTTCTAAAAAAATATCACTCATACGCCCACGGTACCATTTTCATTCATAAAAAATAAGTTTGAATTTCCCACAATTTTGTACAAATGTTTATTCAAGCTGCTTCAGAAACTATTACAGTAACATGTGTTTATCTTGCCCCACTTACGAAAGTATCATTTCCAGCTAAAGGCAAAGAAATCTTGAAAAATATCCATGCAGAAGTTGAATTTATCGAATTTATTTTTACTTTGTTTTATTTCTTCTTCCTCTTTGCATAAGAAATACTTAAAGTGTCATATGCGATTTATGTGCGCTGGCTTGGCTGTGTGTGTGTGTGTGTCCTTAGCATCAAACATGAAAGAATTCTGCAAAACTGACAATCTCATCACACATACGAGACAAGACAAAACGATTTACTTTGATAGTGTGGCCACAGCTGCGCTCACAGCGAATTGGTTTTGCATTATTTGTTGGAATGCAAATATTTATTTTATTTTCAGAGTTTATTGCATGAATGTGCGAAGATACTTCGCTGGTAAAGGGGAGAAAGTCAGTTATCAGTATTCCCCCCATTTGATGGAACACAATGAATGTAATTTAAAATTAAGTTTTTCACTTGACAAGGCACACTTATGTCGGAAGTTCTAGTCCAATATACATTTCACAGTTCAAATATCTTGTGAAAAATTTGAATACCATTTCATCCTAAAGACTTTTCTTTGACCTCATCGGTTGGCCAGGCAACAGCGTATAAATATAAATTTCCCCCTTAAAGCGACAAATATCGCACTCAAGAATGCCATTGACACTATCGCTATTTTCAGATAAAGCTGCATCGAAGCTGCCAGAGTCTAAGTGCATGATGTTTCGCATTAACACAATCAGCACGCCACCAGTGTTGGCTGCAATTACGAATTAAGGGCATTTCACTGGCCGCAGCCATTTCGCAATTCAAAGGAACAGTGCAAGGCAGCATAAACTAGTCGTGTTGCATTTCGAGTGTGATGCATTGGAACATTTGGGTATGCGTATAATTGGGTGCAATCAGTGCAATTAAATTAAGCTGCGTGATGTGAATTTAAGAAAAAATTACTCATACGCCCTGTGGTCGAATACAGTTACAATCTCAAAGTCCGCAGAATTCAATAAAACTATCTAATGTTTGACGAAGAAAACACATTGTTCGCTCTGGTCGGAGATTAAGGTTGGGAGAATTTTGTACTTTTACAAAAATTTTATGCTAAAATGCTTCTCACAAATCAGCAGATTTTTTTAAAGTGATTTGAAGGCCTTCACTTAGAGAATAATCGTGAAAAACTTTTCAAGTAAAATGTATGCGCTAACGCGCATCTTGATGAATTGCACACACTTGACCCGAGAAATGTGCGTGAAGATATTCCATGAAAGATATTCTTCTGTGGTTATGCCTCGACGTGAAGAAATGCATTGAAAGAGAATGGAAAATATGTGCCAGCCAAGCCAGTTTTGTAAAAATAATTGAAATATGTGATTGACAAAAAAATAAATTCTGATAAAATGCCAGGCAGTTAATTATCAGCAGTGTTGGTGGCTTAAGAAACTATAGTGAATTTATTAGGCTACCATAAATGTCAATGCTATAAATCACATAAACCGCAATTTCGACAATAATTCTATGCTTAGTGACGCAACCGTACTGCAATTGACCGCACCCAAATCCAATTGAATTTGAATGCTTTCAGCTGCATATAAGCCGATTTGTGACCAAAGCACATTTTTCGTGGTTACATGAGCGCAGGAACAAATCATTCACAGGCTTTACGTATCACTTACATGTGGGTGGCGGCCAATGGAATGCACACAATCGCCTTCAGCTAATGCGGATTCAATTTATTAGTGAATTAACGAGGAAGGTTTGAAAGGTTTAAAAGAGGATATAAATAACGAATAACGGTGATTTGATATGAATTTCATCGAAATATCAACGTAAAGAATATTAAAAATGAGACTCATGGTTTTTTTTTGCATAACTGAGATGCGGTGTAATTCATCGCCACATATAATTTGTTGTTCCTTTTGTTTGGAGGAAGAGAAGACCGTAGATTTAGAGTTTCTATCGGTTGTGGCTTCAAACATTTTTTAACTTATTAAAGTCAGACACTGTAACGCTTCATTAACAGTTTTACCGAGCCAGTAACCACTGTTGGTGCTCTCGGAATTTTAAGTGAACTACAAAAATTACTATACGAAAGAAGTTCACTGTAACGTGGCATTACCATCACGAAGTGAAGCAGACCACCGGGTCATTATATTTTAAACCAGAATTTTTATAAAAAAAAACACAACTGTGTGTCTCTGAGTAATTTGTAAACAAAGTCTTTTCATATCGACTTGCATATTTAAGATATGGAAAAAGCCGGCAATCAAATTGCTTTAAAATTTGTAAAGTATTTTTTTATATGACCCTATGGCACCATCAGAGTTTTATGTGCTCATGTATCAAGAACATGCAAAACATAACAATGACATTTCACACAACACAGGAACTTGCTTCACAACATTTTTTTTTGTTATTTCTTGTTAGTTTGTGGTCGCATCTGTTCTATGCTCATAAAATTGTATAAGAAGCAAATGCAAAGACAAAAGAAAATATTTTTTTTAAATCGTTCATACACAATTTGCAGACTGGATTCCATTACAAGAAGTCTTCTGTATATTCTATAAATATGGCTAAAATGTAAATATATTGCTTTGCTGTTTTTCTAGATCATTGGGTTTATGAAATCAAATTAATTTGAATTGAATGTCACTCATACGTCATGATTTGATTTTTTAATTTCGACTCAAACATGCAGAAAGAAATTTGGGAAATATCTGTAATGGCTGTAAATTAAATGTAATATAAATAGTCGAGCATATTATGGGTGGGAATAATATGCGCAGTTATGAAATATATTTTTCATTTCAACACAAATTTAAGTTTATACTCCTTCCTAAGGTAGAGAGATAATAATAAAACTTCCTCCTTTAATTTAATTTTTTGCTCTATTTTACTATTGTTTCAGTTTAACATAAGAAGAAAAAAAGTTAAATGGAGTAGCACAAAGCAGAGAAGAAACAAATCTAAATCCTTTCGCATTGTAAGCAGCCAACGCATTTGGACGCTGATTTGCAAATGAAAGAAAAGAGGAATAGTAGAATGAAGTAGGAGTATGAAAGCAAAAAAGGAAATTAATTCCTTTTTGCACTACGACACAAATTTATGGTGAACTGGAACAAAGGCGAATAGTTTCATTTCATTTGACAAAATAATAGTTCAACGAGGAATTTCACTTAAAATTGCTACTAGCATTTGTCAAGTTCACCGGTCAAGGGTGGTATTTTGCATTAAAGTTTATTAAAATTGTGAAAATTTCTTTAAATTATGTTGTTTTTGGCATTACTTTCAAGTTGTCAAAAGCCTTTTACACCTTATTGGACGGTAGGTATTTATAAATGATCCCTTTCATTCAAGTGCTAGGCTTCAAATGAGTAGGTACCTATGTTGTGCATATAAAAAACTTGTTAACCAAATTACATACAAAGAACATCGTGTTACGTGCTGTATGCAAATTAAGCGGTATTTGAGAGACACATTTTACTTAAGGAAGCGTTTAATTCAATGCTAATGAATTATTCAACATATTTGCGAGTGTGTACTCGAATTCATTACCATGTGGATGAGAACAAAACGCTAAAAAGCTTATGGCATAGGCTCTCATTACTGAGTTAAAAAAAGGAAACAAAATTTGTTTTCGAAAGACTCTGTACCATAGAATGGGGATCTAGTTACAAATGTAGATTCAAGAAAGATGTTTTATTTATGTTGCCATTGACATAATGTTTTGTGGTTTTTTTTCCCAGTTTTTGTGATACTGCGTTGACACTTCGTTTCTCAGCATGTGATTGTTGTTATTACAACCCGTTTGTTCGTTTCCCGCTGTTCCATTAATGGGTAATAATTTTTTTGATAACAGTGAAGCTTGAGTGGCTTGTCCAGCTGAGTGAGTAGATTTGTTATGCTAATTGGAAATCCCACATTGTTTTCCATTAGGCTTCAATTTGTACTTCCCAATGCTTTTAATCATAATTTATTATCTATCCTCTGTATTATATTTAATTCGAGTGTCACTTCTATTTTAAAACGGAAGAAATATTGTCCTTCTTGCTGTATATGATGTGTAATTGATGTAATTGCAGATGGTACAAATCTAGTATTTGCTCCCCATAAGCAAGTAAAGCGATTCAAAATAGACAGAGTAAACATTATTTCCGGACAATGGGGGCAAAAGTTCCAGCCACAATGAATGCACTTCCATTTGTTTGATGTTTTCTGTGCATTTAATTTCACTCGTTTTGCTCCTTGGAATGCCATTTATTATTTTCGCCACATTTGCAGTTCATCCGAAGCATTTGACGCCCAGGATAATAGAAACGACCTCGGGGTTGGTAGATGGCAAATGACAATTGCCGTTTTTACTTGCCAAGTGCTTTTTTTTTAATTCCACTTGATTCCAAGAGGAAAGAAAATAAATTTTAAAAAAAAAGTTGAAAGGATTAGAAGAATGTAATATGTAGTAACTGAATAGAGTTATTCGAAATGGTTGCTTTCAAGGATTTCGAAAGGGAAATTTAAATTAAATGATTGTTAAATTTTTAAACAATTCACTTTAATTTCCTCAGACAGGAATAAAATAAATTTTTAAGCTCATCCATTCAATTTGAAACTCATCCATCAATCACTTGTCTCTCGTTTCAAATTAGTGTCTTGTTTTTGTTTTCACTTCCAATAACGCTTCGTAAACTCATCTAATATTTATTATGTTACAAGCTAGTAAACTGGCCCACTTGTTGATTTTCTTACGATTTCTTGATTTCCCTTCATAGGTTCATACTGCCAAGAGAGCCAAGTAGGAACATGCTTGTTGTTGGTGTAAATATGGACAGTGAAAAAAATTGTTTTTCCAAACCTGAATAATGTAATAACATAACAAACAAATCAATCAATAAAATATTCAGCCGATGGAATAAATGTAAGTAAAAATAGAAGTAAAGACTTGACATAAATAAGCAAAATAATCTGTCTGGCAGAGCTGTTGGTTACTACCTTCAGATGATTTTCACAATTTAATTAGATTGACAATGTGGTTGCCACTCATTAGAATGCAAATCAACAGGCAATAATTTGATTTGAGTTTAATAGAATGTTGCTGATACATCCCTATCCAGTTTTCAGTTTCCATTGCAAAAATATTGTTTTTGTAGAAAGTTATTAGAAATTTATTAGCGATTGATTTCTAAAACATAATGTGAAAATATTCTCCGAACTGAGAATACAATTTTTTAGCCGTTCGTGCTCATTAATTCAAACCATTTGCATGTTGCACGAAATATTATTCATGTAATTTCACTAATTATATTATTATATTCAAATTACGTGAACAAATTAGCCTAACTCCACTCATAATCTACATTGAGGTTTCCGTGCACAGGTGAATCGAATGGACTAGGTGTGACACATTCATTAGCAGGGCATGTTAATGATACACAAACGTAAACCGAGATTATTTTATATTTAACCCCTCATTAAAATTGAATTAATATGATTTACATGGTTTGCATATTAGTGAAATATTTTGTATTGCTAAATGTGTATCATACAGCTTCCATCTCAATGCCATTTCCATACAATAGAAAGGCTAGAAACACATTTAACCTTATTCCATGAACCTTATTCCAATATAACAAGTGCAACAATATTCATACCGAACACAGTTTGTACACACAACCACAACAAAAACAAACAAGTAATTTCACCTGTAGTATATTTTCATGTTTACAATACTTTCCAGCAAAATTTCGCTGTATTTGTTAGAGAAAATCACACGTTACACTAAACCCAATGGGAATATTCTGAAAACTTTTCTAATTTAATGCAGAATAACAAGTGGAATACTTTAAGTTCTTCATAGACAAAGGAGATTGTTTTTACCGATAGTCTAGTCGAAAAATACCCTCACAATGCATGTAGGATTCCATTCAAAAATAGTATATATACAAGAGAGCATACAAGTAATGTTGAATGCATTGAACAATTATGAGGCAAACGTTATCCTTGTATTTACTTTAAGCTATTGTGCATGGTATTGTCTTTTCTATGAAAGTAGGAAATAAACTTAAATTTAAAAATTTCGCTTAAACTATGACAAAACAATGACAAACACTGAATATTCAGTATTATACATTTAATTAAGTTTCCTACACCTACATTATATAAAAAAATATGTGGTCATTTGCATCGAAGCACGTCTGTAATTTGTTCAATTTACTTAAATTCTATAAGAGAAAAGTTCAATCGAAAAAAATAGACTCCATTGTATAAGCATTTGGATCAAGGTAAGAGCTTACTTGAGAATCAATCAATTGACAAATGAGAAAAGAAAACTCTGTAAGTGGAACATCATGATAATCCATAGTAATGTGGTATACGAAGCACACTAGAGAGAAATTCTCTAGTCATTACTTATCCAACCGCGTGTAAAAACAAAATCCAATAATACTCGATAATAGCGGTGAAGACACTCATGTATCTACGCTCACAATTCTTCGTATTTCTGTCCAGCGATAATTAATTTTCTATAAGAACTTTGAATGAAAATAAAAATAGAAAAAAGCTTCTCATTTATTTTTTTAATTGATTTCCTCTTTTCCGTGCGGTGGGCACCACATCTTATCCTAGATACAGTAGCCACAAAATGAGTAATTGAAATTTATATAAAGAAGACATTTGGCCATTCATGATCAGAGTTATGTAATTCAAGTATGTTATGAAGAAAGAAACATTTTGGTTTTATAACTTAAATTTACATTTGAAACAATGCAACAACGCCCTCACCGAATGAACTCCACCATCCTAATCCGTATAATTTATGAGAGCTTTTCTCAATTATTTTTTATTGCAAATGTTAAATTGATTGTGTGCCTCAAATGCTAATGACAAACCGGTTACTAATTTTAGGGGAAAAATTATACATATTCCAGAATAATTTACTAAATTCATTTAAATTCATAAATACACAATGATCCTTAAAATATACAAAGCCATATGCCAGTCTGTTGCATGTTTCGATAACAATAAAGAAATTTTTTAAATTCCTTTAACCTACCTCATTCTACAAAATGTAATCCCTAATGTTTATTCAATAGCAATAAAGTTCGTTAATTTATGTAACATTTTTTAAGCCAGCTTCCCCGGAAGAGTAATTTGAATAGCCACTTTATAACTGGCAGCTGGATGCCTAATTGAGGTAATTTGAAAAGTGATTTTTTAATTTTATTTGTATTTCATCGCTTAGGGTAACTTTAAACTAAATAACTGAGAACGTTGACAGGAATATACTTAAAACAAGTTACAAATTTCGTTGAATGTCCCTTTTCCCCTAATTAATTTGACAACATTGGTTTTTAAATGGTTCATGTATATACTAAATTTATTCTTGTATTGCTGAAATTTCTATGGAAATTTACAAAGAGACATAAACGAGTTACCTCTTACTAGAATTGAGGCAGGCACGGTGTCCTGTTACACTGTTCCACAAAATTCCAATTTTTACTGCAGCCCTTGATAAACTCCTATTCTGTAAGTAGAGCCAAGCAAAAAAAAACTATTTGTTTTTAAATATTTAAAAGGGGCTGATGAGTAATAATTATTACTCATATGAGCGTTTATTCCCAAAACATAATTAAGTTTTTTAGTTATGTAAACAACTTGATTCAGGTGGCCTTACTTTCAGAGTGTATAGGACGGTGTTATCACACACCCTTAGTAAAGTAAAATATTCTCATCTATTGAAAACATTTTCTTTTATAAAATTTAAAAAAAAAAGGGAAATAAAAAAGCACAACTAAGTATTTCCACCCTAACGCAAATATTACGCAACCATGAAGCATATTTTCTAGTGTTGTCTGTTGCCAAATAAAAACGGAGCTATAAAGTAATTCCGGGAAATTAGAATTCCAACTTCTCTTCAGAATACAATATGAATACAAATTTGTGGTATTTATAGAGTTGCATGAGTGAGGGGAGCAATGATTTTGAGCGAGAAACATTAATTTTTCATTTGATATTATTTATGAAATTGAGTTGAATTTTACTTGACTAACTTGTATATTTAAGTTGTTTTATTTGACTAAATTAAGTTTGCTGTATACTCGATCTCATGAAAGCTTGTCCGGACTGCTAACTGGAATGCTAACCCAACTTCTATGCAAAGGATAAAACCAGCTTCGGGTAATTATTTTTGTTTTACCCTAGTCCGAACATTTTGCATGATAGTTTTCCTTAGTTATAACATAGTTTTTGTTCCCATTGAAGTCACTTAATGTATTTTAATTCTTTTGCGCTAACCATCTCTTCTTCATTGGTAATAATGCATATTGTTTCATTTCTCTGTTAAAAATCTGAAGTCACACAAAGTCCACAATCACCACATTACCCACCCACCCCTACAATTCGCTATTGTGATATTCGGACAGCTACAAATGCATTGCACTTGTCCTTATGCAATCCTATTTGTTAAGCAAATGTTACTGAGACAATTTGCAAAATATACGTAAGTATCTTTGAAGTTTTTCTACACCAAGAAACATGTGTACTTTAAATTCATTTATAGTAGTAGTTCGTCATTGTTTTTGATGGATCAAAAATATTTATATGCCAACTCGAAGGTATAACGAATGGAATTACGTATTTATTGAAGTTTTCTGAATACTTTGTGTGTTGAAATAAAATCTTAAAGGCAAATCTTTACACAAAATTTATTCAACAAAATATCAGTTGAGCGCTTAGTTAAAAATGTTATAAATATGCAAATGTGACGGTAAGAGGCTTATGTACTATCACGTTGTACTTTTCCCTATGGGGTGTTTGTGGATATTAAAAATACAAAGACTTGTTGTTACTTAGTTTCACAGTGACAACAATTTTACCCAAAGTTAGCAACATTTTGGTACTTTTTAATAAGAATTCTATCTCATTTAAAACTACTCTGTTTACTATTTATTTACTAGTATACTATTTAGTACAATAATATTTCACTATAGGTTTATTAAAAGGACACAAGGATGTACGAGCAACGTATTGCATGTATTATTTGCCAAAAACAATCTATTATTACCAGCACGTGATCTGAAAGAACGAAGCACGCTATTATTACTTTAAATGCTATCATGTGATTATCTTGACGTTGACTAATGAATGACATGTCCGCTTGTAGTAAGAAACTGCCTCTTTTGTACACCAAGTGATTTTTCAACGAAATAATTGATTTTTTCTGTAAAAATAACTGGGCTTGCTTTACGTGATACATTTGATCAACAGAAAGTAAACACTACTTAAATATCATATTTAAAATCGGACGGAAAATTTATTCTTTTTTGTCCAGATTTTGTGGGTTTATTCAAAATTAAATTTCACGAAGCATTACTCCTAATTCCACTATCTCCACCACTCCAATTTAATTAACGCGAAATGCAATCAATTTCAATCACCACTGCCTATGTCACTTTTATTCACTTGGCCTAAAGGCCACTCGACTTAAGCGATTTTGAATGAAATCATTTCGCTCTCCACTTGGACGACATTATTTAAAAGAGAAAATGATGGTAATCGAAATTCAATTACTCCACTTAGGAAAGTGCACTTGGACTCTATTCTGAAATTGACTCCAAGGTTTGGTTGAATTTTTAAGTTTCATAGTTTCGCAAAATACACAAATTTGTGTGAAATCAATGAGAACCTCAATGAAACTTACTATTGGTGTATAGAATAGTGTTTTCGGTTTAGTCCAGAAGTAATTGGTGTAAGTGGATGAAAGCTTTTATATAGGAGAACAAATATTTCAAGAAAATCTGCTTTGCAAAATGGTTTGCTATTATAACAAGAGTGTAACAAAATATAAATAAATATAATATTGCCATCTCTTAATTCGGTAGAAGAAAACTTTATTTAAAATATTCATCGTACTTCGTAACTGGGGGAAGATGTTCAATTATTATGGAGGTCAATTGACAAACTGCTAACATGACCTACAGTAAAGTGCACTGAAAATTGTTGAGAAAGGATGCCGTAAATGTTAAACTCACTCATGTCCGCTCAAAGCCAAACTCACCACAAGGCGCAGAAGCACTGTATGTGGTGAATTTAGAATCAAGTTTAGTGAACCTTTGCGGAGTTTTTTGTCAGCTGCTTTTGTGGTATGTTGTCGATTACCATTTGTGTGGACAGTTCGTTTATCATTTCGACAATATATATTCGGACGAGGGATAAACTACGATACACATGATAAATTAGGAATAAACTACATTAGCGTTTGTTTGATTTTTATGTGTGCTTAGGGGTGGTGTTTTTTTCTTGTGACTGGTGTGAAAACATTGTCGTACTGCACTTTTATGCTCCACCTCTCGCATGAACTGTGCACTTAGTGGATTTTTCCTGGAGGCCAGACAGGAAGTCATTTGTACTTTGGCCAAGTGGGAGGATAGTATTTGAAACTGTTGCTAGAGGACCATTGTTGGATTGTAGCAATGAAACACGTAGTTGTATTTATAATATAAAATACAGGCGTGTGTGTTGATGAGTTATGAGTGATATGACACTGATAAACACAATTCTGCAAAGACAAACCAATTAGTTAATTTCAGAATGAGATCCTTAAAGGGGAAAATGTTAATGTGGTTACTAGATAAGTATGTGTTGTAAATTCCATAAAATTGTAAATTGTTATTCAAATGAGTTTTACACAGAGAGAACTGTGTAAATTGTACCCATAACATAGTTCATAGGTTCGTGCTGCAAAGAGCTATTGCGGCCTACATTTGTACTTGGTTCTTCCTGCCTGCCACCATTTGGCACATTTAATTTTATTTGCCAGACAGTCTTCTTGGTTATTGTTTTGTTCGTTGTTTTGATTGAGCCTTTTAAAAAGTAAATATAATTTTAGATGCTTCAACTTTTTACAAGTATTTGTTTACACTTTTTAATTGATTTCTTGTTGCATTTAAATTTAAAACTTCACAAAATCCTTGAACTAAACAAAAATAGATTCAAAATCATGGCGAATGGAAATAAAGTTGATAGAACAAAATTCTAATTGCACATTTAAAATGCATGGAATTTCTGCTGCAAGTACACTCTACTTTACTCTATATTAGACTTTATACTAAAATGCTTTTCTTCTTTGTATTTCAAATTGTGTATGCTCTTACGGGGTTGGGTTGTTGGCTCTTTGCTGCACTGCGTGTCACATACAAGCGACATACATTTATATTGCTGCATTGAGTGCATAATTAAAACGAACACTAATTTTATTAATATCTTTCCAACAGCTGTTAAACACTATTCAAATTAGTACGAGCAAAAGTTAGAAAAGCTTTAATCAAACCAAAATTTCTCTAGATGCCCTTTCTTTTTTCAACTTCAGCCCAATATGACAAGAACAATTACAGCGCATATCACACAGTCTTAATGACCAGCAAAAATATCCTTTTTTTGTTTTGATTTTCTTTTCCGCCTTCCACAGGATGTTGGCAATTCGGTTGACAGTATGCCGGCGGCTTGTGCTCATTATTCGCAATAAATGGGTTGTTTGGCGTCGAGTGAATTTCAAATGGCGTCAGTATGACCACAGCCGGAAGAATTTGGATGGAGATAAGTTTTCTAATACCTGTTTGGCATTTTTGTTGTTTTTTTGCTTTAAATACCTCACAGTTCGAGGCTTAACAATTGGCGAAACCCAGCGAAGTGCGCGGCAGAAATGTGAAAACTTGTGCCAGGGAATTTTCACAACTTATGAGTTTGCCATTTGACTTTTGTAGTTTCGTGGTGAGTTTCAGCCAATACTTTGCAAACATCGCACAAAGCATAATAAATAATTTTCTCCTTTCGCGCCATAGGAAACCTAAGTACAATACCCTCTTTCCAGTGGGTATCTACAAGCTTTCTTCTTCAACGGTTGCGTATAGTTTTTTCCAGCCATTTGGGCGTAAATCCCCTTGTCAGCGTTTGAGTTTTTCATATTTTATTTTTAAGTGCATTTAAGTGCGTCGTTGTGTGCCTTTTGGGGCATTTTTGGCCATTGGCTTTTGTAGTTTCCTGCCTTTTAGCTTGGCAACTTTCCACATAACTTTTAAGGAGTATTCAGGAACTTTTCGTGCATTAGGAATATAAATTATGCGTTCCTGTGAAGATAGGTAATTTTTTGTTGTATGTATTGTGGATATGCATTGGTAATCAGCCGATTACTACCACTTACTATCGTTAAATTTGATATTGGAGGAACAGACATAATTCAATGAAATGTAAAGCCTTTGCTTTTTCTAAAAAAACAAACGACCAAACAACATTTTCTGCAATAAAAAATTGTATTTTTAAAAGTTAAATTCACAACGAACGATACAAACGAAAATTTATATTTCCGCACCTGGTATTTTTTACGGGCACAGACCAATTAACAGCAAAAATGTGAAAATATCCCGGTGTTAAATATTGTGTGTGCGCAAATCCTTACAAATTTAATTGGCTTGACGCATTTCTTCTTCTTTTATTTATTTTTATTTTCACTCGCATTTTTTCTCTTAACTTTAATGCTCCTAAATGAGAATTGTGGGAGTATGAATTGACTTAAATGCTTGAGAATAATTAATTTAGGTTGGTATTTATATTTATATTGTAATTATGTATGAAATGAAGGAACATGAAAGGACGTGAGTTTAAAAATACAAATTGTATTAAGAAACCAAAGTCACATTTACAATTAATTTATTTGTGAGCGTAACCACATATATAAAATCATATGTATACCTTGATTTTTTCTCCATCAGAACTAATCTAAATCTTATTTTCAAACCAATGGCTATTGTTCGAACGAAATATTTCAAGAATCATCATAAAATAGACCAAAGTGTATTTTTATGAGTCGGTCTAATAAATGGTACACACATGAGAAAACTTGTCTTAGCACTTGTTTTTCTTGGTGCAAAATTGAGGATAAATGGCATTCAACGGGGCACTTCTGTCAGATGTAAACTTTATTGTAGCCACAGAAACAATTATTGGCATCATCAGTGCTGATGACATGCGATAATTCATCACATATATTCGCCATTTGTCAATGTTCCAGTGTACGCAAAGTTTGATAAATATGAATTTCGATTGAGGATGTGAAATGGTTATGTAGGTGTGTGTGTGTGTGTTGTGGACTATGCAGCGCAGGCCTCAGAGGGCCACTATGGATTAAAAAAAATGTCAACCACATTGCGACATTACAGGCTTTAATTTGATTTTTAATTTTTGAGGGTGCCACATTTGACTGTGCCATCAGCAATACTACAACTTAATCCAACTCTGCTGCTCGTCAGTAATGGAATCAGAAAATTCTCGATTTCATGTCGACATTTCCAAATGGAGTGTCACGTGCCGAGTACTTTAAAGTGATTTTTCACAATTTCACGTAGTGAAAAAGGTGAATGTGAAATGTGCAATGTAGGGCAGAAATTGTTTTTTTCTTTTGTCAGTTTGCAGATCATACAGTGTGCTTTGCAGTGTGTTTTGCTTAATATTCGATATTCGTTTCGGACTCAAATTGAATTTGACCGCAAAAGTGATGGCAAAAATATTAATCATTTCACCACAATCGTACATATAAGCCACACATGGAAACTCATCAGCCTTAATGGTAGTCTGATGAGTTTTAAATGCGAAGTGAAATTTTTTAAATTGTTGCTCTTCCTACTTTTTACTGAACAATTTTAAGTTCACCCAACAGTTCTATTTGATATCGACATACTTGCCCAATGTTATCCCAGCACTTGAGTGGTGATTTTTTGGCTTGAAACGACTCTTTGGTACCTACTCCTGTAAACCATTCAAACGTCATTGTATCAATATTGACTTGTCTCATAGTCCTTGGAGCGGAAGCTGTTCACTGATTCTGGGATTTTCTTTTCTATTTGCAGTAGCAACGTACAAGGCAGGAAGTATTAAAAATGTCAAAGCCAGCAGCAGAGAAAACAAACCGGAACAAGATTTTCTTCTCTTCCAGCAACTTAGCTGCAGACAAACCTGAGAATTATCAACAAAATAAACCGCATGCAATCAGATGCACCGCAAACACAACAAGTGCACAAGACAAAATCCTCAAAAGTCTCTTCAACACAAAGACCCGCACAATACCACAAAGATGGTTAACTGCATTCTGATAATGCAAATCAGACAGACAGTCTGATGTTGACCGCATAAGTAGTTGGCATCGACGGCAGTGGTACCGCAAGCGAATGACTTGAAAACTTGAAACTCAAACATACGCAAAACAAAACACAAACATTAAACGGAATTTGTGCTGCGGCACAGAGTCGGAGATGCCTAGTATACAGAGAAGAATTGTGGCAGTGACAAATGAAAAGAACTGAAGGAGGGCATCATGATATTTGCCCATCAAATTACTTTTAGAACTTTTATTTTGTTGGACAGTGTTAATATACCTAAGCGCAAATTATCAAAATTTCTCAATTAAATTATAATTTTAATATCCTCCACCACCAGTCACACATCCAATTAAATAAAATTTCATATATATAACATTAATATAAGCGAAATAAAGCTTCCGAAGCTGCACCGACTGTCTCCGTCGCCGATAAGTAGCCTGAGATTGTGTCATGCAGGCAACATGCAGAGGATGTCACATCCGTAGCAATTTCATTTCATGACAATGTAGTAGACAATTTCCTCAAAATTTGTGCTCTTCATTGCAGTCACGTCCTTTAAGGCCAATGGCTTCCAAACCATTTCGTTGCATACGAAAAGTTTGTGCAATCTCATAGCCATTATTTAGGGTGGAGACACGGTACTATATGCCAGCTGGAGTTTTCTACCATGAAACGGAACAGATTTGAGTGTGAAAAATCTACATGATTTGTGTGATGGCCACACTGACCGACCCACTGCACTGCACAGTGTGAACATTTGAGAAATTGGCTTGATAGCTAATGCAGGCCAAAAGCGTCGGGCATGTGACATGCTGTCAGAGCGGTTTCGGTTTCATACGAACACTTTGGGCCACTGTGATGAAGTGGTTAGATGCGTAAGAGTTTTTCAAATGCCCATCGCTGGCCCTTCAGTCAGCTGCAGTGGGACTGCATGTTATCTCAAATTTAATACGTTAATGCGTGGCAGAATTTAATTTTTAAATGGTAATTTTTCAATTTGAGCTTACATACAACTTGGCAATGTTCAACGGAAATTTGAAACCTAATGGAGTAGCAAGTAGTTGGGAGGATACGGCATGTAAAATACTAAAATTTTGTGAATATAAAAAATTTTAAAATATAAAAAATTTAAATATAAAATATTTTAAAATATAAAAAATTTAAATATAAAAAATTTTTAATTGAAAATTTAAATTTAATTAATTAAAAAAAAGTGTCACTGCGAGATATATGCACCTACAACCCACCGATTAAAATTTCCTTACAACTTTTTCTGGTTTTGTTAAAATCGCTGAAGTAAAGTTCAACAACAGCCAACAACAAACGCCAACTCGCGTGAAACAATCAGGCAGCACTAAGTGCAAGTGGCAGTGTACTGCAGTGCACAGACATACATGACCCGCTTTTGTTACTTTAGCTTTCCACTATCACCGGAGAGAGTTGCCTTGCAAATCACAATGTTTATGTCTTGGGCCGAGGCCTCCCTTGTCTAAAGCCACTACAGTCACTACAGCACAGATATAAGAAGTATGGCAGTGGAACTGTTATTGTGATAAAACTTGTGAACTTTTCACCGAGGGAGTGTACACTGAAAAAGGAGAGCGGTAGTATTAACTCCTTTTAGTGATGGTTTTCAGTTAATGCAGTGAATAGTAAATAAAACCGATGAAGCTTCTTCCCAGGAATCCAAAAAAACCATAACTGTACATATCATGATTGTGCATTAGAGTATGTTGCGAATAACCAATTTTACATGTCAATTTGCATCAACCAAATACTTCTTTGAGTGTAACAATAACCCAGCAGGATCTACTCCTGTCACGTGCTGCCTTCATGTCGTTGTTGTCGCCGCTGGCGTCGCTCATATTCTTTGGCTTTTTCATACCAGGGAATTCTTGTTACTTTCTGAAATAACTTTTGTTTTATTACTTAAAGAACTTTGGGCATTGAGGGGTGAGCATAATGCACACACAAAATTAAGTTTACCATTGCACCGGGTCCGACGTTTGGTGGAGGCATACGTTTTATTTTATGTGACTTAATCGTAAAGAACGGCTTTTTTTTAGTAGTTGTAAAAGCAAAGAATGGCAAAAAAACCCACGCTCAGCCATTACAATCACATGCAAGCAGCACAATGGCGTACACGAACAATGCAGGCACGCGCGATAACTTCTGTGATGAACAACGGCTGTAAAAAAACACCAACAATTTAAACAAATGTAGTAAAAGCCAAACCAACAACCACCAGCATTGTGCATTAAGCTTATCCTGATGTATGTGTGCAACTAGCGAGTACACTGTGCCGTTTTCGATGCCTTTGAGCATGTCGCACGAATTAATTCACTCATTCATTTAATATAATATTTTATTTATATTTTTTTCGTCAATTAGAGGATTTGGTGGCAAGGTCACCCAACTAAACGTTTACAAAGCGACTCATAAAGTCGTTTCGTATAATATGCATATGGGTTCAGTGCTCCTACAATCTATTTTGTTGCACACCCTCTCGTTTTGCTAGAAATTTAAGTAGGTCAGAAACTTTAATTGAGAAAATTAGTGAAAATTTAATATTGCAAGAAAAAAATACATAAGCATAACATACACTGTGAAGCCCTACTCACTGTGCCAGTCAAGCGAACCAGGTAAATTGCTTTAACATGTGTTTACGGCTATGAAGCAGAAGAAGAACCATAAGATAGCAATAACAATTAAGAACAACAACAACCATTAATATCAGTAGTTAACTCTGAAATATATGTACCCAAGCTGTACCCAAGCTTCAATCGCACAAACTACGAACAGACATGAGTACTAGTTCCGAACTATTTGCTGGAGTGGTTGAAGCATAAACTTACCATACCCACCCACAAACAAACATACGTATACAAACACAGAAGTCCAAAATAGAATACCATACCAACAACCCTAATAGGGAAACTAATAGCAACAACAGTGAAGTCTCTATATCAGAAAGCCAGTGACTGATTGTATTTTAATTAAATTTATTTGCCATAATTTTATTCATTATTGGTACCGTTTGGACAAGAGATATGTACATACTACACAGCTGTTATATCCGAGCCATAATAGCCAAATGCACAAAATTACCTCCTATCATTTTAGGACAATGTATATTGCATGTCTTCGTTATATCCATTATAGGTTAGCTTAGTTTGAAATTCTTACTAATTGTTGATGTATTCTTAGCATACTCGATTTTGGCGCACTAACAATGTTCTTTGATTGTAACACATGTGATATTTTAATTTCATGAAGTTGTCTCAGCTTGATATCACCATTTCACCATGGTTGATTGTTCTGCCGAAAAAAATTTAAAGCCTTAGAGCAACATTTTTCATATTGTTGTACACGGCGTATGAGTGATTGGCAATACAAAACAATTTTATTTTTTGTATCTCAATGCAATTGATTTGGGAAAACGCAAGGCACTGTTAATTTTTTAGCTCTAGTTCACTTCTAAAGCTTGTAATATGTAGGAGGAGCAACTGCGAAAAGATTTGTGAGAAAATATTTCATAGTCACGATTAATCGTATATCCTGGAGTATCTGAATATATTTAATGGTGATGATTTTAAATTGAATATACATAATCACTAAAACTGTGGACTCTGTGAAACTCAATATAAATAAAATAAATTCTCGAAAAGAGTTCCAGGTATTCCAAGTATTTTGACTAGCAAAAGAAACTGATGATAAAATAATAAACTATGGCTGGCATTCTTTATATAGCATCACTCAAATCGGTAAGTATTGCGTGGTAAGTAAAATCAAAATAAATAAAATAAAACAAAACAACTTTGTATAAAAGCTTTTATTTGAAAAGAGAAAACTCAAGGTCAATGTTTACAAAAATAAAACAAAAAATATTGTATTTTGGAGAGCATAAGCTTCTTGAGACTGTAAAAGAAATTCAAGGCATATTTTAAGCATTTGTCAACCCATCACTTAAGTCACAAGAAGCAAATGACAGCACTGAAAACAAACAAATACTTTCCATGGGATGATATAACACAGTGTGGCAGATAGTCTGACAAATTGTGAACAGAAGGTAGGATTATCTTAAGTTTGATAAAATGTTTGTAATGGTCGCAATGTGAGCTAGTGGTTAGCATTACCAAAAGCTTAAAGGAGGCGAGCAATCAGTGTAGGTTTTTCTTACAAATATAATTTTAAACTGTATAATATACATACTATGTTCTTTATGTAATATTTTCATTTCGTGCCTGAATTGATCACTAGATCAATATTCGCATGCAATCAACAAATGGAATTTTCGTGAATGCAACAAAAGTAAAAAGGAATTTATAAATTTTGTGATTTGTACATACTTTTTTTTATGAGTAAATTGAAAAACCCACCTGGCTCTGTGCTAAAATATTGATTGCATACAATTTGTTTCAATACAAAATATCAATACAAAATATAAAATTTTACTGCAGTCGAAATTTTCTATTTCAGTTCGTTTTATTTTCAGTTCAATACTCAACAAAGCAATTTCACGAGCCATTGATAATTTTGTAGTTTTGATATATGTACATGGAAAATGTATATTCATGTAATTTGTAACACCTTCATACTGAATAAGTGAACGAAATATTATGAAAAAAGTTATTTGGGATTTCGAAAATAAATGGAATCGAAATCAGGAAATATACATTTTTCATTTCAGATTGACTTTAATACTAAATTAAATTTTGAAAGTTAAAACTTAAGACAGTTTTATGTATATCGATTCAAAGATAATACCAGTAAACATATCGAAATAATTTAACAATTTGAGTGCACATCATGGCGTATGAGTAACAGTGGTTATTATTAAAAAATAAAACATACGTTCATATGCTATTTCCTTGAAACAACAATGCAGCTCGAGGGTATTTCTTTTCCGCAACTTTCCCAAGGCAAATACTGCTCAAGCGATGTTGCAGTTAGTTGGCTGAGATAAGCTAGTAATTGGCAAAGCAAAATTTCGCGATGCGACTGAAACCTCAATTCCCACCACTTCGTTGTTTCGTTGATATTTGAAGTCACTGCAATGCTGCGGTTCATGTGCATTTACAAGGTTTGTTAATATGGAAGAAGTAAACACTAAGGGTGAAGGTAAGACAGCTTAAATTTGCTCTTAAAGGAAAATATTTTACTATTTTACATGATTTTATTTGAAGAAATATTTAACTTTTTCCTATATGTAAAATAAAATTTAATAGTAATTAAATATTTAGATTTCCTTAGATTAAGAAAATATGTGTTAAGTGTTAAGAAAATAACACTTCACAGGAATCATAGAACTGCCTTTCCTTCGCTGCTAAAAATATATCCTATTTTCTAACCATTAAACGGAAGAGTTAACCAAACAAGTTATCGGTTTGGGTGTTTACTCAGACAGAGTCGTAAATTCTGCTAGTCCGCTAACATTATCGTGAGCATCACTCTATAAAGTTTCTGAATGTGTGTAGATAAACAATTAATTTTATGTTAGTTGCAGGCCATTTCAAATAGCATTAAAACGTTCCTTCAGTTTTCCCACAAGTAAAATAAATTTTATTCGAAGTAATGTATGTGTTTCGTGCTCTTCTCTGTAAGCAGAGAAATAAATTCGTTGTGGGCCCCCTGACAATTGAATTAATGAAAAATTTCACAAATATATTTGCCAAATATATGAGAATCAAGTTAATGTTATGAGAAAGTCGATGAAATTCTCATTTTCCTCCCTTTCCATTTCGATTTATAGTTAATTTAAAAACACAAACAAGAATGCATTGTACGTGGGAGATTACACATTTTATTTGCAACGATAAATGTAATCTACGCTCACTCCGATCCATTCGCATGAGTTCGTGCCAAAGTAATTTCATTTCATCACATTTTCAGTTTCCCCAACAGACAGAGTAATGGGAAACTTTAAATCCTTCTTAAAATTGAGCTTCGGAGAAGTTTATCGTTCATTGACTTGACAGTCGATGCGTCGGTGCGGTCAAGCTGTAAAACAGTAAAACAGTAAAACACCCTCAATAGCAATTGGCCACAGTTGAAGTGTGGAAAAGCATAAAATCTAATTTTACCAAATGAAATTTTATATGATGTCCTCGCGTTATCCTTTATGTTACCGTTGAAATTGAATTTGTTTTGTGAGCAACTAAGGAATTTCAGCATCCAAGTAATTCTTGATTAAATATTAGTGGGGCTTAGGGTGGGTGGAATTGCTGTCATACTGAAAATTGAAAATATGACCAGCAGAGGAATTCAGTTTAAAAATTTCATAAATTTCTTTCTATTAGCAATTCTTTTATATTTTAAAATAAGTTTGGTATTTTACAATATAATATTATTCAGATTATTATGAAATTCCAACAGCATTTGAAACCATTGTTTTATGGCATTGACTAAAAAGCTTTAAAAAAAAACCTCAAATTCATTATGTATCTAAAGTGCAAAATTGGATCGTTAAAATTTGTTTTTTTTTCATGCTAAAAATTGAACAAAGCTATTGAAAAATTTAATCGGCTTGCATGAAAATATTTCAGTATTTGTTGAATTTATCTGTGCTCCATCGAATTCTGAATACTCCAAATATTTCACAAACCTATGAACCACATCTAATGGACTTATTTCATTGGGGCAACAAAGCCACTAATTCCACAATTCAGTGGAATGTTTGTTCGTTGTTCAAAACAAAAATAAAATGTTAACACCGTTCAGTTCTGTGGTTATGCACAAAAATTATCTGCTGTTGTATTATCTGATCTTTTGTGCATTCTTTATAATTGTGCATATACACAGAGAGAACTTTTTGCAATTTTAATATTATTTTTTGATCGTCAAAAAGTTCTCCTGACTTTATTCATCAAATGCATTTTAAAGAATTTTCCACATCAAACCCAACTATGTGCTATGAGTAAGTACAAAATGCCTTTCAAATAATACACACAAGTTCCCTGTAAATATTTTTCAGACATTTTATGAAACTTTCAATTGGCCGGAAATTGAATTTCATATTTGATGAAGACACGTGGGACACAACACAATCTCTTCACCATTTTCTGGCAATATTTCTATCTCATGATGCTGATGAAAGAAAATTCAATCGATCTAATATTATGAACTAATATCTATTATGATTTATGGTGTTTTGCTTGTTGTTTTACGCGGTTCTTGTAAAAAAATTCAATTAAAATCGAAGTTTAAGAAGCTTTAATGGAATGTGGGTGGAGTTGTCGAATAAGAGAATTCCATTTCTTGACCCCTCAATTATAAAGCGTACTGTAAATGTAAATTACAGCAAACTGTATTTAGTGTTCATTGCAAGTGTAAATAGCCCAAAGTGTAGTTGTACGAAATGTTCCGATTTTCCACAAACTATTCAGTATTTATTTGTGTTTTACCACATGTAATTGAATCTATTTTCTGCAGGATGTTTGTGAAATGTTTCTGCAATCAACAAGTGCAGCCGGAAGGGGTTATCGATGTTCAATGCAGGAAGTTTGTTTCTGTATGTTTTATAATGGCTTGTCTGCCATTAAATGGTAAATTTTATATATTGTGGCCCAAGGCAAACTGAAATTAAATACTTCTAAAAAAAACCAAAAATGAAGGTACAAAAAAAAATCGAAAATGGTCATAAAAACCTCTTTAACATTAATTCACATTAAAGTAATAAAAAAGTATTAACAAAAAATGAAACAAAAAACATTTTTAAAAAATGTATTACTTTTTCCGTTGAATGTATTGTAAACTGAAGTAAATTGCATTTCCCTATTTTTTTTCCATGCAATGAGTGTAGTTTAATCAATTTAAATTCTAGGCAAAAACATTATGTGATGGCTGGCCTGTGATTGTCACATTGTCCTTTTGCTTGTAATAAAAATCGTGATTTACATTATTTCATTTGCTGAAATTTTCATAGCATTGCTAATAAATTTTCCAACAAATTCCCATTTTATGGCATTGTGGCGTCGGCCACAAATTGCAGAGAAAATTAAATTACAAGCCATGCGAAGGAAATTCAATATCGGCAAAGGAAAGAGTGGCTAACCACATGGACATAATTGAATTAGTATGAAAGGAAATTGGCAGTAGGTACTGTTTGGACATTCTGTATGGTATATACTCAAGTAAACGTTTGTTGCGATTAATAATTTTAGAAAAGAAATATTTCTCTCGTCGTATATTATTGAAAAGGTCTAATTAATTTTCGTAACGACATTGCGTCATTATTTTCAGCTCAATACTATAATAAAAACTTATATGAAAATTCCCATACAAGTTTCAACACCGTAATATCTTTGAGTGCATTTTCATGGCCAATAGGGCACTAGTCTAATGTTATCTACACTTCCACAAAAAAATTAATTTTTTACAAACACTCAAATGCTCTTCAAGCTTAGTCTCTTAGCCAATTACATACAAAATTTACTTTGTGATATAAAAAGCTGAAATTTTCACCCAAAAGCAACTCACACATAGCGCCGTGGTGTGGTGTTACACACATTTTTTCTTCACTTGGTAATTGCTCACACCGTTAAGCAGTAAATGCTGTAAACAGTATTTAGAAAAGTTAATGTGGCATGAAATATCCTCTGATGCACATGTTGGGAATGCAGGTGTAGACGAAAAAAAGAGCTGAGAGATTTTAAATGCTTTAAATGTACATAGTAAAATGAATGCAATGTTACTCATACGTCATGTAGTGTAATTTAATGTTTTCTCTAAGTACTTGGATATTCGGTAATTATTTCCATTTGCTATTATAACAAAATTATTTTACCTACTTTTTCCAAGGTTCTCACACCCCCAGCTGTCTTTATTTGTATACCAGACCATTAAAATGTTCAGCAACAGAAAAGTCGCCCAAAAAATCCAAGTATAGTGGTAAGAGTGTCTTATGTTTTTATTTTCATCCCAACGAAGTGGTTTGCTATTGTTTGCGAAAACTTTTATTCGTATTGTTGGCTGAAAAAGTGGACATTAACATTCAACTTTATCAGCCACATTATTTTATTACATCCAGTCAAATAAATGTTTGTTTTTTGTTTCATTTGTAAATAATTCGGAAAATGTTTAAATTAAATTTATTATAATAATGTATTAGGAAAATTAGCTTCAGAAAAATACTACGAATTATTATCAGTCTAAAGGCATTTTGAAACTAAAATAAAAAGCTTCGAGTATAAAAATTAAAAATTAAAATCTAAAATTCCCTAAAGTTGACTCGCCAGCCCCACCTTTAGTGCAGATAAGCATGTGTTTGGCTTTTTGCAACCGAACATTCCAAATGTTTTTGTTGTCTTTGGCACATTTGTTGTTATGGACGCATTTTTCGCGTTTCACAATTTCGCACTGCATCGAGTCGACATAATTAAAATAAATATGCATTTTCATAAAATTGTCCCACAGCAGCAGTTAAAAGTTTCATACTTTGACTGCAGTTCTAAATGTAAAAATCGTCACTCTGCTGTGGTGCTACATCCGAAGGGGCACGGTTGATAAAACTTTTACATTTTTTCAATTAAGACATTTGTTTTCAGCGTGAATAGAAGGGGTAATGTTATACGAAAGTTCAGGTGGAACGTTGCTTTTAAATTAAAATAAAATTTAAAATTTCTTTTTGGAAAATCTGTAGATTTTCTTAAATTTTAAGTAATTTTTAAGTACTTTTCAGCCAATGACTTTACAGTAAGGTTGGGTTAGGTTGAACATAAATTCAACAACAAACTCTGTAGCTCAATTTCTGGAATTCTATACTACTTTGTCGAATGCCAGAAAAAGAGAGAAATATTTGTAGAAGGCGCCATTTTTTGTTCTACGAAATCACAGAAAAGGTCAAGTGACCCTCATTCATTAACTCTTCTAAAGTCTTATAACAAAAGGTGACACTGCCTTAATCCATACAAATAATATAAATACGAACCAAATTTCTAAAGCTGTTTCATTGATTTTTTTCTTGAGGTACTTAGAGCCTTTGAGAAAACTTAATTCCCTTCTAGGTACGAGTATAAAAGGCGGGCAATTAAACCTTTTTTATACCCCCACACTCACTGTGGCAGGGTATACTCACTTTGTCACAACGTTTGTAACGCCCATAAGGAGCCGTGTCCGGTATGGAAAAGTATATATATTCTTGATCAGTATCACCTCCTGAGTCGATTTAGCGATGTCCGTCTGTCTGTCCGTCTGTCCGTCTGTCCGTCTGTCCGTCTGTCCGTCTGTCCGTCTGTCCGTCTGTCCGTCTGTCCGTCTGTCCGTCTGTCCGTCTGTCCGTCCGCACGATAGCGGTCGCAGTTTTGGAGATATCGACTTGAAACTTTGGGTACATGTTTTTCTCGTGAATACTGAGATCAAGTTCGAGAATCAGCCAAATCGGACAAAAACTGGGCGTGGCTCCCATACACCGAAAAAAAAGGTAAAAATTTTTTATTGTTGTATTCGATTGGAAATGTTTAGAAACGTATTTTTGACATGGTCCGAGGTTCCGAAGCCACATATATAAGGGTCTAAATGGGGTCTTGAGACCAATTTTTTTTTTTTGGTGGATTTAATTGGAAATTTTTAGAAATGGATTTTGGACATGGTCCGAGGTTCCGAAGCCACATATATAAGGGTCTAAATGGGGTCTTGAGACCAATTTTTTTTTTTCGGTGGATTTGATTGTAAATGTTTAGAAATGGATTTTGGACATGGTCCGGGCTCCAAAACCACCTATAATTGGCTCAAAATAGGGTCTTGAGACCACATTTTTATATGTTCGAGGTACTTCTTCCTACTGTGTGGGGGTATTTCAGCTTCGGTATAGCCGAAGATAGTCCACTCTCTAGTTTTTAATATAATTTTATTACGGCGATTAAAAGTTGAATGCAAAGGAGAAAAATTTAAAAAAGGATGTCAATGCCTTTTTCATAATTTTCATAGCCACCTTGGAATGGGTAGAACAAATTTAAATAACCCAAACGACGTAGTACATGAGGAGGACTTTTCACAGAATCCTACGGCACTTTGGTCTCACCATACAAAATGGATAATTATGCGTGCGAATTGAGTTAACATTTGGAAAATATTTTGTAGCTACTTATAAGAAGGACTCAAGTGCGTGATAAAGGGGATCTTTGGAGTATAAAATAACTTATATAAAGTTTGCAAATATAATTGAAGTCAGTCAGACAACCAATATGAATGAAATGTAGAGTGGCCTGATTCTTCAGTTAACTCAATGAAATTCCACATGAAAAATGCAAATGCTGTTTACAGGGCGTATACGTAACCTAATTGAAAAGAGGCCAGAATAAAGCTGAATTTGGAACTGAAAACAGAAGACTTGACACGTTGATTCAAATCTTCACACACGAAAAGTTTTGTGCATAATTTTGGTGCAAAATAACTGAACTCAGCCAGGAAAACAACATAGGTGAACGTCGGATAGCCAACTTTTAGCGCAGCCCCAGAAAACCTCATAATGCCATCATCCATACATTGTTTGTCAATGTTACCGAAAACACAGAAGTTTATGCCAAATATTTTCGGATTGTGTGGATATGTGTTTGGCATGCCGTAAATATGCCAGCACATTTTTGCATTTCATGTCGTGGGGAAAATTTCAAAATGTGTTCACCATTTTGCATTGCGACATATTGGAATGCAAAAAATGCAATTGGAACACACAAATTACATAATAGAACCTATAAAACACGAAAAGAAATAAAAAAACATTTTCGTTGGCTTTAAAATTCCAATGTTTATGAAGTCTTAGATTAGGCATTGAAACTATTTTTGTTTTCACCGATTGTGAGGAAACAAACGTGTGATTGCCAACATTCACACGAATTCACTTGCACTGCAATTCGATCCGATCGAAATAGAAAATTCTTCTGAAATTCCTGCTCTCAATCTGTCCGTTTCTATTACGACCGATTTGAAGTGAAAATTCGCTTGTGCACGAAACATGACTTTGCCAGATATTGTGTCGGTATTCTATTTAATGGCCACAAATCGGTAAATGGTCTACGAACAGTTTCATTGCAGGCAGCAGCTATGAGCATAATTTGGCAAAGTGGGTAGATGGTGGGTAGATGGTGCTGTGTACTCTCATTGGTTTTACAGTTTGAAAATCTTGCAAAATGCGGCGAGTGTTTAAAATTTCCATGTTCAATAGTTGAACGGCTGTGGTGTGTCTTCCCGATTGGGTTCTTTGTCCCCCCCCCCCCCTTTTCAAATGTACATTTAAGCCTTGACATGTTATTGTTGTGGTTTTGGACTTACCATATTTCCGATAAGCTCCATTTGAATTGGGTTTCAGGTGTACTGGGAAGATATCAATTTGCGTGTGTACGAAGGCATTACAGGACTTAATTCAAAATAAGAAAAAGTTTAATATTCAAACTACTTCTTCGAAATGGTAAGTATCTTATAAATCTTGTTTATGATATCTACATAAAATAAAGTTTTGCCTATCTGATATTTTATTTTATCATCAAACTTGAACCTTCATAGCAGCTTTATATTATACAAAAATGTATTTTTCGATATTCTTTCTCTAAAGAAGATTTATTCCAAAGTTGTTCTCGACAATTTTCAATCAAAAACTTTATTGACATTCACTTTAGCAGTCACGTTACTCAAAATCATATCTTTCAAGATATTGCTCGACTTTGGCGATAAAATTGATTTCATTTCCTTCAACATACTGCTGATTTCTCCTTAAATCGAATCATCAATATAATGGCAGAAATGTGCTGCCTTTATGTGTGCTAATTTTGTTTCGTTTTTGCAGGCGACAAAGTGCTTTATTAAATTGCAACAGCAGCGCCCCCTCCAGGCATCTGACTAAGAAGGCACATAAACAACTACGAAGACACATTTCGGTATGCTAAGGGACTGGGACTGCCATTCAAGGACATATGCACATAAACCAACATGAAAAATATCTTCGTGAACTTGTATACATAAAGAATGTTTATATAAGAGGAAAAATATACAAAAACACACAGCACACATTACAACACACGCAGGAGACAAAATTTACTTTTTGCAAAATAAATTGCAGGCGAAAACTTTTCATATGACATAATTGGAAATGCTGTTGTGGGAGATATCACAGGCCGTGGTGAAATTAATGTTTGGAGAAATTATTGTTATAAATTTTCTTTAGCAAAAATTATATTTTTTATTTATTACGTTAGCGGCGAAGTGTAATTCCATTCAGAAAAAGTTTCCAAAGAAAAGCAATTCGAAATTGGTTGTTTGAGCGCCTGACAATATCAGAGATAGGAAGTAGAGGCGCTTCTAAAAATATTTTCACATAGAGTGGTAGAAAAATGGTCAGAATATAATTCTTGCCAAATGTACTTAGCTATTTTTGGTAATAAAATACAAGTTCCTGCAAATGCTTTGCATTTTTTAAATTGTTGGAAAATATCATTTGCTTAATTAAGATATACAAACTTGTACAAATTTCAACTATTTTTTTAAACAAAACATGATGCAGGACGTCAGGTTTACTACATTTTTGGTTAACTATTTCCAATATTAGTTTTTCAATAACCAAAAAGTTTATATACAAATTCTGAGTTCATTTTCATTTTTGGCTTAATTTGGCTGCGTAGTCAATGTGCAGTTTGCGATGTTTTGGTTGTAATTTTCATGCAGATTCAAATCATTCAAAACATTTGCAATACACAAAATACCAGAAACCCAAAAATGTTGGCTACTGCTGAACACTGAAATGCCGGAATACTTTGTCCTTTTCGAATGCCAATGCGGCCATATATTGATGTGACTCATCTGCGACCACATGAGCTGTTATTGCGGTGTTCTATTGTTTTTTTCGATATACCAATATCGAATAGAGAGGAATGATTCCAGCAATCGCGATTTGTATTGTATCGTGGCCATAAGTGCGATAATGACCACGATATTTGCCAGTAGTGCAACAATACTTAAAATTACTTCTGCGATTTGAATGAGTGTTCTAAAATGGACAATATACAGAAGAAATCTTACACAATGTTTGGGTCTTCTGGCGCTTTCTCTACCACATACCCACGTGTATCATATGGAAATTCCGTTTGCTTGGTTTTCCAGAGAAGCTTCTGGTGTGTGGCGCTACGAAATGAATATAAATCAAAATATTTATCATCACCGAAACGCTAAATACGAAATTATTTATCATGTGTGAAATTCCACACCCAAACGCGACACTCGGCGAACACATAAATTATTCATGGAAGATGTTTATCCACAAAATCCGATTTCCATGCCCGACTGGAAATTTGAACATTTTTGTCTGATTCGGAAAATTGCTCAACCATGAAGTGTGGGTTTTCTGTTTAAAATTATAGCGTGACATGGATTGATTGTAGGGGTATTGATTTAAACTTGTCACATTAGGCATAACATTATTGAGATTCCGTTAACCCATGTGATATCTATTTTTTTAAATTTCTATTTTATTTACACAAAATTCACATTTTTTCAAAGAAGAAATGGTTATTATTTTTTCTATAATCATATTATTGCTAGCCACATTGTGTTCCAACTGCTACAGCATGAAATGTGTCCTTTTCTAGGACAAGTCGTTGTTGCCCCAGTTTATCTGCGATACACTTAGCCATTCATTGTTCCGCCAGTTTTGAAGATGCACTTCATTAGTGAAACTTTTGTCGTCTTGTTGAGCATCACAAGAATGCAAAGCAAAGTGACTCTGCTATCAAGTAAAAACTGCAATCTGAGAAGACATTCTGAAAATGTTTTGCAATTCAACTTAATTGATATTAGAGCTTTTTGATTTTCTGTGAAGGGAGCAAACATGTTTGTTGAACTGAAAACTAAAATTTGTAGTTTATTAAAATTTATAATAATTGAATGTTAAGCAAATTGTAATTCAAAGTAATAATTGCAGTCTGCGGAATTGTGGCGGCTGCAGAAGACGTCACATGTGTGTGTGATAGCCGAATCTCTTGAGAGTAATAATCAAAGTTCATGTAGCCATTTTGCAACTTCCACTAGACTGCAGTATATGCAGTGTTAGCCACATTTACACAAACCTTGAACGACTTTGTCCATGTATTGTAGTTAAAGCACAAAACTTTTCTTTTAACACTCAAAAATGTTGACTCAAAGTTTTGTTGATATTTTGAAATCATAGCAAATGGCTGAAAACTTTGCAGTGTGTTGTATGCACTATGAAATCAGAAATATTTGTGCATAAGCGATTTATCAAAGTTGTTAAAACTTTCTTACTTGATGGCGTGGCAGAGTTCCTTGACCACAGTGCTGCGTACATAAGTGTGCAGTTGAATTCACAAGGTGGCTTGGAAGATGCTATGAAGTAAGGCTGTGGTAAAACTTTCCCAGAGAACTCACTGTGAAAATGCGTTGAGCATTTTTGTGGAGCTTATTTCTGTGTGTGTGAACAGTACAATTTTGAATTGACTAGGTGATATTAAATTATTAATTTAAAGAAAGCATATACAATTACATAAATGCCAACCATGTTAACTAACTAAAATGACTTTACTTCAATAATAAATTATTACCAACTAAAAAAATCTAAAATTTTAAATTGAAATGCTCTTGCCATTTTGGGCATATCTGAATGGTGTTATGTGGATAAACATCTTAGATGAATAATTTATGTGTTCGCTCAGTATCCCGTCTGGTGTGGATGAATTTTAACACATGGTAAATAATTTGGTATTTAGCATTTCGGCGATGATAAATATTTTGATTTATATTCGCAGTGCAGTTTGAGGGTTACGTAAGTGATGTCTGCGGTCCATGTTCAGAGAACAATTCTTGATTTCGTTCCTCATTTTACATGCATATGTAATTTGAATTGTCCTCCCTCAAACTATTTCGAGTTTATTTTCCGGTATAAAGAATTTGATTAGCATAAACGATTTCAGCACAGAAGTTGATGAAAGTGGTTGCTTTCAACAAGTGGCTCTTAGTCTTGGCATTACCGAACGAAATTATTTTCATTTTCATTTTTGTTTCAGTTTCTACTGCAATAAAAAATAAAACAAATGAATTTTCCACAATGTGTATGTAAAACTATCATAGCTTAAGTGTAAGTTACTTAACATGCAACCAAAAATCAACATATGCGATTTATTATCTCAACATCAACATCAACATCAACATCAACATGAAGTAAGCACATTCGATTTATGGCAAATCGATTTGTTTTGATAGTACATTCATGTATGTGTAAGCGATACTGAAAAGCATTAGTTTTGCATTGTCCCCGTCACCACAAGCATAAATCTTTTACTATCACACATATCGTATGAACGTATGGCGAAGGTCTTTCAAATGAAATAAATGTCGGTGGAGTAATAAATTGCAAGTTGGAATAAACAGAAATTATTGATTATATTGTCTTTGCATGGCTTCGTGATACTTGAAGGTCCTACCAAATGTACACCTAAATACCACCACGTAGATGTGCTATAAACAAAGCTACACATCGGAAGATTTTGCATGCATTATGAAAGCAGCCCGAGCGTACGTGTGCTGTGTGAATGTGTGCAATTTTGAATTGGCTACAGTAAAGCTGCGTGGAAATCTCCAATCATTAACATTTCAATTCATAGAAGAAGTGCTTCTCTGGTATGTTGGAATTTCTGCGTGAGAAATGCTGGCATAAACACACAATTATGTATATGTGCTTTTGGCATGGATAATCGCTTAGCCAAGTACAATTTGGCAGCGTGATTTGAATGTGCTAGTGGAAATATCATTGAAATAACGGTAGGATAAAGTTTAAGTAATTTCGAGCCTCATGCCAAGTGGAAAATTAAAGTGTCGAATTAAGATTATAATAGCTGTAAGCAGTGGTCGGCAGTGGCTAAATGCTAATTTAATTATCATTGCTTCGGCTTGGTTAGAGTGACAGCTATATGCCTCACATATGTTAGCAGACTGGTTCTAGATGGAGCTGGAAACAAACGGAGTAGATGTTCAAGTGTCTCTTCCTCTTCCGGTTTATTGTCGTTAAGAAGATCAAATTTCGTGTGCGAGGGCATTGTGTCGCTTTGATAAAATGGCCCAGTGGTAGAGGGTATTTCTTATGATTAATAAATTCCTCTCATTGCCGCAACTAGTATATTTTCGTGTTATTGTGGAAATTTAACTTTTAATTTAAATACCAAATTGACCGCACAAATGGAATTTTCCTTGAAATTCTTACATATTTCGCCAATAAGCATATAATTTACAAACCGATGTGATGGCACAATAACGGTGTATGTGGTTTCAAATGAGCCACATCAAATTGACGGTAGCATCATTAGTCGGCACAGCCGCAGAAGGTTTTGCAGTTGCAAGCATTCCTGTGGTTTACCAATTCCGTGCTTTTGAATATTTCGAAATTTTGAAATGCCAAACGAAACTCAAAACCCTAAAGGCTTAAATTTAAAAAAATAGCGACTGAATACATATTAATCAATGTCAATGTACAATCTTGGAAATGAATTAAAGGAAATTAAAAAAGTCCAGTGTAATTACTCATACGCACCGATGACCACCAAAAGTTTCATATTGTCAATAACTTTCGCGAGCTCACTAAATCGTCATAGCTGAAAAAAGTACACGTAATTTTACAAATGTATATGACAAACTTTCTGATACCAATTTATTATTTATTCATGCGAAATATAACGTTTATTTTTGATTTGTTTTTTTTTTCAAATACAAATTCAAATTGCATTCAGCAATTTGACTTGAAAATCATTGAATATTGAAATATGCAAATAGAAAAATATACCGTAGGTGTATACCACATCCAATTGCAATTGAACGTAGTTGACCGTAGCTGAAATCAATTGCATTGAATGCAAATTTCGTTCAGTTATAGCGAAACCAATTTATGGTCAAAGGACCAATTTCTGATTAATTGGTCGCTCAGTTTATGCATTGAATTTTGAAGAATTTTTTAATTTAAATTCAGTTACCAAAAATATTTGCGTGAAAATTTTACGCAATTCAAAGGTTCTTCAAGTGGTTCCGAAAAACAACCTTTCCAACACATGCATTCCACTCGCTTAACACAAACAAGCGCAGACAATGTGCCTGTTGTAGTAGCACTGTGGGCTGATAAAGAATACAACCTGCCATGCAACACACTGCAGGCAACAGCGCCGAGCACAGCTTGCTAAACGAATTGCACACAATACCGCATTATAGGGGCGGTGGAGCACATTTTATATGCGCATTGTACACTCACATAAAGTTGTTAGGAAGGGAGAAGAAAAAAAAATGCAATATGCAATGTAATAGTTCAAGTAACAGCTTCATTGCAAACAACATTTCACTGGAGTTCCTTAGCGGTGCATTGCACATCAACTACAATGGCAGATATTTTTTTATCAGCATTTTTTGCAACACGTTGGGTTTGTAACTGTATTTCCTTTTTGTAGATTTTAATAAGCAAACATTAAGTTACGTTGAATGGGCCTTTGTATGCATCAGTCGACATGTGAGGCGAACAATGAAGTCACCTAGGCAATTGTTCTCTGAAACTCCAATGAAATACTTTTGTGGTAATGTGAAAACTTTGTTAATATTGTCACTGAGAAGTAAGTGAGTAAAAACATTTTTCAAAGTAGGGTAATTAAAAACACCAATAGTTGTACGTGGAATATTTCTTAAAAAAAATTTTAAATACTTGGGAACACAAAATAAATTAATAATATTTAAAAAATGTTAAAAAATCATTTAAACAATGTTGATAAATTGAAAAAAAAAATATTTTTTTTTGGAAATTAATAACGTTAATTTAATGTCACATCTCCCACAGCAGCAATTCCAATTATTAAAAAAAAAGTTTTTAAAAACCAAAACTTTTTCCACGTGTCGTGTGGTTGCTTTAAATGCAAATATTTCTCAAGTTCAGCAAGACGTTTTTCATACGAGCTGATGTCCTTGAAAGTTTCAGTTCCTTAGGGTACCTACTGGCTTCCTCGATGTGTCATGTGTGTCTTCTTAGTCAAATACAACCACCGGTGGGAGCCAAAAAATTTTAGCTACTGCAATGTAATAAAGCATTTTGCCCCTTACAAAAGGAAAAGCAACAACACATTTAGCTTACACTTTTCATGTAAATTCGATTTATGAAACGTGTGGGTAAGCTGCATCTGATGAAATTTCTGCGAACAGCATTGCTATCACTTACAAAAGTAAATTAGAAAAAAAATCACTGCTCGCAGTAACGGTAAATAAATAAATCGTGACAGCAAAAATTTGTTAAAAAAGAGAGCAACATAAATTTAAGTGAGTGGTAAAATCTTCAGCAAAACATCGACTTGAAGAACATGTCGAAATAGGACATTAGCATAGCTGAGTTGTTTTCAGCTATTATGCTTCTTGATTGCATTATTTCCTTCTCCAGCAGATTAAAGCATTTGAAAAACTTTCTTCGACAAACTGTAATTTTTTTATGTTATACTAAAAACGAAAATGTTGCCATTGTTTCTCCAGGAAACGGTACCAAAATTTAGAGTTTGAAATTTGGAATATTAAATGAACTATAAAAACTGCGCGAGCTATACCCGGAATTACAACATTGTCACACAATGCATGAAGAGGAAATGCTACCAAATTCTATATATATATAAAAGAGAAGTGTATGTTTGTCGCGAGTGGACGCGAAAACGACAGCACCGATTCTCTACAAAGTTTATATATGTGTTCTATGGGTCGTGACTCGTGTTGTGGGATGGGTTTTAACACGCCCACTTTTACCGCCCACAAGTTAGAAACCTACCACTTAATTTCTCCCCACCTAAACACTGTTACCACTTCTGCGGGATTCAACTTCGGTGAAATTTGTACCTTTCGGCTTCAGGGATAATGGTATAAGTTTAACAATGCAACTGTATAAGTTTTATAACATGAAACTGAATAACTTTTTTCTTTCCTTTAAACTTTTGGAAATTTTTTCATTTTGGTCAGTTGAACATTCAAACAAAATTCGTGCCTAGAGTGTATTTAATATAAAAGCCAATGAATAGTACATTGAACAATTAGTGAATATATTTCGTCTTTAAAATTTACTTTATGTTAAGTGAAGTGCGAATAACCATTTTTACTGGGTTATCCAAATGTGGCTTGATATGCCATCGACATGAAATTGAGGAAAAAAGGAAATGAACATTCACCATTTGGTTTCATATTGTGGCATTGTGGCCTGTGTTGCGCCGATGGAAACTTCCGCATCCGTAGCCATATCAGACAGCTTTCAATTTATATCGTTTTCTAGCGAGTATTGTGTTTTCATTTGTTTTCAACAAATAAAAGAAAAAATGGAAAATCAGTTGGTTGACGTTATTTTTTTTAAAGGATTGCGTGAATTTTTAAATGTAAGAATATATGCAATATATGCAAATATATATGAATAGGAGACAATTGAAATTAAATTTAATGCAGATACATTTTCTGTAAATATTATTTTTTAATTTAAAGATAAAAATCCACACGGAGTAAAGTCAATGGCCAAAACATTGCTTGCATTATCCTTACATAATCCTAAAGTAGTGTTCACAAAGACTAAGCTGAGTCAATACAACGTACACGGCCATTGGCGCCAAGAGTTTAATGCATTTTCCCAGAAGTGAGCTCTTAAGCTAAACTACAATCTGTAAATGAAAGTATTAAGATAAGATCGTAGTATGGACAGTGTAAGGCATTTGCATAAAATTCAAAGGAAGCCAAAGAATACATTGAGACGTGAAAGAAAAGTACTAGAAAACACAGAGTACAAGGTAACTTAACGATTACACAAGCAGGCTGCGTCATTCATTTGCATATGTAGACATACGTTTTGGTTAAAAGAAAAATATATTCATTACCTAAGTACATTATTGAAACAGATTCATCAATCACTTGTCTCCTGTAGGCAATAAGTGCCTAAAATTGCTGTTGAATTTCAATATCGTTTCATCAACTCACATCTAATATTTATTGTGCAAAATCTAGCTGCCACATGAAGAGGCCTCATTTCACCAAATATTTGCCCACTTGTTGATTTGTTCGTGAATTAAGTGCCGTCATGCAGCAAGTGTACTTCCCTTTACTGACAGGCATAAAGCAATCAATTTTCTAATAAAATTGTCGGCATTCATTGCAGACGTGACCCTTGTTATTCGTCTAGGAGAAATCGAGGCCAAACTGTGAGCTAGGCACGCAATTTTTCTGCATCAATAATCGAAATTGGGCAGCAACAATCCGAGGCGTGATTTGAATACGAATTAAGTATTTAAAAACAAGAAAATATTTGTTTGGCTGTTTTTAAATTAAATAAACGTCTTCCGAAGCGAAAAGAAAGCTCATCCAAATTAACCTTACTCTTTACTTTCCTCCCATCTCGACTATGACATAAAACACTTAAGCTTCGTTCTAGATTTCCATAAGCAATTTTCATGGAAAAAATAAATTTAATACAACTCCACTCAAGCAAAACCCACGCAAGGGCGTTTTTTTTTTTTGGTGAGGAATTTTTATTTCTGAAGAATATGGTATCACCTGCTTAACTGAGAGGCTCTACTACCGTGTGTGCTATCATTATTGTCATATTATAAAATCATATTTAAAGTTGAAAACAATCATTAAGCCAATGCCATTTTTTATATTCCTTTGCAATATTTCGAATGTACAAATGGCAGCATGAAACAATCAAAATGAAACTCAGCTCTACTCATGTAATCAAGCTCATCATTGTACGGAACATTTTCATTTATATTGGCGCGGAATTTATTGGCTTAAATTTTTACGACTGCACACATCAGACATACTCGTAAATTGTGGAAGTCTGTACAAATCGTTAACTTTTACGTCTATTGGATTGCAGGGACGATAAACCAAAACGGTTGGTATACTATAGACTCCAATTTCATATGGCAGAGATAGGGTTAACAGCGTATCTTCAAGGCGCGATAAAAGGAATGTATTAAAAATTCTTTTTGTATTTAATTAACGAAAAAAGGTTTTTAAGTTTGCCACAAGTAGAACCAAGAAGAATAACGGTATCTCGTTGTTTTTCTAGATTGAATAAAAAAAATTTCAATTGTGAAAATTACTCATACGCCGAGTATAACACTAAGCGTATGAGTAATTTTCATATTTTGATTTCATAATATAGTAAAGAGTGGGTACAACCATAAGTGGAATGTTGTCGTGCGGTGTAATAACACTAAATACATTTATAAAATTTGGAGAATTTCAGTTCGTAAACACATAAAGTAGGAATCATACTTTCCAACTAATAAATCAACAGTGCGTAGTTGAAGTCAAGTTGCGGATAAAAATCTTCACAGTTGTCAGCATTTTTTCCATGTTGAAGTCTTTCTTAAGACTTTAACCAGAAACTTTTACCACGAAATCTAGTTTTCTTATCCTTTAGCATAAGTTTTGCATGGCGATGTTATTCCATATCAACGAATATTTTCTGTATCTGAGTGGAAACTTTAAATCCTTCTTTGAATTGGCGTTGAAAAGATTTTTATGATGATTCCGCTAAAACTTGTAAAGTTAAGTAGTAAGAATTGTATGAGTCAGCTTCATGTTATTGTAGGGGTTGATAAAAAAAGTTAAATTTAACAGAATAATTTTTTGGAAATACATTTCTCCTTCACTGTTTCTAATGACGTATTCCTAAAATTTCGATAAAATTTGCTATGTAAAATACATGTCCTGTAAAATAAGCTTTAGCCTTTTCGCTAAGTAAGTTTTTAAGAATCATCCAAACTCACAGCCCCTTTTTACAATCAACAAGTGTTCTTGGAAAAATAAAACGTTCCTGTGGCTGAACGCGGTTTTACGTGATTGTTCCGCACTTGGCGCTGCTCTACTTTATATTCAGCTTAAGTGCAAAAAAAAAAACAAGAACAGTATTTCCACTAGAGCTGCGATTTTTTAGTTGCAACTCAATTTACGACGTGTTCGAATTGAAAATAAACGAAATGAAAATTATACAAGAGCTTGCAGACATAACTGTGGATTTTTTTCATATTCTGGAAAGTATTTACACACAAATAAAAATGTAGGTAAAATTGACAAAATACAAAAAATATAATATCAACGTCATCAAAGTCCTTAAACCCCCTGTGGGGCATATATAGTGTAATATAATAAATATAAATTATATAACATTATCAAATTATGTCTTATTTTGTTAATATACTTGGTAGCATATTAGGGTATTTTAAACTTTAAATTAAACCCTTTGATTGATATTTATTAACTCCACGGAAACCGTATACAATCCATACGATCAGAATAAATTTATCTTGAGGCACATAACATAAATGTTCACACAAAACTGGATTAACGAATCTTTTGGCTGCTGTACCGGTTATATGAAACATAATTTCCTCTTGTCACTGCCAACTGTCAAGTGGCTGATTTGCTCATTAATAAAGAGCATTGATATCCTGCGCATGCAGCAAAGAGAGCAACAAAAACCAATCAATTTTATAATAAACTTGGAGGCATTCATTTACGAACGTGACTTTTCTTAAACACCCAACGTGCCATAAATGTGAGCTAAGCTCATAAGTCTTTTTACCTTAACAAGCAAATCAAAATCTATACAAACATACTAATTCGTAATTTGAAAAGGGACCATTTCTCATTATAGGACATTTCTTTCTGAATAGCAAAAATTATGTTGGAAAATTTTAATTTGTTCAGAACTGTGTTACTGTAGTAACCCTCTAGATATTTTGACCCAGTGGATATCTGTGGAATTAATTTTAAATTAAAATCTCTGGAAAAATTGGGTAAGATACTCAATTTTGATGTTTTAAATTTTTTCATACGCATTTGTTGTTCCAAACCTCAACTTGCTTTCATAAACCCAAAATAGTATTTTCATTCGCTCAAAATAATGCACATCAAGTGCTTCGCTTATTTCGCTCTTTTCGCCTAATAGACTTTCAATTAGTTGATAATCAGGAATGCTTCTCAATTATGTGAGATTATGTGTTTGCCGCAGCAGCTAATACGGCCCAAAGCTCATTAATGTTGTCGTTATGGTATTCTCGAATAATGTTTATGCGTGAGCATGTGTGAGCGCGCACACATAGACGCCTAGCCAGTTTGTCTACTGTATGCCGCAAATAATCCTTGGAGCGATTTTATGCTCTCTAATGAAATTTGAGGGAATTTTTTAATAATTTTTACTTTGAGGGTAGTCTTAAATTGGTATTGTTCCCTTATATTCCGTAAATGATTAATTGGTGTAAATAGGAGTTTAATATTATCATGATAACAGTGCTTTGTTGTGCTCAACTTTTACACACGATGTAGAAATTCATTTAAGTAAAATAAAAACCTTATAGAGTAGCGTACAGAAGTACCCATTTTCAATCTGATCTCTGCTCCATTGCATATTTAACATGAACGCGCCACAGTGGTGTTGAGCATTTCTTTTAGTGGTTTTTCTCTTCTTAAATGGAGGGGGTGTACAAGAAAGTACTGCTGCCACGTAAAATAAACACAACGTACTGACAAAGTCACTCGAAATTTACTATTTTCACCATTTTGTAGATTTTGTCAAAACATTACTGAAATAAATGCAATTTTTTCCTTCCTACAGCCCAGTGTTAACCATTCAAACCAACTTTGGTGGCTTATTTTGTTTCGACACTTCTCATGTAAATGCATGGAAAGTGGTTCAAACTTGCAATACAATAAAAAGCCGCAACAGTGTGGGAAAACAACAACGTGCCGGTTGTTGTGGAGCTTACAGGCAACCAACTATAAATTCAATGTGATGCGTAAAAGGCGGGGGCGCTGTTTGCATTCGTTGTAGTGCTCTTTTACAAATGCATGCCAATTTCGCAGGATATTTGCATTTTGAAAATACTTGGAAATGCTCGGGCTGCATTTAATGCATTTAAGCGTAAAATTGCGGCCCGTTGGCGAAATGAATGCAAATGAACCGAATATTCAAATTTAAATGCAAATGTCGTTTTGGTGGATGTAATGAAAATATTTTCAAAACTTTTAACCAAGGCTACTCATACGTCCCAGTGGCCATTGTGTGCTTCACATTATTATAAACAAATTTTCAACATGTCGTGACTTTTTATAGCAAATGCCAGAGAACGCATTTCAATGTCAGCAGCAGAAGCTAGCGATGTCATAATCTTGTCTGTTGCCAAACACCTGACAGTAAGTGTTGACATCCATGTGTTGGTTTCTTGATGTATTTTACATGTCACTTGAACGAGAAAAACAAGGAAATTTCTCAAAATTCATTCCATTTTGTAAATTTTTAAATTAGTCAAAATTTAACTATAAACATTGAAGTACTTTACTAAATTTACTTTACTTACATACATACTAAAACAGTATAACAATATTTGTGTTGGATTTCTCACAACTCAAAAAAAACTGGAACATTTTTCGGCAGTAAATCCCTTAATTGCCTTGCATGACGTGGTTGTTTTCCTCTGCCAAGAAACCACTCGAGTGTGGCAAATATTGTGTTTTCACAGTTATTGCATTGATGTTGTGGAACGACACAACAAGCATAATCGCAAGGAGTTTTGCCAACATTTTCCTGTGCGTATTGGACTAGGATTAAGTTGCAGGAGTTCAAAAAGAGACACAAATTCATGAAAACAATAGCAAATACTTAAATTTTGTAAGCTATGTTGAAGATAAACGTTTAAGGGAAAGTGAATATTTTATTTTCAAGCCATACCGGAACAGAATTCCTGTATTAGCTAAGCTCAAGTGTTGGTTCGATTTAAGAAAAATTATAAAACATTTCTAATCTGATGAATGGAAAATAGTATACAAAAATATATTATCCTTCAATTAAAAGCAAACAAAAAATAAAACATTTTACATACATAGAAAAAACGAACAACAACTCCTACCTGCCTTTTCCCACTTACTCTTATGTTTGCTTAGTAACCACTTCGTTTCAATGGCTGGTCTTCCAACGAAATTGGTCCAGCATAATGAGGAAAATGTGTTTCCATGAGATAAGCACATTTTGCATTTAATAACTTTCCGATAAGGAATTACTTCCACATAGCTTAAGTAAACATGAGTGGATATTATATTGTAATTACTGAAGCAATAGTGCAACTGGGTTGAGATATCCTCCAGTATTCTACTTTATTTCCACAAAAACCGACACTATGATTATAACCGTGTAGAGATGAGTGAGTGTGTGTCATAATCAGTTTAGATAACTAATGAGAACAGTGCTGCCTGGTAACGCACAAGCGAGTGTCAGATCTCTAAATGGATGGTGTAGATATTGCACAGTCGCCTGCTATTGGTTTGCTGGGTATGTTAATACAGTCTGATTTCCGTTCCGAAATAAATTTGATTTTCTCATGACTCTACTGTGTGAATTATTACTGATTCATATATGTACGACGGAAAATCAAAAGAACTTCTACAAAAAGTACATTACTGAGATTTATGAGAATATGTATTTAATTTCCTAAATATTAAACTCTTTCCATCATACTGCTGTATGTTGTCAGTGCATCATAATTTTCCTTGAATAACGAAATGAAAAATTTACTAGTTCATTCGTCTGAAATTTGAGTGTTAGCAAACATCAAAGTATGTACTTTTCTGAGAACATACATATATATTGCACATACAAGCACAAGAAGCATTAAACGATTTTTGTGTGTCTCTGATTATGCCTAACTGTCACATCCATTAGATGTTCAAATATTGAATTTTGAAATGTTTCCTTCTCTTTTTTTACATTAATTGCTTTGTCACATTAAGCTTATAAGTATAACGCTGACTTGTGTTTACATTTATTTGTCATTATTAAATTCCGAAATTACGCTTTCCTCCTGTTACCTCTTTGATATAAAATACAATTTAATTTAATATTAATGATTGTGGCAAATCAACCTCAATTGCAGCCTGTTATCCGAAACAGAATTGTGGTGGTGTTTTTTTTATTCTACTTTAAGTGTACCAATTCGTTTAAAAGTGTGTGTACATGAAGGAAGACTATCACAGACTATCACTCCAAGTGCCAGTTTTGTCAAGTCGCAATTGAGTTCCCGAAAATACTATACAGTTTCATTAATCAAAAATCATATTCTTCTGTAAATATTATCTTTGTATCATTTTACCATTTCAAAGTTTTCGGTAGAAACTGAAAAATTCTACATATATTAATTTTCGATGCATTTGAGTAAATACATTCGAAATGGAATTTCCTGTTCAGAGGAACTTTGCAATATCAATATATACGACAGTGATAACTTATTTCGATATTTGCTCTTCATACGAATTGAGCAACAACTTTAGCAATTCAGTGAATTTGGTTCTCCGTGAATCATTCATATGCAAATAAAAATGTATATTGCCAACAGCACATGGGGGTCACATAGGAACTATTTTTTATGAAAGCATTTTTCAAAGAAAACAAACGAAAATGTTGGTTAGTTTTCACCAGGCGGTTTAAAATTTAGTACAGTTAAAAAGAACTGAAGATACTTTTTAGTGAATTCATAATGTATTTGATTAGTTAATATTAATAATTTAACAATTAATTATGATAAATTGAGTATAAGTTCATTAAGAAAATTTCTTCATAATTAGTTGAATGATGTCTTCTCTTTAACAAAGATTGAGTGGAAAAAGATGAAAATTACATTTCAACCCTTATTCCAAAAATCGTTCATGATTCAATGGACCTTGTATGAGTGACTGCACTAACTCGATAGACGTAATGAGAGAAGATTCAAGTTTCATGAAAGTAGAATATTTCTGCAGCATAACACAAATCACTGCGGTACATTAATTCTGTCATTTGTGACTCATCAGTCAATTAGAATTGAAGTTATCTGCAAGACTTCGTCATAAATACAAGCAAGAGTTGAACAAGGACTCAACTGAAGTCGCCAATGACAATTTCATTAGAATAAATCAAAATCAGCAAAGTGTAATTAAATTGAATTTATGACTGAACCATTTCGAAAGAAGAATGAATAATACATTTTGGCAAACAAAAAAGCGAGCATACCGAAAGCGAGTAAAGAAAGTCTTTGAAAATATTAAAAACGAGGAAACTTTCAAATTAAACTTATAAATAAAATTAAATCAAATTTAAAAGAAAATATAAACATTTTCCAGCTCTTTAAAGCACTTCCTTGTCACTTCATAAGCACTCAAAACTTCGAAGGTTGCTTTCAATTTCCGTATACAAAAGCTTTTGCTTTCATGTAATGAACATGAAGTGTGGAATGTCATCGTCGCCGTTGGATAAGCGATATATTCTATCTGCGCTGTCATAACATTTTTCAGGTATTCATGTACAATGAAAGACTAAAAAACATTATCTTTTATTTGACACTGAACAATGTGGTGGGATTTCAATGGAACAGAGCTCAGCATGAAACTACAGTCTATCACACGCACAGCTGGAGTTCAATGTGCTGCAGGGCTAGTAAAAAGTTATTATTATTATTTTTTAGTTTAAAAACATAATGAAATAACTATTAACCGCAAGTTTGGAAAGCTTCATTGATTTATGAACTGAAAATATTCTTGTTTTTGCGAGAGTGCAGAAATGGGAAATATTTTTCACATAATTAAAATTATTTGGTTTTTTCTCTCTGTGAAATGAAATGTAATTGTTGTTGTTGTCATATTTTTGTTTTAAAAATACCTGACCTTTTGTTGGTTTTTCGTGTTGGTTAAATGGAAAAACTTTTGTAATTTAATTTTGCATTTCAAGTGGATTTAAGCAGTGTATTCGGAATTCTGTACATTGAACTTTCGGAATGTTAGCTAATGGTTTTATTACCTTTGTTATATACTTTGTTTGGTTTATTTAAAATTAATTTTTGTGTACAAATTTCATGGTTTCTTCATTTATGCTGGAAACTAAAACTTTGAAAATTAAATGTTACTCATACGCCATGTTAGCCACCGTAGAAATTGAACAATTTCTGTGTTTCAAATAACTGGAATTACCGTTACTCAATGTGCCATTATTTACAAACTAGATTGGCCAAGTGTGCGTGTGAATATCGAACCATCCAAATGCCAATGTCAGTTGATTATCTCGAAAATGAAGAAGATTGAGTGGAGCATTTAGGCACTCAAGCCAAAATATGGCCATCCATTGTAATGCAGACATTTGACGAGGACAACAGGGTGTTCCGTTTAGTGTACCCATAATGGGCCAATATACTGCAATGATTTTCTTTGCCTATCACCGTAATGACATGTGAAATGTCTACCAACATTTTGAGGTATGATGCGTATAGTTGAAATTCATCGTGTGGACGCCAAACGAACTGCCAACTGCACAGTGCCCAGTTTCGTTTTTGAGAAGAGAGTGCAGTTGGCTAATCGAGGTCAATGATATTGCTTCTGGTATTTCGGTACAAAATTTGAATTTTGTTATTTTTTTGCTTTTGTGTTGCTTTGACAGCGGAACATGCCATTCGGTTTTCAATTTGGTTCACTTACAAATTTTACCTCAAAAAATATCTGAATTTCTCACAATGGATTGTGGTGGTCGAGGCTTGTCTTTGAATATCTAAAAGATACCTAATTTACATGTAATTGAGTGAAGAATTTTCTCATTAATGTAATGATACTAGGTGATTTTATGCTTATCTGGAATTCAAATCAGAAAATAGTTACTGAATTGCACAAAATTTTGCAGTTGTAAGATATCCAAGAGCAATTAATGTCATAAACTGATTAACCACAGTTACCACATATCATATCATTAAATTTGAAACCGAAAATTCTGTGTGTTCTATGTACCTACACATTGTTATAGAACACTACTTCCATTTCTGTACAATGTGTGTATTTCGACAGCTTTAGATTTAATGAGACGCATATAGCAATTATCTGACCTCATTATACACAATACCAACGAAATCATTAAAATTTTTCTGGCAATTAATTACATATTTTTCGCCAACCAAGCGGTCTACGAATGTGAAATCGAAGCCAATGGCAGGATAGCAAATGAATGCAATGAACTGAAATATCGAAATTTAAACCATAAATTTCCTACATATGGAGCAGAAATAAATGAAATTCCTCGGTATAAAACGATAATGATAGCATTTCAACTGCAAGATACTGCAAGGAAGTAATGCCACAATTTTAAAAGAAAAATTCTTTAAGCATTCAAAGGAATTATTGCGGCAGGAGAGCTTTTGAGTATGGCTGACGTTCGGATTTATGTCAGATGCGCCAGTACATATGAGTGCGTGTGTTAAGTGAGTCTGTGCGAATAAATAACCACGTTGCGATTGGCAGCAGTAATGCGGCTTATGCATTCGAATTGAATGCCAGATTTATGCAGTTTCCACCGAAGACAACAGGTTAAAGAAACACTTTTTAAATGTATGGGCTGCAGATTGGGAAGGAAATTGTTATCATTTCTGTGCGTGTTGTTGTAATTATGATTCAAATAATAATTTTTTTTCATTTATTATTTCCTTCAACGCTTGCTTGAAACATAAACGACATAGCTACACACATAGTGCGTCGTCCAGCAAAACACTTAATCTTTGCAATCCAATTTGGCTAAAAGCCTCAAAAACAACATACAACAACATACAAAAGCAAACACACTTGAAACAATTGTGAAACACTAATTGCAAAAGGCAAAAGAACTTCCTCAAAGTAAATGCACCAACATACTACCACATGCATGACCCGCTTTTGCTCTTGTGAGTCTTTCACCCTTATGACTTCGTTTGACTGGAGTACATGTTGTCTTAGGCCTCACTCACCAAACATGACAGTTACACAAGAGAGTTTGCTGCTCATCATGTGCCGTAGTCTCGTCACCATGTTGTAGCAACATTTTGCATTATTACTCAAACAACTGTGGGTGGAGACATACAGCGCACAATACAACAATAATAATAATGTGCATACATTGGAAGTCTCTTGCCCCACGCTATTGCCATGGGTGTAATGCAGTTATCTGTTTGTGGTGCAACTGTTGAAGCTGAGGAGGCAAAATGACGCGCGGTCATTAGTAGTTTGTGACTGATGGTAGAACAGTAGCCTGTGTGTATTAAACTGTTTTACAAATTCAACCTTTTTCCTATCCATAGAAGCGAAAGTGACCTCTGTGGTCTGATTTATTACAATGATAATTAAGTGATTTATTTTGAAAAAATTTAAATATTTCTTTTTTGTTGTATTCTTAGCGTTGGCAAGTTCTTCGATGGCCAAGAAAACTAAAGAAATATGACTATAAATATTTACGAAATTTGGCTAGGTGAATTCATAATACAACCAATTTCGTACAAGCCAATGTACCTAGCTACGTTTCTCTTTTCAACTTACCATGATTCACAGGGATTTTTCTCATGAAAATACATTTTTTTTTCTTCAATACCAAAAAGAATTTCGTTAGTGTTATTAAAAACTTTTGAATATGGTCGAGAAAACATTCCACCGCGGCTAGCATAAAATCATAACATTTTTAAAGCTATTTATCAAAAGTTGTTTGCACGCGAAAAACTTTATACTTTATGGCGGGGCGAAAAGTTTCCTGCAAACACAATTTTCCAAGTGCTGAGTGCAGTTCGCAAGTTGGGCCGAAAGAAAAGGTGAAAGCAGCAGTGGTGGCAGTATTAAAAACTGAATGGAGACATGATGCCTTCTTTTTGTAATAGAGTTATTCAAAATTGCATGCCTCAAATAGAGATAGTTCACGGTGCACTGTTCAAATTATAATTTCATTTAATATCACCTGAAGATTGAGCAAAACTAACGTTTGAAGACTTTAAATTCATTAAAATATGAAAATTACTCCTGCCGCACACTTCATTCACCAGAGTCCAACTGTGTTCTATAGCCATACCTTATTCACGCTGTTAAGGACATTCAAACAATAATTTATACTTGAAAGAATATACACAGAATATACAAAGAATGCAAAGAGTCTGTTCAAGCAACCATTCTCTTTGAGTTTGTCTTTCACTCTGTTTTTAAAATTTGCTTTTACAAACAGCAATGAAAGGTTCCATTTGGGGTAAGTTCACAAAAGTACAATGGATCCCGATTGTGGTTAAAGTGAAAAAGCAATTTCTCAACATGGAAAAATTATTCAGCAAAAGTATTCCTTCAATCGATGTATTTGTAAAGACTGAAGAATTGCACTGGTGAAATATTCTGGGCGAATACTGAATAGACAACTTAGAAGTTGCCGGCAGTACTTCCAATTATTTTGATATTTTCTTTTCGATATTTTCTGAGTAAGTATCTAAACATTTTTTGTGTTGTCTAGATAGACAAAAATATAAACAAATAAGCAAATTAATACTAAATATCATACGAATTTCTATTTCGCGACATATGCGTAACAAGCGCCAACCATGCTCGCTTCCAATTCCGAACTAAAAGCTCAATCAATACTCACAATTTCTAGATACATTTTTCCATATATCTTTTGTTTTATAAGCCTTTTGATTAGCAAAACTACGAATATGAGTGTTTAATTATGCTAAATTAAAGAACGGCACCAAGCAACGAAGACATAGGTAGTTGCGGTCGGTATTTACAGAAATGATACCAATAGTTGGTGAGTTTGTAAATACCCGCAATATAGTTTTTTTATGGTCCTTCTCTTTGAAGTGATACAGAAACGGGTAATTTCCACATCTGGTAGCAGTTTGTCAGTCTGGATGGAAATTCCACATACACAGCGGAAGTGTACAAATACAAATGTACACAACTAAATAGGATCTGTCTCGGCCGATAATGAGGCCCAATAAAAAGATCCTTTGTTCCGCGAAATAGATAATTAGTGCGTTGCTTGGGCGGACCGTTTATTATACACACGATGGGACCGCAATCGCATCGTGTACATAGGTAGTTTTAAGGTATTCGTATGTATTTGTAGGTATTTATTTTATAAGGTATTATTTGTAATTTCTAAGTAGATTTTAAACTATAAATAAAGAGTTCAGTTCACTGGACAAAACAGTTATCCCATAACAACCGAAACCTCGTGGTAAGCTAAACAAATTGGTGACCCCGTGATTTAAATACGCGTAAAAGTGTTAGAATTCGTGTTTTTTGTCTAAAAAAAAAAAAAAAAAATTTGCATTGTGTTTAAGTTGAGTTATAAAAAAAAAAAATAAAAGTTTTAAATGCACTAGTGTTTAGTGTTTGTTGTAAAATATAAAAAAAAATAAAAGTTTTAAATTACAACTGCGCTAGTGTTTAGTGTTTGTTGTAAAATATAAAAAAAAAAATAAAAGTTTTAAATTACAACTGCGCTAGTGTTTAGTGTTTGTTGTAATATAAAAAAAAAAATAAAAGTTTTAAATTACAACTGCACTAGTGTTTAGTGTTTGTTGTAAAAGAAAAAAAAAAAATTTTAATTTATTAATTACAACTGTGCTAGTGTTTTGTTTTGTATAAAATGGAGCAGATAGTGAAGAACCAAGAAGCTATCGGGGCGGAGATAGCTTCTGGGTACAACAAGCTGGCCAAGGAGGCTGCCACAAGCATAAATGTGGGACGGTTTCAGGAGATGAGGTCCTGGGTAACGGAACTGTCCCAGCGGTTCGAGGCTAACGACCAAGAGTTAGTCGCGGCAGAAGTCACTATGGAAAGAAATGCATACTTCAAGCAGAAGTATGCAGACCAGGTAAGAGGTCATATTTCTAATTTTTATAAGTTGTTAAATACAGTAACAATCAGTCCTGAACCGGTAGTGAAACCTGACCAAAAGGGGTCAGGTGAGCCTGACAAAAAGGGGTCAGATAAACCTGACCAAAAGGGGTCAGGGGAGTTTGACCAGAAACGGTCAGTTGCTTCACTACCATGGATAGGGAGAAAATTCCAACATGTGTTGGACATATTAGATGAAAAGGTTAGTAATTGTGGGGAAGGGAAGGATTCCATAGAAACAGTGGAAAAGAAATTAGACTTAGTTGAGGAAACTTACCTCAAATATATGGAATTCTACTCTGATGACGAGCTAACTGAAGTGTATTACGGGTTGAGGGAAAAAGTTGCTTCACTAAAGAAAGGGAATATTGATACTTGCCCCTTCCCTTTACCACAAATAGATATACCAGTTTTCGATGGTAAATACTCTGAATGGGACACATTCAAGGAATTGTTCCAACAATTAGTAGTATCAAAATCGATTTCAAATACACAAAAGATGTGTATATTGAAAGCGAAGGTGAAAGGATCGGCAGCAAGCATTATTGTAAATTTGCCATCAAAGGATGCAAATTTCGATATTGCATGGAAGTTGCTTAATGATAAATACACAAATCAAAGAGCAATAACTTCAATTTACTTTAAAAAGCTGATTGAGGCTCCTGCTGTCAGATCTGACGCAAAAAGTGTGCAAGACTTTCAAGAGATGATAAACGAAAGTCTTCAAGCATTGCACGCATTTGGGATTGGAGCAGAAGAACTGCTTCAGTCCTTGATATGTTTCATCCTACAAAGGAAAATGGATGGAGCATTAAGAGTAAAATTTGAGGCCTCTTTAGTTAACTCAAAGAAATTACCAAGGGTCGACAACTTGCTCGGATTTCTCGAGCGCGAAGTTTGTATTTTAGAGGCGACCCAAGAATTTTCCAACAAAAGGGATGGAAATCTTGGGGAGCAGCCTAGGAAAAAGGGATTCGTGCTAAGTGGTGAGAAATGTTTAATGGGATGTTTAACGGGACATTTTTTGAATCAATGTTCCAAATTTAGAGGACTTTCCATTATCGAACGATGGAATAAGGTAAAAGAGAACAATTTATGCAAAAAATGTCTGAAAAGCGGACACATGAGTGTAACATGTAGTAGTGAATATAACTGTAGAATATGTAAATATGGTCATCATTCTCTACTACATAGGGAAAATAAGAAAACGCAGTCTAAAACTGCTGTGGTTAAAGATAAAATTAAAGAAATAAATAAATGTATATTATTGTCCACAGCCATAGTTCAGGTGGCTGACGGATTAGGAAATTGGATGGATTGTCGGGCTTTGCTCGATAATGGGTCCCAAGTCTGTTTGATGACAAAGGCTTTTAAAAACAAGTTGAAATTAAAAGCTTCTGGTACATCAACTACTATTGAGGGTCTAGGGAAAAGTAAAGCTAAGGTGAATGAACGGGTTAGTGTAACCATTAGATCCAAAACTTCGGGATATAAGACGAATTTGGAAATGTTGGTGATGCCTAAGATTTTGTCGGATTTGCCTGAACGAATGGTGGAAACAGGTGAGTATCCGAATGGAATTCAGTTAGCAGATCCAAAATACCATATTCCGAGAGGAGTAGATATGCTGATTGGAGCAGAAATATTCTTCGACATTTTGTCAACAGGACAAATTCGGGATAAGGATGGCAACTTTATGTTGCAAAATACAAAATTAGGTTGGATAGTAAGTGGATCTGCTCGCATATCGGCGTCTGCTGTACGTTGCATGACTATATCCAGTTTGCAGGAAAATACGGATACGATGCTCCAAAAATTTTGGGAGGTAGAAGAGCTTCCGTGCAAGAAAAGGATGACAAAGGAGGAAATCAAGTGTGAGCAGATTTTCAACAAGACGACTAAAATAGGACAGGATGGAAAATTTGAAGTAAGTATTCCATTTAAAGAAAAAAGTAATTTGTTGGGAGATTCTAGAATTATTGCAAAGCGTAGATTTTATTCTATAGAAAATAAATTGGAAAAGAATACAGAGTTAAAATTGCAGTATCAGGAATTTATGAAAAAGTATATGGAATTGGGACATATGGAAATAATTCAAAAAGAATTAAAATTGAAAGAAAGTTGCTATTTTCTACCACATCATTGTGTATTACGACCAGAGAGTACCTCAACCAAATTACGAGTAGTATTTGACGCTTCTTGCAAATCGACTACAAATGTGTCATTAAATGATATATTATATGTAGGCCCAAGATTGCAGGAAGAGTTATTTAACATTCTTTTGAGGTTTAGGAAACATAAATATGCTTTTTCAGCAGACATCGAAAAAATGTATAGGCAAATTTGGGTTGCAGAAAAAGATAGAAAATATCAACTAATATACTGGCGGTGGAGTCCAGAAGAGGAACTCAAAATTTATTCCTTAAATACAGTTACTTATGGGACAGCATCGGCGCCATATTTGGCTGTAAAATGCTTGGAAAAAATGTCTGATGTACAACGGAAAAGTAATCCAAAAGTCGCGGATATCATTAAAAATGATTTTTATATGGATGATTTAATGACTGGTGGGGATTGCTTAAAAAGTGTGGTAGAAATGCAGGGCAATATAAATAAAATTTTGCAAGGATATGGAATGCCGTTGCGAAAATGGTGTGCAAATCATCCAGATTTGTTGTCCAACATTCCAATTCAGGATAGAGAGGGATGTTTGGATATCGGTTTGGAAAATGTATCGACAATAAAAACTTTAGGGGTAGTATGGAATCCTCTAGAAGATGAGTTAAGCATGAAATGTAATTGGGAAAATGGAGAAGTAGTCACAAAAAGAACTATTTTGTCAGACATTTCCAAGCTATTTGATCCACTGGGGATAGTGAATCCGGTAACTGTAACTGCGAAAATTTTATTACAGCAGCTATGGAAGTCAAAAATTGATTGGGATTCAAAGGTACCACAAGATATATTGATGACTTGGAACAAAATTAAAAGTGAATTACCAAAACTTAATGAAATAAAAATTAAACGACACTTATTTTGTGACCAACATAAAGTTATTGAATTACATGGATTTTCCGATGCTTCCATCAAGGCGTATGGAGCGGTAATTTATGTAAAAACCTCAAATGAAAATGGGGAGGTGTCAGTACGACTAGCAACAGCTAAATCACGAGTAGCTCCAATAAAGATGTTGACGCTACCCAGATTGGAGTTGTGTGCTGCAGTTTTATTGACTAAGTTAATGAAAAAGGTAATTGAGAGTTTGAAAATCAACAATTTTTCTAAATTTTATTATACAGATTCGTCCATAGTTTTAAGCTGGCTCAAATTGGAACCAGCAGTATTACAGGTATTTGTTGCAAATAGGGTGGCACAAATACAAAGCGAGACCGATATTAAGGAATGGAGGTATGTTCCAACTAAAGAAAATCCAGCGGATATTGTGTCAAGAGGCTCGCTACCAAGTGAGCTTATAGACAGTAATATGTGGTTAGATGGACCATTGTTTCTGAGAGAAGAAAAGGGTCAGGAATGGCTTTGTCCGCAAAGCTGTGACTCCTTGACACTGGAAGTTAAAAAGAGTAAAGTGGTTGGTGCACTAATAAGATCCGGTTCTTTTATAGATACTATTCGTCACAAAAATAGTTTTGAGTTTTTAAGGAATGTAGTAGCTCAGATTTTACGTTTTGTTGACATTGCGAAAAAAAGATGCCAAAAACAGTGGCTAATTTATAAACAAAAAGCATTGGTAGTTCTAATAAAAAATATTCAACAGAAACATTTTAAAAAGGAGATTAAAGCGCTAAATGCAAATAAGATACTACCGTCGGATTCAAAAATCTTAACATTGTATCCTATTATAGATGAAGAAGGGATATTAAGGGTAGGAGGTAGAATAGAGAATAGTAGATTAGCTTATGAATCGAAGCATCCAATTTTACTTCCATATGACGACAAATTAGTAGTGCTATTAGTAACGGAATTGCATGTCAAACATTTGCACATAGGACCACAGGGACTATTAGCAATCATAAGACAAAGGTTTTGGCCATTAAGAGGAAAACAATTAGCAAAGAAAATTGCAAATAAATGCTACAGATGTTTTCGCGCTAATCCAAGACCTTTACATCAACTTATGGGGAATTTACCAAAGGATAGGTTGATCAAGACACGACCTTTTTTAAATGTAGGCATCGATTTTTTGGGGCCAATAACAATACATTACAAAGTGCGAGGAAAAAAAACGGATAAAGCTTATGTTTGTGTATTTGTTTGTTTTTCGACGAAAGCGGTCCATTTGGAAGTCGTTTCTGACTTAAGTTCAGCAGCATTCATTGGAGCATTAAAAAGATTTGTGGCACGGCGTAGTTGTCCACAGAAAATTTATTCTGACAATGGAACTAATTTCATTGGGGCTGCGAATAGCCTAAATGAAATATATCAATTGTTCAAGAACAAAAAACATTCGGAGGCCATTGAAAGATTTTGTGGGGAAAAAGAAATTCAATGGATAAATATTCCGGCCAGATCTCCTCATGTGGGGGGATTGTGGGAGGCTGCAGTGAAATCAGTGAAGAAACATTTCTATAGAGTCGTGGAAGGCATTATGACATTTGAAGAAATGTGTACCTTGATGGCTCAGATAGAATCAATTCTAAATTCAAGGCCACTTATGCCATTGTCCGATGATCCGAATGATTTTCAAGTTTTAACTCCAGGTCATTTTCTTATAGGAGAATCTTTTTCAACGTTTGTTGATAGAAGTGATAATCAATGTTATCACGGGCTGCGGGATCACTGGAAAGCAGTGCAAAACAATACCCAAGAGTTTTGGAGAATATGGTCAACCGAATATTTGAGTGAGTTGCAAAAAAGGTATAAATGGCAGCGTCCGTCCGATAACATTGAAGTAGGCAGTCTTGTTCTTTTGAAAGAAGAAAATTTGGCCATGATAAATTGGAGGAGGGGACGAGTTATTAACACAATCTGTGGAGTTGATGGATTGTGTCGAATGGTAGATGTAAGAACAAGCACTGGTATATCGAGACGATCGGTACACAATGTTTGTCCTTTTCCTACGGATGAAAATAATTCAAATGAAAAAGAAAAAACAAATGAAAAAACAAAAGAAAAAAATAATAGTAGTAATAGTGAAAACAAAGATGTAAGAAGATCCAGTAGGATTAAAAACAAAAATTGTATGCTTATATTATTGTCGTATTTAATGATGTTCCCTGTAGTAAAAGGGCTTGTGAATATTGACTATTTTAAAGATAAAGCAGGAATATTTTTTGAAGAAGTGGAGGTAATAGGGCTGACAAAAACTGCATGGAATATTGTGGTACATGTGAACATGACGGATTATTGGAGTTATAGGGACAAATTGGACGAGTCAATGCAGCTGGTTAAATCCATGGAGGCATCACTTTCCGACGATGTATATATGGCAGCGACGATCGAACAACTCACAGCAAGGTATCAGCGCATCGCCCAAAATAATGAAGTCATCACGCTAATCAACTCGAAGAAGAGCCGGCGAGTTCGAAGGGCGCCTTTGGGATTTATGGGTGGTGTTCTTCATTCAATATTTGGACTGATGGATGAGGAACACGCCCAAGGATTGGTGCAACAGATTCAACAAAGCCAGTCGAATGAGAAATACATGTTAGATCTAATAGAAAAGCAAACGTCTATTCAAGATTTAACATCGGACATACTGAAGCAACAACATGAGGTGGTATGGAAGAATTTTCAATTCATCAACAACTCAGTACATACACTGAATGAGGCAATAAATAAACAAATGGATAATGAAGTGATACTTAGCGCAATAACAAGTACTCTGGTGGCGGTGGAATCATTCGAGGAGATTCAGCGAGACTTAATCGACGTCATCTGGAACTCGAAAGGCAATTTTATGGCAAAAATACTGCCGTTGCAAAAATTCCAAAAACAAATAGGCCTAATCACTTCTAATATCAACGAAAACTTAATGTTGCCTGACAATAATCCGATGGAGCTTGCAAAGATTGCAAAAACAACCACAAGAACAACCGCAGAATTCATTTTGTTCAACATTCGAATTCCACTAGTTAACAAAGAAAAGATGCGAGCGTATGCAATATATTCGTATCCTACATTCCATGACGGGTATTTCGTGAGTATTAAGCCTGCATTTGATTACATACTATTAGATGCGAGAAAAACAGTGTATTATGGGATGGTGGGCGATAAGTTTCAACATTGTCAACAAATGAAGAAGATTCTGCTATGCCCGCAGACACATCCTTTATACAACATAAGAGCCGACTCCAGATGCGAAGTTCAACTATTCTTAAAGCAGCGAAGGTTTCCTCGGGACTGCGAGATAAACATTGTGCCTTTGCGTAATTTTTGGCGTCAACTCTATGCGACTAATTCTTGGATTTTTTCGATGGGTGAAGAGACTCAAGCTGAAATAAAGTGCAACGAGAATCATCAGATAGTGAGCCTTGAAGGTCAAGGTATGTTACAAATGAATCCTGACTGTTATCTACAAACGACCGATGTCAACCTATGGGCATATGACGTATACACAACGAATGTCAGTTACATCATTCCGATCCTGAATCTAACGCATCATATGCCAAATATCAAACATATTCAACTAATGGGAGATATAGAATCGTTTCAAATTCAGAACATCCCAACACAAAAGACGATATTAGGATTTCCAACGGCGTTGGATTTTCACCACGTAGCTCATTATGGTTCAAGTCTGACAACATGGGTTATAATGCTGGTAATCATCGTAGCAGTAATCATCATCTTCCGAAAACTGTGCCAGATGTCCACCACCTATCTACCAGCAGCCATTACCTTACCACAGTTAGGGTAGAGTAAATTCAAAATCAATATAACATATATTTTTTACACAGTTTACATATTTTAATTAGTATTTGAGTATGCCAAATTTTATTTAAAACAAAGCTTATAAGCATAAATCTATAAATACAAAATTTTCTTTTGTTAATTTGAATTCATTTTCATGGCGGCCGTAGCCGCTTGACAATTAACCACTGTGTGGAATCACATTTTTTAATTTTTTTAAGATTTAAAATTTCGATACAAACATTTCAAAAAAAAAAAAGAAAAAAAAAAAAAAGAGAGAAAGAAATGTTTTATCGATATAATTATTTTTATGTTTTATTATGTTGTTTAAGAAGCAACCCCTTGTTAGTTTTAAGTTCTGATTGATTTAAGTTTTCTTTTCAACATAGAATAGTGCTACAGTAAGATATTTATTTCTTGCACTATCAAACAAAAAATCAAAACACAAAAATAAGAAAAATTATCAAAAGTAATCTAAATTGTAATTAAGTTATTTGCATCTTGTAAGGTTTGTAGCGCCTCATATTAAAAAAAAAAAAATGTATGTAAACACTATATAAAAAATTTATATTTTTGTTAAGGATGTCCAAAAAAAGGGACAAAATTATTAAAAGACTTAAGCCTTTTAAGGCGGGCAAGACACACAATTATACGTAAAATCAAAAATGTATATCAAGAAAAGAAAACAAAAACATGTAAACATGTCCAAGAGAGGACAATAGTATTAAAAGACTTGAGTCTTTCAAAGTAGGCAATATGTTTAATTATGCTAAATTAAAGAACGGCACCAAGCAACGAAGACATAGGTAGTTGCGGTCGGTATTTACAGAAATGATACCAATAGTTGGTGAGTTTGTAAATACCCGCAATATAGTTTTTTTATGGTCCTTCTCTTTGAAGTGATACAGAAACGGGTAATTTCCACATCTGGTAGCAGTTTGTCAGTCTGGATGGAAATTCCACATACACAGCGGAAGTGTACAAATACAAATGTACACAACTAAATAGGATCTGTCTCGGCCGATAATGAGGCCCAATAAAAAGATCCTTTGTTCCGCGAAATAGATAATTAGTGCGTTGCTTGGGCGGACCGTTTATTATACACACGATGGGACCGCAATCGCATCGTGTACATAGGTAGTTTTAAGGTATTCGTATGTATTTGTAGGTATTTATTTTATAAGGTATTATTTGTAATTTCTAAGTAGATTTTAAACTATAAATAAAGAGTTCAGTTCACTGGACAAAACAGTTATCCCATAACAACCGAAACCTCGTGGTAAGCTAAACAATGAGCATGTGTTTGTGTGTGTGTGGTGTAAAGTAACTTTAAAATTAATTGAAAAAATGGGCGATATTCATATGTATTCTTCCCCTTCATTCAGTAAATTTATTCTTTCTCTGTGCTTTTATCACAATCAAATAATAACAATGCCTTTCTAAAATTCACAATTCAATTGAAAACCCCTTACTTTTGTGTTGCTCTTTAAATAAAAAAATCACAAACCGAAATTTGCTATCCTTCCAACATTCACATATCGAATTCTATCTGGCATTTGCATTTCCAAAGCTTCGCCGTATTGACATGATGACTTGTTATGGCTTTTGTTCTTCCTCGAATGTGGAATTTATCAATTACCAAGAATGTCATTTGATGTTCTGCTCAAATGCACACACTCATTTCTTCTGGTCTATTTTGTTGTCTACTTTGTTTTGCAAAAAAAAAATACAGACAATGGGCATGAAAAATGTAATTACAATTTTATTTGCCAGAATTCTGAAGAGATAAAAGACGAAAGGCTTTGTTTATTCATTAGGTTTTACTTAAAAAAAATGGATTAAATTTCCTTACAATTGCATTGTATAAAAAATTGTATTGATTTTCTGTTCTTCTTTTGAATTAAATCAAAATTATTCCAAATTCTATATTAGTTGAAAAGTTCGTATTTCAATTACGTTGTGGTATGTGGTCCCGCTGAGACTTCCTTAAAGTCTTCAGCGAACAAGAATCCTTTGCATTCGTATGGTGACGGCATATGCATATTGCACACTGACACGTATACCGTTGAGATTTCCCAATGCACAGCCGGAGCTGGAGTGCATTGTGGTCCAAGCATTTCGCATTTGGCATTTTGCATTTCGCTGTGATAAATGTCTTCTTGGTTACGTTTACCTGGGAATTTACTTTGCTGGAGAAAGTCCATGCATAATTCGCTGTCGATGCAAAGGCATCAATTCTCATAAGGAAACGGAACTTCCGCACCTGTGTGTGTGTGTACTCGGTACATGTGCGAGGAAATAATATATGCCAATAGGAGATGAAATAAGTGAGGTCAGGTTATGTGCACATAAAGGACAATCGAAGAGTTTTCATCAGGACATGTACAAATTCCATTACATTGCATATATTTGAGAAGGAAAGAAAAAGCGGAAGAAGTTATTGTCCTGTACTATTTGTAGCCTGTCATGTGAAATTCCCTTTCTTCTATGCATTTTTATTTCATTATTTTCGTATTGCGAAATCGCTAAGCCATTGGCAACCGCAGTCACGATACAAATGCTCTTAGCAATGGAAACAATGCGGTTGATGTATTGTGGTTTCGCTGCCACACAATGATGTTGGCTCTGAATTTGAGCTGCAAATATTCTCAACTCCAAATTAGTGTTGTGCTGTACTTGTGCTTGCATGAATTGGCCTGTGTTTGTACACCCAAATCAAGCTGCTTATTGCAATTGAATAAATTCGGTTTGTTGTTAATCGAGTTTGGACATTGTGTCGTCTGTGTGGTAATTGAGTGGAGCGGATGTAATACTTTATTGTAAACGTGAAATAACGATTTTCTTCGGCTATAAATAATAGTTGGCAATAACTTTGACAATCAAAATTCATCGTTGCATGAAATTGTTTGCAACCCAAAAACAATTTCACAACTTATTTCTCTTGGGTGTAGCCTACAAAAAACAAGAAGCAAGTGTTAACAATCGATAAATTGGCTACAGTCCATGAGACAAGTTGGTCTGTCGGTGTATTGTTTTTGCTACCAGTCAATTTGGCAAGACATTACAAGTGGGTATTTTGCACATATACTTAAGTTGTTCAAAAGTTTCAACAATAAATCTGTGAATCTAAATTGATATTTAAAAGTTTTAAAACAATTTTAAAAAACGGATGGCTCTGACGGATTTTGAAGGAATGAAATAATTGGGAGGACCCTATGTGACATCTACATAATGCTGCTAGCTTAGAAAATAATGTAATTTCACAAAACTATACAACAGCGTGTTAAGCGACAATTTTTCTAGATTTCTAGGGCCAGATTGCAGCAATGCCCTAACACTTTCTACAGTTTGTTTCAATTTGTCACTTAACACGTTGTTAAAGCCGCACCTTTAATTGTCTATAAATGGGTTTCGGAACTATTTGACTTTTCCTTTTGAACATTCACAATGATAATGATGATGATGATGATGATTTAGGTTGAAATTTTTCAATCCAACTTTTGTATTACTGAAACCCAATCTCCAACATAAACACTTTCCAAGGATAGCACGTGTCGAAAAGTGCTATGGGCAAGAGTATACTAGCACACAGCTTCGAATAATATTCCTCTCACAAGTAAATTGTTTTAAAATCAAATTAAAGTTATTGCTCAACAAATGAGGAACTTGAATCAAATTTAAAACATTTTGCTGATGCGAAGATATTTCCTGTTGCCTTATTGCTGAAGGCAATTTGTTGAAAGTTTTTCCCCATCATTTCAATCAAATTTGCGAAAGACGATTGAGCGATCGAACCTTCAATTAGTCCATTTATCGGCTTTGCTATTGAAACTTTCTAACTTTAGTTGGCTATTTGCACTCTGGCTCGAGTCAAACTATTGATTTTGCAAACTTGACCGTAGCAAAAAAATAAAAGAAAAATGGAAACAAGAAAATGTATTGGGAATATATCAATATGCTGATGGAGTTGAAAAAACAACAACTCACCTTTAGAAGTCCGCACTGATGCTGTGGAATTTTTACGCTTCAACTGAGTTTTGCTGAAGTTGCAGGAATGCTAACGCTTGGCAGTAAAGAAAAATTGCAAATGAAAAATTCCAAAAAGCTTGCGTAGCGTTGGGTGGTAAAAAAAACGTAGATTGTTATTAGAATTATGAATTCTTTGTTATAAAGAAAATAGTATAGGTAGGTACTACATACATACAAGTATATACTGTTTTCACTAAGATATTCCTATTAAGACAAATATTTTACATTTAAAAAACTAAGTGGAAAAAAAAAATAACATACACACCAAATACGTCCTTAATACGCTCTTAAAAATAAACTGTGCATAAATTGAACGCTAGCACCCGAACAAATGCCCCACATTCTGTACTAAAAAAAAGCTTAAAAACAAAATGCAAGTGAAGTGAAATGCACTTACTTATAAGTTGGGCTGAAAGCAAAAATTCGATAGTAGACTTTCGCGCCAACATTAGCAAAAAGTTTGCAGCAAACTGCAAAAACTCTACAAACGCACAGAACAGGAAGATTTTGGTTGGAAAAGTTTTCCAATTTATTGCTCACTTCTGTCGGCCTCCAATTGCCAACTCCGTTGAAATAACTATAAAAATGTTTGAGCCATTTTCATGCTTTTCTGTTTACGCGTATACCTAAAATAAACATAAAATCGAAAGTTCTCTCATGAAATGATGACCATTTTGCGATTTTACATGATCAATGAAGTTGTTTAAAATAATATTTTTTATTGCGAGTTATTAACTTTGCCGTTGCATGTTAATCAACAACATTGTCTGGCCTCAAGTGACCTATATGGACAATGAAATGTAATGAAAAGGTTTTGAATATGCAAATATGTGTACGTTATTAGTTTAAATATAGCAACAAACGTAATATAATAACAACATTAATGTAATAATACGTACATTATAAATCAAGCTGTTATTGTCCCTTATGTCGTGGTAAGTGGTAACTGCCAAATGCAAATTTTAATTATGAGTCATAACGTGTTCATGTTCAGCAAATAAATGTCTGTTTCAAATACTATTAAAAATTAATTGAATTTTTTAAATTCAAAATTGCCCACAGTAAGTGGTAATAAAATATTTAAAATAAAATATGAACAGCAGGTATTCGGTTGAATAGAGCGTTTTGGAATGGCAAAATATCAGCACAAATGACACTCGCTAAAATCAGCTAAACCTTAAGCCACAATTGCACCACAAACATCATTTGCCTTCGGAAGGAAGGATGGAAATTTTAACATTTGTATAATACTGACTAAATAAAATACCGACTGTAGTTGACTGTTGGTAACATTTATGTTAAAAATAACGAATGTACTCGGAATTAGTCCTTAAACGCAAAGGGAGAGAATGATATGTACCAAGTATTAAAGGCTTTGCTTCAAGAAGACAGCAAGAAATTAATCTATCAAATACAAATAGTTGTGTTCTAAGAATACTTATTACGCGTAGTTACAATTATACGAAAGGCAATCTGAAAAAGAGTAAAACCAAAAAAAATTAAATTAAATAAAAACTAAAAAAAATTAAATTGTTCAAAATGTGCCCCAAGCACGGTCTTGATTTTTAAAGGGGAGCATTTGACACGGATATTTTCAACACCTTTTTTGTGCCCCATTGTGATAGCTACCCCAGCCTACCCTACATTATACAATATTCATTTCAGAGTAAAGCAATTGAATTATTTTCCAAATAATCCGCACAAACAAAGATTCTTAGCGCGATACTACTTGTTTTTCAATTACATATAACGATTCAATTCAGCCTGATTGAATCAGTTTAACTAATCCTGGCTATGGGCGTTTTTATCGATTGGCCGCAATTCCTGTCAAAAATAACATCAAAACAGAGGAAGTCATAAAATTTTACTGCGCCAATTTCTGTATTTTACGTTTTTATATGCAATACAAAAACCAGCAAAACAATTTCACGGGCCGTTGATAATTAAAACAATTTCACGGGCCGTTGATAATTTAGATTTCATTGTAAAAATGCTGTTAACATAAAAATGCCATTGCGAGCACGTACATGGAAACCCTTTGGAAATAGCGTTTATATTTGGTTTTTTCATTGTTATGATTTTTTTGCTATGGTATTTTCTGCGAAAATATTGAATATCGAAAAGTGGAGGTGACCCAAATTAGCTAAACAATTGCTTTTTTTATATTTAAGCGTTTTATTTGCAGACTTTAATGGCTAGCACGAGTTACAGATAAGAGTATTTTAGTCCATAGTAATCATATTAAATATTCTTCTATGGCTAACTGAATTTGTGATATGAAAATTTTATTTACACTACATGGCGTATGAGTAATATATTTTCGTTTACATTTTCTAGAAATGATAAAAACCCTTTTTGCAGATCAAATTGTAGTATACATGTATTTTTAGAGTACCGTGCAAAATTTTCTGGTTAGTTTGAAGTACACACACACCCAATTCAGAGTAAAATTGTGTCTCTTTCATTACTGAAATTGCACAAATTGTGATTTTTGTTTAATTTAAAATTTTACACAATATTCTAACAGCAACAAAAAGGAAGTGCGGTTGTACTACGTCAACAACACAATAAAATCAAGAGCGACAAACGAAGCCAAATTGTTGGTGGGAAGTCATGGGTAAAATTAAATAGAGTGTCAGTCAGCAAGAATTCCACGAAATCAAATCATTAAAATTCAGGCATACGAGCTTTGAATGCTGCTCCACATATTTTAGTTTTATTTAATTTTATTTGACTATGAATATGCCAAAATAGCCTCAAACTTTTAAAGGACTTTTCTGAAAAATTGGGAAAATTAAACGGTTGTTTTCCTTTTAACCACCGTAGCTATTAAATATTCCAACTAAAATATCTTTATTTTCTTCACTTCGGTACTTTAATTGGACAAATATTTTCTTTGGAAAGCCAGCAACATTCAAAGTTACCACAACTGTTCTGCAATTTATACAGAAACTTTTTAAAATTTATATTTGTCAACTCTTCTGGTGCTGGGCCAATTTTACAGATTGCAGCCATTTCGGTAATTAAATTGGATGACAACATTTTTTGTTTCGTTGCCCTGCCACTTGTCGGCCATAAAATTCAACAAAACATGGCCTTGCATTGCAATACATCACAGCACTTTCGCAATCAAAAAATAGAACATTTAATGTAAATAAATTGGACAAGTTTGCAGTGTGCTGACTTTGTTCCCATTTACCGTGAATCGAGGGCAATTTGCCTTAAACATTTAATTATCATTGCTTGAACGAGTAGAACTGCAATTCGGTAATGTTATTTGACAAAGCAAAAAATGTAAGGTTATTATAAAGCTGTGGCCTTAATTGTTCAAAGCATTACAGTCGTACTTTGTTGAGTACTCGACTTCACGCTCAGTTAAAACACAAAGAATTATTTCGAGTA